>CM032447.1:230659574-230913084 GCA_019049505.1 Pachyrhynchus sulphureomaculatus | reverse complement strand
AATGTAGAATATTGCAATATGCATGTATTTGATACAAAATATTTATTAAATAGGTTAAAATAGCCAATTGTGTTAATTTAGCGTTTATAGAAAGAAACATTACATTGTTAAAAATTTAAATGCATTACTAAAAAAATCAAAATGTAAGATTTGTGTTAATTTACAAACGTTTAAGTGTGTTCGTAAGCGAGAAACATTTTTCTATTTAAAAACAAAAGCTAATCGAACTTTGCATCAAATATGATTCATGATAATGTGTGAATCTAAATATTCTATAAAAAAATTATGGACACGACTTTATTTTGTTCTTAAATAGATTATAGGTGCCTAGTTTTTGACAAATTAAATGATTTAAATAAGGTTGCAATAAATCAAGATGAAAAACAAATTCTGAAATGTCAAAAAACTGCCACAAATTCAAAATCGTAGTAGGCCGTTGAAATTTGACAAACAAATCTAGAATCACAAAATAAACCATTTTGTGTAATAACTTTTTTTTAAATTTGGCCAAATTATACGTTTTTTTCAAAAATTTTTACGAAAATGTCATTTTTGACAGGTGACGTCATGCGTAAAAAAAGACTTACTATACTTTATTTCTGATATTATTTGAAGCACAAATGGATGCCATAACCAGATCTGGGCTAAAGTGATTATTTAAAAAAAAATCCCATATGATGCGGACTTAAATTGTTACACTGTCTATATATGTATAATCTATAATATATATAAAATGCAACGTCTCTCTGTCTGCCTGTCTGTCCGTTAGTGCGCTTATCACTGGAGAACCACTTATCCGATTTACGTGATTTTTTTTTTTTAAACATATGTACATATGTTGGACAGGTTATAGGCTATATTTTAACATAAGGAATAAGCAGTGATGATAACAGTGAATCAAGTCGGAAAAAAGCTTGCCGCTAGAGCGTTCTCTTGTAATACACTGCCTAAACCATTAAATATGGCACAATATCATGTAGCAAAGAATATTTATATTATATATAAAATGAAACGTCTCTCTGTTTGTCCGTTAGTGCGCTTATCACTCGAGAACCACTTATCCGATTTACGTGTTTTTTTTTTAATTTATACATTTATTCTCTGGACAGGTTATCTATAATCTTCTATAATATATATAAAATGCAACGTGTCTCTGTTTGTCGGTCTGTCCATTAGTGCGCTTATCGCTAGATAACCACTTATCCGATTTACGTGTTTTTTTTTTTTAGATTTATACATATGTTGCACGTTGTTACTAATTGCATATGTTCTCTGGCCAGGTTATAGGATATATTTTATAACGTTAGGCAATATAAGAAATAAGCAGTGACGATAATAGTGAATCAAGTCGGAAAAAAAGTTTGCCGCTAGCGCACTCCCTTGCAATACGCTGCTTAAACCATTAAATATGGAACAATATCATGTAACAAAGAATACAATACATATAAAATGCAATATCTCTCTGTCTGTCTGTCCATTAGTGAGCTTATCATTCGAGAACCGCTTATCCGATTTACGTGTTTTTTTTTAATCTTAACCTAATATTTACCGAAAAAAATCTATAATATATATAAAATGCAACGTCTTTCTGTCTGTCTGTTCGTTAGTGCACTCAAGAACCACTTATCCGATTTACATGTTTTTTTATAAAATATATATGTTCTGTGTTACGTTAAGTAACATAAGGAATAAACAGTGAAGATAATAGTGAATCAAGTCCACGCGAGCGGAGCCGCGGGCACGGCTAGTTTTAAAATAAAATTGACATATGTAAAATATTTAAACATCTAAAACATCCTACACTTAACTGTTAATCCTGGAAAAAAAATGAAATTTTCATTTGTGTTAATTATTTCAGTAAAAATTGGCGATCGTATCAGTATCGTTACAAACATTTCTCATAACAAAGGTTAAACTTCGAACAACATCTAATATTTTACATTCTTCAAATAAAAAATCAGTGTTTTTTTTTTTTTTTATGGGTCTAGCACACGTGCTACAGGGAAGTCCCTAAAGCGCTACAGGAGCGACACGTGTGCGGAGAAGGCGATTCACGTTGTTCTTGAATCGCTGTAGATTGTACTCGGTGGGAAACACAGTCCTGGGCAAATTATTCCAAAGGGATGATGTTCTCCCTATAAAAGACTGTTTGAAAAGTGTTGTACGGGGAGTAACAAGCTGAACGTCATACGGATGTGAAGAATTAGCGCGACGTGTACTTCTAACATGCACCGCTCTGGGAGGAATTAAGCGGGCCACATCCTTCGAACACTTTCCATGAAAGTACTTGTAGAATAGGCTCAAGTCGCCAACCGTTCTTCGATGTTCCAGCGAATCAAGGCCGACGGTCAGTTCTGGGTCTCCAATCAGACGAACAGCTCTTCTCTGAATAGAATCCAACAAATGCAGTGTATGTTTGGGAGCGGAGCTCCAAACATGGGAGCAGTATTCCATAGTTGGTCGAATTTGAGCTTTGTAAAGAATTAACAGTTGTTGAGGAGTGTAAAGCTTTCTGGTTCGAAATAATATTCCCAACTTTTGAGAAGCTCTCCTTGCTATGCCTACAACATGTTCATGCCAGGACATATTTGCTCCCAAATTAACGCCCAACAAATTGAGTGACGATGTTAGAGGAATGGAGTACCCCGACATAACTATGTCGGGTTCAGCAACGTTAACTTTTTTAGAAAAAACTGCCGCCTGGGTTTTTGTAGCGTTAAATTCCACTTGGTTACTGTCACCCCAAGATAGAATTTCTTCCAGGTCTTTGTTAAGTTGAACGACTTCCTGTTGTCTGCGGATATTCGTCTGAGTAGCCGATGTCCGAGCGTTCAAAGTGAATGAAGAGATAAGTGTACTGTCATCTGCAAAGCTGCAGATTGGATTCTCGGTCTTTTCCAGCAGATCGTTAATGTAAATGAGAAAAAGAGTAGGAGACAGTATGGAGCCTTGAGGTACACCGGCGTTGATAGTGAAGGTGTTAGAAAGAAATCCGTCGACTGCCACTCGGAAAGAACGCTCTCTGAGGAAACATGAGAGCCACAAACAGAACTTTTCCGACATACCATAAGAACGTAGCTTAGTCAACAGCCCATCGTGCCAAACACGGTCGAACGCCCTGGATATGTCCAGAGCAAACCGCTCGAGATTCTCCAAAGCGTTCAACTGCATTGTTCCAAACATGTGTTACATAAGTCAGAAGATCTCCTGTTGATCTATTTTTACGAAAGCTATATTGATGATCGCTAATAATGTTGAATCCTTCAAGATATTTTAGAAGATGCTGATTAATAGCCTTTTCCATGACTTTCGATATTATTGAAAGCAGAGCGATTGGTCGGTAGTTATTTGGCGAGGTCTTCTTGCCTTTTTTAGGTATCGGCTGAACTGTAGCGCATTTCCAGCAGGAAGGAAATATTCCCTTTCTGTAGGATAGGTTGAAAAGTCTACAGAAAACTGGTGTTAGTTCCCTCGCACAGATTTTAAGAACTATGGCAGGTATTCCGTCAGCGCCAGAAGCCTTTTTGGTGTTTAGCTTCATCAGAATACGCTTTATAACATCGGGCATCCTTGACTGCACTGTGCGAATAGTAGGTGGTGTTTTTCCTTGGAAATCGACAGTAGAATGTGAAGCAAAGAGTTCAGCCAACAAGTTCGCTTTCTCAACAGGTGTCGTTGCAATAGAATTATCTGGCCGTGTGAGTGGTGGTATGGTGGATTTGGTGAAATTTTGACTAACTGCCTTAGCGACCGACCAAAAGGCCCTTGAATTGCCAGGACAGGCGAGAAGTTTGTTTCTAATCCGTTGATTGTGTACCTCCTTGGTTTCGTCGATAATTTCTTTGCATCTGTTCCTGGCACGAACAAATGTGTTACGATTTATGTGTAAAACCTTAAATAATATGGTATGACAGCAAAGCATAATTAAATTCCTACGTCTAAATAACAAGTATTAGATAGTTCACTTCTTGAATGCCGTATCGCGCAGCATGTGATATCGGTTCAGCCAGTCTAAACGCGATAATTGCAAAAATGGGTAAAAAACTGACACGAGAACGTTTTACTTATTAAAATAGCCATTTAATTAAATTTTTATTTTGTATCATTCTACAATTCCTCATAATAAAAGTACGATAAAGTTAAAATACTGTTTTTCATGGAAATGTGAATATTAGTAAGTGTGAACAATATCATATTCGTATTGAAAATTTTTTGTGCATGTTATTTTGGTTAGAGAATAATTTCCTTTGATACACTAAACTTCAGAAATAGTTCATTTATTCGGCATCAGTTGTCTTTTTTAAACTGACAAAGGTAAAATTTCTTGAATGTTCTATAAAATAAAATACCAAGCTCTTAATTTTAAGCGTGACAGTATTACGACCCAGGTTAGTATTAAAATCGGCGTTAATTGTTTTTTATGTGCTTATTGACTGCGACCATTGGCGTACATGCTGAAATACCATAAATTTTCAGGGTCGATTTTATTTAGTTTCTTTTAATACAAGAGTTTACCGGTTCAAATATATTAAACAACGTTGGGGCAAGATGTAATAAAAGTAATATTACCGAAACTAATGTTGTATCACATTCAATTGGTACAATATTGACAGGAACAACAAAAGCAATGTTAAAATACATCAGCTACTTACATTCATGACTCGAGCCGGTTGGGAATTTATGAACGCATTAATTGATGAGATTAGAATCAGAGGCCGGCGCCGGAGCTGTTAGATCGGCGGCCCTCAAGATAACAGAGTTACAGATACACGTATACTCGGCCACCACGCACCAGTGCATTAACGCCAGTGAGATAAAACAGCTCTTCTTTCGACTTAAATACTTGGAATAGTTTTTTTCTTTGTTAATTTGATAGTAATTACTATATATACATGGTGTATACTGTTAAAAATGTTGTTAGACTAGGTACTTCTCATTGTGACTGTGAAAGTGAAATACACCTATGTACAGGGTGATCATTTTTAGACGCCCGGCTCCGATTTATGGAAAATTGTTAGATTTTTTTTTTTTTTAATGTAGAATGGTATAGTGCATGTCAAGGAGTATATTGACGTATGTGACATTTGGCAGCGAAAACGACGCTGGGCACCGCGACGCCAAACAACTTTTTTTTTCCATCGACATACCTTTTGCAAAACGGCATTGGAAAACCCTGACTTTTTTCAACATTTTTTCCTTAAACTTTTCTAATTTGTTTTGCAAAAAAGTTATGCAGCAAAAGTAACATCAAAAGAAATTTTCTGTATGTTTTCCTTCCTCTATCGTGCATTTTTCCATTCTTTTCATTAAAGCTAATTTTTCCAGATATACTATTGTACGCATCTGATATTTTTGTCTTTAAGTGCTTAATATCATTTGTCGCCGTTTTGTATACAATATTGTTAAAAGTCTTCCACAAGAAAAAATCTAACGGTGCACGGTGGGATGAAGCCTCACTGTGCTACTCAAATTACCCTACAGGTCTTAATTTTGAAGTACAGTAGGACACCGATTAACCGAGTCGCGATTATCCGAGCTCCGGATTAACCGAGCCAATCTAAGAACCTGATTATCCGAGGTACGCGCGTCTATGCTGCGTATTAACCGAGCTTATAAAATGTGTATGTACATTTAAAATCGTCGGGGCCTTCGGGGAATTCCCCTGGCCCGTGTGAGGGGTTCCCCTATTTATGTTTTTGGGCTCTTTCAGCATGTAAATTTGCGTGAATGCAGTGCGTTATAGCGTTTACTACGGAGAAGTACGAGTATACTCACAGAATTTTCGTTTGTCGTATTATAATGGAGCAAAACAAGCGTAAAAGGATCGTCGTTCCTATTGAAGAAAAATTAAAACCCATCAGAAGAATTGAAGCAGGAAAGGGAATTAAAGTTGTAGCACGAGATTATGGAGTAGGTGAGGTAACAGTTGTAGATTGGGAAAGAAACCGCACAAAAATAGAAGAGTGGTGTGTAAATCAAGCCTCCTCGTCCTCAGGAAGAAAATCAAAGAAAACCTTCGACTATGAAAAGGTTAACGAAGCTATATTCATGTGGTTTAACCAACAGAGATCAAAAGGTGTGCCTCTGTCAGGTCTAATTTTACAACAGAAAGCAATAATGATTAGTAGACAATTCCCATAGATAGATCAGTTTACTGCCAGTTCTGGATGGCTTGACAGGTGGAAAAAAACGGTACGGTGTACGACAACTGACTGTATGTGGTGAAAAAACTTTCTGCTGATGTGTCATCAATTGGGAAGTTTAAGCAGAACTTTAAAAAGCAAATCGAAGATTGTGGATACACATGTGATCAAATTTACAACTGTGACGAAACTGGTCTGAATTATAAAAATGCTTCCATCAAAAATATTGGCATCTCGACAGGAAAAATCAGCTCCTGGGCACAAACGAAGTAAGGAAAGATTAACTATAATGGTATGTTCCAATGCATCTGGCAAGCACAAAATCCCACTGATGGTGATTGGCAAGTCTGCACGTCCAAGAGGTTTAAAAGACATCTCACCTAAAGCCCTACCAGTCTGTTACAAAAGTCAAAAGAGTGCATAGATGGTTGCGACCTTATTTACTAACTGGTTTGAAGAAGAGTTCGTGCCATCTGTGACTAAATTTTTGAACAGAAACCGTCTTCCTATTAAAGCAATTTTGTTAATGGATAATGTGTTTATTTTTTGAATGAATAAAAAACAAATCCGGATTATCCGAGTTTTCAGTTATCCGAGGAGGGTGTCCCCACACGGGACCTCGGATAACCGGGGTTCTACTGTAATTGGAAATATATATTTTTTAATTATTCGTTTTTTCATGACCAGTCGATTTATGGAGTTAGATTGTAGGTTGTTTTCCACAGTTTTCGGGAATCTTCAGAAGAAGTATTAATATTTATGAAAAAACGTTTTTCGCAGGAAAATCACACTATAGATCATAATTTTCGTTTAATCATGACACATTTTTTTTTTTAAATATTCATTTTTTTATTGCCATTCGTCCAACCCGCCGTCGGTCGGGTTGGATTTTTGATTTTTCCCTAGTGTTTTTCAAAAAATTGAGATCGTTTTCCTTTTATATTCAGGACAGATTTTTCTCAAAAATCAATTCTTTTGATGAACAATCAGTCTACCGACCTCGGATTATCATTTTTGCCTCAGGTTTTTCAAAAATTGCAAATATCTTTGGCGTTACCCAGGATACACCACATGGAGGGAGTTTTGTTTAGATTAGTAGCGATTAGCAAAAATTCGCAAATATTCTATCAAATTCATCTAAAATTTGCCCAAATTTAATCAAAACTACTTGAATTTTAGTAAATTTATTTAATAATAGTAAATTAGTAATTTTCTTTAAATTGCAAGGTATTTTTTCGACTCAATAATAATGAAATCATTTAAATTTAACGGGGTTCGTCTGCATCGGAAGAACTGTCCTGCACTAAATTTGCGGAATATTTCTAAAGTCATTCATGATTATTCCTCGACATCCTGACAATGAATATTGTAGTACAATTTGAAAAATTCTTTTAAGGTCTAAAACTAAAAACAGCAGTATTCTTTGTAGGTACTTGAGTTATCGTAGGCAATACACACACACACACACACACACACACACACACACACACACAGATACACACAGCACATACACACAGACAGACACACACACAAAGGGATAATAGCAGACACTACCTCCATGTGGTGTATCCTGGGTAACGCCAAAGATGCCTGCAATTTTTGGAAAACTTGGGGCAAAAATGATAATCCGAGGTCAGTAGATTGATTGACCATCAATAGAATTGATTTTTGAGAAAAATCTGTCTTGAATATGGAAGGAAAACCATCTGTGAGTAGCTATTTGCGGAAAAACCGCTCTTCCATGGAAATACAAATTTTTTCTCAAATTATTGAAAAACGCGGGAAAAAAAATCTAAAATTCAACCCGACCGATCAATTGGTAATAAAAAAATGTACATTTAAAGAAAAAATATGTTATGATTAGGTGAAAATTATGATCTATAGAGTGATTTTCCTGCGAGAAACGCCGTTTTTCATAAAAATTAATACTTCTGCTGAAAATTGAGGAAAATTGTGGAAAAAAACATAAAATCTAGCTCGACAGATCGATTGGTCATGAAAAAATGAATAAGTTAAAAAAAAATCTTTCTTCCGATTACTTCAAAATTAAGACTTGTAGGGCAATTTGAGTGGCACAGTGGTGGTTCGTCCCACTGTGCAGCGTGAGGTCTGGTGACTTAGGTGCCCACTAGAATAAGGGGAACATTGTCTAATAAAACTAGTAGAGTACTAACCAAGAAATTAAGGTATCTATTTCCAGTTAGTATTCCCTCAAAAACGTATTGCCCAGCCAAATGTCTCCCAATTATTCCACACCATACATTAACGCCATAATGGACTTAATTCTGAATTTGATCAACGTTGTATGGATTTTCATCAGCCCAGTAATGATAATTTTTTCTATTAGGTTTGCCATTGCTGACAAAATGATTTTCATCTGTCCATGACATATAATTCAGAAAATAACATTTAATCACAATTTCTGCTACAAAACTCAGTCGTTCCGACTCAAATTGTGTTAATAACTGAAGATTACAGATTTTATAGATTGTACACTATAATTTAACGGCTTTAGCACAGTATTGCCAAAGATGGAGCCTCTTGCCAGTCGCCAATTTGAATGCTGCAAACTAATTAATATTTAACGCTTTTTCATAAGAAAATCTATAGAAAACGATTTATTCAATTGAAATAAAATAATGGTTTTACAGCTCTAAATAAAACAACAGTAAGAAAATGAGTTATTCGGAACATTATCCAAAGTGGATGTTTCCTGAAATTCATAAAAAGAGGCGATATCGGTGCTCCGTTTTGGCGTCGTTCTCGTCGCCGTCGTCGTCGTGCAGGCGTCATAATTATAAATCAATGTCTTATGCTAATGTAGCGTGATCGATAGATGTTATCGCACTCCGACGCCGCTCGATTAGAGGAAGTTATAAATCGTTTCGAATCTAAAATTGATCTGCGAATTCTATCCGCATTAAATCGGCACACCTCCGTCATCTCTGCACCGGCAACCCCTTCTTCTTCGAGACTCGAACGAAACGAAACGAAAATCATTTTTCCCGAATTGGATATTTGATAAAATTCGACGATTTTAAATTTAGATGAAATCGGTTTTTAGTGATGAATATTTTATTTCTAGAATTCAATTTCATTTTAAAGTAAACGCCATACCTGAGTTTCTGTGGGTTTAGAACTTGTAAAATTCAGCCACTATACTCTATGTATTTGAAAGTGATAGCAATAAATCATCTAGAATTATGCAAATTAGCATCAAGCAGTAGTAAGGGCCCCAGAGTTTTACCTACAAATTACCTGTAATGCAGCAGTCCAACAGCTTTATTGGAATACCATTTGGCATCGGTCTAATATTAGCAATCTCTCTCTTATGTTTGAATACAATAGGAAAACGACCCTTTTTTTGTTGTTTGAGGCTAAATAGTCTGAAATAGTTTTGGCCAGTGGTGGTGCGCCTGGTCGTATACTTATAATTTGCGAATAGTATGAATGAAATAGTTTTATAATGTTTAAATATTTATTTAAAAAAAAAATAATACTTTATAATGAATATTTCTGGCCAGTTCACCTGTAACCTGTGCCCATATAAGTTCTATGGGATTGAGCTCGCAACGATATGGTGGCAGGCGATAAACAGCAACATTACGTTTTCTTGCCATTTCGTCGATGACGAAACTTGTGTTTATTTCTAAGAACTTCAAGCTGCCTTTTGGAAAAGAAATGTTTTTCTCGGTCATCCAAGATTGGATATCCTTTTTCAGCCGACCCAAGGTTGGAACTCGTTCTAATTTTTTAAAATAATCGCTTGCATTATTTATTATAATAACGGAAACCAATCTTCAAATACATAGGAATTCATATCTTCGTGATAATCTCCTCTCTTCTTGGATACAAATGTTAAAAGATCTTTGTCTACAAAACCACTTTCGCTTCCAATATGCCTAATAATTAACCTACGTCCTTTACCAGAGGGCGGTTTAAGACCAGTAGAGAGACCGTCATTGAAGGCTTAGCGAGCATTTTTGATATTCCCATTTTGCCAAAATTTTTCGACTGTGTACCCTTCATTTATCCACGTCTCAGTAATATATCCTTTTCTAACTTTCCTTAAATTGTCTTTTCTCCAGCGTACAATTTCTCCACTTTCTATCAATAAAGATTTTCTTTCACACTTTTTCCCATAAAAATTCATACCTTTTAAAACACTCTATAGTTTTACTCTACTCATTTTCGGTATTTCTGAGTGGCTTGTCGCAACCTGCAGGATTATAACCAAAGTTGGAATTCTTTTTTCCATAGAAAAGTCATGAACAATACGCCTTACTGCTTATTTTGTGTTGTCGGTCAGCTGAAGTTCTTTTCTGCCTGGTCTCTTTTTTGGAGAGTCTTTTCTTATCTTAAAATTCTGTAAAATGATACTTTACCAACTCCGGTCATTAAGGAAGATTTTGTCACATAATCGTCCACACTTAAATCACAATTTTGATCGTTTTTAACGCAGTCAAATACATTTTTAACTATACGCTTTTTATTATGGGTTAGCTGCCCGTATTTTTGGCGTTTCGCTAGAAAAGACATTTTGCTAACACACTAAGTGACTTGTCACTAACCGGCTTGACATTTGGGCATACTGCTCTAAATACATATGTATTTATAATTGGGACAACAGGAAGGTATGTAAATAAAATGATTTGATCGGCCATAAAACTGCGTTACAAAAGAGTATTGTTACCTAAAAAATACTTGTTATAGGACAGGACGTCAGTCCGCTGGCATTTTTGTTGCTACCAGTTTCAACTAAATAAAGTATAATTTTACTACGTTTTAAAGAATCTTTTTGTAATAAAATCGAATTAGAATTACTTTATGACATTTTACCTACGACTGATCATTCTAATTTCGAAGAGTAAAGAACCGTAAAGTTATCACGTGCAATCGTAATCAAAACGCGGAAAAGAAATTCTAATTTCTGACTCTTACCATGTGCATGATAGAGAGAGAGAGAAAAGAGGGGGGATAGGATTTTCGTATGCCTCCCTTTTGACTTAGAATCGGAAGTTTTTTTATTGGGTTCTCTCTTTTTTAAAAAAAAGTTCACCTCCCCCGATCATCTACGTTTACGTTGAGTATATGTTTCTAGAGTTCCATTATAGGTAGGGATTCTTTTTTTGTGAACCCCGTCATGATTTTTAAAGGGCGTGTAAAATTAAATCTTTTGAGTTCCACTGTAGGAGAGGGTTCTTTTTTGTAGAAAATTTCCATTCGTCTGAAGTGATCGATTTTTGGTTTACTTTGAAGAAAAAGGTCTAAACTGTCAAAGTTCCAGGGCAAGAGGGTGTTTTTTGTATGAATGTATTTCGCCCTCAGTGCTCGTCGAGTACTCCCTGTTTGTCGATTGAAATATCTCCTCCCTCGATAAGTAGCTCCGCCTTTAGTATTCTCTACGCCACTGATTTATATATTTATATATTTTTTAGTAATTGGTTTTTGGAGTTGATACTCTTTGGACAAACAAAAATACGTGTGTTCATAAATTATTGACGTTTCGACGATATGTTGCTTTCGTCGGAATATTGGTGTTTGTAGAAAGTCAAATAAGACGTCTTTAATTAGTTAATATAGTACAAAAATATAAATATTTTTACCTTAGTTGTTCTTTTTAGGGAACAACAATATGGTAAAAAAACATTTTTATAAAATACAGTAAAACAATTTTTAGATTTTTAGAAGAGACGAGCGATATTCTCTGGGTCTATTCTCAAGGGTTTGGCAATTTGTAAGGTGAAATATATGAAGTGTAGTAACAGTTTGGTATGATTTATGGTCTGGAGATGTAATTGAATCGTATTTTTTTGAAAACGAAATTGTTAATGCAGTTACTATCAATGAAGAACGCTACAGAAATATCATTTCTGATTTTTTCTGGTATATATTAGATAAAGATAGTGCAACATGCCAATACATTTCGTGACATCGATTTATTGAGAGAAAAGTTCAGTGCGTAATCTCAAGAAATGCCGATGCGAACTGGCCATCGAGATGATGCCATATAATTCCATGAGACTTTTTTCTCTGGGATTATGTTACCTCATTGGTTTACTCCAATAAACTACAAACACTTAAAACCTTAAAACTAACACTATTCGTGTCATTGGTGAAAGAACTACTGATATATGTGGAAAAGTGACCAAAAATTGGTGTTCCAGAATCGAATATTTAAAAAATCCAGAAGCGGTTACATTAAATCAATTTTAAATAAAAATTTCGCGAACTAATCTTCGAAATAATAATAAGAATACAGAGATATCTTATCTACTTACACCAATTTTCCATCACTTGGGCCAGCATTTCCGGCCTTACGCCGGCTATGGCACGACGAATGTTGGCTTCAAGTGCATCAAGAGTTGCTGGTTTGTTACTGTAGACTTGTGATTTAACGTGGCCCCAAAGAAAATAGTCCAAAGGCACGATTTCGGCGGCCAAGCGGTAGGACCATGTCGTGAAATTAATGACTCACCGGATTTGGCGCGCAATAAAGCCACGTTAAGGCCGGAAGTATGGGGGGGTGGGAACAAATATTCCTGCAGCATCGAGTTATTTTGGAGTAATTTTGGAGTAGTCGAGTAATTTTGGACAATTTCCAAGCGTTCCTTTAAAGTGAAACGATTCATAACTGAATGACAAACGTTACTAAACACAACTGACATCAGATGTCAAGCCTCTGCCAACCAACATGGCCGCTATTAGCAGCCAAAAGTCGGACATCCGTAATGGAAAACCCTTTATATATACGAGGCTGGTTTGAAAAGTCCGTGCAAAGTCCGAGAGATGGCACTACCGGCGCGTATCGAGGTCATGTTTAGTTAGTAGCATCTCTTGAATGAACGCACACCAAGTTTCTGCCATATTGGTCTATTTCTTTGTGTTTGGCATTCGTGTGAATCAAGGAAGTCGAGTGATTTTCAAGAAATGGACGAAAAAGAATTTCGTGTGGTGATTAAACATTACTTTATGAAAGGCAAAACGCCTCAGGAGACTAAAGAGAAGCTTGATAAACATTATGGTGACTCTGCACCTTCGATTAGAACAGTTTAAAAAAAGTGGTTTCAAAATTTTCGGAGTGGCCATATGGGCACAAGTGACGCTGAACGTTCTGGACGGCCTGTGGAGGTTACGACTCCAGAAATCATTGATCAAATTCATGATATGGTGATGTATGACAGAAGAGTTAAGGTGCGTGAGATTGCTAGTGCTGTAGGCATCTCGACTGAACGGGTACATAATATTTTGCATAAACATCTGGACATGAGAAAGCTATCCGCAAGATGGGTGCCGCGATTGCTCACGCTTGACCAAAAACGGAATCGTGTGAAGTGTTGCAAGGATGGTTTGCAGCTGTTCCAGAAGAATCCGGAGGACTTTAAGCGTCGTTTCGTCACTGTGGATGAAACATGGATACATTACTATATTCCTGAGACCAAACAACAATCTAAACAATGGGTTACCAAGGAGGAATCTGCACCAAAAAAGGCGAAGACCGTTCCTTCGGCCTGGTCTACTCTATTGTATGGTGTTGAAACATGAGACTCTCGTCTGTCAACAAACTAGAGGCAACTGAAATGTGGATGCTGAAAGGAATATTGAGAGTATCTTGACAGAGTAAGAAATGAAGAGGTAATCCAAAGAGCTAATCTAGAATATAGTTTGAAAACATAAAAAGGAGGAAGATTTTTTACTCGGGTCACATTGCCCGTGGTGCACGCTATAGCTCTCAACGCCTGATTCTACAGGGTAAAATTCAAGGCAAAAGGGTAATAGAACCAAAACCAAAAAGATTGACATGGTTACGCAATATCCGCCAGTGGACAGAAATAAACGATTTTCAGGCACTCTATATATATATATATATATATATATATATATATATATATATATATATTATATATATATATATATATATATACCAGGTGTACAAGTATGAAATGCGGATTTCAGACAACAAATGGTGTACCAATGCAGTTTGTGCTATAAAGATTTGAGACTGTGCCATTTTGTTGTGTCATCAACAAGTGTCAGACGTGCACGAGTGATAAATTGGAAAAGTGTGTGCATAGTGTCGTGTTGTTGTGTTCAATATGTCGAAATTTATACCGAACAAAGAGAATTCGCAGAGAGCATTAATTTTTTGTTTTCATTTGAAGAAAACTGCTGTTGAATCGTACCGATTACTTCGAGATGCTTATGGTGAACCTGTTCTATCGCAAGATACGTGTGAACGATGGTTTCGGCGTTTCAAAAGTGGTGACTTCGATGTTACAGACAAGAAACGTGGAAAACCGCCAAAAAATACGAAGATGTGGAATTGCAAGAATTGTTGGACGAAGATGATCCGCAAACACAAAAACAACTCGCCGAGCAGTTGGACGTTAGTCAACAAGCTGTTTCCAATCAGCTACGAAAGATGGGAAAGATTCAGAAGACCGGTAGATGGGTACCACATGAGTTGAACGACAGGCAAATGGAAAAGAGCAAAAACACGTGTGACATTTTGCCCGCTCGGTACAAAAGGAAGTCGTTTTTGCATCGTATAGTTACAGGGGATGAAAAGTGGATTTATTTTGAGAATCCTAAGCGCAAAACATCATGGGTGGACTCAGGCGCACCATCCACATCGACAGGAAGACCGAATCGCTTTGGCAGAAAGACGATGCTCTGTGTTTGGTGGGACCAGAGGGGCGTGGTCTATTATGAGTTGTTAAAACCTGGGAAAACGGTTAATACTAAACGTTACCAACAACAATTGACCGATTTCAACCGTTCGCTGCTTGAAAAAAGGCCAGAATACAGAAAGAGGCAACACAAAGTCATTTTTCTTCATGACAATGCTCCATCACATACGGCAAAACCAGTTCGCGACACGTTGGAAGCACTCAGCTGGGAAGTTCTACCCCATACGGCTTATTCACCAGACTTGGCTCCTTCCGATTACCACTTGTTTGCATCGATGGGTCACGCACTTGCTAAGCAGCGCTTTGGTTAGTACGAAGATGTGAAAAAAATGGCTTGATGAATGGTTCGCAGCAAAGGGGGCCCGAAAGATGGGAAAAATGTATAACAAGCGATGGAGCATACTTTGAATAAAGCACTTTTTATCATTCTTCCGAATTTATAATGTTTTTTTTAGAAAAAAATCCGCATTTCATACTTGTACACCTGGTATATATATTTATATATATATATATATATATATATATATATATATATATATATATATATATATATATATATATATATATATATATAGATATATCACATATATCACAAGTGATTAAAGTGTCGTCGCTAGCATAGCGCCAAAATTCAAATACAACATAAGTGTCACAAATAAGCCAAAGACGTCCAAACATGTTTAGTCCAACATATAATTTTCTATGTGTTCGCTAACATGTTGGGGCGTCCGTGGCCTGTTTTAGTCTGTTTGTATAATTTCTAATATAAATTGTGTAAAAATTCGGAAAATGTTTAAAAATTTATTTTTCCTGTGTTTTAACCATGCCCTTTTTTCTATTTAGTGGCCTTTAAGCGATTCAACTTTTTGCGGTCTGGCCATTTGGAGATAAGGTGAGAAAGATGAATGTGTAAAGGAATGATTAAAACAGGCCGGCGGCGTTGGTTGCCCTGATAACAACCCGAAGCGTCGCTCGGCTCAATCATTGTCTTTATTCTAGCACTGCTTTTTATTTCTCGCTAATCGCTTTATATAGAGTTGAAATGAAAGAATTTTAAGTTTAACTTTAGTAGTTTCTTGTACCTAATTATAAATTAGATTGGCTTAATTAATTTGAATTAGGACGAAGTGGTACTAAAACACTATTTCATGTAACCGAAGCGTCCCACTGTGCAACTCAAAATTCCGGCGGCCTCTCAGTTTTTAAGATATTGCATTAAAATACTCGTCAGATATAGCGCTTCAACTTGTACCTGCACCTTTTTTGTTGTATTTGTTTTTTGTAATTTTGGCTGAAAGAAGAAATAATACTCTTTTGGGAGATAAACTTTTTACTGTGTACATCGATCATTTGCTCATGGTAATATATGTTTCTGAGGTCGTTGATTACTGTAAAAATAGTAATTTTAGGAAAAAAAGGATTTTAAGCTATTGATCAATTTCAGTTATTTTTAGCTTTTTTTATAGTTTTTTTCAGCTGATGGCGAAAGAACGGGGAATTTCTGATTCAACAATATTTTATATATATATATATATATATATATATATATATATATATATATATATATATATATATATATATATATATATATATATATATATATATATCAAGGATTTTCTACAGCTAACGCTGTCTTCCTTCTCTCAGCCTTTAATTCCATCCGTTTCTATCTTCCCAGTCTCCATCTGTTAGACCCCTGTCCTTCATAGCCTCGTCCACATCGTCTCTCCACGATCGTCTGGGTCTTCCTCTTTTTCTTCTCTCTATAGGGCTCCACTCCGTTATTTTCTTTATCTACCTATTATCTTCGCTCCGTCTTATGTGTCCATACGATTTTAATCGTTTTTCTTCAATGGTGTTTATTGCGTTCTCTTTGATGTTCATTCTGCTTCTTATTCCTTCATTTGTTATTCTCTCCATACGTGTTACTCTACAACATCTTCTCCAGTACTCCATCTCTACCGCGTTAATTTTAGATTTATTTCTTTTGTTGATCGTCCATGTTTCTGACCCGTATGTCATTATGCTTTGTATTATTGATATGCGTGTTTTGTTTCTCTTTGTAATGTGCTTGTCCTACAAGATCGAATTTAATTGTCTTATGCACGTCCGCGTTTGTCCTAATCTAGCTTTAATCTCTTCTTCTGATGTCGCATTTTTTGAAATGATGGTTCCTAAATATTTAAATCTATCGGTTCCTTTGATTATTGTTTCGTTATCGACTTCTAGATTCTCCACGTTTCCCTCCTTTGTTGTTAGATATTCCGTTTTATCAAAGTTTATTGCTAATCCTGCTTTAGTGTATTCTTCTTTCAGTTTTCTTACCATATAACTGAGGTCTTCCTCATCTTGCGCTATGATTACTTGGTCGTCTGCGAAACTTAGAGTATATAAGTAATCTTCTCGTATTGGGACTCCCACTCCATTACATTTTTGCGTCCATTTTTTTAATGTTTGTTCGAGGTATATTTTGAATAGTGTTGGGGATGTAGAGCATCCATGTAATAGGCCTTTTGATGTTTGGAGTCTCCTCCCTATCTTATGTCCTATTTTTATGTTCACTGTGTTGTTTTCGTAGAGAGCTTTTACTGCGTATATTAGTTCTTTGTCAATGCCTATTTCTTTCATTGCGTTCCATAATCTTTGTCTTGGTACTGAGTCATAGGCCTTTCTTATGTCTATGAAGGCTAGATGAACGTCTCTATTCTTTGCTAGTTTTTTTTTCCCTTGTTTGTTTTATAGTGTATATGTGGTCTATACATGATTTTCCGGCCGTAAAGCCTGCTTGATCTTCTCCAATTTTTCCTTTTATATTTTCCTCCATGATATTTTTAATAATTTTTCCATACAAACGTCCCATACTCGATATTATGCTTAGCCAATATGCCAATATTTTTTAAGAATAGTAAATAACACGTAGGCTGAAAAGTTTTTGGTCTAGCTACTTAAAACACATTTATTTTTTTGCAAAATTCGACTTTATTCATCAATATAGTCTCCTTCAAGAGCGATACAATCAGTCCAACGCTTTTCTAACATTTCTATACCTTTTTTGTAGAAGGATTTGCCTTTGCCTTCAAAATAGGCCTCAGTTTCGGCGATAACTTCTTCACTGGAGCCAAATCTCTTTCCCACAAGCATTTTTTTGAGGTCTGCGAATAGATAATAGTTGCTGGGGGCCAAATCTGGAGAATACGGTGGATGAGGAAGCAATTCGAACTTCAATTCATGCAATTTTACCATCGTTACCATTGACTTGTGACACGGTGCATTGTCTTGATCAAAGAGCACTTTTTTCTCGTTCATTTGGGGCCATATTTTTGCGATTTCTGCCTTCAAACGCATCTGTAACTTTATATAATATTCGCTATTGATGGTTTTTCCCTTTTCAGCATAGTCGATGAAAATTATTCCACGTGCATTCCAAACTACAGAGGCCAAAACCTTCCCAGTCGACTGTTGTGTCTTTGGTCGCTTCGGGCGGTTTTCACCGGCTGCTTTCTACTTACCTGACTGCCGATTTGATTCCGGTGTGTAGTGGTGGATCCATGTTTTATCCATTGTCACATATCGCATGAAAAAATCCTTCTTATTGCGCTTCAACAGGTCGAACAAGCTGCTGCTGCAAAGATTGAAAAAAAGAAGCAGCAGGCTGTAAAGCAAGGAAAGCCGATGAGAAAAAGAGGCTCCGAGAAGGAAATGTAGTTTTATATTTTTGATTCTAAGTATCTTTAATGTCGTTATTGTACTGGCTAGATTTAAACTCGGAATTCTTTAATTCACGGCTGTGATTATTATAATATAAAATATAAGATCACTTAAGAAAAATACAAAAGGTGAAAATTAATTTTTTTTAATGGCATGGTAAAAGTTTATTTGATAACAAAATTCATGTTGGGAAAAGTAACATGCTGTTATTATTCTCTGAAAAAATCGAAAAAATACCCCATTACCTCATTTAGAGCTGTAGATTTCAATTATTCAGCAAGTGGTCGACTACTGGGGCGTAGACATGTCGACTGATGGGATATAGTGGTCGACAACTGGTACTGTTACGTCCGTACATTATTTGTTTATTGATTCGACAGAAAAACAATTATATAATTTTTCAAAATGCCCTAATGTAAAGTAAAGGATTGAAATTCGATATATTGCTACCTGAAGAGTCCAAATATTATAACGGATTTCATTAAAGCTACGAGTAACGTAACCTCAACGTTATTCGGTCGACTACTGTTGCATCCACCCTACCTGTTTAATTTAATGTATGTCTTTCATTCTGTTCTATTCCAGAATTTTAAGATTTTTAACTTACCACCTAACTTTTGTTCGGTAGTAAATATTTTTTGGCCAAGGCTGTATTTGTGATTTTATATTTTGATCTAAATTAAATTGCAAATCGAATTTTAAAAAACGGGGGGTAATAATAACAGAGTTGTCGTGTATCACGATTGGAAAAATTTGCATATCTCCGTATATGACGGTGGGGAAATCGAGTTGAAACACGAGAATTTACCAGAGTCAGGTGCGCAGTTAAGAATACTTGAGAGAAAATTACTTTCTTACATGCCTTCTGCTGGCGGGTGTTTTTTTTTTTCTTAATTTTGAAGGAATTCGACAAGGATATAGTCCGTAATTGATAATTTTTATTCTATAAGCGGGGCCTAGTAATGAAGAACTTAAATATGTATCACCATATAAGAATATGAGATTTACACTTTAATAGTTATTCATACATTTCTAATAAACATGCTACCTTTAGTCCCCATATCATTGCTGAACCCTGTATAGAAGGGATAATTAGTGGTTAACATAAAGATTTGTAGGGTTTTATTTTTCACCAGTTTGTGTATTTTACATTATTCTCCAACGTTCTTACTAGAACATTACAGAAGTTTAGTAGTAGTAGTTCAGTGTAATGTGTCTACACAATAAGGACTCATTTTGCTATCCCTTCTATATTTTATCTTAAGTTTCCTTGCATTTACCATATTACACAATAGAGTATAATATTTCCTTTCTGTAGTCTAACACAAAGTCAATACTACTCAGTAAATATCACCACTACACTAAATACTTTATTTGTGAACTCGACGCGAGTTTCGCTAACCATGTTAGCTTCATCAGGAGCGATGATTGACTGTCAATCAGAATCAGAATCAAAACCCGCGTCGAGTGCAAAAATAAAGTGTTTGGTGTAGGTGTAGGAGTGCAAAAGATTTCACATTCCCAACATAGACAAGGTCAATAGATCCGTTTAGATATCAATATTTTGCTATGTCTAATTTTTTTACTTCTACTCAATTTTCAATGGTACTACAAGAACTTACTTAGCCAAGAACGGTGCGATGGGCTCCGTTCGGCTGACCGCACCGAAGGCCAGTTTTCACGAAGATTCAGTGTCGAGTGATAGGTGCTTTATCTTTACTTAGTTCAACTGGCTCTTTAGAGGCTGCAACCAAAAATCAATTTTTTTTTTGTAGTTTTGTGTACAAAACTTACCACTGGATATCTTCCTGTTTTCTTTATCGACTGTTTCGTTTTCTTTTCGTCTCACTATGGAACTGTTAGTAAAGAAGACCATTTCTTTTTTATAGGAAGGAAAGCCACGTCATTTGCAGTACCACATTTAGATACCTTTAACCACATGCTGTAGAGTTGAAGAGGTGAAATTATTTGAAAAACCTAAGATTTAAGCGGTGTAATGTGTTTCTTTTCGGAGTTTTTATTGCTCTGCTTCGTCCTTCTTTTTCTTGAAGTCTACTATTAAGTATCAAAATTTCCACTGGTTTACCCACCAGAGCTGTATATATGTACATAGTTGGGAAATAGGGTAGTGTAAAAGAGGCGTAGAATTCAGAAGAGTTTTCCCACCAACGCAGAAAGAAGAAACCTTTTTAGGTCAGTAATTTCTGAAAGTTTCGTAATTCGTAAGACAATAACGTAAAATTTATCTAATTAATAACACAGCCCCACAAAAAAAAAGTGGGGTATACTTTTGATGCGATATATCAGATCCGTAGTATTCTTGCCCGCTGATCACGAATCTGACGTCAGAATATCGCCATCACATCTCAATTTTTTCTAACCTCAAAAAATAGGTAAAAATTAGTAAAAATTAAGAAAAACATTCTCCTAAAAAATTGATTCAAGCTTTTTCATGAATCCAAAGATGTATTAATATGTATTCGGACACGCTAAGCTAATATTCATCGGTTGGATTAACCCATACAGTTCTGTTTTCTTTCTAACCTCAATAAATCAGACAGATATAGTGCTTCTCGAATGCAAAAACGAATTCAAATTAAAATTCAACCGATTCTTACCAAATTTGGTACACGGGGGTTTTTTGGGTTGCTGATCATGAATCTGAGGTCGGATTTGCAAAATTCAAAATGGCGGATCCAAGATGGTGGACAAAATTTTTGAAAACCAACCGATTTCTACCAAATTTGGTATACAGTTGGGGAATCCTCAAACCTGATACTCTTAAACCCTAAACCCTGAAACCTTAGACTCCCACACCCTGTAACCTCAAAAAATAGACCTCAATAACCCTGTAACTTTAAAAATGAGACCCAATAAACTCAAAACCAGGACTTTTAAACCATATACTCTCAAATAGTAGACCCTTAAGCCCTAGAATTGCGAAGGTTAGACCCGCGCCTAACTTTCCTTTTTTTGGCTGTATCTTGTTCTTTTTTCCGCGAATGACCTATTCAAAGGCTTTCTGCCCAAACGCTTTTGAGGACTTGTTTCTCTTTTTAGCGACCAGCAATAGTCCGCTAGCATATGGTCATCCCATCGTCCTTGATACCGATTTTCTATGATTTTCAGATCTTGGTGAAAACGTTCCCCTTGCTCCTCACTGTAGTCACCAAGATTATCTGGGAAATCATCGATGTGGGAGTCCAGGAAATGTAATTTTAGATTCATTAAGCAACCTAATGTTTGAAAATTTTTTACCATTTTCTCTACTATTTCTTTGTACTTAGGACTTTTATTATTTCCCAAAAAGTTTGTTGCGACTTCTTTAAAACTAAGCCAAGCAGCTTTTTCAACTTTATTCATTTTAGTAACAAATAATGAATCTTGAAACAATTTTCTTATTTGTGGCCCGTCAAATACGCCTGCCTTAATTTTAGCTTCAGAAAATTTCGGAAATTTTTTATGCAAATATTTGAAACATGGGCCGTTTGTATCTAATGCTCTCGTGAATTGCTTCATAAGTCCAAGCTTAATGTGAAGCGCGGGAATAAGAACTTTTCCTGGATCTACCAATGGTGGAAACAATACATTATTTTCACCAGGAGTGAACGATTCTCTTGTTGGCCAAATTTTTTTCTTATAATGACGTTCCCTGTCTCTGCTATTCCACAGACATTTATAACAGGGATAAAGTGTAAACCCTGACTGTTGGCCAAGCAATATTGTTACAATTTTCAGATCTCCACAAATTTTCCAGTTATGATCAGCATATTTTATTTTTATCAAAAGCTGCTTCATTTTTTTCATATTGCTCTTCCATAACTGTGGAATGAGCAATCGGAATGGGAGCGTAAACGTTGGTATTATGCAGCAAAACTGCCTTAATGCTCCGTTTAGAAGAATCAATGAACAGTCAGTTATTTTGAAATTCATCCATTAGACCTTTTACATCGGTACAATATGAAAGTGACAATTCCTCGTCCATTGTGAAATATTTTCGAAATTCTTCATCTCTGTTTCTATAATAAGACATCGTAGCTTCTGGCTTAAGTAAATGTCTTTTCTTTAAAAAGGAAGCAAGATGCTCTGAACCATCTTTGGATAAGTCTAAATCTCTGACTAGATCACTAAGTTCTGACTGTGATACGAGTATTGGTTCTGGTTTACGGTTGTATGGTAGAAATTCTTTATCTGTGTCACTAGTATATGATAGGTTGTCACTAGAACATTCATTAGTAACAGTGTTTGAATCTTTTTCGACAGTCTCAATGTTTTCGGCATGAACTGATAAGGTGAAATCATTTGTTTCCATAACATCAGCATCAAGTGGTTCAGGAGGCGAAATTAGTTTAGTTGGTCTTGTTACTGTCGAAACATCGTTATAAGTAATAGTGCTTTTATTTTTTCGGTTATGCCTAGATACAACATTCATACAAAAGTAGCAATCATTTTCACTGTATGGTCTATTCCATATTGCTGGTCTGGAATATTTAATCGCCTTCTTATTGATGTACAACATTATTTTGCAAGAACTGCAAATGATGTGGGGAACCCAATCTGTATTCTGGTGCTGTATTTCAATGTTAAAACAATCCTTATATAAGGTTTTAATCTTATCCGTTATCGGTGACCCCATTTTACTCCATACGTGTTGATAGCAAATATAACAAAATGAATCATTGTTTTTATCGCACTTATGAAAAGTCCTTGTACCGTGAGACCGTTTTCTTGTAGCATTATACTCTACATGAGCCAAGTCACCCACACATGAAGAGCTACGGTCGCTGGATGACGACGGCTGCGGGCCCGCTTTCCCACTCTGACCAACCGCCGATACTGGGTTTCCGAGTCCCTGCATCGTAATTCTCTTTCTTCTACCTGCCATGACGGCATCTAAGCCGTTATCCAGGGACTCTGCAGGCTAGTGGAGTAACACCGTTGCCCACCGTCACCATATGGAGGTGCCCTGGATGCAGGTAGAAGAATAAAAATCGACCGATGAATTTTCTCGGCGTTCAAAATGGCGCGAAAACATCTGCCATCTTGAATTTTGCAAATCCAACCTCAGATTCGTGATCAGCGACCGAAAAAATTCCCGTGTACCAAATTTGGTAAGGATCGGTTGAATTATTTGAATTCGTTTTTGCATTCGAGAAGCACTATATCTGCCTGATTTATTGAGGTTAGAAAGAAAACAGAACTGTATGGCTCAATCCAACCGATGAATATTAGCTTAGCGTGTCCGAATACATATTAATACATCTTTGGATTCATGAAAAAGCTTGAATCAATTTTTTAGGAGTATATTTTTCTTAATTTTTACTAATTTTTACCTATTTTTTGAGGTTAGAAAAAAATTGAGATGTGATGGCGATATTCTGACGTCAAAAATACTACGGATCTGATATATCGCATCAAAAGTATACCCCACTTTTTTTTTTGTGGGGCTGTGTAATCACATTCTGATCTTGAGGCTATGCAAGAGCAGTTATCATATTTAAAATAGATAGTGCCTAAGTAATAAAAGAAAACTATATTTAGCAGTGCCTTTACAGCTAAAACCTACTCTTTACGACGTGTGAGCTGCTCTTTCGCAAAGTTTGAGCAAAACGAAACTCCGACAGATTAGTAAACAAATACCGATCAATGAACTAAATCCCTGATAATATAAAGAGTGTGAATTAATTTTGAGGTATTTCTAAGAGAGTGCGTAACTTCTACTGTTGTTATATTCGTGGTGAAACACCATCATCAGATTTTCATTTTTAGTATACTCGTATATTATTTTGCCGAAGTGTAAACAATATATTTTGGGGACATTGAATATGTCGAATTACGAAAACACCATTTGGAGAACCATCGACATCCTCGCCAAAGACGAATACTCTTGACTCTAAGCCTATGTTGTGTATCTGGTGGAATCAGCTGGGTGTGGTGTATTATGAGCTGCTCCAATCCAATGAAACTATTATGGTACTAGGGACCGTTACCGACAACAATTGATGCAATTAAGTCGAGCATTGAAGGAAAAACATCCGCAATATGCCAAAAAACACAACAAAGTGATTTATCAACATGACAACGCTCGGCCACCTGTTGCAACACGCGTCAAGGAAACGCTAGAAGTGCTTAGATGGGATGTTCTACCTCACCCACCGTACTCACCAGACATTGCTTCTTCTGATTATCACTTGTTCCAATCGATGACGTACGGCCTGTCTGAACAGAGCCTCCATTCTTATGAGGATACCAGAAAATTGGTTGATTCTTGGATAGAATCAAAAGAGGAGTCGTTCTTTCAACATCGTAATCGTATGCTGCCACAAAGACGGGATAAAGTAGTGGCTAGTGATGGACAATACTTTGGATAATCAATTTGTAACCATTTTTTTAGAATAAAACGATATTTTTTCCGAAAAATTCCTCAAAATCTATAATATATATAAAATGCAACGTCTCTCTGTCTGTCTGTCTGTCTGTCCGTTAGTGCGCCTATCACTGAAAAACCACTTATCCGATTTACGTACTTTTTTTTTTAAAACATACATATGTTCTCTGGCCAGGTTATAGGCTATATTTTATTACGATAGGTAGCATAAGGAATAAGCAGTGACGTAAAATAATGAATGATGTCGGAAATAAGTTTGCCGCTAGCGCGTGCCTTTGCAATACACAGCCTAAACCATTAAATATGGAACAATATTATGTAGCAAAGAATATCTGTAATGTATAATCTATAATATATATAAAATGCAATGTCTCTCTGTCTGTCTGTCTCTCCATTAGTGCGTTTATCACGCGGAACCACTTATCCGATTTACCTGTCTTTTTTTAAATTCATGCATATATTCTTTGGCCAGGTTATATAATAATAATAATAATAATAATCTATATCTATAATATATATAAAATGCAATGTTTGTCTGTCTGTCTGTCTGTCCGTTAATGCGCTTATTCCTCGAGAACCACTTATCCGATTTACGTGATTTTTTAAATTCATACATATGTTCTCTGACCAGGTTATAGGTATATATTTTATTACATCTATAATATATATAAAATGCAACGTATTATGTCTGTCTGTCTGTCCGTTAGTGCGCTTATCACTGGAGAACCACTTATCCGATTTTCGTACTTTTTTTTTTAAACATACATATGTTCTCTGGCCAAGTTATAGGCTATATTTTATTACGATAGGTAGCATAAGGAATGAGCAGTGACAATAATAGTAAATGAAGTCGGACAAAGTTTGCCGCTAGCGCGTTCTCTTGCAATACACTCCCTAAACCATTAAATATGGAACAATATCATGTAGTAAAGAATACAATATATATAAAATGCAACGTCTCTCTGTCTGTCTGTCTGTCCGTTAGTGCGCTTATCACTCGAGAACCACTAATCCGATTTACATGTTTTTATAAATTTATACATATGTTCTATATAATTCGATATAAGCCTAGATAATGGGAGATAATGGGAGATAAGGAGAAATAATGGGAGATAAGTCGAGATAAGCCTCGATAATGGGAGATAAGGTGAGATAATGGGAGATAAGTATAAATAATAGGAGATAAGGAGAGATAATGGGAGATAAGCAGAGATAAGTCTAGATAATGGGAGTTATGGTGAGATAATGGGAGATAAGGAGAAATAATGGGAGATAAGGAGAAATAATGGGATATGAGCAGAGATAAGCCTAGATAATGGAAATTATGTAGAGATAATGGGAAATAAGGAGAAATAATGGGAGATATTTTATTACGTTGGGTAACATAAGGAATAAGCAGTGACGATAGTAGTGAATCAAGTCCACGCGAGCGGAGCCGCGGGCCCGGCTAGTAATTATATAAACTACATAAAAAAGTGCTTTTTTAAGACACGCGGGAAATGAGATGAAGATGTAAACTGCAGAGATATGCATGAGGTGTTAAGAATAACATCTTATTAATGCTGTTAGGTTATTAAAATAATATACTTGACTTTCGAAACTTTTTGTAAATGAAAAAAATCATATGAAACTATCTAAATTCTGACTGCGCCACTGCATAGCGTAACAACGATTAAAAGAATTCGTATATTACAAGAAGTATGGTATAATTAGTTCATAAAGTTATGGAAGTGAATAATACTGCAATTTCTGTAATTTTTACCCTTGATATCTGAAACGAATGGCAAATTAGGTGAAAATTAAAATTAGATTTTCTAAATTGCTCGTAATAATGGTCACCAATCAAGGTTTAATATGAAAAATATTCAAATTTTTTAATAAAGATTTAGAGTGTTAATAAGTAAAAACTTCCTGAACAAAATGAAATTACACACTAAAGTCACATCACAGGGTTGTGAGAACTTTTAAATTATTGTTAATTACATATATGGCGTTGAATAAAAGTCCAAATAAAATATAAGGTCTGATACGTTTATAATATAGTTTCTCAGTACTAATTTTAGAAGAAATCGTTATGGCAGTTTTAACTTCAGAAATTACTTTAATTTACCGATGAGTAGAGGCCTCTGTTAATAAATTTAATATTGATTTAAGAGTTTTCTAATAAACAACCTATTTGATTGGGTTTTTCACTAAATGTTGCTTTTAAAGCTTTTCAGTAGAATAGCTGAAAACCCAAAAAGGGATTCACGTCATAAGTTGATTTTGCACGTCTTAGAAATGCAGTCCGAAAGTCGTAAGACAGTATTGTTAAAACGTTTAAAAGTGTTTATGATATTTCGGATAAATGAATCCGAATATAATTGAATTTTTACTCTTCTTAGTGTGCCTTATCTTCTGAGGACGTTGGTGATGACATTTGCCCATCTGTTTTTATCTACTGCCGCTCTAAATAGTTCAGTAGATGTCACATTTGTTCACTACCGTCAGTTTATTAACCAGGAGTAGCGGCGCCTTCCTGGTCCTATTTTACCGATTACTTTTCCTTCAATTATGAGTTGAAGGAGTTCATATTTTTGGTTTCTCATAATGAGACTAAAGTATGTGCTCTTTCTTTCTTTAACATCTGTAATTAATTCTTTTTACTTTCCCATCCAGTCAACTATTTTCACGTTTGTGATATGTGCTGTCCAATAAACGCGGTAGCACCACGCCTCGAATGACGCTATTCTTTGCTGTGTTGTTTCTGTGATGGTCGCAGCTTTTATACCATATAACATGACCGAGAATACATAACATCTTAGTACTCTTGTACTTGTTTTTAGGTTTATTTATTTATTTTTTTTTATGGGTCTAGCACACGTGTTGCAGGGAAATCCCTAAAGCGCTACAGGAGAGACACGTGTGCGGAAAAAGCGATTCACGTTGTTCTTGAATCGCTGTAAATTGTACTCGGTGGGAAACACAGTCCTGGGTAAATTATTCCAAAGGGATGATGTTCTCCATATAGAAGACTGCTTGAAAAGCGTTGTACGAGGAGTAACAAGCTGAACCTCATACGGATGTGAACTATTAGCGCGACTTGTGCTTCTAACATGCACCGCTCTGGAAGGAATTAAGCGGGCCACATCCTTCGAACACTTTCCATAAAAATACCTGTAGAATAAGCTCAAGTCGCCAACCGTTCTTCGATGTTCCAGCGAATCAAGGCCGCCGGTCAATTCCGGGTCTCCAATCAGACGAATAGCTCTTCTCTGAATAGAATTCAACAAATGCAGAGTATGATTGGGAGCGGAGCACCAAACATGGGAGCAGTATTCCATAGTTGGTCGAATTTGAGCTTTGTAAAGAATTAACAATTGTTGTGGAGTGTAAAGCTTTGTGGTTCGAAATAATATTACCAACTTTTGAGAGGCTCTCCTTGCTATTCCTGCAACATGTTCATGCCAGGACATATTTGCTCCCAAATTAACGCCCAACAAATTGAGTGACGATGTTAGAGGAATGGAGTGCCCCGACATAACTATGTCGGGTTCAGCAACGTTAACTTTTTTAGAAAAAACTGCCGCCTGGGTTTTTGTAGCGTTAAATTTCACTTGGTTACTGTCATCCCAAGATAGAATTTCTTCCAGGTCTTTGTTAAGTTGAATGACTTCCTGGTGTCTGCGGAAAGTCCGAGCGTTCAAAGTGAATGAAGAGATAAGCGTACTGTCATCTACAAAGCTGTAGATTGGATTCTTGGTCTTTTCTAGCAGATCGTTAATGTAAATGAGAAATAGAGTAGGAGACAGTATGGAGCCTTGGAGCACACCGGCGTTGATAGTGAAGGTGTTAGAAAGAAATCCGTCAACTGCTACTCGTAAAGAACGCTCTCTGAGGAAACATGAGAGCCACAAACAGAACTTCTCAGACATACCATAAGAGCGTAGCTTAGCCAACGGCCCATCGTGCCAAACACGATCGAATGCCTTGGATATGTCAAGAGCAACCTCTCGAGATTCTCCAAAGTGTTCAATTGCGTTGTTCCAAACGTGTGTTACATAAGTCAGAAGATCTCCTGTTGATCTATTTTTACGAAAGCCATATTGGTGATCGCTATTAATGTTGAATCTTTCAAGATATTTTAGAAGATTTTGATGGATAGCCTTTTCCATGACTTTCGATATTATTGAAAGCAGTGCGATTGGTCGGTAGTTATTTTGCAAGGTCTTCTTGCCTTTTTTAGGTAACGGCTGAACTGTGGTACATTTCCGGCAGGAAGGAAATATTTCCTTTCTGTAGGATAGGTTGAAAAGTCTACAGAAAACTGGTGTTAATTCCCTCGCACAGTTTTTGAGAACTGTGGCAGGTATTCCGTCAGCGCCAGAGGCTTTTTTGGTGTCTAGCTTCAGTTACAGAGTATGTTGCACATTTTGTTAAAGGTTGCTTTTTCAATTTTTGAGTATATTTCAATAGAACGGTCCCAATCTATGACGCATAGATAAACATTAGAGTTAATAGCCTTACATCTCGGATAGAGAATAATGCGTCCCTATTCCGTCCCAAAGTCAAATTATGTTTGTCTAGTACGATCATCTAGTTTTCTATATATTTTTTGGTGAATTATTTTAAGGAAGAGTTTCAAAATGTAGTTCATTAGACTTATATATCGATATTTCTCCCACTTTCTAGAGTTATTTTTTTGGTATGAAAATTGATATTAGCCAATCTTGCCTTTACTGTATAAGCTATTGAAGAGGTCTTGTGTAATGTCTATATATTCTTCAAGAATTATAACAGATCACTGCTTTTGACAACAAAAAGGCAGAACTGCTGATGTCATTATTTTTTTCTATTTTTTTGAGATAAATAAACTTTACTTCATGTTTACGTTCAAAATGTTACGAGTATATTTAAAATACTGTAATAAAAACATCCATACATGATGTCTGATTTTACCTTTTTAACAACAATTCTAAAAATTAAAAGTAATTTATTATTTACACTTTAAAGATATTTTTAGAATTATTAACATTATATGCATTATAAAGCAAACCAGACTTTCAAACCAATCACAACTTTAACATTTGTCAAATAAACAGCTGACTAAAAATATAGTGAATGTTACGCCACCGAAAGCGTCATAACGTTGTATTTCGGCAGTCAGTTTAATTTTACTAGGTCTTCATATACTTTCAACAAAGATAATGTTATCTAAATGATCCTAGAAAACTTCTTCTTATTGGAAACTTAATATAATAGTTTGGTAAGCATCTATTAACGTCAGCTATATAGAAATATTCGATAATTTTTACTTAAAGATGACTTAAAAATATAGTAAAATTCTACGAAAAAAGTTCCCGTGATTTATCTAAAATTCAATTAAACGTAAAGACCCATCTTTGTTTCTTTTGTAACTGATTAATCCCGGTGGCAAACCTCTGTCGCCTAACCGCCGATAAGCTTCACTTTTTGCCAGATTAATTCTCACAGAAAATGCATTCATACTTCATATCTCGCTAATGAAGATCGTTTTTCATTGCTATTCCTTTTCACCTCTCTGCTCTCCTCTCCACCGAATGAACTCTTATTCTACTGCTTGATCGTTTAGTTAAAATCCACGAGTTTAAAGAGCTGGAGTAGACAATGAAAACCTTGTCATATAGGCAACAATACCATATAGCAGATATAAACGTTTCAATCCATAACTAAAGAAGAAATAAATACAACAGAAAATTTACCCATATTCAAGTTTTGCAGTGATTTGTAGTATTTATTTTCCTGTTTTGTGAGACACCTATATAAATTTTTTATTATTTTTTTCAATGATGAGGCTAAATAACTAATGATCAAAGGATAATCTATCGTTTAAACATCCCCGACTTCCCTAAAGATAGTTTTTTTAATCTCTTTAAGTATGACGATTAGGAATTTGTCATGTTTCTACGCACTTTTCACACAAATCATTTGTTTTTGAGTTATTTTAAAAAAACAGTTTAAAATTTATTAGTGAAGTTCAAATATATAATTTAGCCCTAACGCTAAAAACCTGTGAAGCATATTTAATTGAACAACATTAAAAAATTATTATTGATCAGACAATAAGATGCCGAAAATTTACGTAATAAAATGCTCCACCTTGTGATTTAAAAATTTACCTATACCATATTATCGATCATGTGTAGATTACCGAAAATCGAATAACATAAGCACAATTAATAATTACCCGCGACAATGAATTGACAATATTAAAGTCTCAATACTTTTGCAAATTGGACAAAAGATTGTCTACAGCCAGGTTGATTGATTTGGATTGAATAAGTGGAGGGGTACGTCCTATTGATGTATACCTTAAACATGACATCAACGCATCAGCAGTCAACAGTCTACTGTATAGCTTCCGTAACCAGACACGTCAGAAACAATGACTCTCACATGGAGAGCTGAAACGTTGTCATTCTTAAAAATGATATTTTGTTTTAAAAAAAGGATTATAAGAATTTTTCTTGTTTCTTAGAAATAGTGACTTCAAGTATTTCAAAATAAATGATTCACTAACGAAAATAACATGCACAAACTATTTTCTACCTAAATCTAAAATAATAATAATAATATCTCTATTAAAACAATATTAAACATTTTTTATGGTTTCATTAACGACTCGATACATTGTAAAAAGATCCAGAATATTATTTTTTTATACTAACGACTAAAAGTGAGGCTAAATTTTTTTAAAAAATACTTCCTACTACTATTACAAACTTTACTATTTATTTTTAAGTTTACACAATGGTAAAACTTGTAGCTATTTAAGCTGCAGAAAGTTTAAATTTGTAAAGACAAATTCATGTTTAGTCTCAAAATTTAGAGGACTATCAATGCATGTGTACTGAACTACCAGAAAGTCAGTAGTGATTACAGTTATGTTGTACGAGTATAAAGGTAACATGAAATGGAAAATTTCACGGTCTTGATGAGAAAATTCAGTATTCTAGTGTTGCAGAGTAAAGGTTTCTGAAGATGTCTCGTATAATCGTAGGCGAAACGTCGGAAGGCTTCTTTAAATTGAGACAGTCTAATTCCAAGAGTGTAAAGATCTTCGGATATAATTTGTTAAACTTAACAAAAATGAAATACCGATTGTTTTAAATGTTTGTTACGAATTTTTGCATAAAACAGCTATGTTAATTATAATTAATAAATTAAATGTACAATAAACTATTATAAATTTATATTTTTAACTTAAAAATTAGCTTGTTTTTAAGAATATACTTTTTATTTACTTGAAAAAAAATATTTTTTTTTTATGGGTCTAGCACACGTGCTACAGGGAAGTCCCTAAAGCGCTCCAGGAACGGCGTGTGTGCGGAAAAAGCGATTCACCTTGTTCTTGAATCGCTGTAAATTGTGCTCGGTGGGAAACACAGCCCTGGACAAATTATTCCAAAGGGATGATGTTCTCCATATAAAAGACTGCTTGAAAAGCATTATACGTGGAGTAAAAAGCTGAATCTCAAACGGATGTGAAGCGCGACGTGTATTTCTAACGTGCACCGCTCTGGGAAGAATTAAGCGGGCTACATCCTTCGAACACTTTCTATGAAAATACTTGTAGAACAGACTCAAGTCGCCAACCGTTCTTCCATGTTCCAGCGAATCAAGGCCACCGGTCAGCAGCAGCGGAGCAGTATTCCATAGTTGGTCGAATTTGAGCTTTGTAAAGAATGAACAGTTGTTGTGGAGTGTAAAGCTTTCTGGTTCGAAATAATATTCCTAACTTTAGAGAAACTCTCCTTGCTATGCCTGCAACATGTTCATGCCAGGACATATTTGCTCCCAAATTAACGCCTAACAAACTGAGTGACGATGCTAGGGGAATGGAGTGTCCCGACATGACTATGTCGGGTTCAGCAACGTTAACTTTTTTAGAAAAAACTGCTGCCTAGGTTTTTGTTAAATTCCACTTGGTTACTGTCACCCTAAGATAGAATTTCTTCCAGGTCTTTGTTAAGTTAAACGACCTCTTGCTGTCTGCGGATATTCACCTGAGTAGCCGATGTCCGAGCGTTCAAAGTGACTGAAGAAATTGGATTTCCGATCTTTTCCAGCAGATTGTTAATGTAAATGACAAAGAGAGTAGGAGACAGTATGGAGCCTTGGGGCACATCGGCGTTGCCAGTAAAGGTGTTAGAAAGAAATCCGTCGACCGCCATTCGTAAAGAACGCTCTCTGAGGAAACATGAGAGCCACAAACAGAACTTTTCAGACATACCATAAGAGCGTAGCTTAGCCAACAGTCCATAGTGCCAAACACGATCGAATGCCTTGGATATGTCAAGAGCAACCGCTCGAGATTCTCCAAAGTGTTCAATTGCGTTGTGCCAAACATGTGTTACATAAGTCAGAAGGTCTTCTGTTGACCTATGTTTACGAAAGCTATATTGGTGATCGCTAATAATGTTGAATCCTTCAAGATATTTTAGAAGATGCTGATTGATAACGTTTTCCATGACTTTCGATATTATTGAAAGCAGGGCGACTGGTCGGTAGTTATTTGCCAAGGTCTTCTTGCCTTTTTTAGGTATCGGCTGAACTGTGGCACATTTCCAGCAGTAAGGAAATATTTCCTTTCTGTAGGATAGGTTGAAAAGTCTACAGAAAACTGGTGTAAATTCCCTCGCACAGTTTTTGAGAACTATGGCAGGTATTCCGTCAACGCCAGAAGCCTTTTCGGTGTCTAGCTTCATTAAAATATGCTTTATGATACACTGTCTGAAGACAACATCGGGCATCCTTAACTGCAATATGGGAATAGTAGGTGGTGTTTTTTCCTTGGAAATCGACAGTAGAATGGGAAGCAAAAAGTTAAGCCAACAAGTTCGCTTTCTCAACAGGTGTCGTTGCAATAGAATTATCTGGCCGTGTGAGTGGTGGTATGGTGGATTTGGTGACATTTTGACTAACTGCTTTAGCGACTGCCCAAAAGGACCTTGAAATGTTGGGACAAGCGAGAAGTTTGTTTCTAATTCGTTGATTGTGTGCCTCCTTGGTTTCGTCGATAATTCTTTTGCATCTGCTCCGGGCACGAACAAAGGTGTTACGATTTATGGTGTTAGGATTTTCACGCCATTGTCGGTAGGCAAGATGTTTAGAAGCAACAGCTTCTTTGCATTTTCGGTCAAACCAAGGATTGCCATTGGAAGGGCAAGATATGTAAGCTGCCATACCAGACAAAATAACATCGGAGATCTCCCTGGCGCAGTCAGATGGGTTGTCGGATCGAAAACAAGGGAAAGTTCGAAAATACTCCATGCGATATATTTGGTAACATTGCTGTCAAATAAATTACAGGCGTTTGAAAGGGATGGTAAAAGGAATTTTCGACTGTATCCTAATTGAGAAAGAAAACGTTGTGTATACCTCTTTATATGACCCACGGAATTACCTATATGACTCCAAAAATACAATTTTCTCGTTTCTAACCTCTTAATCTCGATCAATATTGAAAAATTACAAGACGATAACGCGAGAGAGCAAACGATACGTCATCGCTTTTATTTGGTTTTCTTTTAATTAAAAAAGATCCTGACAGACAACCAAGAATGACTCCCCTTTATTTTGTTTAATTATATTTTAAGATATCGACAAAAAATATTGGAATGATTAGGTTTTTATTTGAAAGAATGGCAGAACTGAGAAAAATAACTGATATGGGTTTTGTTAACAAAACGATAATGGTGATTTTTTAAATTGAATTGAATATATTAATGTGATTTCTTTTATTTGTGCACTTCTTTTCTTTTTATGTGTTTCAATAAGATAACATTAAATAATAAAACATAAAACATGTCAAGCTTGCTCCTTACATAGCTAGATTCTATATTAATTTTAATGATACAATATAACGATACATTAAAATATAATATCTTAGCTGATATTACTTTTCGAAAGCAGACAAATCATGAATAGGTATTTCTTGATGAGTGATAACTTTAATATCTTCACATTATGTACAATATTGACATTTCTATCGTTGCTTTTATTAACTCGCAGATTTAGACAAAAACATTCTTAAATTTTACTCTCCTTGTTATTTTAAATTATAAAGTACGAGTTTTCCGTCCATATGGATGGTATATAAGATCAATGTTCAATATTAGCTAGTATGAAAATAAGTCCCTTTAAATTAACTGCAGACATGTGTATTTTTTGTATGGAACCGTAATCCATTCTTGTAAAAGTGTTTTTACTTATTATTTATTCCTATTGTTAACGTTTTTGTTACATGATGTGATCTTAAATATAATGTAACTTAATGAGATGTCTGTTTCAAACTTGGCATGTATATAAAACCTAATGAGGGAATGAGGCTTACATTTTTTGAGTATAATGTTTAGGAAGATGGTTTTAACAGTAATATGATAACACAGCCCCACAAAAAAAAAAGTGGGGTATACTTTTGATGCGTTATATCAGATCCGTAGTATTTTTGCCCGCTGATCACGAATCTGACGTCAGAATATCGCCATCACATCTCAATTTTTTTCTAACCTCAAAAAATAGGTAAAAATTAGTAAAAATTAAGAAAAATATACTCCTAAAAAATTGATTCAAGCTTTTTCATGAATCCAAAGATGTATTAATATGTATTCGGACACGCTAAGCTAATATTCATCGGTTGGATTGAGCCATACAGTTCTGTTTTCTTTCTAACCTCAATAAATCAGACAGATATAGTGCTTCTCGAATGCAAAAACGAATTCAAATTAAAATTCAACTGATCCTTACCAAATTTGGTACACGGAGATTTTTTGGGTCGCTGATCACGAATCTGAGGTTGGATTTGCAAAATTCAAGATGGTAGATGTTTTCGCCGAGAAAATTCATCGGTCGATTTTTATTCTTCTACCTGCATCCAGGGCACCTCCACGTGGTGACGGTGGGCAACGGTGTTACTCCACTAGCCGGCAGAGTCCCTGGATAACGGCTTAGATGCCGTCATGGCAGGTAGAAGAAAGAGAATTACGATGCAGGGACTCGGAAACCCAGTATCGGCGGTTGGTCAGGGTGGGAAAGCGGGCCCGCAGCCGTCGTCATCCAGCGACCGTAGCTCTTCATGTGTGGGTGCCTTGGCTCATGTAGAGTATAATGCTACAAGAAAACGGTCTCACGGTACAAGGACTTTTCATAAGTGCGATAAAAACAGTGACTCATTTTGTTATATTTGCTGTCAACACGTATTGAGTAAAATGGGGTCACCGGTAACGGATAAGATTAAAACCTTATATAAGGATTGTTTTAACATTGAAATACAGCACCAGGATACAGATTGGGTTCCCCACATCATTTGCAGTTCTTGCAAAATAATGTTGTACATCAATAAGAAGGCGATTAAATATTCCAGACCAGCAATATGGAATAGACCATACAGTGAAAATGATTGCTACTTTTGTATGAATGTTGTATCTAGGCATAACCGAAAAAATAAAAGCACTATTACTTATAACGATGTTTTGACAGTAACAAGACCAACTAAACTAATTCCGCCTCCCGAACCACTTGATGCTGATGTTATGGAAACAAATGATTTCACCTTATCAGTTCATGCCGAAAACATTGAGACTGTCGAAAAAGATTCAAACACTGTTACTAATGAATGTTCTAGTGACAACCTATCATATACTAGTGACACAGATAAAGAATTTCTACCATACAACCGTAAACCAGAACCAATACTCGTATCACAGTCAGAACTTAGTGATCTAGTCAGAGATTTAGGCTTATCCAAAGATGGTTCAGAGCATCTTGCTTCCTTTTTAAAGAAAAGACATTTACTTAAGCCAGAAGTTACGATTTCTTATTATAGAAACAGAGATGAAGAATTTCGAAAATATTTCACAATGGACGAGGAATTGTCACTTTCATATTGTACCGATGTAAAAGGTCTAATGGATGAATTTCAAAATAACTCATACGATCCTGAAGAATGGAGACTGTTCATTGATTCTTCTAAACGGAGCATTAAGGCAGTTTTGCTGCATAATACCAACGTTTACGCTCCCATTCCGATTGCTCATTTCACAGTTATGGAAGAGCAATATGAAAAAATGAAGCAGCTTTTGATAAAAATAAAATATGCTGATCATAACTGGAAAATTTGTGGAGATCTGAACATTGTAACAATATTGCTTGGCCAACAGTCAGGGTTTACACTTTATCCCTGTTATAAATGTCTGTGGAATAGCAGAGACAGGGAACGTCATTATAAGAAAAAAATTTGGCCAACAAGAGAATCGTTCACTCCTGGTGAAAATAATGTATTGTTTCCACCATTGGTAGATCCAGGAAAAGTTCTTATTCCCCCGCTTCACATTAAGTTTGGACTTATGAAGCAATTCACGAGAGCAATAGATACAAACGGCCCATGTTTCAAATATTTGCATAAAAAATTTCCGAAATTTTCTGAAGCTAAAATTAAGGCAAGCGTATTTGACGGGCCACAAATAAGAAAATTGTTTCAAGATTCATTATTTGTTACTAAAATGAATAAAGTTGAAAAAGCTGCTTGGCTTAGTTTTAAAGAAGTCGCAACAAACTTTTTGGGAAATAATAAAAGTCCTAACTACAAAGAAATAGTCGAGAAAATGGTAAAATATTTTGAAACATTAGGTTGCTTAATGAATCTAAAACTACATTTCCTGGACTCCCACATCGATGATTTCCCAGATAATCTTGGTGACTACAGTGAGGAGCAAGGGGAACGTTTTCACCAAGATCTGAAAATCATAGAAAATCGGTATCAAGGACGATGGGATCACCATATGCTAGCGGACTATTGCTGGTCGCTAAAAAGAGAAACAAGTCCTCAAAAGCGTTTGGGCAGAAAGCCTTTGAATAGGTCATTCGCGGAAAAAAGAACAAGATACAGCCAAAAAAAGGAAAGTTAGGTGCGGGTCTAACCTTCGCAATTCTAGGGCTTAAGGGTCTACTATTTGAGAGTATATGGTTTAAAAGTCCTGGTTTTGAGTTTATTGGGTCTCATTTTTAAAGTTACAGGGTTATTGAGGTCTATTTTTTGAGGTCACAGGGTGTGGGAGTCTAAGGTTTCAGGGTTTAGGGTATAAGAGTATCAGGTTTGAGGATTCCCCAACTGTATCCCAAATTTGGTAGGAATCGGTTGGTTTTCAAAAATTTTGTCTGCCATCTTGGATCCGCCATTTTGAATTTTGCAAATCCGACCTCGGATTCATGATCGGCAACCCAAAAAATCCCCGTGTACCAAATTTGGTAAGGATCGGTTGAATTTTAATTTGAATTCGTTTTTGCATTCGAGAAGCACTATATATGTCTGATTTATTGAGGTTAGAAAGAAAACAGAACTGTATGGCTTAATCCAACCGATGAATATTAGCTTAGCGTGTCCGAATACACATTAATACATCTTTGGATTCATGAAAAAGCTTGAATCAATTTTTTAGGAGTATATTTTTCTTAATTTTTACTAATTTTTACCTATTTTTTGAGGTTAGAAAAAAATTGAGATGTGATGGCGATATTCTGACGTCAGATTCGTGATCAGCGGGCAAAAATACTACGGATCTGATATATCGCATCAAAAGTATACCCCACTTTTTTTTTTTGTGGGGCTGTGTAATTTTTCCTGGTTTTTTTGTTCATATAATAAACAAACATTTTGCATGAATAATTTGTAAATTTCTACGAAATAGGGGCTTGACTGTTGGTGTGATTCTGTAAAGGTTGTGTTTAAAATTCCAAACAGAAGCAAGGCTCAGTTGTTTATTGGCAGCAAACTGTAAGCGATTAGTGTCACACGTTTTATAGAAATGGATAAAGCCGAATATCGTTCAGTAATAATATTTTTATTTAAAGGACATTTCAAGATCGTATTTGGAAAAGTTACACCGCAATCCGAAAGACTCCTAGCATCGTTTTGTGACTGTAGACGAAACGTGGATTTACTATTATATCTAGGAGATAAAACGGCAGCCAAAACATGGGTTCGCGAAGGTGAAAGTGCACCGAAAAAAGCCAAAACAGTTTTATCTGCGAGAAAAGTAATGGCAACTATTGTTGCAACCCTCGGGGTATCATGATGATTGACTATTTGAAAAAAGGTAAAACAGTGTCTGTCTTTTATTACGTAACATTATTGGAGCGTCTTCATAGTGAGTTGAAGCATAAGCGCATAAAAAAGTGCTCCTTCACCAGGACAATACGCCTACTCACACATCGGCCATTGCAATGAAGTGTATGAGCTGGCCCAAAATGACTTTTTTGTTCCCTATCGTAAAAATTGGCTTGGAGGAAGGCATTTCTGTCGAATGAAAAGGTTGTCTGTACAGTGAACGAGTGTTGTGCACAGTTCGAAATAATATTTTTTCTAAGGGAATAAAAAAATTTGAATCTCTCTTGACTAAATGTATTGAGCTCAATGGAGAATATGTTGTGACATCAGTTTTTGTTTGGTGTATTTACCTTGTTTTTTACAAGACTTTTTAATCAACTCTCGAATTAGGCGGCCCTTCTAGCACCCTTCCCACTTCATCCTCTTATATGGATATAAATATATACAATTATTCTTGGATTTGTTATATATTTATTAACGTTTCGTCCTTCAAAATTTGCTCTAAAAGATGACATTAGAAGAATTAAATTTAGATGAATAATTAATTTGTTTGTCGTATATTTCAGGGTTAAAACACTTGTAGTTTTCTGCAGTTGTAAGTTTAAAACACTTAATTGTGTAAGGACTTAGAAAGTAGTCCATTATATTGGTGTATTTATTTTAAATATTGTCAAAAACGCATTTTTACAAACTACAAATAAAACATTTAACATGAAGGACTTTATATGACTGATAGGTAGATACGATTTACGTTGCTACGTCTGTTTTTCATAGGCTATGTTACTTTTTTATTATTTGGTGTTTTGGTTTTAAGCCTGGAAAAATTGGATAAGAGTAGATTATACGATTTGTAACATAAACGAATTTTGTAGTTTTCAAAAAGTTTTTTGAGTGGTTGAGTGGTCCATTTATAAAAGGTAAAGCAATATATGAATTATGGTTGGTGTATCGTATAGTACAGCTCTTACAAATCATGAAATGAATAAAATTCATATCTTAGATTTCAAAAACATCAAAATTATCAAAAAACCGAAACAAATACTACAAAAAAGAAGTGCTGGAACACTCTGCAATCAACGAAAAAACAGATGTAAACAACCTAAACCATATCTAACTATCAGTCATATAAAGTATATTAAATGTTTTACATGCAGGTCTGTATGTAAAAATGTGTTTTTGACAATATTTAAAATAAATACCCCAATATAATAAACTATTTTCTAAGGTAAGTTCTTCATAAATTTATACAATTAAGTGTTTTAAACTCAAAACTGCAAAAAGCTACAAATATTTTAACCCTGAAATGCACGACAAACAGATTAGTTGGATTCTATTTATCTAAATTTAATCCTTCTAATGTCATCTTTTAAAGCAAATTTTGAAGAAGACCTTTCTTGAAGGTCGAAACGTTAGTAAAAATATAACGAATCCAAGAATAGTTTTAATGACCTAATTCTAAGAACACGTAAAATAAAAAAGAAATATATATATATATATATATATATATATATATATATATATATATATATGTATATATATATATATATATATATATATATATATATATGTATATATATATGTATATGTATATGTATATATAATAATTATATATATATATATATATATATATATATATATATATATATATATATATATATATATATATATATATATATATATATATGTATATGTATATGTATATGTATATATATATATATATATATATATATATATATATATATATATATATATATATATATATATATATATATATATATATATATATATATATGTATATGTATATGTATATGTATATATATATATATATATATATATATATATATATATATATATAAGGCTCATTTTTTTCAACCTCCGATCGTGCCTGTAAACAACCAATCGAGTGCTAGAAATGTTCGGAGGGCGACTGCATATCTCCCCCACTATAACCTCTGTCACTTTCAACTTTATTACTCCATTTTGAGCTAAGTTACAGGTACGTACACATGGCTGCTATGACTGATTCTCCTACCAAGTGCAAGTTGCGTAGTATAATTCGGTTTCTTCAAACAGAAGGGAATAGTGCAGCGGAAATTCATCGAAGAATGAGCCGAGTATATGGTGAAAACTTTATGAGAGATGGTGTTGTGCGTGAATGGTGGACAAGGACGCAAGTCTGTCGCAACAGAAGACATTGTTCAACGAGTTGACCAAGTCGTTCGAGAAAAGTGGAGATTTATCATGAAGCTTTCAAACAACATTAAGGTCCATCTCAACTGGCGGCAATATTTATGGATATGACAAATGCCTCAATCGTCACGGCTATTATATCGAAAACTAATCATCCGAGAGATGGCACCACCGGCGCGTATCGAGGTCATGTTTAGTTAGTAGCATCTCTTGAATGAACGCACACCAAGTTTCAGCCATATTGGTTTATTTCTTTGTGTTTGGCATTCGTGTGAATCAAGGAAGTCGAGTGATTTTCAAGAAATGGACGAAAAAGAATTTCGTGTGGTGATTAAACATTACTTTATGAAAGGCAAAACGCCTCAGGAGACTAAAGAGAAGCTTGATAAACATTATGGTGACTCTGCACCTTCGATTAGAACAGTTTATAAGTGGTTTCAAAATTTTCGGACTGGCCTGTGGAGGTTACGACTCCAGAAATCATTGATCAAATCCATGATATGGTGATGGATGACAGAAGAGTTAAGGTGCGTGAGATTGCTAGTACTGTGGGCATCTCGACTGAACGGGTACATAATATTTTGCATAAACATTTGATGAGTGCCGCGATTGCTCACGCTTGACCAAAAACGGAATCGTGTGAAGTGTTACAAGGATGGTTTGCAGCTGTTCCAGAAGAATCCGGAGGACTTTAAGCGTCGTTTCGTCACTGTGGATGAAACATGGATACATTACTATACTCCTGAGACCAAACAACAATCTAAACAATGGGTTACCAAGGGGGAATCTGCACCAAAAAAGGCGAAGACCGTTCCTTCGGCCGGAAAGGTTATGGCGACTGTCTTTTGGGATTCGCAAGGGATAATCCTCATCGACTATCTGGAAAAGGGTAAAACTATTACAGGTGAATATTATTCATCGTTATTGGACCGTTTGAAAACCGAGCTGCAAGAAAAACGCCCGCGATTGGCCCACAAGAAAGTCCTTTTCCATCTCGACAACGCACCAGCACACACCTCAGCAGTTGTGGTCGCAAAATTAATGGAAATAGGATTCCAACTCGTTTCACATCCCCCTATTCTCCAGACTTGGCTCCCTCGGACTACTATTTGTTCCCCAATTTGAAGAAATGGCTGGCGGGACAAAGATTTTATTCAAACGAGGAGGTGATTGCAGACACTAATGGATATTTTGCAGACTTGGACAAATCCTAATATTCGGAAGGGATCAACAAACTAGAACATCGTTGGACGAAGTGTATAAGCCTAAAAGGAGACTATGTCGAAAAATAAAAAAGGTTTACCCCAAACACGTAAGTAGTTTTTATTTTTGCACGGACTTTTCAAACCAGCCTCGTATATATATATATATATATATATATATATATATATATATATATATATATACGAAACTGATTTTATAGATAGCACTCATCCAAATTCATTAAGTGGCCATTTAAATCTCCATTACCAAATTCCGGACTAATTAAAGTCTCGCATGTTAACGGGCTGGTAATGGCTACCGGCACTTTCAATAATTGGAACGTTTGTAACCTGCTTATATGGCCTATTAAATCGAAAATACAACCTGTTGGGCGCTTGTTGGTCGGTTTCCTATTTTAGGCGATGATTTTGTCCAACAAGGTGTATATTTTGTTGCGCCGTCTTACGGATAGATGTTTTTGATTACAGTTGATGATATAATTATTGCCCGATCTAATAGAATTTGATAGCGCTCCCGGGCGCTATCTTGACAGCGTTCAGATAAATTAAAGGCTTGTAAAACTGATCATTTTTTGGCACGTTATTGTAGTGACGTAGTTCTAAAAGTCACCACTGAGACTTCTACAAGGAATGGTTGATTTTTAGGAGATTGCACGTGATGTATAAAGATCTTTACTTTTGTAACAATATATATATATATATATATATATATATATATATATATATATATATATATATATATATATATATATATAAGCAGTAGAAAAAACAGCAATGAACGAAGATTTTCCAGCTCATGTTATAGAACTGTCGGAGCACCGTCTAAAAAAGACCTGTTTTGTCTTCAACAGTCAGATATACAAACAGATGGAGCGCCCATGGGATCTTCCTTTTTACCAGTCATAGCCAACCTCTATACGAAGTATTTTGAAACAGAGGCTCTTAAAAACTCACCATTCAAACCCAAACTCTGGAAACGATATGTTGATGACATTTTGAAAATTTGGCCTCACGGACGAAATGAATTAGACAACTTTTTGACTTATTTAAATAGAATCCACCATCGGATACAGTTCCCTTTGGAAGTAGAAGAAGTGCTCATAGCTCGAAAAAACAACGGTAAACTTTAATACTCAGTCACCGAGCCAGATACGAGACAGCAAGAAAATACACAAATCAATAGGGCCCTTAAGCAAAACGGATATAAAGATCAGTCCATACGGAGAGCATTAGAAAGGCAGAGCCATCCACAGACAAGGAGAGAAGAACGGGACCTCAACCAAAGTAGAGTCCTATTATCGTATGTGAAAGGAGTTACAGACAGGATTGGAAGAATCCTAAGAAAACACAACATAGGCATAGCATACAAACCACAAAACATTCTGGCAGACATCCTGGGTAACCCCAAGGACAAGAGAAAACTGGAAAACCATGGAGTTTACAGCATCCCATGCGGAGAGTGCCACAAATTGTACATAGGGCAAACAAACAGAAGAATCTCCACCCGGATCCAGGAACATAAAATAAGTATCAAAAACAAACAAACAACTTCACTTTCAGCACCATCATGATACTGGTCACAACATCAATTTCACATCATAAAACACGCAGTCAGAGAAGTCAGAGAACCAAAACATCGAGAAGATAACAGTCAGCATAGCGCCGGAATCCGTAATTACCACTGATACGAGCACTCAGCCGGCAAACACCGATGCTTGGACGATCCCCCCACATACAATCTGCGTAGACGCCGACCTATAAAAGACGGCGACCGGACTTCGGTTTCTCACATTCATTCGGTGTGGCTGGGTCCGTCAGAGAGAGCGATTGGTGCGTGTGTGCGTGCGTGAGTGAGTTGTCGTCTTGTCATGTTAGTCGACAAACTAACGAACGGACAACCTAGATCTGACAGACTGACTAACCCGACTTGCTAGGTAAGGTCCTAGGTTAGTTGAGCCACTCCTTTTGAATAGAATTATACTATCATTGTAACACAACACTCCATCATTGAGGAATTAGGTTAGGTTAGGATTAGGTAGGTTAAGTTAGGTTAATTCTAGTGAGTGAAAATTAACACTAGTGTTAGTGAGTGAATTAGCCTAGTGTTAAGCCCAAACTTAAACAATCTAGTGATTAGAATAAGTCAGTTATGTAAAAGGAGTAAAGGGTTTTCCCGGCTCACAAGGAGTTTTAGTGGGTATGCCAACCCTTCAGGTTGGAGAGCCCCACATAACTGGAGCACTTTGGGGCACCCTTATGGTGACGCAAACTGCTCCAGAATCCATAAGGCGGATTTCTCCTTGAAAACAAAAAAAAAATCAGTTTCTCAGTTAGCTTCTAGCGGCAGTAGCAGTAAGATCATAGTATGGAGTAGCAGCAGCAGCAAGAGCACTTGAAAATGCCAAATGAGATTTTGGTGAAACGTCGTGCAAATTCATTATTAGACGAACGGATTGAAACCCGGAATTTTAATGTATTACATTCCACCATCCGTGAAAACTTATCTATAATATATATAAAATGCAACGTCTCTCTGTCTGTCCGTTAGTGCGTTTATCACTGGAGAACCACTTATCCGATTTACGTGCTTTTTTTTTAAAACATACATATGTTCTCTAGCCAGGTTATAGGCTATATTTTATTAAGTTAGATAACAGAAGGAATAAGCAGTGACGATAATAATGAATCAAGTCGGAAAAAAGTTTGCCGCAAGCGCGTTCTTTTGCAATACCCTGCCTAAACCATTAAATATGGAACAATATCATGTAGCAAAGAATATCTGTAATATATATAAAATGCAACGTCTCTCTGTCTGTCTGTCTGTCTGTCTGTCTGTCCGTTAGTGTGCTTATCATTCAAGAACCACTCATCCGATTTACGTGTTTTTTTTTAATTCTTAATTTAATATATATATATATATATATATATATATATATATATATATATATATATATATATATATATATACATAAAATCTATTATATAGATAAAACGTAAAGTCTCTCTGTCTGTCCATTAGTGCGCTTAGCATTCAAGAACCACGTATCCGATTTACGTGTTTTTTTTTTAAATACAAAGAGACAAAATGCTAACACGTAGGAAAAAAGATGGAAGTTTAGCAGTAAGCTTGGCAGAAAGACTGAATAGATGAGCGGAATACTTTAAAGAAACATTAAATGGAGATGAAAATGAGTTGAAAGAGAAATAGAACGCAAAATTAACTGAAGGGCAGGAGGGGACAAACAAACCGTGCAAAGAAGAAATAAGAGAAATACTCAGAACCCAAAAAAAATAAGGCCCCGGGTGGAAATTGTGTAACAGCAGAAATGATAAAAGCTGGAGGAGTAGATCTGAAAAATGAAATATGCCGGTTGGTGCAAGAAATATGGGAAACAGAAAAGATGCCAGTGAGCTGGAGAGAGTCGCTCATTTGTCCAATATACAAAAAAGGAGAAAAAACTATGTGCTAATTATAGACCAATAGCCTTACTGGATGTCGTGTACAAGATAGTGACGATAAAGGTGAATCAAGTCCACGCGAGCGGAGCCGCGGGCACGGCTAGTATAAATATATATATATATATATATATATATATATATATATATATATATATATATATATATATATATATATATATATATATATATATATATATATTCACAATGACACTTTATATTGTATTTGTACTAATACTAAACAAACTGTTATTACTGTTTCCTGCACACAATGGCTGCAATACTGCTATAACAGCACAGGTGGTCGTTTGGATAGCTGAAACGACAAAACACACATACGTTGGCGCGTTTACCGAGTGCCGATCCTAATTGTCTCGAATGTTTTACATACAATGGCTCAACAGCGCTTTAAACATTTTTAGCGAGGCCTACGGCAGCTATCAGGGATGCCATCTTAACAGCTAACTAGCAGGAATTGCATTTTTGTCTTTCTTAATTTATCGGGTAAATAAATTGTTTTTCCTGAGATGGAAAATTATAAAAAACTAAGCACTATGTTATAATGGCACTTTTAATGATAACCTTACCAATAATGTAATTTGTTACGAGTTCTTTGTGCCTAGGATCGTAAACTTTAGTTTTAAGATATACCCCACGAGAAAAAATCCATCGGCGTCAAATCAGGTTTAAGTGGAGGCTAATTTATATCAGTTCTTTAGGCCCTCCATTTTTTCGGAAAAACTGCTCGAAATACTGGTTTTTGGAAGTGTGTGATGTCGCCACATACACCTGACACCAGATTTTTTGGTTACAGCTTTCAAAATTTTGTACTACAGTTGTTGTGAGAACTCTGTAACCCTCAAAGAACTACATTAATCCCTTATATAATTAGCCATAAATAAATGAAAAAAAAAATCACAATTTTCAGGTTCTCGGACTTCAAGAACCATGAAAGGGCAATTTTTGAGCTATAGAAATAGTGCTCACATCAACGCGCTAACATTTTCGCACGGCGCACTGTGGCAACAATACGTAATTTTTACCCAAATTAATGTTCTGACAGCAATTTTCAGGAAATCTCAGCAATTTTTTTTTTTTAGATCTTCGTTCTTGATTTCTCTATCGATCTGTCTGAGCAGATTTTTGATTATTTATCATTTTTTTTTTACTAATGTATCAATATAGTGTTTTGTTGTCCAAAAATACCTTTTTAAGCAATAAAATGAGCCTCAGTCGTGTAAAATTTAGTTACAGCTGTTTGAATAACGTTAGTTTTGATTCTTGTGAAACGATGCAACAAAAATAATTTGGTGTGTTCATTAAACATTCCTTTTCGATGGGGAAAAAATGCAGCCAGAACCCAAGAACGGCTTTGGAAGTGTTATGGCACATATATTCCGTTGAAAACAGCTATATCTTAGTGGTTTAATGGCCCTAAATGCAGTTATAGAAGTACCGATGATGACGTTCAAATGTGGTAGTCACTTCAAAAAAAAACACAAAAAAATCCACCATATTTTTCTGAATAACAGCAAAGTGAAAGTGAGAGAGGTAGCTTACATCGTGAAGATATCAACAGAACGCGTGAGGTATTTTTCGCATAAATATTTGCATCAAAAAGCTATGTGTCCGGTTGGTGCCGCGCACTCTCACGATCGGTCAAAAATAACAACGTGTCTAAGGTTCCGAAGGCTGTTTCGGAGTAATCCAAAGAAGTTTCTGCATCGATTCGTAACAATGAACAAAACATGGATCCACCACCAGACGCCCGAGTCCGACGGGCTGTCCGCAGAGTGGTTGGGATCGCATGGAAGCCGACCGAAGCGTCCAAAAACATAAACATTAACTGGAAAAGTTTTGGCATGGAATATACTGATCATGCTATTTTTAAGGAATCTCAATAATTTTTTTTTATAATCGTCGTTTTTGATTTCTCTATCGATCTGTCTGGGCGGGTTTTTGATTATTTACCATGATTTTTATTAATTTATCAATATACATATATTGCTTTTTTTTTTTTCAAAAAATACCTTTTTAGGCAATAAAATGAGTCTCAGTCACACAATTTTTGAGAAATGATTGATGGTAAGGTCCATCAAGCTCTTACAGGCACGATTTCTTTCCAAAGGTGCTCCATATGTAATGCTCTTCCGAAAGAAATGAACAAATTAGAAATTATTGAGGGGTTGGAGGTGAATGTAGAAGTGTATAAGTATGGTCTTTCAACTCTCCAACATGGATAAGGAATATGGAGTGGGTTCTACATTTAGCATATAAAATATCTTTAGAATGAAAATACTTTATTAAAGAAGACAAATTGTGAGATTCAGAATAACATACAAAAAAAATGGGTATCAGACAATACGAATAAAGGCGACACAGTCAGGAAGTTCTTCCAGTTATTGCTAAAATCACCGTAATTGATGAAGATTTTATTAATAGGCTCTACATTATTCTGCAGCTAATAGCATCGAAAAATGGTATTGACGTCAATAAATTCAAAAACTTCTGCATTGAAACAGCCAAGGAATACGTAGAGAAGTACCCGTAGTACCCAATACCTTCTTCGTATCATGCGTTACACATAATACACGGGATACTTTGCGACTCTACCTCTACGTGATGTATCCTGGGTAATGCAAAAAATTTTGCAATTTCAGGGGCATATCATACTTTGTAGCCCTAAACCTTCGTAAAAGTTTCAAATCCACCAATTTTCAATTTTACTCTTTCTAAACCCTAAGTATATATATTAATAAGTATAATTTTGTGTACTAGGTTACGTTTGATTTATAATTCGTTGGGCTTAGAAAAAATTCATAAATACATTTTCCTACATTAAGTTAAGTACAGTATATTTTTAGGCATAGGTTATGTATGGTTTAAAATTGGTTGTGTTATAATGTAATACGTTTAGGAAACAATTATAAATATATTTTTATACATTACGTTGTATTATTTTTTATTTATTTCATAAATTCCACTTTTCTCGCAATTAGGAATTTTATCTTTGAGATTTCGTAAGATATTCCTCAGATTGTCTGATGACTTATAGACTAAGGTGAGGCCTGCCTTATTAAATACCTTATTGAGTTCCTTGCTATATTTCGGATTATATGCATGATTCATTTCATTGCAAACAACACAAATTACATTTTTTAGTTCATCGTTTGGTCACTTTCCCTCTGAATAGAGTAAACTTTAATAAAGAAAGGAATCGTATTAGAAATATAACTAGAGTTAATGGTTATGACGATGACTTAGTAAATAAGGTCATAAACAGACATAAGTTTAGGTTTAATATTCAGAATTCCATTTTTTTTACACGCGAAGCAAATAACACCAAGTATGTCTCCATTCCATATAATCCGAAATATAGCAAGGGACTCAATAAGGTATTTAATAAAGTAGGCCTCACCTTAGTCTATAAGTCATCAGACAATCTGAGGAATATCTTAGGAAATCTCAAAGATAAGACACTCCTAATTGTGAGAAAAGTGGAATTTATGAAATTAGTTGTATGTATGTGACAAAAAGTATGTTGGGCAAACTAAAAGGTCAATTAAAACACGATTTAAAGAACATGTAGCACACTTAAAATACAGTAGAACAGAAAAGTCTAGCATTGCCGAACATGCCCTTGAAGCTGATCATATTGTAACATTAGATAATCTAAGATTAATAAAAAATGTATCTGATAGGAGATTGTTGAACGAAAGTATGGAAATTATAAAATGTAAAAGTAGTTTAAATAAACTCAGAGGGCGTATTCCTTATAGTCCCCTCTACTGGTTACTTGACCGGAACTGATGGCCTTGCCATGCCATTAGTTCCACCTGAGTAATTCAAGGATTAGGCTAAGTATAAATAAGGTAGATTTGTAGTTTAGCTTTAGTCAATCATTGCTCCTGATGAAGCTAACATGATTAGCGACACGCGCGTCGAGTGCAAAAATAAAGTGTTTGGTGTAGTGGTGATATATACTGAGTTTTACCTGATATAGTATCACTGTGTCGTTCTCACAGATGTTTGAAATAATTGTAAAGAGCAGAAGTACCAAGAATAATTCATGGGTACTCACACAGGCCAATTCACGACTTACCTGTTACTTTAAATATTATCCGTTAGAATTATATATTCAACAACCAACTGAAATTAATTTGTTGTTGACTGTTTAAGGTTAAAAAATAATTCCATCACAATTCATTGACCAATTATTAAGTTTCGTATTGTTCTATCGATGGGCCCTGAATCGAGAAATTTTAAATCGCCTACAAGTAGCTGAATGAGCGATGGAAGGGAGGATTTTGGGTCTATCACTGAGGAATAGGCTGACTAATGAAGAAATTCGAAGGTCTAAGATAACTGACGTAACTGAGAGGGTGAGTAGATTGAAGTGGGGCTGGGCAGGCCACATCGCTAGACTCGTTGATAATCAAGGGACATATAGATTAATAATTAACTGGAGGTCCTGGAATGAAAAAAGAAGTAGAGGAGGCCTACAAACCTGATGGTCTAACGATATCAAAAGACTAGCGGATAGAACTGGATAAACAAGACTTAAGATCCAAGAAGATGGACGTACTTGAGGAGGCTTATGTCCGACAATCGACTACATGGCTGAGATAATGATGATTATTCTATATTGTAAATTAGTTTTGTTTATATTCTGTTGTTTTTGAAACGAACGATTCATGTCTATTGTATTTTTTATGTCATGGTGCAGACTTACCTGAAACAGCTGGAAACTTTCAATGGTACATACCTAGAACGAAAAAAAAAAGTTTTCAAATGAGGTCGAAATTTTGACTATAAAAACGATAAAATTTTAGGTCACAACAACAACAACTATAAAGGAAGACTTTTTAAGGAAATGTATCACATAAACAGGGACTCCAACTCAATCAACTATAAATCAGACAATAATCAACTTACTAATATTTACAGTAACATAATCAATATTTATTAATCATTTACCATTACAACATTAATAATTAAATATTTGCCACTAAAATAAGTAAAAAAAGGTTTTTTCTTTTGCTGTTTTTTCCGTTCATTTGGAATTCACGTCAGTACATATGCACTGAGGCTGTTTACCCTCAGTTTGTGTAGAAAAATTGACATGTTGAGTTTTAATTTCGAGGACCAACTCGCATTTTCGTACGTGGTTTAATTAATTTATTCGTTTGTTCATATTTGTTTGTTTTATATTTCAACATTTTAATACCTTGACGAACAAGAACATTGTTTGTTAATGTATCTAATCCGTGTATTAATATTGTAATATAAGTAGTAGTTACTCCTAAAGAAGTTATCAAACGATAACGAAATATCGAGTATTAAAGAAGAAAAGACTTTTATTTACAATCCAGACCGATCTCCGATAATTAAACCCGCATCTAATTGACGTACGGTCGTCACATATATATATATATATATATATATATATATATATATATATATATATATATATATATATATATATATGTATATATATATATATATATATATATATATATATATATATATATATATATATATATATATATATATGTATATATACACAGTAGAACCCCGGTTATCCGAGGCATTCGTTATTTCTTCAGTACTCATTTCTTCTTCTAAATCATTTGCTGTAATCCATTCAACAACATCTTCTCTTGTCACATTTTCGCAACCTTTTAATTTTTGCATTAATTCAAATAAACTTTTTTGTTTTTCTTCTATCTCGCTGTCAAAATTTGAATAGGACATTTCTCCATGGCTTCTCAATTTCAAAGCTAATTCATTTAATGGAGTATCGCCTTCACTGTCATTATAGTCCTCAAAATCAATAACTTATGACTAAGATTTTTGAATAGTGGTAGTACGCACAGAATCCCAAGCTTGACTTACCCAGTAAATAATATTTTTCAGTGTAACCTTTCTCATCCCATTGATAATATCCTCCTTTTCTGTGTATTCTAACAGATGTTCAAGATATAAACGCCTATAATTTTTTTTAATGTTTTCGAGGATGCCTTGATCCATTGGTTGCATTATGCTGGTTACATTTGGTGGACAAATTTTTACAACAATTTCGCCCACATGAAGTCCTTCTCCAGGGTTAGAGGGGGCATTATCCATTAACAAAATTGCTTTTATAGGAAGACGGTTTCTGTTCACAAATTTAGACACAGATGGCACGAACTCTTCTTCAAACTAGTTAGTAAATAAGGTCGCATCCATCCATGCGCTCTTCTGACTTTTGTAATAGACTGGTAGGGCTTTGGGTGAGATGTCTTTTAAAGCTCTTGGAAGTGCAGACTTGCCAATCACCATCAGTGGGATTTTGTGCTTGCCAGATGCATTGGAACATACCATTATAGTTAATCTTTCCTTACTTCGTTTGTGCCCAGGAGCTGATTTTTCCTGTCGAAATGCCAATGTTTTTGATGGAAGCATTTTATAATTCAGACCAGTTTCGTCACAGTTGTAAATTTGATCACATGTGTATCCACAATCTTCGATTTGCTTTTAAAGTTCTGTTTAAACTTCTCAATTGATGACACATCAACAGAAAGTTTTTCACCACATACGGTCAGTTGTCGTACACCATACCGTTTTTTCCAGCGGTCAAGCCATCCAGAACTGGCGGTAAACTGATCTATCTCTGGGAATTGCCTACTATCATTATTGCTTTCTGTTGTAAAATTGGACCTGACAGAGGCACACCTTTTAATCTCTGTTGGTTAAACCACATGAATAAAGCTTCGTTAACCTCTTCATAGTCGCCGGTTTTCATTGATTTTCTTCCTGAGGACGAGGAGGCTTGATTTATAAACCACTTTTCTATTTTTGTGCGGTTTCTTTTCCAATCTCCAACTGTTACCTCACCTACTCCATAATCTCGTTTAACAACTTTAATTGTCTCTCCTGCTTCAATTCTTCTGATGGCTTTTAATTTTTCTTCAATAGGAACAACGATTCTTTTATGCTTGTTTTGCTCCATTATAATACGACAAACAAAAAGTCAAACAAAGCAGTTCGTATTAATTACATTTAACTACCAGAACTCCAACCAAATAAATTATGTGAGTATACTCGTACTTCTCCGTAGTAAACGCTATAACGCACTGTATTCATGCAAATTTACATGCTGAAAGAGTCCAAAAACATAAATAAGGGAACCCCTCACACGGGCCAGGGGGGATTCCCCCAAGGTCCCGACGATTTTAAATGGAAATATGTACATTCATATTTTAGAAGCTCGGTTAATACGCAGCATAGACGCGCGTACCTTGGATAATTAGGTTCTTAGATTGGCTCGGTTAATCCGGAGCTCGGATAATCGCGACTCGAATAATCGGGGTTCTACTATATATATATATATATATATATATATATATATATATATATATATATATATATATATATATATATATATATATAATCAATAGCACAAGCGTCCAAAGCTTTGGATTATCCGAGCGTATTTTGCTCTATATCAGAGTTAGTTAGCTAACTAAGTAAAGAAGTAAATTGCAAACACCCAGTATCAACAGGAGAGATTTAAGTGTCATACACCAAAAAGTGTCAGTAGCTAACAAACCTCAGCGCCAAGTTTAAGACTACCTACTTTTAGAAAAAAAACATGTGCATTACCGATGTACACCGATCTCAGTTAAAACTACGATGGGTCACCGCTTGAACAAGCCGAGTGTTGTCAAAAGTAAGCAGCTTATATGTAGGTAGTAGTTGTTGTAGAAATACGACGACACACGTGGCAGCAGTACCGCGTTTTCTAAAAAGTAAATAGAAGCGTGAAATAGATTTTAGTACTTGAACAACGGATATTATGTTATATTCACCATGATACAGAGTTATATAGATGTTTTATTTGGCGCGGCGATAACTTGGACCATTTAGCGCCACAGAGTAGTAATTTGAATTAAATTTTCGAATACAGAAAAGTTTCCTTGAGCAATCCGATCAAATTTCTGATTCCGGTTTGGTCAAGTTTTAGGATCTGTTTCAACGGTTTCATATTCACCATGATATAGAAAATGTTTATCCCTATGGATGCAAGAAGGACAACAATTTTTAAAAATTATGGCACGATTCACTATTCGAAGATTACAATGGATCATATATTTAAGAATTTATTACAAAGACAATTATTAAAGGCATGCGCTTTTAGGCCTTAGAAAACTATTGATATCCCACCAAAAACGTAAACAATGTCTTCAGCTACAAAGGTTCTATTTCAGTTGAAAATTCAATAAATTAGATACAGAAGTTAGGTTTTAAAATAAATTTAAGGATAGTGTTACTGTATTACAGTAAGATTTTCATTTCTATGAAGCGTTTATTTAAAAAGCGAAGACTTGAACTAATTGAACTGGACCTATTAGGATAAATGTTTTTAGCTTTGCTACTACTGTTCGAAATATCTGATAATAAATCATTAAATCATATTCGTAATCAGTAATAAACACCTGTCCTTAGAACATAAGTCTCTATTTTAGTTAAAATTAAATTATTTAAAATTGTTATGAAACATGATATGGGAAATATATTTTGTTAAAAACGCAGGTGTGCCAACAATTTAATCATTACGATAATATTTTAAAATAGGCTCTCAAACTGTAACATGCGTAATTTTTTCTGTTTATTTAGTATTCTTTTTGGAGTCGCTTAATGTTTATCTTATGAATACAAAACAATTATCTGACTGAGTGATATTTACCTTATATCCAATCGGATTCTATAATAATGCGAGAAACAAGCCGACCACTGTCTACTTCTTTGAGTTCAAATTCTTTAAGAAGAGGTTACGATAGCCAAATAAATATTAATTCCTCCCAAAGCGGTGCATGTTAAACTAGCAGTACACTCTTGCCAAGATCACTCGTCGAGACATTCGCCGAGGCGGCGAGACGCGAGGGGTGGTCCAGTTCACTCTCTTGTTTACCTCGTCCAATGTCCTCGAGACAAAAAAATTTGCGGAGAAGGTGAGACTCGAGTGGTGTTGAGTACACTCTCGCTCCTCGCCTCTTTACTAGTCTCGCCCGAGAGGGCTGCGGTGGATTGTTTATTAATTGTTTGTATTTTTTAAAAAAGCAACTTCCATTGCAAATGGAAGTTGCCAAATTCGCTGCCTCCGTAGCTGTATGTGCGTATGCACATTACAATTATTTGAGTATTTTGCATAAAAAAAAGACCAAAAAGTCGTGGAAAAAAATAAGATGGTGGATTACTGCTATTCATCGAAATAGAACAAGGTAATTACTAATCATTATTAATGTACTCAATTAATAATTAATTAAAAACAGTTAAGAACTTATTTAATTTGGATTTGTAGGCTCAGCATGGAAAAACAATTGTCTGAATTACTTGTCGAGAATTCTGGGGAGTTTGAGAATTTCATGCGAATGTCATATATCGACTTCGAGTATTTATTAAATCAAGTCTCGTATATTATTTCTAAAAAAGATACCCAAATGAGAGAGGCAATACCAGTAAGAGTACGACTTGCAATTACTTTAAGATATTTAGCCTCTGGAGACAGCTACAGGAGTCTACACTTCCTGTTCAAAATTTCCAGCGAACTTATTTCGAAAATCGTACCTGAAGTATGTTCTGCTCTGAATAAAGTACTCAAGGATCAAATAAAGGTAGGAAAATATTTGTACACTGTTCTTTATTAAAAATACGTCACACAAGGAAATAAAGCTGACAAAATAAACTAGAGTTCATGAACAGAGGTTCATAATAGGTTCAAATCAAATAAAATTATTATTTATTATTTTGGTGGTAAAAATGTCATTATCATTGCTTGGTCAATGATATTATCATTCCCCTTACTCTGTACTGCATAACCACCGTGTTGGTAGTCAACAGTTCCAGAGCTTGAGGAGTGAAGTGATACCGCCTGATGATATATGGGAGTAGGAGGGGTGGAATACCGGGGCAAATTTTGCTGACTATCTTCGTCAAGTGAAATCGTTGGATCAGTCTATAACAGAATAAAAAAGCGAAATAAAATACAAACAATTCTTGAAGTTTGCTAGTGTGTCCTTTTCCATCGACACCAAAACTCTCCATTAAAATTGTATGTTTATTTTTTACAGCTTCCTTCAAGTCAAGAGGAGTGGCTAGAGGTGGAAAAAAGGATTTAGCGATAATTTTCCACATGCTATAGGATCGATTGATGGAAAACATGTCACAATACGGGCTCCTCCTCACACGGCAACGGATTATTATAATTATAAAGGGACATTTAGTATTGTCCTATTGGCTGTGGCAGACAGCAAATGTAGATTCATTTTTGCTGACATTGGTTGCAAAGGTAGAATTAGTGATGGTGGTGTTTTACGCAACTGCAATTTTATGGAATCAGATTTGTAATAATAACCTAAACTTGCCAACCGAGCGACCTTTACCTGGGTCACATGTTCCTTTGCCCTACGTGTTTTTGGCCGATGGTGCTTTTGCACTAACTACAAGCATCATGAAACCTTACCCAGGCACACATGCATTAAACTCGCCTCAGCGGATATTTAATGAGACATTATCACGATCTCGAGTGAAAGTTGAGAACATTTTCGGAATACTTGCTGCTAAATTTCGAATATTTGGAAAACCAATCGCTCTATGCACAGAAAAAGTAGACATTGTTACAATGACATGCATTCTACTTCACAATTTTCTAATAAATAGCAAAAGCTCTCACAATATTTATACCCCTCCGGGCACCATTGACGAGTATGACGTCAATGGCATTTTGCACGAGGGCTCTTGGAGACAGGAAGTGTCAGATACTTGCGCCATAAGGCCGATTAAACCAGTCCCACGAAGACCAGCAACGAATGCTATAAAAATTAGAGAAGAATTTACTTCATACTTTTTTAAATTTGGATAATCAGTAAGTAATTTTACTGATTTTTTATAATTTTTTAGTTCGTTTAATACTTATAGTTTTTTGTTGTACTTAATAAATTATATTGGACTTAATAAATTATATTAGCAATAAAACAAAATTTAAAAAACTGATGATTAACTTTTAACTTTACTTACCGTTTCCTGTGTGCTAATCGTTGGATTGCAGTCGTATATCCGCCCAAGAAAAGACTCCATAAGATCATAAGCATACCAAATTGGCTTATAGACATCTTCCTCTCCTGCTCCTGATTTTATGGAGGCCTTTTTTTTACGTAGATGATCCCTAAAAGTCGCCATCAGAGATTCTTTTCTCTTTTTTAAATCATCCACTCCTTCAACAAGATCATTACTTATTCGCAGCCAAGCATCACTAATTTTTTTTTATTTTTATGATGAAAATGTGCAGGATCCCAAATGCATGGTTCCCTCTGATATGCTTCTATAAATTTTAAATTGAAATCATTTGACGAATCCATTATATATATATATAAATAATTGAATTATTTAATATTAATATATTAGAAGTAAGTATTAAATTAAAATAATTGCTAATTAAAGAAGATTGCAACAAAACAAATTGAAAGCAAGTCAAGACAAGAGTGAACTGGAGGTGCTCTTGCCTCTCTGTCTCGCCCTCCGTTTCCTTTGACTCGTGTCAAAAAACCGACAGTGGACCGAGAGCACGAGGCGAGGCGAGACGAGGCGAGGGGACCCGAGGCCTACCCAGTATATTCTTGGTTCGAGAGGCCAAGGCGAGACAGGCGAGAGCACACGAGACTGGCCAACACGAGGCGAGAGCACAAGTACACTCTCGGTCTCGGCGAGAGTGTACTGGTAGCTTTAGAAATACACGTCTCACTGGTGCTTCACATCCGTGTGAGGTTCAGCTTGTTACTCCGCGTACAACGCTTTTCAAGCAATCTTTTATATGGAGAACGTCATCCCTTTGGAATAATTTGCCCAGCGCTGTGTTTCCCACCGAGTACAATTTACAGCGATTCAAGAACAACGTGAATCGCTTTTTCCGCACTCGTGCCGCTCCTGGAGCGCTTTAGGGACTTCCCTGCAGCACGTGTGCTAGACCCATAAAAAAAAAATAAATATATCACAGAATATTCCTCCTTTGTTTGAAATATGTATATATATATATATATATATATATATATATATATATATATATATATATATATATGTATGTGTATATATATATATATATATATATATATATATATATATATATATATATATATAAGGCTCGTTTTACAGGTAAGTCTCTTTACCTCTCTTAATTCTTTCACTCCAATAGGAATATCAGTGACACTATGCAGTTACTGCCTCAACAGTCATTCTCCAGGCATCTCGATCTTGCGCGACCTGACTTGACTTGTGCATACCCATACCAAGAAGAGATCCTATTCGGTCAGACCATCTTGTTGAAAACCGTCTCTTGATTTTCTGCCTTCTACCTTCCCCGTTAATAAAAGCTTTTCCAGGGCATCGACTTTCCTTATAATGTGACCAAAATATTTCAAATACTATCTATTAATTCTATTTGAAAGTCGGTCATTTATACTAAGCTCTTCGAGAATAGATACATTAGTACGGTGTTCGGAATATGATATTCTGAGGATTCTTTGATATGCCCACATCTCAAACGCATCAATTCGTCTTTTGACAGCTTGTTAATGCTCCAGGTTTCCGATGCGTAAATTGCTATGGGGAATATACGGCTGGATCGCAATCTTAACTATATGTTTTTTGTGACAGCTGGATCTTTCCAGACCTTAGTGAATTTCATCGTCGATTTTCTAGCCATAGCCAAACGTCTTCTTACTTCCGCACAACCACCATTGTTAGTTATGAGTGATCCCAAATAGCTGAAATGGTCAACAACAGTGAAACTAGCATCAGGTACATAAGTACCATTTTGATATTAAAAAACACAATTTTTTTATCAATTTTACTTTTAAATGCGCCTGGACCTTAATCTACTTTTTAACATATTTACTTGTATTAACTATTTTAGCTTTATATATAACACATGGGCTGAAAAGTCCCGGGCCTAACACATAGATGGCGCTAGTTTTATTGTAGTCACCTTTTTTTCAGTTAATACTAACCTTCAAAAGACAGCTGTTAAAATTTCATGATATTCTATCTTGATGGGAAAAAATACCGTTCAAGCGAAGCAATGGCTTGAAAAGTGTTATGGGGACTCCGCTCCATCAGAAACAACAATAAAACGTTGGTTTGCTGACTTCAAACGTGGTCGTAGAGACACCGATGATGCAGAACGCAGTGGACGTCCAAATGAGGCGGTAACACCAGAAAACACCAAAAAAATCCATAAAATCGTTTTGAATGATCGAAAAGTGAAGTTGCGTGAGTTAGCTGACATCGTAAAGATATCAAAAGAACGTGTTGGCTTTATATTGCATGAGCATTTGACTATGAGAAAGCTCTGTTCAAAGTGGGTGCCGCGTTTGCTCACTGTTGATCAAAAACAAGAACGTGTTGATGATTCTGAGCAGTGTTTGGCCATGTTTAAACGTAACAAACCGGAATTTTTGCGTCGATATGTGACAATGGATGAAACATGGATCCATCACTTCACTCCGGAATCAAAACGATCGTCATCTGAGTGGACAGCAACTGGTGAACCTCGTCCAAAGCGCCCGAAAGCACAACAATCGGCTGGAAAGGTTATGGCCTCGGTATTTTGGGATGTGCGTGGTGTAATATTCATCGACTATCTTGAGAAAGGAAATACCATCAACAGTGAATATTATATAGCGTTATTGGAGCGTTTGAAGGCCGAAATTGCAAAGAAACGACCGCATATGGCAAAGAAAAAAATTTTGTTTCATCAAGACAACGCACCGTGTCACAAGTCAATCAAAACAATGGCAAAACTACATGAATTGAACTTCGAATTCCCACATCCCACCGTATTCGCCAGATTTGGCTCCCAGCGACTACTGGCTGTTCGCAGACCTGAAAAAAAATGCTCGCCGGTAAGAAATTTCGCACAAATGAAGAGGTTATCGCTGAAACTGAGGCCTATTTTGAGGCAAAAGATAAATCGTTCTACAAAAGTGGTATTGAAATGTTAGAGCGGCGCTGGAATGATTGCGTTGCTCTTGATGGTGATTACGTTGATGAATAAAGCTAATTTTGAACCAAAAAAACCGTGTTTTCTTTGTTAGGCCCGGGACTTTTCAGCCCATGTGTTATATATATATATATATATATATATATATATTATATATATATATATATATATATATATATATATATATGTATGTATGTATGTATATATATATATATATATATATATATATATATATATATATATATATATGTATATATGTATATATATGTATATATATATATATATATATATATATATATATATATATATATATATATATATATATATATACCTATAATTAAATGGCTTATCATTTTAAAACGTATGCAGTTTCTCTTGTTGGCTGGTAGATTACGTAAAACACTTTTTTCTAAATTATAAAACTTTTACATTATTTTTAAAGTGTGAACTAACAACGCATTGTAGAAGCAAGTATAAACCAATCTTTCATGTCCTCATGAATATAATCTGGTATATGGAGACTAGATCAAGATAAGTCGGCTAACAACCACACCTTTTTGTTTAAATGTCAGATTATAAAATGGAAGCTTTTCTTTGTGACATGGCTTTTACCTGTATAATTAGTCTTTGTTAAGTATTACCTACCTGATTTAGGTTTTTTATCGATAAGAAACATGACTAAAATTTCTTGTTAATGGGAATAACCAATGAATAAACCTTTCCATATTAATATATATATATATATATATATATATATATATATATATATATATATATATATATATATATATATATATATATATGATTTGATGAAATTAACCTTAAATCTTTCTAAGACGGTATACATTGCTTTCTCTCTGAGTGAGGCAAATCGACCGGACTTTGATTGTATACAGGTAAACGATATGAACATGGTCCTGAAAGAAATCACACACACAAAATATGTTGGAATTATGATTGATAAACATCTCAGATGGACTAAACACGTCCAAGATTTGTCTAATAAACTGAGAAGACTCATAAATAAGTTTTACCTGATAAGAAAAATACTACCCTCAAACTACGGGTTACTGTCTATAAGGCATTGGTCGAGTGACTGTGGAGATATGGCATCATTGTGTGGGGTGGACTTTACAATAATGCACTGAGTCAACTGAGCTTGATACAAAACCAGATTGTTAGAGTAATTTTCTTTTGTGATAGACTTTTTCCAACCAAGAGATTATATAATGAAAATATAATGAATACAAGAGATTTATATCTTTTAAATATTTCTCTATTTTGCTACAAAAATGAAAAAAAATTGTGAATCATCAATATAGAACTAGAAACAGAGAAAATGCGATATTAGTTGTACCCTTTAGAAAATATGACCGAAACCAGAGATCTTTGTCAGTTTTGGGACCTAAAGTTCTCAATAAGTTGCCACAGAATATTAGAAATATAAATAATTATAAACTGTTTGAAAAAAAAATGTATACTGTTCATTACAAAAAATTCTGAACTATTATGTGGATTGTTATAATTCATAACTGCGATTGTCTGCATATTTATATGTATGGTTTTTCTTTTTCTTAATTTTCTTGTGTATTAATTATTATCTTTACCTTCTACAAATCTTAGCATAATTTAAATTGTATTTTTGCCCTGCGCATACAGGTGTCTCTATGCACCTAGGCGCACCTTGTTTACTATTAGCTTGTTTCTAGGTTTAAATATATGATGTACTAGAAATATTACTATTGTACTGTGTAATGAATAAATACATATATTTAAGGTGCCCCATATGTATGGAATAATTATTTCACAGCATTTATTAATCAGTGTATCAAAAAAAATGTTTATAGAAAAGTTTTAGGGTATTATACGACGCACATGCTGACGTTGATAATAAAATGTTTTGAACTGTCAGTTCGAATAAATTACGCCATCTTGATTTTTTAAATGGAAAGCCCTGTATATTATTTTATTTTTGAGTCCTACTAACAATACCAAAACAGTTCAATTTAGACATATGGTATGTTAGACAAATAATATCTAGAATTTTTAGTAGGACTCAAAAATAAGATAATATACAGGGCTTTCCATTTAAAAAAAATCAAGATGGCATAATATCTTCGAACTGACAGTTCAAAACATTTTATTGTTAACGTCAGCATGTGCGCCGTATAACAACCTATAACTTTTATTTAAATACTTTTTTGACACTGATTAATAAATGCTGTGGAATCATTATTCCATACATATGAGACACCCTATATATATATATATATATATATATATATATATATATATATATATATATATATACGTGGGTAAATCAAATATAAACGGTAATTTTGCTCTTCTTCTTAGAATGCAGTTCTTAGCTAGATGATGTAGTGTGGAGTAGATGTTTGGTTTGTGAGGAGTGGGGGAACCGGATGGGTGCGCGCGCCAACTCGTCTATGTCGTCAGTACAGCCATGACCGAGCAAGAGGTACCTTCGTCTGTTGCGCAACGTATTATCATCAAGTTTTTAACCAATGAAGGCGTTAAACCGTCAGAAATTTTAACCCATTTGAAGGCACAGTTTGGGGACAGTACACTGTCTCAGAATTGTGTGTATACGTGGGCGAGAGAATTTAAGGGTGGACGAGAACGGGTTGAAAACGAAAGTCATGATCGACGCCCTAGGTCAAGCCTTACAGATGACAACATCCGTGACATTAGACATCTTATCGAAGGTGATCGCCGATTAACCGTTGAAGAAATTTCCTCAGAAGTGGGTATCAGCTATGGAAGTGTTCAATCCATAATTACTGATCGACTCGGTTTCAGAAAAATTACTGCTCGATGGGTTCCAAGGTTGTTGACTGGAAACCAAAAACGGGTCAGGTCGGAGATCGCTGAAAGGCTTCTGAATCGATTTCAGCAAGAAGGGGAGGCCTTTTTAAAGCGCATAGTGACATGTGATGAGACGTGGGTACATCACTACACTCTTGAGTCCAAAATGGCAAGTAAGGAGTGGCGAAGAAAGAATGAAGGTTCCCCAGTGAAGGCCAAAACTTGTCTCTCTGCTGGAAAAGTCCTTGCAACGATTTTTTTTGACTCTAGGGGAATTTTACTAATCGATTTCCTGCACGATCAACGTACGGTGAATGCGGCTTACTACTGCCAGTTGTTACGGTTGGCAAAAGCCGCCTATCGAAAGAAAAGACGGGACATGCCTATCAGAGATGTCATTCTCCTTCAGGACAACGCCAGGCCTCAAACTGCGGCTTTGACAAGGGATACACTGGAAGAAATGGGCTGGGAAACCCTCGAGCACCCTCCTTATAGCCCTGACTTATCCCCCTGTGACTATTGTTGGTTTGCGCCTATGAAAGAATCACTGGGAGGACAGCGCTTTGGAAGCAATGAAGAAGTCGAGGAACACGTGCGCAATTGGCTTACAACCCGCCCTCAAACCTTTTATGACCAGGGAATACGGAAACTTCCAAATCGGTGGCAAAAGTGTGTAGATCACGCAGGAGACTATATTGAAAAATGTTAAATCAATAATTTATGTATAAGGTTATTCAATAAACGTATAAAAAAAATTACCGTTTATATTTGATTTACCCACGTATATATATACATATATATAAGTGTTGCTAACTTAAAGTTTTATACCTCTATAAAAAACACCGTTTATATATATATATATATATATATATATATATATATATATATATATATATATATATATGTATATATATATATATATATATATATATATATATATATATATATAAACGGTGTTTTTTATAGAGGTATAAAACTTTAAGTTAGCAACACTTTTTTAACTGGCGGCCATTTTGTCAGCTGTCAAGTGATTTATGTTTAGTTTGGTTTGGCATTTCAACATGAATAGACTGACGCCTGAACAACGCTTCCAAATTGTGCAAATTTATTTTGAAAATCATGGTTCTGTTCGAAATACGTATCGCGCACTACGTCCATTTTACGGTCAACATAATCGTCCATCAGAGCAATGATTTCGATTAACTATGGAACGTTTTTGCACCACGTTTACTCTAAATCATAATACGCATCCACAGAGACGTCGTACAGTGCGTACAGAAGAAGTCATTGCTGCTGTAGAGCGTAGCGTAGAGGAAGACCCGAATCAGTCTATCAGCCATCGTGCACAGGATATGTGTCCATCCACTTTATGGAAGATTTTGCGGAAAGATCTTGGTTTGCGTGCTTACAAAATCCAACTCGTGCAACAATTGAAGCCACACGATCACCTAGCAAGGCGTAGATTCTGTGAATGGGCTCAAAACAAGATTGCCGTTGATCCCGATTTTCATAAGCGAATTTTGTTTAGCGATGAAGCTCACTTTTGTTTGAATGGATACGTCAATAAACAAAACTGCCGTATTTGGAGTGATGATAATCCTCAAGTGTATGTTGAGACACTGTTACATCCAGAAAAACTGACTGTTTGGTGTGCTTTATGGGCTGGTGGAATCATTGGTCCGTACTTCTTTAAAAACGATGCTGGTCAGAACGTTACAGTCAATGGTGACCGCTATAGAGCCATGATTACTGACTTTTTCGTTCATCAATTGAACAACCATGATGTGCAGGAGCTGTGGTTTCAACAAGACGGCGCAACATGTCACACAGCTCGTGCCACAATTGATTTATTGAAGGAAACGTTGGGTAACCGCATAGTTGCACGTTTCGGACCCGTGAATTGGCCTCTAAGATCGGGCGATTTAACGCCGCTAGACTATTTTCTGTGGGGATATGTGAAGTCGCTAGTCTACGCCGATAAGCCCGAAACGATTGACCACTTGGAGGACAACATTCGCCGCGTTATTGCCGATATACGGCCACAAATCTTGGAAAAAGTCATCGAAAATTGGACCTCCAGATTAGACTACGTCCGAGCCAGCCGTGGCGGTCATATCTTTGTTTTATTCCATTTCAAAGTTCTATACCTCTATAAAAAACACCCTTTATATATATATAATATATATATATATATATATATATATATATATATATATATATATACTATTATACATTATTAATTAAGAAAAAAACGTGAAAATACCTATGGAATCTTAAGATATATACATGTCAGCCTAGGTAAGGATTTTATTTTATTTTGGAAGCAATCACCGTATGGAACACTAATTGCGCGGGTTCAACTTGTACTTGGTCGGTTTTTTTTCTACTAGTTTTCGGGTTTCCATATTATGAATATACCTCGTTCAACTTTATACTTTTCTTTGAACTACTACTGCAGATTACAAAATCATCCACAATAATCTCGGAGTTTCATCTCGAGCTATGACATCTGGATAAGGTTAAAAAGATATGAGGCTGGACGTTGATGCAGTGCAGTTACCACTGGATATGTGAATAAGTAAAAAAATTGGAAAATATCATCGTTTTAAAGATCAAAAAGCGTTCATATTCGTTGCGTATTCAAACAGAATTTATAATTTTTCTTTTAACTAGTTGATAAAAGTAAAGCTTTAAAATAGCTTCCAAATCCTTTAAGAAGGGTCACGGGAGTAAAAATTTTCTTGCTCGGTCTAAAATAAATGATTCCGCACAAATTTTACTACGGATGTGAGATTGTGATAGTTCAATAGGTTAGAGTACATAAACATATATTTCAAAGGAAGAAAATTCTGTGATATACGCTATCGCATCCTCTTCTTAAAGGATCTTGACCCAAAGAAGCAGATAGTGGTCAGCTTGATTTTTACACTATTAAAGAATCCGATTGAAGACAAGGTCAATATTACTCGATGAGATAATGCTGTTAGCACACCTGCGTTTTTAACAAAAACATATTTTCCATACCATATTTTGAAAAAATTTTAATCAATTTAATGTAAATTAGAATAACAGCTTATGTTCTAAGGACAGGTGTTTATTACTGATTATGACTGTGATTCAAGGACTTATTATCAGATATTACGAACAATAATATAAGCAAAAAATAGATCCAACTTAATTATTTCCAAGTTCCGGCTTTTTAAATAAAAGTTTCATAGTAACGAAAATCTAACATAGTAACATAAGTTTAATGCGGTAACATTATCTTTAAATTTATTTCAAAACTTAACTGTATCTGATTTATTGAGTTTTCAACTGAAATAGAACCTTTGTAGCTGAAGACATTGTTTACGTTTTTGGTGGAATATCAATACTTTTGTAAGGCACATGAGCGTATGTCTTTAATAACTATCTTTGTAATAAATTCTTAAATATATTATCCACTACAATCTTCGAATAGTGAATCTTGCTATAATTTTTTTCAATTGTTCTCCTTCTTGCCTCAATAGGTATAAACCTTTTCTATATCATGATGAGTATATCATAATATCCGTTGTTCAAGTAGTAAAATGTATTTCACGCTACGTTTTAGAAAACGTGGTACCGTTGCCACGCTCGGGTGTTGTATTTCTACAACAACTACTACCTATATATAAGCTGCTTGTTTTTGACAATATTCAACCGAGATCGGTGTGCATCGATAATGCATATATTAACAGTAGTCTAAACTTACGTCATGTAGATATCCGTTTTTACTTCCCTTGCTAAAGAGAAGTATTGTATTGGTGAAAAAATCGTCCTTCCAAATTTGTGCATTCCTTCGCGTTTCAAGGTCCCTAGATCACCCACGAAAAACATAGTACTACAGTCTGTCGGTATGTAGATATGGTTTTCTGTATGTTATCGGTTTTGGAAAAGGGGACAAAAAGAGTGGAAGTCCATAAACCTTGTATAGGGTGAGTCAACGATAAAGTAAAGTTCATTATCTCATTTGTTTCGAGAATGACGAAAAAATGTTAAATACAATAGTTTTAGGGAATGTTAAGGTGCACAGTTTAAAATTATTTTTGAGTATACAGGGTACTTCAAAAAAGTGTGGCCGATATAACTGTTATATATATGTTTTTTTTAAATGGAAAATTCTATTTTCTGATTTATTTTTAAATTCTGCGTAAAACTTTTTATTAATAATGTTATATACCTAAACCTAGTAGTTTTACTAATATTTCATTTTTTTTTTTAAATACTAGTTTTCAGTTTTGTAAAAAATTGCCAGTAACGCCATTGTTTCTGAAGGTGGAATACTCATAATTGGTACGAGCATTCTATAGAGATGAGAAAAAAGATACATGTAAAGAAATTTGAGTTAGATGCTACAGGGTGTGCAAAATAAATTTATGCATTTCGACTATTTTAAATTGAAAAATCTCAAATTTTTTAACTGACACCCTGTATATTATTATTTTTTCTGACAGATTTTATAAAACCCTCCAACTTTTATTAAGTATGTCATATACCTATTTCTAATAGTTTTTTTCGATTTATTTTGAATTTTTCAATTTTTACCCTTGTTTTTAATACACTTACGCTATTGTGAATACATAAAGAAATAGTTAATAATAATTTTAATACAGTTTAACTTATCTAATGATTAATTATTATTACGTAATTAATGTTCAAAAATATGCTCGTCTACTTCAATATACATGTTTAGGCGTTTCACTATATTTTCCTCCACTTTCCTTAGCATAAAGGACATTATTGTCCTGCACGCATCCTGTATCCTATTTTCCATATCTACTGGTGTTGTAGAGGGATTGACATAAACACGATGTTTAATGTAGCCCCACAAAAAGAAGTCTAAAGGGGTTAAGTTACATGATCGAGGGGGCACGGAATGGATCTATCCCTACCGATCTATTTTTATGAATAACGATAGCTTAAAAATTCCCGAACTTCCCGGTGGTAATGAGAAGGAGCTCCGTCTTATTGAATCCACATTTGTTCCCTTTCAAAGTTGAAGTTCTTGGTGTAGTTCCATATAAAAGAGATGATACTTGTATTTTCTCGTGTTGCGATTAGCCGTAGATTGGGATGTGTCAGATTGGTAGCATTCTGGTTTACTACTTTTAGTTTCGTATACTCAACGCTACCACTACCATCAAACCGTTCCATTAAGGACTGAAAAGATTTTCTAGATGGTATACGTCTATTAGGGTACTTCGCTCCGTAAAGCCTTACTGCCAAAAGACAATTTTTTTCCCGCCTCGCCCAGTATATAAACCATATCAATTAATTCATTTTTAGGAAAATCCATAACTATTAGCGTTATGCGTCACTTACTATAACAAATTAAACTATTTTTACTTGCTTAATAGACCTGTCAAAATTTGACAATTATGATGTTATAACGTTAAGTGTATTAAAAACAAGGGTAAAAATTGAAATATTCAAAATAAATCGAAAACTATTAGAAATAGGTATATGACATACTTGATAAAAGTTTTGTAAAATCTATCAGAAAAAATAATAATATACAGGGAGTGTCATTTAAAAACTTTGAGATTTTTCAATTTACAATAGTTGAAATGCATAAATTTATTTTGAACACCCTGTAGCATCTAACACAAATTTCTTTACATGTATCTTTTTTTTCATCTCTATAGAACGATAGTACCAATTATGAATATTCTACCTTCAGAAACAATGGCGCTACTGGCAATTTTTTACAAAAACTGAAAACTAGTATTTTTAAAAAAAAATTGAAATATTAGAAAAACTACTAGGTTTAGGTATATAACATTATCAATAAAAAAGTTATAAAAATTTACGCAGAATTTAAAAATAAATTAGAAAATAGGATGTTCCATTTAAAAAAACATATGTTATATCAACCACACTTTTTTGAAGTCCCTGTATACTCAAAAATAATTTTAAACTGTGCACCGTCACATCCCCTAAAACTATTGTATTTAACATTTTTTTGTCATTCCCGAAACAAATGAGATAATGAACTTTACTCTATCGTTGACTCACTCTGTACATTTTCGGTATCGTCTTGAGCATTATTTTTTAAGGATAATTATTTATAGGCCAACATACAAGGTGTTAAAGGGGTGGGGGAGGGTGATTGAAAGATTGCCCCATATATGTCTTGTTATTATAGCATTTTCAACATTTTTAGAGTCAAAAAATGTTAAAATCTTGTTTTTTTTTTCAAAATTATTTTCAATAATTTATAGAAAAACATGTTTATGAGGTTGCAGATTGAGTTAGAGGGTGGCTTTGTATATATCGTGTCAATTTTGCATTCAGTTTCAACACATAGTACCCTTGTAAGTGTTAAAAGTAAGTTTTTTGTTGAAACTGAACATAAATCTTTGTTTTTTTTAATGTCAAGTCAGGATTACGAACTTCAAAAAACATAGAAATAATAGTTTTGTTCAATATTAATAACAATTAAAAACAATTTTTTAATTTAGTGGTTGCACATTTTTATTTCAAACAGCATTTTGCTACGTAGCTTAATTAAAGGTGGTGTATGTGTGTTTTTTGTAAAACATGAACACTAAAACCTAATATTTTTAAGTTTGAATGATAAATGTAGATTCAGAACATTTAAAGATAGTAGTTTTATTCCATAATTTTAATGATTATATGGTTTTACATTATTTATTAAAATGTATTTTTTTTTCAATTTTTGGCAAATTTTAAGTGTTTTCTAAAAAAACCTTACAGTGGTCTTTTTTATGATTTTTTTGGGTTCAGCATAAAAAAATACTTAACAAAACACGTGTCTCACTTAAAAGACAGATAATTTTTGTTTTGTATACCTGTATTATCTGTTATACGGGACACATGTGTTTCCCACCGAGTACAATTTACAGCGATTCAAGAACAACGTGAATCGCTTTCTCCGCACACGTGTCGCTCCTGTGGCGCTTAGGGACTTCCCTGTAGCACGTGTGCTAGACCCATAAAAAAAAAATGCTCTGCCCGGTTTCATCTCAACTTGCAGGCCCGCTCGTTGATATCCGCTACTTTGGATCTTCTTCTTATCTCTTCACTGTTTACGCGATCTTTCAGCCTCAATCCCAACGTTTACCTTTCCATGGCCCTTTATGTAATCTGCAAGGTTTCTTTTATGTTGGGGTTCTTCTTCTGTACCATATCTCAGAACTGGCGGTAATTGCTGATCGAACACTTTGGCCTTGATGGTGTTAAGTCAGTTTGAGTTAAATACTTTTTACAATTTGCCGAAACTAGACTAAGCTACCAAGCTCACGAAATCCTTCTTTTTAAATCTGCCCTTAAATTATTTACACCAATTTCAACCTGTTGTCCTAATGTCCGTTTGTTTGGAGTTGACAGCACACAACATGGGTAATAAACATTAAAATGTCATAAACCATAAGCGTCTGGAATATCTCCAATTTTTTTGCGTTTTTTAGTGTTCCGTACGGAACACTTATAAGATCACTTCGGTGTCTGTCTGTTCGTCTGTCACACCCGATTTTCTCCGAAACTATTTGTCATAGAAAGTTGAAATTTGGTAATAATATAGGAATTGATGGCCTCATCAGAGCCATGTAGTTTTGAAAGTTAAATTTTGACTTAAGAGGTTAGTTTTGGGGGGTGAAATCGGAAGTAAAAAAAAATTTTTTTACTAGGTAATCGAGTGTGGTGTCAAATGAAAGCTTGTGAAAACACGAGTAAAAAATATATATATATAATGTAATACTTGCGCGCATTTTTCTTTGTATTATTTTTAAAAAATCGCGAAAAATCGCTGTCCACCCACCTTATCTCGAAATGTATTTATCAAAAAATTTTGAAAAAATTCTGGAATATTCTTCACGTGGATTGAACGAAAATTATCACGAGTAATATTATTATAAATAATTTATCTGGTATATAAAAAAACAGAAATTTCAAGGTCATCAATTTTCAGTAAAGATTGGAAATAAACTTTGTTGAAAACTCATTTGGGGTGTGTTTTGTGAAGTCACTGATCATTTTATACTTCCGTTACAACATTTTTTATTTTAAAAGTAATCAATGTACGGAACACTAATTGCGTAAGTTCAACTTGCACTTGACCGGTTATTTGCGTTTTTAGTTTTAATCACCCTTATTTTCTATCTCTATACAACAGTACGACCTTTTCTAAAATATATTTTATTTTAATGAGTAAATGATGAAACTAAAAATCTTATTTGGATGATAAAGGCCTAAACAAGTATAAATCTACAGTGTTACAAAGCTTAATGATAATAGGTACAATAAAATTATTTGGGATTTTAGAAGTTATTGGAATATAATTAACCAAAGTATTTATCGGTAGGTAGTACCTAAGTACCTAAATATGCAGTAAAAATATTCTGTATAACTATAAAAATAAAGCAAAAGCCTATAATATTCTTAGTTCAAATCAGAACAGTGATGGCTTCAACTTTCAGTTTCGCCCCGGTCATTTTCCCTGTGAGAAAAACAGTGATACTTAATGCCTACGATGCCCTAGTGCATCAACAGCCAACAAGCCAAGTCCATGAAATTGTGGAAACCTGTGCCAACATGACGGTAGTTGGATCAGCAAGATGTCTAAAAGAAAGAAAACTCGATCCTTGCAGCGAACCTCAGAATCACAAAGGAAAGGAGTCCTTAGAGGTCGATGAAGGCTTTAAAAACGCAATAAGAAGAAAATTACACCAGTTTTTTTATTAAGAAAGAAATACCTGCACTACATAAAGTTTTGCAAGAAATCGGAGAAGACCAGGACTTACCAAATTTTAAAAAATGGAACAGAAAATCTATTCTTATCGATAAAACAGAAATAATTTGTTGGAGAAGAGAATATCTACGTGCAATCAGAAAATTTCGAGCAGAAGAAAGAAATAATTTTTATTTAGGTGAGACTTGGGTTAGTGAGGGACACACAGTGAAAAAATTCTGGATTGATAAAAACATTAAGACTGCCAAACAAGCTTTTATGGAAGGTAGGTCAACTGGATTACAATCCCCTTCAGAAAAGGTCGCAGGCTAATTATAGCACACACTGGTAGTGAAAACGGATTTCTCGACGGTGGCTTGTTAGAATTCGAATCAAAGTCAACTAAAGATTACCATGAGGAGATGACGGCAGATGTTTTTGAGAAGTACTTCCAACAAATGATTCAATGTATACCAGCAGAATCAGTTAATAGTATTAGACCATGCCCCATACCATTCTCGATCACTAGAACGACTCCCGACAAATTTATGGAAGAAAGTGGATATTCTTTAATGGCTTAAAAATAATATTAAATTACAATTAGGTGTTCTTTATCATTCGCCAAACAGTAATCACATGGAGTTTATACAATATGTGCACAATATAATTGAAGATAAATTTATGACTTACTCAAATAACATTATGGTTGGTGATTTTAATATAGATTTAAATAGAAACTCCATACGTGGCAAAGAACTGGAAAATGTATTTAGCTCTGCAGCAATGAAACAAATTATAACATTTGATACAAGAGTGAGTGAAAATTCGAGTACGAAAATAGATCATCTATACACAGATATAAACAACGTAACAAGTACTAAACTAGAAAACGATCAAATATCAGATCATGAAACAATATTATTCAAAATACCAATTGTGAAAAAGTACAAAATGAGATTAACGAAAAAAATTATTTCCTGGGAAAACTATGACTGTGATAAAATTATCGAAATGTTACGAATGATAAATTTCGGTGATATGTTAAATGGTGACATAGATTTTAAGGTGTTTTTCATAGGCCACGCATTGAAGGATATTATGTTATTGCTAACTGAAGAAAAAACCGTAAATATAAAGTTGATGAACAAATGGTATGATTGGGAACTGACAGAAATACATAGAATAAAGTATGAAAAATACCAAATAGCCAAAATAACTAATGATTGGGAAGATTACAAGACAGTGAAAAAATTATATAAAAATATGATTAAACAGAAGAAAGTGCAATATGTACAGAATAAAATTGAAAATAATCAAAGAAACAGCAAAGAAATGTGGAGAATTTAAAAAAAAGAAATTTGTATGTCAAAAAGTACCAGTGCAATAAACAGAATCGTTATGAATGGTAAAATAATTGAAAATTAAAAAGAAATTGTTGATCTTTTAAATAAATTCTTTGTTCAGAGTATCATTGACATTAAAAATGATATAGACGTTGTGCAGAATACTATAGGAAATACAAATATAATTAATCACCAATTTAAATTTCAAACAGTAGATAGTAACGAAATAATTGAAAGAGTTAAAAAATTTAAAAATAAAATTGGCGGTAAGAATATTTTATCTGAAGGTGTAATTAAACATTCTATAACGTACACGGCTTTTTTTTACGCCAATATCATCAATAATAGCATGCTGCAAGGAAAAGTGCCTAACGAATGGAAAATTTCCAAAATTGCCAATTGAAAAAATAAAATATACTATAAAACCTGAAGAGATTCGGCCAATAAATACGCTTCCAAGTGACGAAAAAATCCTTGAAACAGTGATAAAAAATCAGTTACTGAAATATTTGAATGATAACAATATTATTATTCCAGAGCAATCGGGTTTTAGAAGCAAACACTCATGTGAAACTGCAATTAATTATGTTGTAAGTGAATGGCGTGAAGATTTGATGAATAAAAAATATATTGTAACAACTTTCATAGATTTAAAAAGAGCATTTGAAACTATAGACAGAAAATTATTGCTTATGAAACTACACAAAATTGTGTGATATAGAATTAAAATGGCTTGAGGATTATCTATCGAATAGAAAGCAACAAACAAAAATTGGAAACACGACATCATCAGCGATACCAGTGAATATTGGTCTACCGTAAGGCTCTGCCCTTGCGCCGGTACTGTTTCTCATATACATAAATGACATTAACGACGGTTTAAAGTACGGGGATGTTAGACTATTTGCAGACGATGCACTGATTGCAATTAGTGATGTTAGTTTGGATGTGGCCATTCAAAAAATGCAGTCTGATATGAATATTCTTTACAAGTGGATGTGTATAAATATGTTAAAACTAAATACAGATAAAACTAATATATGATGTCACACAATAACTATAATAATAATCATAAATTATACATAAATAATCGTGAAATAGAAAAAGTAAACGAAATCAAATACTTGGGTATAATAATAGATTGTAAACTTAAATTTGATGCACACTTTCAATATTTAGTGAATAAAATAAACCAAAAACTTTATCTCGTGTGTAGAACTTGCCACATCATAAGTGAATACCATAAAATATTAATATATAGAAGCATAATTGAGCCACATTTTATTTATTGTCCTTCGGTATTATTTCTTGCTAAGGATACACAAATAGAACTACTGCAAAAACTTCAAAACAAGGCAATGAGATTTATATTGCGGAAGCCTAGAGATACGCACATAAAAGATATGTTAGATCGATTAAATTGGCTGAGTGTAAAGCAGAGCTTATTTTATTACGCAATGAAATTTATCTATAATATAAAGATAGAAAATTGTCCCACATATTTGACCGAGAAAATTAGATACGTCAATCAGATACACAACTACAACACCAGAGGACGAAATGACTTCCGAGTAGTGGGAATTACAAATGAAGCTGATCGAGCAAATCTTTATTATAAAGGAGTTAAACATTTTAATGACCTACCAAATAATATTAAAAATTGTGAAACCATAAATAAGTTTAAGCAACTATTATATCAACATTGTAAGAATATGCCTATCCGATAGTTAAATTAGGTTCTAATGAACCGTAAATAAATAAATAAATAAATAAATAAAAATTTCAAACATAAAAATGGTATGTTAAAAGCGAAACTTCTCAAAATTGTCATACAAGATAAGACACAGCTCAAGAAATACGCAGTCGATGAGATGGCAAAGGAACGAAATATCACAGTGCTTAGATTACCTCCATATCATTGCGAATTGAATCCCATAGAGCTAATTTTGGCACAAATGAAAGGTTTCGTTGCAAGGGAAAACACCACGTTGAAACTTCAAGACATAAGGCAATTATTGCTTTCCGGAATAGAGAGGATCAAAGAGGATAATTGGAAAAATGCAATTCGACATGTTATAGAAGAAGAAAATAAAATGTGGAAACTTGACGAATACATGAAGAGACTGTAGAAATAGAACCCTTAATTATCAATTTAAGAGAAGTCGAGTCTTGAGATTTTGAAGATGATGATTGTTTTTGATTGTAATTAAAGTACTTATATATCGTGAATTGTGAATTTGTACATATACGTAGATCTACAGATTAAAAAATTTTTGGTAATAAATCTGATATCTCTATAACTTTATTTTTAAGATAATTTTATTTATTAAACACTAAAAGCAGGTTTCGCTGGGACGGCTATGCTACCGATAAACCCTCATTTACATTTTATGACTCTATCGTATAGCAGAGGTTTTCTGCATAAAATAGGGTGAACCCTTAAAAATAATTCAAAACAGCACCCCAACATATATTTGCATCTACAATGAAAGAACAAACAAATACACTCTAGATATACATACGATGTTGCATTTTCTATTGTTTGTTGCTTGATTCTCAAATTGGGGTTTAGGTTGTTATTTCCTGTATCGTTGGTCATATTTAGCAGTATTGATCTTCATAACGTACCAAAGTTACTGTAGTTGACATGACATCATAGACTCTGTCTATCTAACTTCTCTGAGTTTGACGAACTTGCGAACCATCTTCGGAAGGTTAGCGGGATATTTAGTATTTCTGTCTTTTACAGTCTGTCAAGTAAGACCGCGACCCCTCGTATTCTTGAAAAAATTTGTTTCGAGAAGATTTTTTTTCATCAATATATTCTTTAGTGTGCTAACGACGCCCAATTATCTTAGTAAGTTGTAAAATCGCTTCCTGCAGCAATAATCACTTGACATCTTCGAGGCACGCTGGAGACGAGAATTTCTGCATTCTCTGCAAATTTTTCGAATCTTGGGAGATAACTGAGTCAAAGTCCTCAGACTTTTCCCTCTGAGCGTTCTCTTTATAAGGGACAAAACGTTTTCAATAGGGTTGGCGTCCGGCTATTGTGAGGGTCACTCTAGTATCTTCAGCAATGGTACCTTCAACGTGCTTCGGAATTTGACATCATGAGCACGAAGATGTTGTCGAATGGTCTCATGGGTCACACTCAAACCTGATTTTCTTAATATTGCCACTCCTTGACGCAGCGCCCCGTGAAAACAAAGACACAATTCATTTTTCGACTTTCGGTCGACTTTGCCTACCGAGACACATTTTGAATGTCGTCGACATTTTTCGTCTCGTTAAACCGATTTACGCACTTTTTCACAAAGGACATCGACTTTTTAATATATTTAGCGGCAGCAGAATGTGTCATTTTAGGCCCCTCTGGATGGGAACAAAGAAAGACTGCCTCGAACCGACGCACGTTCAAACAAGTGACTCATTTTGGATTTTACGTGATTTCGACGAAAGTTCGGAATCGACTGATACGTTTACTAAAATGCGTCATAGACAAGGGTTCCCTCTACCGATTTTCTGTTGAATTGCTAGAATTACATCTACCAAAAATGAATTATGGCGGACACGTTCTTACTTGATAGACTGTATTACCCTATTTTTTTCTATTTATTTACCAAAAAGGACTAAATGTATCATGTGTTTCCTGTATGTTTATATTTTGTATAAAATTTAATATCTATTTGATTTGCGTCATAAAGTGTGTCAAGTTAACTATACGAATTTTTATGCTACGGTTATTTACGTCATTAATAACGTTATAACACAGGCTAACAAATTGTTGAGTTTGAAGTAGAAAAAAAGCCTCTTGTGTTTTTCCCAGATCAAGATAAATTAGTATTATAAGGACGTCATTAATAATTCAATATTTATTGAATATTTTTATATGAAATTCTTTGAGGATCTGCACGATTTTGTGCTCTACAGCTTAAACCCAAGTTCTCAGTAATAATAATTTATCCTTAGAAACTAAATTTTAGCGTTGACAAAAAAGCATCTTTAAAGGACTAAACTAATTATAGTTCAGTGGCTATTTCTACCAACAAAAACTCCTCTATAAACTAACAGATTGTCGTGTTGGACCAATTTCTTATCTCAAAATCTCGGTTATGATTGGCTTCGTAGTTTAGCTGTCTGACTAATTGCCTGTCTCCGGTAAAAGATGATATTCGTTTCTTCTACAAATTGATTAAGTTGTCGAGAAAGGAAATGACATTTGGATTATCGATAAACCGAATATGAATACGTGTGAGAATAGCTTCTGGTTTTATAAAGATAATGGCCACGATAATAGTGTAGTCCACCATTCTTTGTTACATATAAAAATACACAATTATTGTATTATTAAAGTTAAATTTTAATGCGAATCGCCTTTTGTAAAGACTAATTTAATTTTTGAAATCAACATTTAGTTTAGTAGACGTAAAATGTAATTATTTCGTTATATTGTCATCAGTCAGCTTATTGCTGTTCTTGGATTTAATGATTGTTGATTCTGAAAGTTCATTCAAAATTCATTCGTAACAAGTTCCTTTTCAAATGAGGGTTATACAAACTGGAAAAATATTGGGGAGGTATTAAGAAAGCATAAAGACTCAAAAACTCATGTAGATAATTTGAAATCATCGATAGAGCTAAAACTATGATTGGAAACTTGTCAAACAGTAGATTCAGCTACACAGAGATTTATTAATGCTGAAATTAAATATTGGCATGAAGTGATTTTACGGAGAATATCAGTTATTAAATTGCTTGGCGAAAGTTCTCTAGCATTCCGCGGTACAAGCGGAAATTTCCTAAAATTAATTCAATTGCTAGCTGAATTTAACCCAATAATGGAGGAACACGTTCGTAGAATCCTCAACAATGAAGAAAATAGAGTGTCATATTTAGGGAAAAAAAATTCAGAATGAAATTATTTGATTATTACATGATAACATAAAGTCATAAATAAAACAAGTTCAAAAAGCGAAATATTCGGTTATACTTGTTTGCACTCCCAATGTGAGTAAGGTTGAACAAATGACATTTGTAGTAAGATATGTTTCTATTGATCAATCAGAATCGGGATTTGAATGTAAAATTAATGAACCTTTTTGGGTTTTCTTCCTATTGAGAGATCTACTGGTAAGGAATTATCTCAAGTTTTATTGGAAGAGTTAGGGAAAAATGTATTGAATGTATTAAGAGACCACCTTAATACTCTTACATTGAAACCATTGAGGGGCACTCGTTGGAAAAGTCGTATAGATTCCCTAAAATCCTTACATTTTCAGATATTCATGATGCTTTATTAAGTATTTATGAGAATGCCGAAACTGATGATATGATTCCAGATGACGCCAGCGGTTTATTAACCGCAATAAAACAATTTAAGTTTTTATGTTCAATCGTTATTTGGTATAAAATTTTGAATCGTATTAATTAAATGGAATAGGAGTATTGGAGGTATACTTAGGGAGAAGGGAAAATCCTGGAAAGAAGCAGTGAAAACGGCAAAGAGTAGAGACGAATGGAAGAAGTTTATATGTGGAGATTGAGAGAAAAAAAAGGAGAACGTATAACTGCCCTACACCATATGGTAGAAGGTATATACGATTATATATATATATATATATATATATATATATATATATATATATATATATATATATATATATATATATATATATATATATATACATACGTATATATATTAATCCGATAAGTAAACTACTTCACTCCAAAGATTTTGATTTATCCCAAGCCACTAATTTATTAAATAGCTCATTAATTTTTGTTTGAAGAATTAAGATCGGATAAATCCTTTGACAATATTATCTTGGAAGCTGAAAATTTAGCCGGCGAAATCGACGTAGAAAAAAACTTTGAATTGACTACATCACGTCATCGTATTCGGACTACAAAACGAAATTTTTCATATGAAAGTTTAGACGAACCGATACAAGATCCAAAACAAAAATATAAAATAGAATTTTTTTTTTCTTTACTATAGATCAGGCGATTAGCGCATTGGAGCTGATATTCAATCTATTGAATAGTCATATTGACTCTTTTGAATTTTTATATGATGTTTATAAACTTAAAAACATATGTATAAATGAATTACTGTCACGTTGTAAAGATCTCGAAAACGTCTTGACAGATGGTGATTCGTCCGATTTTAACGCTTTAGAAGTGGCTGAGGAAATAGGTTTCTTCACTTTTAACTAAGAAAGAAGGTCCAGTTGACATTTTCAAATTCATTACTTCCCTTAAAATTGGGCCAAATTTAAGCATTGCTCTGAGAATTTTGTTAACCCTGCCCATTACTGTTGCTAGCGGCGAAAGAACTTTTTCTAAATTAAAAATAATAAAAAATTATTTAAGAACTATGACTACATAAACTGGTCTTCATGAGTTAGCAATGATGGCCATGGAACACGAATTGAGCAGTAAATTAAATCTGAAAGAAATTATTCGCGATTTTTCAGAAATGAAACTTGTTTTAATTCAGGTTTAGACTTTGTATATTATTGTACTAGTTTTGTTCACGTTTTAAAAGTATAATTAAATTATCTCTGAAAATAGAAGGTACTAGTTTTAGTTTGTAAGTTCGTTGTCGTTAGTTCGTTAAAAATGTAAACCTTGTTTTTCAATAAAACAATTTTTCGTAAATCTGTATTAGTACTTAATTCAATTATATGTCATTTTCCTGGAACATCCAATTAGACCTAATCAATCTATCGAAAATATATATAAAATCAATAAAGTAGTCGCAAGAATAGCAGGAGAAATAACAAAACCAATGAACCATAAATCTAGAATCAGCCAGGGAGACTCTGAATTCTCCGATATTGTCATTAAAAAGAATGTCAAAAGAAAGAAGGGATATAGAATGGGTAACAAGAATGTCAATATCAACTGAGAAAACCAAGACAATAGTAACAGCAAAAGAGCCGATCAGGTGCAAAATGGTGGTGGAAGATAAACTAATAGAACAGATGATGGAGGTCGATTACCTGGGTACCAAAATATCTAGTATTGGAAAAATCGAGAAAGAAGTAAAACATCAAGTAAATAAGGCTAACAGAATAGTAGGACGTCTCAATGATAAACTTTAGTCTCGTCTCTGCTGAGACCAAAACAAGAATATACAAGAGCGTAATACGACGCGTAATAACTTACACTTCTGAAACAAGACCCGATACAAGAACAAGAGGATGTTGAAATCAACTGAAATGAGAATACTTAGGAGATTTACGAACAAGGCACTTAGGAAAGAGACAGGAGTAAAGACATAAGACGCACATGTATTATAGAAAATATCAACCAGTGAATAAGATGAAAAAAGGTGGAATGATATTAACACATAGAAAGAATGGCAGACAACAGGATAGTGTGGACGACATATAGATCAGGTAACAAAGAAAATAGTGTCTAGCTATAAGTAGGAAGAAGAAGAGTTTGAAAGGGAAGATTAGTAAAAATAACTATGTGCGCACATCGCCAATAGTTTCAGCTTATCGATGGTAATATATTTTCTCTAATATTTAACACTGTTCCCTTGTTTCTTCAGACATATATGGCAACTCCATATTCGATTGGAGGTCAGTTAAATTTATTTGTAAATATGATGCCGCTGTGTTTACATCAACGAAGAATGAATCTATAAATATTTTGAAAATTTCCTCCTATATTTCAATACTGGATATGGACTCTTCACATAATAATTTGTTAATTTTCTATTTAATTTTTATCATTTTTAAACAAATGTAATAGCTGAAAATGAATAAGATCGAAAGACCTTATTTCCTGCAATCAATTTTCAATTTTCATCTTAAAACTTTTGATTGAGTTCATTTTATTTCCTACTTATATCCGTTAAATCTAGAAGTTATTGTTCATCATAGAACTCATTAATATTACCTCTTTTTTCCCCACCTAGCCAACGAATATTAGTGTAAAAAGTAGATTACTGCATTTTGAACGGAAATAAGACCTTTTTTTTTGCTGATTTTGATCGTTCCTTTGTTTCTGGCTCAAAATGATAGTGACGTTTCATCCATGGTACCAATCGATCCAAAAATCAGATGAATCGTCTCCAAAATGGATACAAATTAATATCGATGTTGCGACCCTCAGTCGTTTTTGGTCGGTGTTCAGATCTTTCCATGCTCTGCGGTTCTGGGCGAGTTGCGTCCACGATGGTCCCGTATGCCGCTTTATATCAACCCACCATCGGAGTTGAGGACGTCCTGCGCTCCGTGCAGATATTCTTGGACACCAACACAGAATCCGCTTTCGACATTTGTCGTTAGGACCTCAAGCTATTTGGTCTTGCTGCTCTCTCGATCATATCGGTGACCCCAGTCCTGGCTTTGATGTCCTCATTCCTTACTCGGTCCCTTAGGCTAATGCCGAGCATCGTTCTCTCCATCAATCTCTGCGTTATTTTCAACTTGTTAGCACTTCTCTGAGACAAAGCCACTTTCTCAATACCATAAGTCATCACTGACAGTATTCATGTATCAAATACTCTCCACTTCAGGTTGATGGGCAATCTGATGTTCTTCAGAATACGACTCAACTTTCTGAATGTAGCCCAAGCTAAGCCTACTCCTCCGTCGATCTCCGAAGCCTGGTTTCGCCGCACAGTGGGACGAAGCCCCACTGTGCCTACAGGTCTTAATTTTGAAGTAATCGGAAATATATATTTTTTTAATTATTCGTTTTTTTATGACCAATCGATCTGTAGAGCTAGATACACACACACATATACACACACACACATACACACACACACACACACACACAGACACATACGCACAGCATATGCACAGACAGATACACACACACACAAAGGTATACCAGCAGACACTACCTCCATGTGGTGTATCCTGAATAAGGCTAAAGAGTCTTAGTTAAGCGTTTGACAATGTATTTGTACTACGAAATCGCGATAACGCAATTGTAAAATCTTTACAAATATATTTAGTGACAGTTAACAAAGTAATTAAGTAGTTTTATTGTTAAAAATGTACTGCCACAAAGTAACGGACCAATCAATCAACTCTTTAACGCTAAAGAGGTCTGCAATTTTTGAAAAACCTGGGGCAAAAATAATAATCTGAGGTTGGTAGATTGATTGTCCATCAAAAGAATTATTTTTTTTCAGCAAAATCTGTCCTAAATATGAAAGGAAAACCATCTATGATTAGCTATTTGCGGAAAAACCGTACTTCCATGGAAATACAAAATTTTCCCAAATTTGTAAAAAACAGGGGGGAAAATTAAAAATCCATCCCGACCCATCGATTGACAATAAAAAAACGAACATTTAAAAAAATATATGTTATGATTAGGTGAAAATTACGATTTATAGAGGTGGTTTTCCCGCGAAAAACGCCGTTTTTTCATAAAAAATGAATACTTCTTCTGAAAATTCCGGAAAATTGTGGAAAAAAAAAAAAAACATGAAATCTAGCTCGACAGATCGATTGGTCATGAAAAAAATAACCGTTCAAGTGCAAGTTGAACTTGTACAATTAGTGTTCCGTACGTTGATTGCTTTTAAAATAAAAAATTTTGTTACGGAGGTATAAAATGATCAGTGACTTCACAAAACACACCTCAAATGAGTTTTCAACAAAGTTTGTTTCCAATCTTTACTGAAAATTGATGTCCTTGAAATTTTTGTTTTTTTATATACCAGATAAATTAATAAAGGTAATGCACTCGTGATAATTTTCGTTCAATCTACACCCCGTAGAGAATAGTCCAGAATTTTTTCAAAATCCTTTGAACAGTACTTTTCGAGATAAGGTGGGGGGACAGCGATTTTTTAAAAATAATACAAAAAAAAGTGCGCGCAAGTATTACATTATATATATATTTTTTACTCGTGTTTTCATTTGACACCACACTCGATTACCTAGTAAAAAATTTTTTTTTTCACTTCCGATTTCACCCCTCAAAACTAACCCCTTAAGTCAAAATTTAACTTTTAAAACTACATGGCTCTGATGAGGCCATCAATTCCTATGTTATTATCAAATTTCAACTTTCTATAACAAAATAGTTCCGGAGAAAATCGGGTGTGACAGACGGACAGACAGACACCGAAGTGATCTTAAAATTGTGGAAAAAAAAACATCAAACCTAGCTAGACAGATCGATTGGTCATGAAAAAATGAATAATTAAAAAAAATCTTTCCGATTACTTCAAAATTAAGACCTGTAGGCTAATTTGAGTGGCACAATGTGGCTTCGTCTCACTGTGCTCCATCCAAGTGCCATCCTACGTCCCGGATATACGTATTCGTTTACCACCTCTATGCACAAGATTATATTTTTAATAATATTGGAAAAACCGGTAAACTATTTAATATTTTAAATTATTTAAATCAGAAATCTAACGACGCTTACATTCAACGAAATCGTAACTCATCGTTTTTAGTTGCCCTTGCTTGAATTCTCTGTTAATGGAGGATCGTGTTTGGATGTAAACAAGCGGAGCCTTAATATTAAGCATGTCGTCATATCGTCAATTTCTTTAGCAGACAGTCCTTTCAAAACAATAAAATTATGATTTAGATAACAGAAAGTTTTATTGACAAACCATTAATACATTTACTAAAATTATCACAGATACATTATTTAAGATTTAACAAAAAAATTGATTATCTGAATCGGTTTAATACTGGTACGAGTATAAAAAGCTGGCGCTGTCTAACTTACTTTCATCGATAGAACGATCTAAAATTAATGCGTGTGTAAGTGGAATTTAACGCTAGAAACACCCCAGGCGGCAGTTTTTTCTAAAAAAGTTAACGTTGCTGAACCCGACATAGTTATGTCGGGGCACTCCATTCCTCTAACATCGTTACTCAATTGTTGGGCGTTAATTTGGGAACAAACATGTCCTGGTATAAATATGTTGCAGGCATAGCAAGGGGAGCTTCTCAAAAGTTGGGAATATTACCAGGTGCACAAGTATGAAAGGCGGATTTCAGACAACAGATGGTGCACCGATGCAGTTTGTGCTATAAAGATTTGACACTGCGCCATTTTGTTGTGTCATCAACAAGTGTCAGATGCGCACGAGTGATAAATTGGAAAAGTGTGTGCATAGCGTTCTGTTGTTGTGTTCAATATGTCGAAATTTATAGCGAACAACGAGCATTCGCGGACAGCATTAATTTTTTGTTTTCATTTGAAGAAAACTGCTGTTGAATTATACCGATTACTTCGAGAAGCTTATGGTGAACATGCTCCATCGCAAGATAGTGTTGAACGATGGTTTCGGCGTTTCAAAAGTGGTGACTTCGATGTTGCAGACAAGGAACGTGGAAAACCGCCAAAAAAATACGTGGAATTGCAAACATTGTTGAACGAAGATGATTCGCAAACACAAAAACAACTCGCCGAGCAATTGGGCGTTAGTCAACAAGCTGTTTCCAATTGGCTACGAGAGATGGGAAAGATTCAAAAGACCGGTAGATGGGTATCATATGAGTTGAACGACAGGCAAATGGAAAAGCGCAAAAACACGTGTGACATTTTGCTCGCTCGGTACAAAAGGAAGTCGTTTTTGCATCGTATAGTTTCAGGGGATGTAAAGTGGATTTATTTTGAGAATCCCAAGCGCAAAAAATCATGGGTAGACCCAGGCGCACCATCCACATCGACCGCAAGACCGAATCGCTTTGGCAGAAAGATGATGCTGGGGAAACAGTTAATAGTAAACGTTACCAACAACAATTGACGATTTGAACCGTTCGCTGCTTGAAAAAAGGCCAGAATACCGAAAAAGGCAATACAAAGTAATTTTTCTTCATGACAATGCTCCATCACATACTGCAAAATCAGTTCCCGACACGTTGGAAGCACTCAGCTGGGAAGTTCTACCCCATGCGGCTTACTCACCAGACTTGGCTCCTTCTGATTACCACTTGTTTGCATCGATGGGTCACGCACTTGCTGAGCAGCGCTTTGGTTCGTACGAAGATGTGAAAAAATGGCTCGATGAATGGTTCGCAGCAAAAGGGGAAGATTTTTACTGGCGTGATATTCACAAATTGCCCGAAAGATGAGAAAAATATATAACAAGTGCCGGAGCATACTTTGAATAAAGCACTTTTTATCATTCTTCCGAATTTAACGTGTTTTTTTAGAAAAAAAAATCCGCATTTCATACTTGTACACCTGGTATTACGAACCAGAAAGCTTTACACACCACAACAGCTGTTAATTCTTTACAAATCTCAAATTCGACCAACTATGGAATATTGCTCTCATGTTTGGGGCTCTGCTCCCAAACATACACTGCATTTGTTGGATTCTATTCAGAGAAGAGCTGTTCGTCTGATTGGACACCCGGAACTGACTGGCGGTCTTGATTCGCTGGAACATCGAAGAACGGTTGGCGACTTGAGTCTATTCTACAAGTATTTTCACGGAAAGTGTTCGAAGGATGTAGCCCGCTTAATTCCTCCCAGAGCGGTGCATGTTAGAAAGACACGTCGCGTTAATACTTCACATCCATATGAGGTTCAGCTTGTTACTCCTCGTATAATGCTTTTCAAGCAGTCTTTTATATGGAGAACATCATCCCTTTGGAATAATTCGTCCAGGACTGAGTTTCCCACCGAGTACAATTTACAGCGATTCAAGTACAACGTGAATTGCTTTTTCCGCCCACATGTCGCCCCTGTAACGCTTTAGGGATTCCCCTGCAGCACGTGTGCTAGATCCATAAAAAAAGTCAGCTCATTCTCATCTAGATCTTGCGAGGATATTTCTGCAGTTTCTTCGCAATTCGCACAATTCAAACCATGTTTAAATAAAGTCCAACTTTTTTGCACGAACAACCTTTTATACTCGTACCGATATGAATCTGATTCAGATAATCAATCGGCTGATTTTGAATACAGCAGAAAACAAGCTCGAGCACGTATGCTATAGAACACGAATGATTTTTTTAAATTATAAATATTGTATCTGTGATAATTTTAGTAAATGTTTTAACGTATTAGTGGTTTGTCAATAACAATTTCTGTTATCTAAATCATAATTTTATTGTAAAATAGGTAGTATTTGTTTTAAAATCACTGTTTCATGTTATTTATTTATTTATTTATTTATTTATCATACATGCCTTACAGGTTACAAGATCCAACTACAAGGCTGAAGATACAGATAAAAACCACTATACGTAGAAATGTAATATGTACAATAATAAAGTGTTAGGCAGATACAAATAATAATAATAATAAAAACAATTAGATATGAAAACAATAGGAAAAGAATAAGACAAAAAAAGGTGCCACAGCCCCTTAGTGTTGCAATATTTTGCTTATCGTTAAAATAGATGTGTTGAAAAAGACGATGCTTATTTCTTGATTATACATACTACACATTGAAAAAAGTGGGGAAAATTTTAATATATTCGTTCTTGGAATAGGTAGATAAAAAGAGTTATACTGTCTGTTAGTTATACGCGGCACACTAAAATTTACTCTTGACAGAATAGCCAGAGAATCTATATCATTATTTATAATTTTGAACAGAGTCGTCAGTAGCAAGTAACCACGACGAACCTTTAATAACGAACAGCCGTTCTCTGCAAGTAACACCTCATGCGGAAACCCCTGTTGTGAATAGATACCATCTCGTTTAAAGCTGATATATTTTAAAAATTTGCGCTGGACCCTCTCCAGATTATCAGCATGGGTGTCATAGCCTGGAGTCCAGACCGTAGCAGCGTATTCGTCAGGATTATGAAAGTCACCGGTGCAGCGTGCAATAAAGCCATATGTTTTAGAAGCTTCAGAGATTATGGTGTTTATATGATCTGTAAAAGAAAGTCTTGGATTAAATGTTACGCCCAAGTCCTTGAAGACATTCACACGGGAGATATTACTATTTTCCAGCAAATAATTATGAATAACCGGTGAGTTTTTATTTGAGAAAGACATGATGTTACATTTCTTAATGTTAAACTGTAAATTATTTTTTTCGCACCATTGGCCAATTATCTGTAAGTCCTTCTGAAGATTTATCCAATCCCGGATACCTCTCACTCTGCTATATAATTTTACATCATCGGCATAGAGTAAATAACCAACATCTAAACCCTTCCCAATATCATTTATAAAAAGATTAAAAAACAGGGGGTCCCAGTACAGATCCTTCGGGTTATATTTAAGATAAAATATTGAATAGAAATAAAGAGAATGAACCAAACCTTTTCTAGACCAAAGGGGAAAAAAATTGAATTTTTCGTAAAAAAATAAGATAGTTTTTTGTAATTCTTCACTTTTCATTCTAATCATCTTGAAGAGCATAAAATTACGCATATTTTAAAAAAGCTTCTTATGACCTTCTGCCCACAAGAAAAATCCATAATAAAATTTGGACTAAAGTGCGAATTTTGACCAATCTAATATTTTTTAATAAAATTTGGTACACTTTTTTGTTAATATAAAAGCTATATTATTCAATAATTTGAAGCCATAATATTGAATTGAACTTAATATTTTTTAATGCAATCTACGCAGTTTTTTAAGCAATTTTGTGGCGAGTAAAACAATTTTTTTTTGTTGCATAACAACGAACAGAAGCTGAGATATTTAAGAAATAGTGTGTCAAAAGCGTTAAAATGTGAAAAAATAGCACTAAAATAGAAGAAAAGTGTCCTTGCGATCAAAATTAGGTTGAAAAAACTCGTTTACATTATGTTGGCACTGTTTCAAAGTAGGTAAATCTATTTCCAAGTTATACCCAAAAATTTACAAAAATCATGAAAATTTTACGGCATTTACTTTCACTAATTCGATTTTTACCAAATTCACAATTTTTGTCGGTCAAATCTTCTTCGAAAATTCACTATAAATAGCACAATAAAATCTGGACCAGCAAACCTTATGTACGTATTTACTAAATTTTAAACTACTATCTATAGCAACCACATTTGTTTTGACAAGGCGAAGTAGTCTAAACTAACTATTTATTAAGACTTAGTAGTAAAATAAATACATATCTTGCCATACAGCTCCAGAAAGATGTCAAGATAAGGATCCTGAATGAGTATACTGTCCTGCTGTATATTTTAGCAGCAGGAAAGATAAGATAAGACACCCAGGCTGCAAACTTACTCCTGCTTGGCCGCGATAATGCCATACATGAGACTTCGCGCAGTTACATAAAGAATTCTGCCCCAGATAAAAATGACTTTTACGTTATCTCGTCGAGAAACGAGCTACTGTTTACTAAGGACCAACTTTTTAAAATTTTTAAAGAAGTTTGAAGTTATCTTATCGCGATGACTAATGGATATTTTATTTTAGTAAAGTTGGAAATGTTTTATTATAATTTTTACCACAAGTTTTGTCTTTAAGTCCGCTTTATTGGTTTTGATAAAAATAAATAATTAGAAAAAGTAACTGAAAAAGAACGTTTTAGTTATTGGCTTTTTTAGATCTTATTCGTCAATTTTAAATTAAAGAAAACATAATCATTTTAGTTAAAATTTAAATTTATTATGTTAGATCTACAAATTAATTTAGTATAATATTTACGAACAATCAAGAAAAATATTCCCCATTATTCTCCACACATTTTGTGGAGTTTTCAGGCCACTGGCGGATTCTCTTTTGGAATAAGATGATTGTTTCGAGTCGATGAATTCCGTAATATCTTTTTAACGTCTTCCAAACTAAGTAATTTAAATAACCGGAGAAGTTCAAGACAGACTTGCGCAATTAGTGTTCCGTAGGTTGATTGCTTTTAAAATAAAAATTTTTGTTACGGAGGTATAAAATGATCAATGATTTTACAAAACATATCCCAAATGAGTTTTCAACAATGATGACCTTGAAATTTTTGTTTTTTTATATACCAGATAAATAGGTAATCCACTCGTGATAATTTTCGTTCAATCTACACCCTGCGGAGAATATTCCAGAATTTTTTGATCAGTACTTTTCGAGATAAGGGGGGACGGCGACTTTTCTCAATTTTTAAAAAATAATACAAAGAAAAATGTGCGCAAGTATCACATTATATATTTTTTTGAACTTGTGTTTTACAAGCTTTCATCTGACACCCCGCTAGATGAACTGGTAAATTTTTTTACTTATGATTTCAATCCTCAAAACTAATCCCTTAAGTCAAAATTTAACTTTAAAAACTACACGGCTCTGATGAGGCCATCAATTCCTATACTAGTGCCAAATCTTAACTTTCTATGTCACATAGTTTCAAAAAAAAAGAGTGTGAGAGACAGTTAGATGAACAGACAAACAGACACCGAAGTGATCTTATAAGTGTTTCGTACAGACTACTAAAAAGTATTGCTCCGTATATATATATATATATATATATATATATATATATATATATATATATATATATATATATATATATATATATATATATATATATAGGGTTACAGGGAAAGTCGTCCTAGATAATTAAGGACGTTATAGTTTAGGTCGTTTCTGACCGATTTGACTCTATGACATGATGTCCTAAACTTGTTAATGTTTCTAAATTACGAATTTTTACCAAGTGTTTCCTACTTTAAATCAATAAAGAGAAAAAAAATGTATGGAAGTTATTCTGCAAATTATTTTAAAAACTTTTAAGTCTTTTTAGCTATTTAAAACGGTATAATATCTACTGGATCTATTGAAAATTCTAAGAAAATGAGATTTCAATAGGCCCAAATGTAGAGTAACATAACGGATTTTGCGAAGGAGTGTCGTCGCGTGCACGTGATGAATACATACTGCGATATCCTACTCGTCGCGTACCTGATGTTAGCGTATTTGATGGAACTTATCGAAGACTACTTGAAAACTAGTTCCGTACAAAGACGGCTAGAGAGTTTATAAGGCGAGATGAAAAGAGATGGCATACCGCTTAAGTCAGCTGTCAAAGAAAATATATTTTGTTTACGTCATGAAACGTTCAGCAAAAAGGTTTTTTCGTAAAATATTACTAATTGGTAATTTAAAAAAATGTCAAGTAGTTTACTGATGGTGCCGGAAACTTGGTCACAATTATATTTTATTGCAACTTACTTATTTAAGTTAAAGTAGCGATATTTTTTTATGTTGTATGATATTGTTACTTACTTACTTACTTACTTGTTCCTAAGTCTTTCTACCTTGAGGTGTAAGACTGATGTTATTGTTAATAATCAATATGTAGGTATGGTAAATCCCAAAATATAAGATCCTGCCTTTTTGCTTTTTCAATGGGGCAATAAACGACCCTATTAAGGTTTTATGCATAGTTGCCAGGTATTACGATAAACGTATTTTTATTTTACCTGCTTTGTATACCGCCCTCACTTGCACCTGCAATCATATTGGATCTATTTTTACCTATATATTTACTACCTGGCAACCCGGTTTGGAGTCCTTTAAGTATTTGATAATATAGGCCTAATGACCACAGGTCCCTATTAAGATTCGAAAGATACTTTTTATTTATTTTTATTTTTAGTATTGCTTACAACTTACAATGTAACGGTTCTATTTTAATTATGTGGCGTCCGTGGGAAAATTGCAATAGTGGCAATCGCAAGAGAAAACATTTATCACTTGACGCTAAACAAATACTGAAAAATGTTTACGACAGTTTGGTAAAAAGAAATTTGAATAAACAAAGTGCTTTGCAAGAAACCAGTGAACTAAAAAAAAAACCCAATTTCTACGATTAATGGTATTGTAGGAAAACCATCACTCAGGAACAGGAAAGATTTTCAAATCATGTAGACGATTGTAAAAAAGACGTCATCGGGAAAAAAATATATTCTATGTTGAAGAGCAGTTGATGCAGACACTAGACAAATTCCCTTTTGCCAAATGTTCCCGAACAGAGTGTTATAGTTATGGACAATGCAAGTTACCATAGTCGCCTACTAAATAAGGTTCCTAATGCAGCCAACACCAAATCGGAAATACAGGAATATATGACATTTATTTTGGCTTTAGTTATAAAAAAAGTGATCTTTTGGAAGTTTTGAAAGACTATAAATTGAAAAAGAAATATGTTTGTGATAGTATGGCTGAGAAAATGGGATACACTGTTTTGCGGCTTTCTCAGTATTATTGTGTGTTTAATCCAATTGAACATATTTGGTATCAAGTTAAAACAAAAATAAGAGTACAAAATGTTTCTCCTACTTTAAGCGTGTCCGTGGTTGAATTAGTAAAAAAGTTATAAATGTGAAAGCTGAAAGAATTCCATTCGGCACGTTGTTAAAGTTTGAATCCCTTATAACTTTTTTATTATAATTTTGTTCTTTATTTCTTTTCAGTATTTTGTAAAGAAGACTTGGGGAATTTAAAATGGAACAGTACACAATTGAACAACGTGCCCAAATCGTTGAACTTTATTTCTCAAATCAACGGTCCATTGTTTTGACTCAGCGTCATCAATAAACCATCTGGTTGCAAATTTTCGACAACAAGGGGCAGTAAGGAACCTTCCTGGTGCCGGCAGACGACGAACGGTGCACACGGATGACAATATTGAACGGGTACAGGAGAGTATTCGGGAAGATGGAGAAACATCAACCAGGAGACGTTCGACACAACTTGGTCTCTCACGAGGGTCGCTGCAGAGAATTTTGCATACAATAAGAATGTTTTCATACAAAATTCAGCTCGTACAAGAATTGAAACCGACAGATTACCAGCAACGACTTGATTATGCAATTTATTTCCGGCAAAAAGCAGAAGAAAATCATGATTTTATTCATAATTTAATTATGAGCGACGAAGCCCATTTCCAATTAAATGGGTTCGTTAATAGGCAAAACTGCAGGATATAGGCTACGGAAAATCCAAGAGTAGTTCAACAGCGACAATTACACCCACTTAAGTGTACTGTTTGGTGCGGTGTTTCGTCGGAAAGGATAATTGGCCCATATTTTTTTTGAAAATGAACACGGTGTCGCCGTTTCCATCACTGGTGTTCGATATCGGACAATGTTGGAAAATTTTTTAAGGCCAACCCTGGAAAACCATCCGCAAGTATGGTTCCAACAGGATGGAGCCACAGCGCACACTGCGAGGGACACAATGGCTCTTTTACGCGACATCTTTGGTGAACGAATTATTTTGCGTACAAGCGATTTTAATTGGCCTCCGCGTTCACCGGATTTAACCGCTCCAGACTTTTTCCTTTGGGGTTATTTGAAAGGAAAAGTCTATATTAATAAGCCTAGAACCATCCAGCAATTAAAAAACAATATACGCGACGAAATCAACAACATAACACCTGAAGTTTTGCGAAAGGTTATGGAAAATGTTTTGGAAAGAGCACGAATATGCGAAGCAGAAAATGGCCACCACGAGATATAATTTTTCATAATTAAATTAAAAATATTCTCCATTAATATACTGTATTTAAAAAAAAAAAAAAAATTATAATTATGTCTTAAATAAAAAGTTATAATGAACTCAAACCCCTTCGGTAATTTTGGGCCACCCTGTACAATATGTCCCCTCTTGTAAACCCCATTCATTCGAACTGTATATTTATACTTCTTAAGTCCATCTCTGCAACCTACCATAAACAAAAGGTAAGAATTTTTATATTGCCCCCTTAAAACGGCAAAAATTAGGATCTTATATTTTGGGACACGCTATACTTCATGTGTTTAATATATTTCTTACTATAAAGTTTTTAACTGCTGTAAAACTTTGAGACTTCTTTGAGTTTGTGTTCTGTATTTTTTTTATGAGTGAAGCACACATGCCCGAAAGTACTACAGGAGTGAGGCGTCTGCGGAAAAAGCGAGTCACGAAGGTCTTGAATCGCTGTAAATTGTCATTTTCGTTCCTAGGCATATGACGTACAGTCTGTTAATTAAGAAAGTGACAGATCGTGTTCTTGAAAAAATGTGTTTCGAGAACATTTTTTGCCATCAATGTATCCTTTGGTATGCTGACAAGAGCGAAATTACTTTAGTAAGTTGTCCACTCGCCTCCTACATCAATAATCGCCTGGCATCTTTGAAGCATGCTGTCGACGAGCATATTCTACAAATTTTTCGAATCTCTCGTGACAACCGAGTCAAAATCATCAGAGTCTTTCCTCTGAGCTTTCTCTTTACAAGGGACCAAACGTTCTCAATAGGGTTGGCGTCCGGCGATTATGAGGGCCACTTTTATCGTGGGCTCAAGCGAGTGGCTTCGCGACGCGATTTTCGCCCAGCAACGGTTTTTTTCAACGTGCTTCAGAATTTGTCATCATGAGCACGAAGATATTGTCGAATGGTCTTATGAGACACGTTCAAATCTGACACGTTTTTCGACTTTCGGAATGAGTTTGCCTACCAAGTCACGTTTGGGTAAGTCGTCGACATTTTTCGTCTAGTTATAACGATTTATCCACTTCTTCACAAACGATACCGACTTTTTAATATATGTGTCATTTTAGGCCCCTTTGAATGAGAACAAAGAAAGAGTGCTTAAACCGACGCGCAAACGAAAGACTCATTTCGACTGATCCTTATACTAAAATATGTCGTAGACAAAGGTTCCCTTAACCGATTTTTTGTTGAATCGTTAGAATCGAACCTACCACAAATGAATTATCACAGCCACGTTCTTACTTAACACTGCTTGAAAAGGGCTGTGTGAGGAGTGACAAGTTGAATTTCATGCAAATGTGAAGGATTAGCGCGACGTGTATTTCTAGCATGCACCGCGCGAGGAATTAAGGGGACTACATCTATCGAACACTTTCCATGAAAATACTTGTAGAATAGAGTAAAATCGCCAACTTTTCTTCGATGTTCCAAGGAAATTAGGGTTGCTGGCAGTTCTGAGTCTCCAAATAGCTGAACAGCTATCTGCTGAATAGAATCCAACAAACATAGTGCAACACATAAAATGTAAACTAAATTTTGACTTCAGTTTCTGGAAGTGCCCACCCAAACTAGCAAAACCCTATTTGGGTTTTGATAGTTTAGTTCGAATTTTTTTTTTTTTGCCATCGTCAATTTTTTTTTGCTCGAGCTTTGGTTTTGCACGGCTATATCTCGTAAATTATTGGGAATTTCTCAATGCAATCTTCAGACGAAATGTTCTTCACACCAAAATACACAATTTTTGTGACCATGTCGAGGCCAGATTTTCACTCTTTCGGGGTATTTTTAGTGCAGAAAGCCCGAAAAAATGCAATTTTTTCACATTTTCGACCATAACTCACAAACCGTGCATATTTTAGCATAACTGTTTTCGACAAAAATGTTCTCTGCATCAACACGAGTAACTTTGCTAAACATTGCAATAACCTACAATCGATCCTAATAGTTCTTTTGGCCGTTGTAAGGAATTTCGCCACCAAATAGTACATTTCACACCAAAATTTCAGCTTTCATCAGCAAATATATCTTTTTAGTGTTCCGTACGGAACACTTATAAGATCACTTCGGTGTCTGTCTGTCTGTCTGTCTGTCTGTCTGTCTGTCTGTCTGTCTGTCACACCCGATTTTCTCCGAAACTATTTGACATAGAAAGGTGAAATTTGGTAACAATATAGGAATTGATGGCCTTATCAGAGCCATGTAGTTTTGAGACTTAAATTTTGACTTAAGGGGTTAGTTTTGGGGGGTGAAGTCGGCAGTGAAAAAAAAATTTTTTTACTAGGTCATCGAGTGTGGTGTCAAATGAAAGCTTGTGAAAACACGAGTAAAAAATATATATATAATATTATACTTGCGCGCACTTTTCTTTGTATTATTATTAAAAATTCGCGAAAAATCGCTGTCCCGGGCCTTATCTCGAAAAGTACTTATCAAAAAATTTCGAAAAAATTCTGGAATATTCTCCACGGGGTGTAGATTGAACGAAAATTATCACGAGTGCATTACCTTTAATAATTTATATGGTATATAAAAAAACAAAAATTTCAAGGTCATCAGATTTCAGTAAAGATTGGAAACAAACTTTGTTGGAAACACATTTGGGGTGTGTTTTGTGAAGTCACTGATCATTTTATACCACCGTAACATAAATTTTGACTTAAGGGGTTCGTTTTGAGGGGTGAAATCGGAAGTGAAAAAATTTTTTTTTATTAGGTCGTCGAGTGTGGTGTCAAATGAAAGCTTGTAAAAACACGAGTAAAAAATATATATATAATGTAATACTTGCGTACACTTTTCTTCGTATTACTTTTAAAAAATCGCTGTCCCCTACCTTATCTCGAAAAGTACTGATCAAAAAATTTTGAAAAAAATCCGGAATATTCTCCACGGTGTATAGATTGAACGAAAATTATCACGAGTGCATTACCTTTAATAATTTATCTGGTATATAAAAAAACAAAATTTCAAGGTCACCAGTTTTCAGTAAAGATTGGAAACAAAGTTTGTTGAAAACTCATTTGGGGTGTGTTTTGCGAAGTCACTGATCATTTTATACCACCCTAACAAAAATTTTTATTTCAAAAACAATCAACGTACGGAACACTAATTGTGCAAGTTCAACTTGCACTTGACCGGTTTTTTTTGTGTTAAAGTTTATTTCGCAAATTTGTATCCCTTTGGAGAGCTATTGAAAATTTAATTTAAAAAAAAGGCAAAAAAACGTATAATCAATTTTAAACACACGTATACACACGAAAAATTGACAACGTTTAAGTACTAATTTCCTACTGTGCAACAATCCATACCAACACTAGTATGGAATTGGCGCGCACTGTGCTAGTATTGGTACAGTGTCATATACTTAACATGTGCACGTGTTAGATATATGGTACTGTACCAATACTAGCACAGTGCGCGTCAATTCCATATTACACACAAGCGATTCCCCGTTCAAATGTGTGTATATTTATTCCAGCGTCTGTGTGTGTGTGTACCATAGCAGTTTACAAACAAAATTTTTTTTCTCAATTTATTTTCCAAAAATAGATGCTAATGGTTAGTAAACATTCAAAAGTGAGCTAAAAACCAGTTTCTTGAACGTAAAACATGAAAAAAGCTGAAATTTTGGTGTGAAATTCCTTACAACGGCCAAAAGAACTATAAGGATCGATTGTAGGTTATTGCAATGTTCAGCAAAGTTACTCGTGTTTATGCAGAGAACATTTTTGTCGAAGATAGTTATTTAAAATATGCACGGTTTGTGAGTTATGGTCGAAAATGTGGCATTTTTTCAGGCTTTCTGCACTAAAAACACCCCGAAAGAGTGAAAATTTGGCCTCGACATGTTCACAAAAATTGTGTATTTTAGTGTGAAGAACATTTCGTCTGAAGATTGCATTGAGAAATTCCCAATAATTTACGAGATATAGTCGTGCAAAACCAAAGCTTGAGCAAAAAAATTGATGATGGCAAAAAAAAAATTCGAATTAAACTATCAAAACTCAAACAGGGTTTTGCTAGTTTGTGTGGGCACTTCCAGAAACTAAAGTCAGAATTTAGTTTACATTCGATGACCTCGAAAATGTTGCACAGTGAAATGTACTGTATGTTTGGGAGCAGAACCTTAAACATGGGAGCAGTATTCCATCGTTGGTCGAATTTGAGCTTTGTACAGAATTAATAGTTGTTTTGGAGTGTAAAGCGTTTCAATTCTAAATAATATTACCAGCTTTAGAGAAGCTCTCTTTGTTATGCTTGTAACATGTTCATGCCAAGACATATTTACTCCCAAATTAACGCCCATTAAATTGAGAAATAAAGTACCCCGGCAACACTGTATCCGGTTCTTTTTTAGGGTTTTTGTAGCGTTAAATTCTACTTGGGTACTGCCACCCCAAGGTAGAATTTCTTCCAGGTCTCTGTTAAGTTAAACAACTTCCTGTTGTCTGTGGATATTGGAATGGGTAGCCGATGTTCGAGCGTTCAAAGTAAGTGAAGAAATAAGTGAACTGTCACCTGCAGAGTTGTAGACTGAGCTCCTGGTCCTTTCCAGCAGATGGTTAATGTAAGTAAAAAAGAGAGTATGGGAACCGTTATGTATTAATATATTTCTACAATTTCTTTGGCGACAGAGATATACCAATTTTAATAAAATAAAAAAAAGATTTTCTTAACACCCTATATACAAAGAGAAGATGTGGTAGAATTTCTGTGGCGGTAAATTATATACTTAACCTATTTTAAACAGTTCCCTTTGATTTTTGCAACCAATAAAAAGGTTACCTACCTATGTAAGTATATTTAACCCCATTGAAATACTATGTTCTAATAGCCTTAAATTTACAATAGAGCCGTCTTAATCAGATCGGCCAAATCGCTAACGGAAAAAGCAACAGAGCACCGCTGCCATACAACCCCCTTATAACGATATGCCACCCACTACGGCCCCCCTAAAACGCCCCTTAACCCGCCCCTATATACGGGTAGCTGCTCGCCAAGCGATAGCGCGAGATACGAGCTGGAAGTAGGAAACGAGACTAAGGCAAGATAAGAAAGTAATATGGCGACTGGTGCACTGAGATAAGGCCCAACTGTGCACCGGTGCAGTTACGTGTTACTCCTCCGATAAGAAACGGAGGGCAGTTTTATAGCAAATAATGAAAACAAAATAAGAGCTGAAAAAGAATTACTTTATCAGGAAAGAGACGCTTTAAAATTATATTAAATCCTGAATAACAGCAAGTTTGCCATTATTTTGAATAATACCATAACTCAAGAAATTATTTGGTAATTTTTTAGCGTATTCTAAAACCTAATCTCAATTTTAATTATTATTATTTAGTTATAATTTTCATAAAAATCACCCTACTTCGAATCTACTATTTTCTGTCGGTGAACAGTCCATGCCTTCAGTAATATCGAAGATTATACCAAAATTACACAGGGATACGAAACAAAATTCTCTGTCTTTTAAGTGAGACACGTGTTTTCTTAAGTATTTTTTAAACTGAATCCAAAAAAATCATAAAAAAGACATTCACCGTGAGGTTTTTTTCAGAAAACACGCTTAAAGTTGCTAGAAAACTATTAAACTGAAAAAAATATATTTCAATAAATAATGTAAAACTGTATAATCATTAAAATTATGGAACTCCTTCGATAAGAAACGGAGGGCAGTTTTATAGCTAATAATGAAAACAAAATAAGAGCTGAAAAAGAATTACTTTATCAGGAAAGAGAAGCTTTAAAAATTATATTAAGTCCAGAATAACAGCAAATTTGCCATTATTTTGAAATATACTCAAGAAATTATTTGGTAATTTTTTAGCGTATTGTAAAACCTAATCTCAATTTTAATTACTATCATTTAGTTATAATTTTCATAAAAATCACCCTACTCCGAATCTACTATTTTCTGTCGGTGAACAGTCCATGCCTTCAGTAATATCGAAGATTATACCAAATTTACACAGGTACACGAAACAAAATTCTCTGTCTTTTAAGTAAGACACGTGTTTTCTTAAGTATTTTTTAAGCTGAATCCAAAAGAATCATAAAAAAGACATCCACCGTCAGGTTTTTTCAGAAAACACGCTTAAAGTTGCTAGAAAACTATTAAATTGAAAAAAATACATTTCAATAAATAATGTAAAACTGTATAATCATTAAAATTATGGAACTCCTTCGATAAGAAACGGAGGGCAGTTTTATAGCAAATAATGAAAACAAAATAAGAGCTGAAAAAGAATTACTTTATCAGGAAAGAGAAGCTTTAAAATTATATTAAGTCCTGAATAACAGCAAGTTTGCCATTATTTTGAATAATACCATAACTCATGAAATTATTTGGTTATTTTTTAGCGTATTGTAAAACCTAATCTCAATTTTAATTACTATCATTTAGTCATAATTTTCATTAAAATCACCCTACTTCGAATCTACTATTTTCTGTCGGTGAAACAGTCCATGCCTTTAGTAATATCGAAGATTATACCAAAATTACACAGGTATACGAAACAAAATTCTCTGTCTTTTAAGTGAGACAAGTGTTTTCTTAAGTATTTTTTAAGCTGAATCCAAAAGAATCATAAAAAAGACATCCACCGTGAGGTTTTTTCAGAAAACACGCTTAAAGTTGCTAGAAAACTATTAAATTGAAAAAAATACATTTCAATAAATAATGTAAAACTGTTTAATCATTAAAATTATGGAACTCCTGTCGGTGAACAGTCCATGCCTTTAGTAATATCGAAGATTGTACCAAAATGATACAGGTATACGAAACAAAATTCTCTGTCTTTTAAGTGAGACACGTGTTTTCTTAAGCATTTTTTAAGCTGAATCCAAAAGAATCATAAAAAAGACATCCACCGTGAGGTTTTTTCAGAAAACACGCTTAAAGTTGCTAGAAAACTATTAAATTGAAAAAAATACATTTCAATAAATAATGTAAAACTGTATAATCATTAAAATCATGGAACTCCTTCGATAAGAAACGAAGGGCAGTTTTATAGCAAATAATGAAAACAAAATAAGAGCTGAAAAAGAATTACTTTATCAGGAAAGAGACGCTTTAAAATTATATTAAATCCTGAATAACAGCAAGTTTGCCATTATTTTGAATAATACCATAACTCAAGAAAATATTTGGTAATTTTTTAGCGTATTGTAAAACCTAATCTCAATTTTAATTACTATCATTTAGTTATAATTTTCATAAAAATCACCCTACTCCGAATCTACTATTTTCTGTCAGTGAACAGTCCATACCTTCAGTAATATCGAACATTATACCAAAATTACAAAGGTATACGAAACAAAATTCTCTGTCTTTTAAGTGAGACACGTGTTTTTCTTAAGTATTTTTTAAGCTGAATCCAAAAGAATCATAAAAAAGACATCCACCGTGAGGTTTTTTCAGAAAACACGCTTAAAGTTGCTAGAAAATTATTAAATTGAAAAAAATACATTTCAATAAATAATGTAAAACTGTATAATCATTAAAATTATGGAACTCTTTCGATAAGAAACGGAGGGCAGTTTTATAGCAAATAATAAAAACAAAATAAGAGCTGAAAAAGAATTACTTTATCAGGAAGGAGAAGCTTTAAAATTATATTAAGTCCTGTATAACAGCAAGTTTGCCATTATTTTGAATAATACCATAACTCAAGAAATTATTTGGTAATTTTTTAGCGTATTGTAAAACCTAATCTCAATTTTAATTACTATCATTTAGTTATAATTTTAATTAAAATCACCCTACTTCGAATCTACTATTTTCTGTCGGTGAACAGTCCATGCCTTTAGTAATATCGAAGGTTATACCAAAATTACACAGGTATACGAAACAAAATTCTCTGCCTTTTAAGTGAGACACGTGTTTTCTTAAGTATTTTTTAAGCTGAATCCAAAAGAATCATAAAAAAGACATCCACCGTGAGGTTTTTTTTCAGAAAACACGCTTAAAGTGGCTAGAAAACTATTAAATTGAAAAAAATACATTTCAATAAATAATGTAAAACTGTATAATCATTAAAATTATGGAACTCCTTCGATAAGAAACGGAGGGCAGTTTTATAGCAAATAATGAAAACAAAATAAGAGCAGAAAAAGAATTACTTTATCAGGAAAGAGAAGCTTTAAAATTATATTAAATCCTGAATAACAGCAAGTTTGCCATTATTTTGAGTAATACCATAACTCAAGAAATTATTTGGTAATTTTTTAGCGTATTGTAAAACCTAATCTCAATTTTAATTACTATCATTTAGTCATAATTTTCATTAAAATCACCCTACTTCGAATCTACTATTTTCTGTCGGTGAACAGTCCATGCCTTTAGTAATATCGAAGATTATACCAAAATTACACAGGTATACGAAACAAAATTCTCTGTCTTTTAAGTGAGACACGTGTTTTCTTAAGTATTTTTTAAGCTGAATCCAAAAGAATCATAAAAAGACATCCACCGTGAGGTTTTTTCAGAAAACACGCTTAAAGTTGCTAGAAAACTATTAAATTGAAAAAAATACATTTCAATAAATAATGTAAAATTGTATAATCATTAAAATTATGGAACTCCTTCGATAAGATACGGAGGGCAGTTTTATAGCAAATAATGAAAACAAAATAAGAGCTGAAAAAGAATTACTTTTATATTTAAATTTATTTAATTTATATTACTTGTATATTTTAAAAAAAAAGCACGTAGATCGGATAAGTGGTTCTCCACTGATAAGCGCACTAACGGACAGATAGACAGAGATACGTTGCATTTTATATATATTATAGGTGTAGTAAAATATATATCTATAACCTGCTCAGAGAATATATTTATGAATTTAAAAAATCACGTAAATCGGATAAGGAGTTCTCGAGGGATAAGCGCACTAACGGACAGACAAACAGACAGAGAGACGTTGCATTTTATATATATTATAGATATTATTATTATTATTATATAACCTGGCCAAAGAATATATGTATGAATTTAAAAAAAGACGTAAATCGGATAAGTGGTTCTTGCCTGATCAACGTACTAATGGACAGACAGACAGACAGACAGAGAGACATTGCATTTTATATATATTATAGATTATAGAATGTAGATATTCTCTGCTACATAATATAGTTCCATATTTAATGGTTTAGACTGTGTATTGCAAGGGAACGCGTTAGTGGCAAACTTTTTTCCTACTTCATTCACTATTATCGTCACTGCTCATTCCTTAAGCTAGCTATCGTAATAAAATATAGCCTATAACCTGGCCAGAGAACATATGTATGTTTTTAAAAAAAAAGTAAGGAAATCGGATAAGTATTTCTCCAGTGATAAGCGCACTAACGGACAGACAGACAGAGAGACGTTGCATTTTATTTATATTATAGATGTAGATTCAGAACATTTAAAGATGTCCGATATAATAGTTTTATTCTATAATTTTAATGATTTTCCAGTTTTAACATTATTAATTATTTATTTCAATTTAATAGTTTTTTTTTTTTTTATTATTTATTTGTTTAGTAGTAGTATTCACAATACTTTTTAATTTACAACTTTAAGTGTGTTTTCTGAAAAAAACCTTACGATGGATGTTTTTTTCATGATTTTTTTGAATTCTACATAAAAAAAATACTTAAAAAACACCTGTAACACCTAAAAGAGAATTTTTTTTGTATACCTTTGTTATCAATCAATTTCTTTTAAAGTATGAGCAAGGATTTAATGTTATTAGAAACGACCAATAAGGTTTTCATAAGTAAAGATAAACAGGAAATCTCCTAATCTATGTTAAATATCTTTGAAGTAGAGCGATTCAACATTATGAAGCGTCTTAAGTAGCTGAGCTCGATATATTACCGGCGTTTAATCATACCCACCATCATGAATTGTTGGCTAAGCTCTTATGGTATGTCTGAAAGGTATTCCTTGCGGTTTATCCACGACGGTGTATCCCAGTACCTTAAGCTGTCTCCTTTTTTATTTACATTAATAATCTGCTGGAGAAGAGCGAAAATTAAATTTTGCTCAGATGATGACAGTGCGTTTATCTTTCAATTTGCTTCAGATGCTTCAATATTAACTGTCGATGCAAATATCTCTACATTACAGAAGTTTTATAGCAATGCTATTTTGGGGTGACTGTAAGCAAGCAAAATTTAACCCTACAAAACTTAGGAAGCAGTTTTTTCTAAAAAAAATATTGCTGTAGAGATAGGTATACTTATGTCAGGTAACATTATTCTATTAGCAGCATAAATCAACTATCTAGGCGTTAACTAAGAAGCAAGGTGTCATTAGCCCAATCCAGTTGCATTTACTGCGTATTCTAACATGTTAGTTAGTTTGATAACGTGCACTACTTACTATTGACTTTCAGTGTAAAGTGGGAATTTTTGAAGTTTGGGACAATTGGAGATATTATTGCAGTTAGGTTATTCTAAATATTTGTGCAAAACAATTTTAGCGCACCGAAGCATGGGGCTTCCCTCATTATTTTCCCGTTTGGGCTATCTATTATTGTAAGAACACAAGTGACAGGTAGGTTGTCTGCTATGTCTTCCCAGAGTTGATAGCGTTTTTAAATTGCTATCCACTAACTGAATATTTCATCTATTGCAGTCGTTGACTGCTTGGCACTCACTAGTAAAAAAACGAGTAATTACTAATCAGCTTACAGGAATAGCCAAGAAAACGCCTTAAAAATTCGAAATATATTCCGACATAGAAAGCTGTTTATTTTACTAGGATTTTTAATGCTGTAGAAGGTTCATAGCTCTTAGGTTTAGCGGGGGGCCTCCTCCAAATATTCTACCAGGTGTACAAGTATGAAATGCGGAGTTTTTTTTTCCGAAAAAAACATGTTAAATTCGGAAGTATAATAAAAAGAGCTTTATTCAAAGTATGCTCTATCGCTTTGTTACACATTTTTCCCATCTTTCGGGCAATTTGTGAATACCACGCCATTTTTTCACATCTTCGTACGAACCAAAGCGCTGCTCAGCAAGTGCGTGACCTATCAATGCAAACAAGTGGTAATCGGAAGGAGCCAAGTCTGGTGACTAAGCCGCATGGGGTAGAACTTCCCAGCTGAGTGCTTCCAACGTATCGCGAACTGGTTTTGCCGTATGTGATGGAGCATTGCCATGAAGAAAAATGACTTTGTGTTGCCTCTTTCGGTATTCTGGCCTTTTTTCAAGCAGCGAACGGTTCAAATCGGTCAATTGTTGTTGGTAACGTTTAGTATTAACCTTTTCCCCAGGTTCTAACAGCTCATAATAGACTACGCCCCTCTGGTCCCACCAAACACAGAGCATCGTCTTTCTGCCAAAGCGATTCGGTCTTGCGATGGATGTGGATGGTGCGCCTGGGTCTACCTATGATTTTTTGCTCTTAGGATTCTCAAAATAAATCCACTTTTCATCCTCTGTAACTATACGATGCAAAAAAAAGACTTCCTTTTGTACCGAGCGAGCAAAATGTCACACGTATTTTTGCGCTTTTTCATTTGCCTGTCGTTCAACTCATGTGGTACCCACCTACCGGTCTTCTAAAGTTTTCCCATCTTTCGAAGCCGATTGGAAAAAGCTTGTTGACTAACGCTCAATTGCTCGGCGAGTTGTTTTTGTGTTTGCGTATCATTTTCGTCCAACAATGCTTGCAATTCCACATCTTCGTATTTTTTTGGCAGTTACCACTTTTGAAACGCCGAAACCATCGTTTACACGTATCTTGCTATGGAGCATGTTCACCATAAGCTTCTCGAAGTAACCGGTATGATTCAACAACAGTTTTTTCAAATGAAAACAAAAAATTAATGCTGTCCGCGAATGCTCTTTGTTCGGTATAAATTTCGACATATTGAACACAACACTATGCACACACTTTTCCAATTTATCACTCGTGCGCGTCTGACACTTGTTGATGACAACAAAATGGCGCAGTGTCAAATCTTTATAGCACAAACTGCATTAGTGCACCATCTGTTGTCTGAAATCCTGATTTCATACTTGTATATATATCAAGGATTTTCTACAGCTGACGCTGTCTTCCTTCTCTCAGCCTTTGATTCCATCCGTTTCTATCTTCCTAGTTTCCATCTGTTAGACCCCTGTCCTCCATAGCCTCGTCCACATCGTCTCTCCACGATAGTCTCGGTCTTCCTCTTTTTCTTCTCCCTATAGGGCTACACTCCGTTATTTTCCTTAACCACCTATTATCTTCGCTCCGTCTTATGTGTCCATACCATTTTAATCGTTTTTCTTCAGTGGTGTTTACTGCGTTCTCTTTAATGTTCATTCTGCTTCTTATTTCTTCATTTGTTATTCTCTCTATGCGTGTCACACTACAACATCTTCTCCAATACTCCATCTCTACCGCGTTAATTTTAAATTTATTTCTTTTGTTGATCGTCCATGTTTCTGGCCCGTATGTCATTATGCTTTGTATTATTGATTTGTATATGCGTGTTTTGTTTCTCTCTGTAATGTGCTTGTCCCACAGGATCGAATTTAATTGTCTTATGCATGTCCGCGTTTGTCCTAATCTAGCTTTAATCTCTTCTCTTGATGTTGCGTTTTTTGAAATGATGGTTCCTAAATATTTAAATTTATTTCCTTTGTTTATTGTTTCGTTATCGACTTCTAGGTTCTCCACGTTTCCCTCCTTTGTTGTTAGATATTCCGTTTTATCAAAGTTTATTGCTAATCCTGCTTTAGTGTATTCTTCTTTCAGTTTTCTTACCATATAACTGAGGTCTCCCTCATCTTGCGCTATGATTACTTGGTCGTCTGCGAAACTTAGAGTATATAAGTAATCTTCTCGTATCCGGACTCCCATTCCACTACATTTTTGCTTCCATTTTTTTAATGTTTGTTCGAGGTATATTTTGAATAGTGTTGGGGATGTAGAGCATCCTTGTATCGTGGTTCATACTTGTACACCTGGTATATTTGTTAGAATCTACCTACGAAGTCTGATTGGGGACCCAAAAGACAGCACAAACCTTAATTATTTTCACTACCTGCTAGTGGTCGTCCTAATTACTCCTCGTATCATACATATCAAGTGCAATGTTTTGTTAATTCCATTTAAAGTATTCTTCAGATCGTCATCCAAGAGCTCTTCTTACCAGAAACCGTAACGAATGTTTTAAAAACTCGAAAACTTACTGATATAGTTTTTATTCTACTAATCAAATATTTCTGTACGTTATAATTGTTACAGAAATATTACTTTTCAATTCACCCTCATACATGTTTAAGATCTGCGAGTGATAAAAAGGAAACTCTCCATTGTTCACGCCATTTTACAACCACTTAACAGCGAATAATAAAAATGAACAGCGAATCAATATGACTTAATAAAAATGGCGAGATTAAAACGGTTTCCCGATTCTTGGCTGGTGCCGATAAGACTCTTCAGTAAACGCGAGGTGTGTCGAATCTACCTCTGACACCCGCTGGAAGTGGCTAAACGCCCGCCTTTTGATTATGTCATTAGCTCAGATGACAGATAGATCACATTTTCATTTCGCCAACAGTTTTACTGAAATAACTTGGAAATTTTTGATGTGCGATAAACTGAATTTCATTGACGTGCTATAAATTATACGATTAATGTAGGTAACGAGAAAAAGCAGGGTTGGATCAAGAAAATTTTGGCTTCATGACGAAATTTAATAACTAACTACTATTATTTGTAATCTTTATATACAATTTAATAATAAAAACTTGCGACCTCGAGCTCCCCCTGCTGCATTGAATCTTCTGAAGATATCAACTGCAGTTATTGAGGAAAAGCTATGTGATAACAGCTTAGATCACGACCTAGAATCCAACAAATACATTATACTTCTTTTAACATTCGTTAGATTTTTTTAATAGTGATCTACAATTACGCCCTCGAGTTTTCCATTTTTTTTCTCAAATTTCTTCTTCTTCAGCTTTCCTCCAACCACATTGGATGTAGGCCTCTTCCTTGTTCTTCTATTTTTGTCTTTGTTGTACTCAGTCCTATCTACCTGCCGTCTTTCGAATGTCGTCTACCTATCTTGGTTGTAGTCTTTAGCGATTTCTTTTACTTTTGCGAGGTCTCCACTGTAGCGTCTGTAATGTCCACTTGTCGCCATCTTGTCTTGCGACATGACCTACCCATCTCCACTTTAGACGCGTTATTTCTCCCATAACATCTCTCATCTTGGTTTGTTTCCTTATCTCATCACTCTCGATTCGATTTCTCAAAGATATGTTCAGCATGGCGCGTTCCATTGCTCTTTGAGGGAATCTTAAACTGTTTACAGTCTGTCTTGTCAGGGCGATAGTCTTCACCCAGTATGTGGCAACACACAAAATGCAAAAGTTATAGACTTTCTGTTTTAAATTTATGGGGATCTGTGGATTTTTAGTGGTCCGTACGGAACGCTTATAAGATCACTTCGGTGTCTGTCTGTCACACCCGATTTTCTCCGAAACTATTTGACATAGAACGTTGAAATTTGGTAATAATATAGGAACTGATGGCCTCATCAGAGCCATGTAGTTTTGAGAGTTGAATTTGGCTTAAGGGGTTAGTTTTGGGGGGTGAAATCGGAAGTGAAAAAAAAAATTTTTTACTAGGTCATCGAGTGTGGTGTCAAATGAAAGCTTGTGAAAACACGAGTAAAATATATATATATATATATATATATATATATATATATATATATATATATATATATATATATATATATATATATGTAAAACTTGCGCGCACTTTTCTTTGTATTATTGTTAAAAAATCGCGAAAAATCGCTGTCCCCCCGCCCTATTTCGAAAAATTTTGAAAAAATTCTGGAATATTCTCCACGAGGTGTAGATTGAACGAAAATTATCACGAGTGCATTACCTTTAATAATTTATCTGGAGTATAAAAAAAACAAAAATTTCAAGGTTATCCGATTTCAGTAAAGATTGGAAACAAACTTTGTTGAAAACTCATTTGGGGTGTGTTTTGTGAAGTCACTAATCATTTTATACCTTTGAAACAAAATTTTTTATTTTTAAACAATCAACGTACGGAACACTAATTGCGCAAGTTCAACTTGCACTTGACCGGTTAATTTTTTTTTAGAATAGGAGCCAGTTTTCCAAATGTGGCCCAGGTTAGCGCCATTCTTCTGGTTACTTCCGCTCTCCGGTTTTCTTTCCCTAGGGTGATGTTGTGCCTCAAATATATATAATGAGAGACACTTTCTATTTGCTGTTTTTTTTTTTATTGTAACCTTAATATTAACAGTGACCAAAATTTTAGTTTTTTGAATGTTCCTTTTCAGGCCAACTTGGTTTGATGCATGATTCAGTTCTTTTATACTTCTGGCTAATTCACAGATATTACTTAAAAAGGCGACAATGTTATTTGTTTGCAATTGTAATTTCTTGAATACATCTTCTAGGATAAATGTGAATAGCCCTGCTTCTTCCTCTTTTTATGTTAATCAGATTTGTTGTTAAATTGTCGTTGATTTTGACGTATATTGTTGCGTGTTCGTATATGTTTTTGAGGATTTCTGTGTATCTGTGCTCAATTCTGACATTGTCCATTGGTTCCAGGATGTATCGGATTTTTATGGAGCCAAAAGTCTTGTGAAAATCTACGAATTCCAGGTGAGTGGGTATAATGTAATCCGTTGTTTTTTAGTCAATGTTTGCAGGGTTTGAAGATGGTTTATAGTGCTGTAATTCTTATGGAAGTCCACCGGTTCTACTGGTTGGTAGAAGACGACTTTATTAGTTATGGGTTTAGTGATGACTTGGTGAAAAGTTTGTGTAACACTGACAACAGACTAATCGGGCAATAGTTTTCGATATTTGTTTTGTCTGTCACTACCTCCAAGTTTCATGTAGGTTTTACTTTAGAAATATTTAAATTGCTTCGTCCAGTATACTGCCCTTTTGTTTTAGCATTTCCGCTGTGACGCGGTCTTGACCCGGATATTTCTCATTTTTCTATGTTAGAATGGTTCTAATTTCTATCTTGGAGATATACGGAGATTCTCAAATTTAGTCATGGTGTATTAATATATTGAGCTATTTCAGCTGTTACCATAATGGGGGCTTACACTCCTAACAAAAGGGGTAGAAAGGCATAAGGATTTTAAGTAAGTAAGTAAGTACCATAATGAGCATCACCTACGTAAATAAGTAAAAACTGCATTTCCTTGTGCTTCTCTCAGAGCAATGTAAATTGGCATTACGACGTAATAGTACTACGAATATTGATAACTAGTTCCCTTAGACCACTTCCCATTGCCAAAAACAAATGCAGTTACTCTGGATAGTAGTTGGATATTTAGTAAATACGAGGCTGGTTTGAAAAGTCTGTACAAAGTCCGAAAGATGGCACCACCGGCGCGTATCGAGATCATGTTTAGTTAGTAGCATCTCTTGAATGAACGCACACCAAGTTTCAGCCATATTGGTCTATTTCTTTGTGTTTGGCATTCGTGTGTGAATCAAGGAAGTCGAGTGATTTTTTCAAGAAATGGACGAAAAAGAATTTCGTGTGGTGAATAAACATTACTTTATGAAAGGCAAAACGCCTCAGGAGACTAAAGAGAAGCTTGATAAACATTATGGTGACTCTGCATCTTCGATTAGAACAGTTTATAAGTGGTTTCAAAATTTTCGGACTGGCCATATGGGCACAAGTGACGCTGAACGTTCTGGACGGCCTGTGGAGATTACGACTCCAGAAATCATTGATCAAATCCATGATATGGTGATGGATGACAGAAGAGTTACGGTGCGTGAGATTGCTAGTGCTGTGGGCATCTCGACTGAACGGGTACATAATATTTTGCATAAACATTTGGACATGAGAAAGCTATCCGCAAGATGGGTGCCGCGATTGCTCACGCTTGACCAAAAACGAAATCGTGTGAAGTGTTGCAAGGATGGTTTGCAGCTGTTCCAGAAGAATCCGGAGGACTTTAAGCGTCGTTTCGTCACTGTGGATGAAACACGGATACATTACTATACTCCTGAGACCAAACAACAATCTAAACAATGGGTTACCAAGGCGGAATCTGCACCAAAAAAGGCGAAGACCGTTCCTTCGGCCGGAAAGGTTATGGCGACTGTCTTTTGGGATTCGCAAGGGATAATCCTCATCGACTATCTGGAAAAGGGTAAAACTATTACAGGTGAATATTATTCATCGTTATTGGACCGTTTGAAAACCGAGCTGCAAGAAAAACGCCCGCGATTGGCCCACAAGAAAGTCCTTTTCCATCACGACAACGCACCAGCACACACCTCAGCAGTTGTAGTCGCAAAATTAATGGAAATAGGATTCCAACTCGTTTCACATCCCCCTATTCTCCAGACTTGGCTCCCTCGGACTACTATTTGTTCCCCAATTTGAAGAAATGGCTGGCGGGACAAAGATTTTATTCAAACGAGGAGGTGATTGCAGACACTAATGGATATTTTGCAGACTTGGACAAATCCTATTATTCGGAAGGGATCAACAAACTAGAACTTCGTTGGACGAAGTGTATAAGCCTAAAAGGAGACTATGTCGAAAAATAAAAAAGGTTTACCCCAAACACATAAGTAGTTTTTATTTTTGCACGGACTTTTCAAACCAGCCTCGTATATACACAAACTTTTGGTGGCCTGCAGAATTTATTGAACCAAATTTTATAGTGAATTCTTGAAGAATTTATATAGTGAATTTTTGAAGAAGATACGACCGACAAAAATTGTGAATTTAGTAAAATTGAATATCAATCGGTAATAAAATACGTCTTTTTGAAAGGAATATTCACTAAAAAATTTACGACTACATGATTAATATATGGAAGGACTAACGTTTCTTCTAGATCACTATTAAAAGTTAGGTTGGGGATTTCAAGGAAGTAAGACACGTTCCATAACAACAAAAAATCAGGGGATGATGAAATAACTATAGAAATGAAAAAGTATGGAGGGGCATCGATAATACAATCTTTTCAAGCTCTATTTAACAGGTACCTCAAACAAAGAAAAATATCAACCCCTTGGGTAAACGCTTTGATTGTGCTTATTTTTAGAAAGGGGAACAAATTTAAATTGGAGAATTACAGACCCATCAGCTTGTTATCGGTACTATACAAAATCCTCACTAGAATCATAACATGTAGATTAAGGAACAAACTAGCCAATTATCAACTACGTGAACAAGCGGGATTTATAAGGGAATACAGCACTTTGGACCATCTTCAAACAATTAGATTACTAATGGAAAAAGCAAATGAATATAAGGTCACCTTGTGGATAGCAATGGTTGACTACGAAAAAGCATTTAATTCATTAGAGATATGGGCAGTCCTTAACGCCTTAAGTAATAGCAGAGACGATGAAAGGTACATAACTCTTCTTGAATACATTTTTTTTTTATGGGTCTAGCACACGTGCTGCAGGGAAGTCCCTAAAGCGCTCCAGGAGCGGCACGAGTGCGGAAAAAGCGATTCATGTTGTTCTTGAATCGCTGCAAATTGTACTCGGTGGGAAACACAGGCAAAACCATTCCAAAGGGATGACGTTCTTCATATAAAAGATTGCTTGAAAAGCGTTGTACGCGGAGTAACAAGCTGAACCTCATACGGATGCGAAGCACCAGCGCGACGTGTATTTCTAACATGCACCGCTTTAGGAGGAATTAAGCGGGCTACATCCTTCGAACACTTTCCATGAAAATACTTGTAGAACAGACTCAAGTCGCCAACCGTTCTTCGATGTTCCAGCGAATCAAGGCCGCCGGTCATATATAAAAATGCCACATCACAAATAATGCTTGTAGAAAAAACAAATAAAATCAAAATTAAAAGAGGAACTAGACAAGGCGACTCGATATCCCTAAAGCTGTTTAAATCGTTAAAGAGGGAAAATAAAGGAATACTAATGGATGGTGAACGATTAAATCATTAACATTCGCCGATGATATCATGTTGATCGCTAAAGAAGAATTACAAGAAAACCTGATGGAATTAAATAACAAGTTTCGAGAAATAGGTCTAAAAATAAACTTCACCAAAACCAAATATTTGCACAATGAAAGTGAAGATAACAGCCAGGAACTATTAATAGAAGGTGAAAGAATAGAAAAGGTACAAACATTCATATATTTAGGACAAAATATCGAAATATTAATAATAAATTAAATGCTGATTTGGATAGAAGAGTCTCTAGCTTGGTTTGCGTTCGAAAGGTTGCAATCTACATTTAAACTGGACATTCCAAATACAATAAAAGCCAGAGTATTCAATCAATATGTACTGCAGGTATGAACATATGGCACTGAAACATGGGCTTTAAATAAAAGTATAATAAATAAACCCCAGGTAATCCAAAGAGAAATGGAGAGGAGTATGCTAAATATTAGACTCCAAGATCGTATTCCTTACATCGAGATACGAAGAAGATCGAAAGTGACAGATGTAATACAACGAATATGTATATTAAGGTGGAATTGGGCGGGGCATATTGCAAGGCTGAATGATAACAGATGGACACGCTGTATGAGTGAATGGAGGCCTAGAGAATACAAAAGATGTAGGGGTAGACCACAGATAAGATGGACGGACGACATATGGTAAAAAGATTAGCAGGACACGACTGGATGCAAAAAGCAAATATTTTGGAATTAAGCTCAAACCTATAGCAGAAACTCTAAACATTTCGTACGCACGTGTTTTTCACATTGTCCATTCTGATTAAGATATGAGAAAATTATGAGCTAAATGGATTTGTAAATGTCTGAACGCCGACCAAAAAGGCTTAAGAGTTACAACATCCAAATTGATTTACAGTCTCTTCAAGAGGAATCTTCTAACTTTGGATAAAATGGTAACTGCGAATGGAATTCAATTCAACAGGACACGTTTGGATGCAAAAAGCAAATAACAAAGCTCACTGGAGACAACTTGGGGAGGCTTACATCCAACTATGGATGGAATAAGACAATGAATTTTGGAATTAAGCTCAAACCTATAGCAGAAACTCTAAACATTTCATACGCACGTGTTTTTCACCTTGTCCATTCTGATTAAGATATGAGAAAATTATGAGCTAAATGGATTCGTAAATGTCTGAACGCCGACCAAAAAGGCTTGAGAGTTACAACATCCAAATTGATTTACAGTCTCTTTAAGAGGAATCCTCTAACTTTGGATAAAATGGTAACTGCGAATGAAATGTAGGTCCCTTTATGATCGAGAGACAAGGGAACAGTTGGAGGAATAACAACATGCTGGCTCACCTCGCCCTAAAAAGTTTCGTTTACAGATATCAGCAGAAAGATTTCTTGCTTCGGTATTTTAAGACAGGAATGGGATACTTCTTACCGATTACTTGGAACACGGCCTAACATCGACTGGAGAATATTACTGTTTAATAATAACTAAACTTCATCATAAAAATTGCCGAAAAACGTAGAGGAATAGTGTCTAATGTGGTGCTGTTTTTGCAAGACAAAGCGTCTGTTCACATATCGGTGCTAGTTTTGCAAATAATAAACCAATTAGGTTTTCAAGATTTATAATCCTCCATAATTCCCTGATTTAGCTGCCTCGCACTATTATCTATTTCCAAAACTTAAACAGTTGAACGGAGACAAATTTCATTATAATGAAGAAGCAAAAGGTTTGCAAATCAAGACAAAATTTTTTTTTAAAAGGCTTAGAGGTACTTTATAATCGTTGTACTAAGTATATCATCATCATCATCATTAGCTTATTCCATTCATAGTCGGATGTAACCTCCCCAAGCTGTCTCCAGTGAGCTTTGTTTACTTTTTGCATCCAATCGTGTCCTACTAATCTTTTTATGTCGTTCGTCCATCTTGTCTGTGGTCTACCTCTGCATCTTTTGTGTTCTCTAGGCCTCCATTCAACTATACGGCGTGTCCATCTGTTATCATTCAGCCTGTCAATATGCCCCGCTCAATTCCACCTTAATATATATATTCGTTGTATTACATCTGTCACTTTTGATTTTCTTCGTATCTCGATGTTAGGACACTACTCAGTATATATCACCACTACACTAAACACTTTATTTTTGCACTCGACGCGCGTTTCGCTAACCATGTTAGCTTCATCAGGAGCGATGATTGACTAAAGCTAAACTACAAATCTACCCTACTTATACTTAGCCTAACCCTTGAATTACTCAGGCGGAACTAATGGCATAGGCAAGGCCATCAGTTGCGGTCAAGTAAACAGTAGAGGGGACTATAACGAATAAGCCCTCTGTCTTTACCATTTAAACTACTTTTAGATTTTATAATTTCCATACTTTCGTATGCGTTCAACAATTTCCTATCAGATACATTTTTAATTAATCTTAGATTATCTAATGTTACAATATGATCAGCTTCAAGGGCATGTTCGGCAATGCTAGACTTTTCTGTTCTACTGTATTTTAAGTGTTAAATGTTTTTTAAATCGTGTTTTAATTGACCTTTTAGTTTGCCCAACATACTTTTTGTCACAATCATTACAACTAATTTCATAAATGCCTCGCTCCTGATGAAGCTAACATGGTTAGCGAAACGCGCGTCAAGTGCAAAAATAAAGTGTTTGGTGTAGTGGTGATATATACTGAGTAGTGTCATTGTGCCAAATATTCCACATTCCCAACTTAGTCCGTATTTTAAGACAAGAATGGGATACTTCTTACCGATTACTTGGAACACGACAAAAAATGACTGGAGAATATTATTCTTTAATAATAACTAAACTTCACCATAAAAATTGCCGAAAGAGGAATAGTGTCTAATGTGGTGCTGTTTTTGCAAAACAAAGCGCCTTTTCACATATCGGTGCTAGTTTTGCAAATAATAAACCAATTAGGTTTTCAGTTGGTTCCCCTGATTTAGCTGCCTCGCACCCAAAACTTAATAAACAGTTGAAAGGAGATAAATTTCATTGTAATGAAGAAGTAATAAATGGTTTGCAAATCAAGACAAAATTTTTTTTAATAGGCTTAGAGGTACTTTATAATCGTTGTACTAAGTATATCATCATCATCATCATTTAGCTTATTCCATCCATAGTCGGATGAAAACTTCCCCAAGCTGTCTCTAATGAGCTTTGTTTACTTTTTGCATCCAATCGTGTCCCGCTAATCTTTTTATGTCGTACGTCCATCTTGTCTGTAGTCTACCTCTGCATCTTTTATGTTCTCTGGGCCTCCATTCAATTATACAGAGTGTGCATCTGTTATAATTCAGCCTTTCGATATGCCCCACCCAATTCCATCTTAATATACATATTCGTTGTATTACATCTGTCACTTTTGACCTGCTTCGTATCTTGATGTTAGGAATACGATCTTGGAGTCTAATATTTAGCATTCTCCTCTCCATTGTTCTTTGGGTTACCTGGAGTTTATTTATTATAATTTTATTTAAAGCCCACGTTTCAGTGTCATATGTTAATACCTGCAGTACATATTGATCGAATACTCCGGCTTTTATTGTATTTGGGATGTCCAATTTAAATGTAGACTGCAACCTTCCGAATGCAGACTAAGCTAACAAGACTCTTCTATCCAAGTCAGCAATTAAATTATTTTTTGATATTGCGATTCTTTGTCCTAAATATATGAATACTTGTACCCTTATTATTCTTTCACCTTCTATTAATAGTTCCTGGCTGTTACCTTCACTTTAGTTGTTCAAATATGAAGTTTATTTTTAGATTTCTTTCTCAAGATTTGTTATTTATTTCCATGAGCATTTCTTGTAATTATTTTCTTGTGTTGGCGAACAGAGTGATATCACTCTGTTCTGCGAACCTTAAGTGATTGAGTCGTTCACCGTCCATTAGTATTCATTTATTTTCCCACTTTAACGGTTTGAACATGTATTCTAGAGTCAACGTGAACATCTTTGGGGATATCGAGTCACCTTGTCTAATTCCTCTGTTAACGTTTATTTTATTTGTGTTTTCTTCAAGCATTAATTGTGATGTGGCATTTTTATATATGTATTTAAGAAGTATATAAAGTAAGTATATAAAGTTAAATAAATAAATTCTGTTTTGAGATAAGTCTATTAATATGCCCTCGCACGTTAACTCTACGCACTATAAACCCTGTGTAAGAAATTTGGCATATTCTGGTATAGTTATTCGACTCGATTTTAATTCATAGCCATAAAATATCTTAAATATTCCATAACTTAATATTTTCAATATATTTTCCAGTTATCATTACCAAATCGGATGAACATAAAAATGTATTTCGGTGTATTTTTACAGTTTCCAATCTCCATTATCCAGATTCGAATAGTTTCCTTTTCCGTCGTTCAAACTCAATTTCTAGCGAATAAGCAAGTCGAGATAAATCAAATCAAATTAAATATGTTGCAGATATTAAGTTGGAGAATTGTTAATTTTATGGATGAAGCTTTTTTTGTAGAAACAGTATATTGTAGTTTATGAAATGTTGTTGTGAATATTAATAAGCGATATTAGTCCAATTCAAAAAAGTTTAGTAAGAATTATAAAATTCAGTATAAAGGTTATAAATTAGAGACAACGATTTTTACTTTAGTAATGAAACTAGAGCATATTTAGCATTTATTAGGATCAGCACATCATAATATATAAAATTGTGTAAGGAATAAGAGGATTTTTTGTATAAATGAGCCAGCCTTTCGAATCTTTTATTGCTGATTTCCGATACAAATGTAGGACCTAATGAAACAATTTCGTAATGGATTTTTGTATATACCGGATGCGTCAAAACTACATGGCGGAGCAAAATTGTATCTTTTTACACAAAACGCAATATAAAATTTAAAAATATAAATTCTGTGCTCTATTCTAGATACAGTTTATATACCATCCTTTTTACTAATATTAAATATTTTCATATTGCAGTCAAGGATGTCTTCAGATAGCGTATCATAAAACGTATTTTGATGAAGCTAGACACCAAAAAGGCTTCTGGCGCTGACGGAATACCTGCCATAGTTCTCAAGAACTGTGCAAGGGAGCTAACACCAGTTTTCTGTAGACATTTCAACCTATCCTACAGAAAGGGAATATTTCCTTCCTGCTGGAAATGTGCCACAGTTCAGCCGATACCTAAAAAAGGCAAGAAGACCTTGCCAAATAACTACCGACCAATCGCACTACTCTCAATAATATCGAAAGTCATGGAAAAGGCTATCAATCAGCATCTTCTAAAATATCTTGACGGATTCAACATTATTAGTGATCACCAATATGGCTTTCGTAAAAATAGATCAACAGGAGATCTTCTCACTTATGTAACACATGTTTGGAACAACGCAATTGAACACTTTGGAGAATCTCGAGCGGTTGCTCTTGACATATCCAAGGCATTTGACCGTGTTTGGCACGATGGGCTGTTGGCTAAGTTACGTTCTTATGGTATGTCTGAAAAGTTCTGTCTGTGGCTCTCATGTTTCCTCAGAGAGCGTTCTTTACGAGTGGCAGTCGACGGATTTCTTTCTAACACCTTCACTATCAACGCCGGTGTGCCCCAAGGTTCCATACTATCTCCTACTCTCTTCCTTATTTATATTAACGATCTGCTGGAAAAGACCGAGAATCCAATCTACAGCTTTGCAGATGACAGTACACTTATCTCTTCATTCACTTTGAATGCTCGGACATCGACTACTCAGACGAATATCCGCAGACAGCAGGAAGTCATTCAACTTAACAAAGACCTGGAAGGGATTCTATCTTGGGGTGACAGTAACCAAGTGGAATTTAACGCTACAAAAACCCAGGCGGCAGTTTTTTTCTAAAAAAGTTAACGTTGCAGAACCCGACATAGTTATGTCGGGGCACTCCATCCCTCTAACATCGTCACTCAATCTGTTAGGCGTTAATTTGGGAGCAAATATGTCCTGGCATGAACATGTTGCAGGCATAGCAAGGAGAGCTTCTCAAAAGTTGGGAATATTGTTTCGAACCAGAAAGCTTTACACTCCACAACAACTGTTAATTCTTTACAAAGCTCAAATTCGACCAACTATGGAATACTGCTCCCATGTTTGGAGCTCCGCTCCCAAACATACACTGCATTTGTTGGATTCTATCCAGAGAAGAGCTGTTCGTCTGATTGGACACCCGGAACTGACCGACGGCCTTGATTCGCTGGAACATCGAAGAACGGTTGGCGACTTGAGCCTATTCTACAAGTACTTTCATGGAAAGTGTTCGAAAGATGTGGCCCGTTTAATTCCTCCCAGAGCGGTGCATATTAGAAGTACACGTCGCGCTAATGCTTCACATCCGTATGAGGTTCAGCTTGTTACTCCTCGTATAACACTTTCAAGCAGTCTTTTATATGGAGAACATCATACCTTTGGAATGGTTTACCCAGGACTGTGTTTCCCACCGAGTACAATCTACAGCGATTCAAGAACAACGTGAATCGCCTTCTCCGCACACGTGTCGCTCCTGTAGCGCTTTAGGGACTTCCCTGTAGCACGTGTGCTGGACCCATAAAAAAAAAAAAAAAAAAAAAAATAAAAAATATTTTCTTGTGTTGGCGAACAGAGTGATATCACTCTGTTCTGCGAACCTTAAGTGATTTAGTCATTCACCGTCCATTAGTATTCCCTCTTTAACGATTTGAACATGTATTCTAGAGTCGCCTTGTCTAATTCGTCTTTTAATTAGGATTTTATTTGCTTTTTCTTCAAGCTTATTTGTGAGGTGGCATTTTTTATATATGTATTCAAGAAGTATATAAAGTAAGTATATAAAGTTAAATAAATAAATTCTGATATTAATACGCCCTCGCACGTTAACTCTACGCACTATAAACCCTGTGTAAGAAATTAGGCATATTCTGGTATAGTTATTCGACTCGACTTTAATTCATAGCGATAAAATATCTTAAATATTCCATAACTTAATATTTTCAATATATTTTCCAGTTATCATTACCAAATCGGATGAACATAAAAATGTATTTCGGTGTATTTTTACAGTTTCCAATCTCCATTATCCAGATTCGAATAGTTTCCTTTTCCGTCGTTCAAACTCAATTTCTAGCGAATAAGCAAGTCGAGATAAATCAAATCAAATTAAATATGTTGCAGATATTAAGTTGGAGAATTGTTAATTTTATGGATGAAGCTTTTTTTGTAGAAACAGTATATTGTAGTTTATGAAATGTTGTTGTGAATATTAATAAGCGTTTTAATCTGCGATATTAGTCCAATTCAAAAAAGTTTAGTAAGAATTATAAAATTCAGTATAAAGGTTATAAATTAGATACAACGATTTTTACTTTAGTAATCAGACTAGAGCATATTTAGCATTTATTAGGATCAGCACATCATAATATATAAAATTGTGTAGGGAATAAGAGGATTTTTTGTATAAATGAGCCAGCCGTTCGAATCTTTTATTGCTGATTTCCGATACAAATGTAGGACCTAATGAAACAATTTCGTAATGGATTTTTGTATATACCGGATGCGTCAAAACTACATGGCGGAGCAAAATTGTATCTTTTTACACAAAACGCAATATAAAATTTAAAAATATAAATTCTGTGCTCTATTCTAGATACAGTTTATATACCATCCTTTTTACTAATATTAAATATTTTCATATTGCAGTCAAGGATGCCCGATATTGTCTTCAGATAGCGTATCATAAAACGTATTTTGATGAAGCTAGACACCAAAAAGGCTTCTGGCGCTGACGGAATACGTGCCATAGTTCTCACGAACTGTGCAAGGGAGCTAACACCAGTTTTCTGTAGACTTTTCAACCTATCCTACAGAAAGGGAATATTTCCTTCCTGCTGGAAATGTGCCACAGTTCAGCCGATACCTAAAAAAGGCAAGAAGACCTTGCCAAATAACTACCGACCAATCGCACTACTCTCAATAATATCGAAAGTCATGGAAAAGGCTATCAATCAGCATCTTCTAAAATATCTTGAAGGATTCAACATTATTACTGATCACCAATATGGCTTTCGTAAAAATAGATCAACAGGAGATCTTCTCACTTATGTAACACATGTTTGGAACAACGCAATTGAACACTTTGGAGAATCTCGAGCGGTTGCTCTTGACATATCCAAGGCATTTGACCGTGCTTGGCACGATGGGCTGTTGGCTAAGTTACGTTCTTATGGTATGTCTGAAAAGTTCTGTCTGTGGCTCTCATGTTTCCTCAGAGAGCGTTCTTTACGAGTGGCAGTCGACGGATTTCTTTCTAACACCTTCACTATCAACGCCGGTGTACCCCAAGGTTCCATACTATCTCCTACTCTCTTCCTTATTTATATTAACGATCTGCTGGAAATCCAATCTACAGCTTTGCAGATGACAGTACACTTATCTCTTCATTCACTTTGAATGCTCGGACATCGACTACTCAGACGAATATCCGCAGACAGCAGGAAGTCATTCAACTTAACAAAGACCTGGAAGGAATTCTATCTTGGGGTGACAGTAACCAAGTGGAATTTAACGCTACAAAAACCCAGGCGGCAGTTTTTTCTAAAAAAGTTAACGTTGCAGAACCCGACATAGTTATGTCGGGGCACTCCATCCCTCTAACATCGTCACTCAATCTGTTAGGCGTTAATTTGGGAGCAAATATGTCCTGGCATGAACATGTTGCAGGCATAGCAAGGAGAGCTTCTCAAAAGTTGGGAATATTGTTTCGAACCAGAAAGCTTTACAATCCACAACAACTGTTAATTCTTTACAAAGCTCAAATTCGACCAACTATGGAATACTGCTCCCATGTTTGGAGCTCCGCTCCCAAACATACACTGCATTTGTTGGATTCTATCCAGAGAAGAGCTGTTCGTCTGATTGGACACCCGGAACTGACCGACGGCCTTGATTCGCTGGAACATCGAAGAACGGTTGGCGACTTGAGCCTATTCTACAAGTACTTTCATGGAAAGTGTTCGAAGGATGTGACCCGCTTAATTCCTCCCAGAGCGGTGCATGTTAGGAGTACACGTCGCGCTAATACTTCACATTCGTATGAGGTTCAGCTTGTTACTCCTCGTACAATGCTTTTCAAGCAGTCTTTTATATGGAGAACATCATACCTTTGGAATAGTTTGCCCAGGACTGTGTTTCCCATTGAGTACAATCTACAGCGATTCAAGAACAACGTGAATCGCTTTCTCTCGCACACGTGTCTTTCCTATAGCGCTTTAGGGATTTCCCTGTAGCACGTGTGCTAGACCCATAAAAAAAAAAAAAAAAAAAAAAAAATTCGATGTAACAAAATACGGGAAATTATTTATTTTAGATATAGAGTATGTTATATAAACTATATAGAGAACTGACTGTAAAATCAGAATCTCTAAGGGTATTAGTGACATGGTTGATATATGATAAATGGAACAGAAATTTTTTCTCATCCACCTTCTCTACACTTCTCACTATATATATATATATTATATATATATATATATATATATATATATATATATATATATATATATATATATATATATATATATATAGTAGCATTTCTTGTAATTTTTCTTTTGTGTTGGCGAACAGAGTGACATCATTTGAGAACTTTAAGTGATTTAATCGTTCACCGTCTATTAGTATTTCTTAATTTTCTCACTATAGCGATTTGCATATGTCTTCTAGAGTCAACGTGAACAGCTTTGGGGATATTGAGTCGCTTTGTCTGATTCCTCATTTAATTTTGATTTTATTTGTTTTTCTTTAAGTATTGTTTGTGATGTGAGATTTTTATATATGTATTCAAAAAGAAATGTGTAGCTTTCGACTCTGCTATTACTTAAAGTGTTAAGGACTGCCCATACTCTACCGAATCAAATGTTTTTTCGTAGTCAACCATTGCTATCCAAAAAGTGATCTAATTGTTTGAAGATGATCCAAGGTGCTGTACCCCGTCCAAATCCCGCTTGTCCACGTGGTTGATAACTGTCTAATTTGTTCGTTAATCTATATGTTCCAGTGAGGTGTTTGTATAGTACCGCTAACAGGCTGACGGGTTTATAATTCTCCAATTTAAATTTGTTCCCCTTTTTTAAAAATAAGCGCAATCAAGGCATTTACCCAAAGTGTTGGTTTTTTACTTTCTACAAGGCACTTGTTAAATAGAGCTTGAAGAGGTTATATTAGCGATGCCCCTCCATACCTTATCATTTCTATACTTATTTCATCGTCCCCTCGTTCTTTGTTGTTGTGCATATGTTGTATAACGTTCATTATTTCATCCGTTGTTACATCGGGAATTTCTTCAGATCCCACATGTCTTGCTATCACTATTTCCCTCTTCTTTACTTAGTGGCGATATTTTCGTGTCATATAGTGTTTAATAATATTGTTATGTAGCTTCCTTTATCTCTTGGATTTGTGCGATCTCTTGGGTATCCTAATTTATAAGTTTTATTATTTGATGTCTCTCTTCGTTTATTTGTTTGTTTAGGTATTTCAAACTTTTTCGTTCTTTTAGAGTTTCTTCTATTTATGTATATATATATATATATATATATATATATATATATATATATATATATATATATATATATAGATTTGATTTCTTGAACCTTTATGTAAATAAATCTTTTTGATGTATCTTGGGTTTTGGTTTATCAAATGAAAATCTTGGAGTTCTTTTGAATTTTTTTTTTTATATTATTTTGACGTTTCGCCCCTAGTTTTGGGCATTTTCAAAAAACAGTTTGCCATGTCTAGAAATAAAATTAAAAATACATCACAGTCTTGCTTTAAATTACAACAATAACACTAGTTTACAAACATAACACGTATAATTATATAAATAAAAGGAAAAAAAAACTGTTTTAAAATTTTACATAACTTAGTTTAAATTTAATTTCTATTTACAAATTCCATATTTTTAAGTACCTCGAAAACAAGCGACCGTGATTAATGTATTTCAGTCGATGGTTAGTGTTAAGACTGGCGAAAAATATCTGTGTACGCTGGCGGACGAACTATTTTTTAGTATGATACCATTTTTGATAGTTTTTTGTATTAATTTTGAAATGTTTTCATTTGCTTTTTTTTTATTTATTTAATTGTTTATTTTTACTATTATTATTAAGTTTAAAGAAATTGGCACTAATTAGGTAAGATGTTATTGTATATTAAACTTAGGTCTTTGATGTCAGTTTTGTCGTTTACCGCGTTTTTTTCCCTCCTTATTTCTATCATTTCTTTAATTATCAGTTTATGATAATTATGGTCCTTATTTAGGATCTTGGTTTCTTTGTAATTAAAACTGTGATTTGTTTCGTTTTTGTGCTTGTTGAGTGCGGTTGTAGCGTTTTTTGTGTATTTGTGGCCGTTTAATCTATTTTTTAGCAGTTGGCTAGTCATACCTATGTACTTTTTTGGACAATTTTCGCATGGGATAGTATATACTACATTGGAGTCTTTTGTTATGGGTGTTCTATCTTTCAATTTAGTGAATAGGGAATTTAATTTGTTGTAGGATTTGTGGCAGACAGATATGTCGTATTTGTTTAATGTGTATTTTAATTTTTCGGATAGGTCTCTTATATATGGTAGTGATATGTATTTTTTTTGTGTTTGGTTGTTTGGGTCCGATTTTGTGTTGTTATCTTTTGTATTGTTATATAGTCGGTATGTGCGTTTTTTTATTATTTGATTTATGACATTTATTTCGAAGCCGTTTGATGATAGAGTTTCTTTTACTTTTTTAAGGATAACCGGTCTAAATTGTGGAGAGGTCAATGTGATGGCACGATCGGTCAATCCCACTATTACACTTATTTTTTGAGATTTTGAGTGGTTTGAATGATAGTTCAGATGTCTACCTGACCACGTTGGTTTAGTGTACCACTTAGTTAGGATTTTGTTGTTCTTTTTCCCGCGTATGAGGGTCATATCTAGAAAGTTTATTTCTTCATTTTTTTCTTTTTCTATAGTAAATTGGAGTTTGCGATGGAATGCGTAGAACTTTTCGTGGATTTCGTCGACCTTATCTCTAGGTGCTGCCATGATGCAGTCGTCGACATAGCGTTTGAAGAATGCAATTTCGTGGTTTAGTTGTTGCATCACATTTTCCTCTAGGTATTCCATGGTAAGCGGTGGCAGATATGGGTGATCCCATGGCACAACCATCCAGTTGTTTGTAGAAGGAGTCATTAAATTGAAAATAATTTGTTGTAAGCGTTGTATTAACTGCATCTATGAAGTTTTCTTTTGATAAAGTGGTATGCTCTTTTATAAGATTCCATTTTTCATTAAGAATTTTTATTACTAGATCGTTGGGGATATTTGTATAGAGTGACACTACGTCGAGAGATAGAAGGATGTAGTTTTGTGGTAAGTTTACGTTGTCAATGAATTCTTTGAAGGTGAAGGAATCTTTGACAAAAAAATTATTTTTACCTGTTATATTGGAGATGCAGGTTGAAAGATATTTTGATAAGTATAGAACGGATGAATACATGAGACGATAGGTCTTAGTGAAATACCTTGTTTATGGATTTTGGGTAGACCATAAATTTTTGGGGCAATAGCATTATGTAGTGTTAAGTTTTTAGCTAGTTTTTCATCTATTTCTTTTTTGTTGATAAATATTTTTATTAGGGCATTATTTTTCTTTTCGTAAATAGTGGTGGGATCACTTTTTATTTTTTTGTAAGTATTAGTGTCTGCTAACCGGATGTTCATTTTTGAGTCATAATCTATCTTGTTCATTATGACTGTTTTATTGCTTTTGTCAGGTCTTAATATTACTATTTGGGGATTTTCTTTAAGGAATTTTTTTTTATTAATGTCGTTTTGCAGTCTGTTAGTTTTTATATTGCTATGTTTGATTTTTTTTTTGGTGATTTGTAATTATATTAGTGGTTTCGGCTCTTATTTTGTTTTTAATTTTAAATTTAAGATTTTCATTTAATGAACCAAAACCCAAGATACATCAAAAAGATTTATATATATATATATATATATATATATATATATATATATATATATATATATGTATATATATGTATATATATATATATATATATATATATATATATATATATATATATATATATATATATATATACATATATTTTAAAATAAACTTCTACAAGAATAGATAGACAAAAAAAGAAAGTCGTCAAATTTGTAAATTTACCTTAAGAACGATAATGTGTGAATGTCGGTGGTTGTTATCTGAATGTCTGTATAGAAAAATGGCCGTTTTCATAATTCATAAAGCAACAATAACGTAACGAGTGAAGATAGCGGCTTTGTGCCGTTCCGGGCGTGCATATACATAGATAAGAAGAAGAGCTGGATAAGCGGAAGTTATTTACTACAGATAAGTTTGAGAACTGTTTTATTTTTATGGATGTACTTGGATCGAGTTAAAATTCACTATAAAGATAGAAATACTCTTATTTTTACGAAATAATTTTGTATAGAAATAAAATATATACAAGGTGTTACAGAAATCACTGCATATATTGGAAATGGTACCTCCTTGTAGCAAGGCTGATAGTAGAAAATTTATCCTAAATAGCGAATCTCAATAATAAAGTAAAAAAATTGATTCTAAAGGTATGATAACATGAATGAAATGAAGATATTGATTTCGCTTGGCCATTGGTAAACAATACAACTAAATAATATCGCAGCCGATTGTTAACAAGACCGCACCTGTGCCTCAGCTATTTCGTACAAAAGCGGCCTGTCATGTGCCGGTTGGTTTGGCCGTAAAATCCGGCCTTGTTTTTTTTTTTTAAATTGAATGTGCCTTTACATGGCCCAACGAGTCACTCGTTTCAATATATGCATTGATTCTCATAACACCATATATTTATTTATATATATATATATATATATATATATATATATATATATATATATATATATATGTATACATATATACATACATATATATATATATATATATATATATATATATATATATATATATATATATATATATATATATGTATACATATATACATATATATATATATATATATATATATATATATATATATATATATATATATATATATATATATATATTATGCTATATCTAAAATATTTAACGTTGTAAAACTTGCCATAGTTATGTCGGGTTCTGTCTGTCTGTTCTGTCACTCATGTCTTCGAGTGAATACTATATGCTGCATGCACAGCAAAGACAGCTTCTCAAAAGTTAGGAGTATTATTTAATATTAATTAATATAATACATTTATTATTAGTTAAGCTGGCACAGTGGTTAATAAATGTATGTATTTTATTTTATGTTTGTTTGAAATTACTATAACGTTGTTCTTATAAAATCCTGTAGTATATCTAGCAGTTATTTCTTGCTTCTGTTTTATTATTAATAATTTTTTTATTGAATTTGTCCACGTTTAGTGAAAATGGAACCAATTTATGTATTAAGAAATAATGATAACTTAATTGTTGGCATTGTTTCGAATTTTATTAAATTTCTATATATATGGTATTCAATTCAAAATTATTTTTGATACTTTTTACATTTATATCGCATTCCATTGTTATCTGAATTTTTTGTTTTCGTAAATTTAAATCCCCATCTGAGCCGTTCCAGGTAAATACAAAAAACATCGCCTGCATATTTGACACAATAGATTTGAAGTTAATCATATAAATCTCTGATAAGAGAGCAGGGGGGACCCATGGGAAGACTGGCTTTCTGTTTATGTATTTCGTTGTTGACAGAGAGTAATTTTATACGTACGTCATTTTTCGTATAAACGTCTATATTTGTAGTGTCAATAAGTTTATTTATTGTTTCTGAAAGTTTTTCAATGAGTATGCACGTATAAAGACGTTTAACGTCAAACGAAAAGATATTCCTATGAAACTATCGGTTTGACAGGAATAGTCTCCTCCTTTTTGCGTAAACCACAAAGGCTCTGAGGATTCACATTTTTCTATTTATAAATAATATCGCGATTTTTCATATCTGTACTGTTTTTAAATCTTTTATAAGCACTTGTTTTGACGCAATAAAAATCGTAAAAGCATAGTTTTGTTAGGATACAAAAAGTATTCTGTAGCGGTAATATCAGTTAAAAATTGAATATAAAATTGGTCAAGTCAGTGTTCTTTTAGTATTCTGTGATTTGTAGGTATCTGTGTATGTATATGTATTCTTAAAGAAATTAAATAGTGGAAAATTGAAGACATTGAAGCTACCGTTGTACCGCAGACTACTGAAATAGGCAGAGAAATATTAAACTCAGAAATCATGACAAGTATAAAGGAAGATATACGAGGGTTGTGTAAGAAATAAGGTTCCCAACGCTGTAAACTCGCAGCGCGAGATGCTAGGAGAAATCCGGCAACACCGCCGTGTGCGCTGATTCCCCCACTCTAGATCCCGCCTGGTAGAACTCGCTGCGACGTTCAGTGCCGGCCTGATAGCCATCCGCGATGGAACCCCCGATCGCCGTCACCGCCAGGTGCGAAGTTCGTGCGGTAATCCGATTTTTGCACACTAAAAAGTTACCACCGATTGATATTCATAGGCAGTTGTGTGAAGTTTATGGGGAAGCTTGTATCAGCGTTCAACACGTCCGCAAATGGTGTAGGGAGTCCTCCGAAGGACGCACAGACATCCACGATGAGCAAAGAAGCGGAAGGCCATCGATCTCCGACGAAGTTGTGTCGAAGATTGAGCGAATTCTGCTCGAGGATAGGAGGATAAACGATTCGGGAACTGGCTGCCCGGGTTCCTGAGGTTTGTGAAAAAAAACAATCCACACGATTTTGACTGAAAGGTTACGTTATCACAAGGTGTATGCGCGGTGGGTCCCGCACATGCTTTCAGAAACCCACAAAGCCGATCGCGTCAAGTGTGCCCAAGAGTTTCTTCGAGAATGCGCCGAGAATACCGAAGATTTCTTAGACTCCATTGTTACCGGGGATGAAACGTGGTGTCATTACGTCACCCCGGAAACAAAACAACAATCGCGACAATGGCGCCATACCGGATCGCCTAAACCGAAGAAGTTCAAGCAGACGCTGTCCGTAGGGAAAGTGATGGTTATGGTCTTTTGGGACCGTAAGGGTGTCCTGCTTGTTAAGTTTATGCCTCGAGGGATCACAATAAATTCGGAAAATTATTGTGAGACCTTGAAAAAACTCAGAAGAGCCATTTAAAATCGCCGGAGAGGAAGACTGACAAAAGGCGTTAGACTGCACGACGACAATGCGCGCCCGCACGTCTCTCGCCAAACCAAGGATTTAATCGACAATTTTGGCTGGGATCTCGTTGAACATGCTCCCTACAGCCCTGATCTTGCACCGAGTGACTTCCACTTGTTTCCAAAATTAAAGCAACACTTGGGTGGACAACGTTTCGAGACTAATGAAGAAGTGCAGGAAGCGGTCGCCAAATTCCTCCACGGACTGGCGGCGGACTTCTTTGAAGCGGGATTCCAAAAGTGGATTAGTCGTCAACAAAAATGCGTGGAAAAATCTGGAGATTATGTTGAGAAATAGCTAAGAAATTAAGCTTTCCAATGATGTATTTTTTAGTTCAAATAAAAAATGCCTTACACCTGAAAAAAGGTGGGAACCTTATTTTTTACACAACCCCCGTAGAAATTATAATTACGTTGAACTAAGTTAACGAAATGAGAACTATAGTACTTGGGGCCAATTAAGAAGGAGGAGAAGTGTCATTTGTTACAGTTAATAATTAAGGGGAAAATTGAGAATGGTAGACAGAAAACGACATCCGTGGTTGCGGTACTTACCAGAGTGGTTTAACGGCACAATATCAACTATTCAGATTGAGAGTCTCTAATATAGTCTTGATGATTGCCAGCCTTCCTAACGATGAAGAAGGAAATATTTTATAAATTATTAGCCTAGTCGCTACGGGTTTTGAGCTCTCATCAAATGTTAACAGGCTGCATTGTGGTACAAGGTAGTTTTTTGGATGTAGAATACAATAAAAAAAGTTTGTTAAAGTTTAATGTACGCTAAGCCTACAAAATCCAAAATAAAATAAAAAATTCGGTTTTTTCGGTAATATCTTGAAAAGTGAAAAAAATATCGAAAAATTAATAGCACCACTTGAAAGAGCGGGAAATTTTACAGAAAAATGGTATATAGATTTTTTTTCTAGATTTTTTTATTAGCGTGAGTATTTATTAAAATTCGGATAGGTGATTCAAAAAGTGTAACGCGCCAAATAGACTGCTCGAAGGTTAGTCGATATTATTTGTTTTCAGGAGACTTTCAGCTTTCCGATGATACTAATAGTTTTTATTTCTGTTACTTTACAATCTGTAAAATTTAAAACGAAATTTTTGTTTGCATGATTTTAACGGGCATAGAGAAAATTACAAATATTTAATAAAACACAATTTGTGTATATACAGTCCCTGGCCAAATTATTAGACGCACTGTATTTTTTTTAGTAATTTTATGTTTCTTAAGAGTTTTTATGCAATAATGGTATATTTAAACTACAATATTATTGATTTTTATTTAAAAGAATTGTTGTAGACTACATATTTGTATTTATTTTTAACATATGGCAACACAGTGTTGACAAAGTGATACATGAACGTAAATAAGTACAAACCTGTATCAGTCACGATCGGAATCGAGTCAGGTACGGACGTGTTTCTGTGGCTTTATGGACTGTGATTGTTTGTTTAACAGTTTTATACTACTCAGTTATTAGTTTATTTTGTATGCAGTGTTTTAAAAAAGTAATTGGACTATTTTCATTATGGGTAGAAAAGGCGATCTTTCACCACGTAAAAAAGCTGAAGTGAAGGCCCTTGTGATTGCGAAAACATTTACAAACCGAGAAATATCACGAAGATTGGAGGTTTCTGAAGCTAGTGTACGACGCGTAAAAAAGAAAATTGAGTCAGGGAAGGAATTAAGCCCGAAAAGAAAGAAAAGATGCGGTAGAAAACCAATTTTCACTCCACGGTCAGAGAGATTACCACAAAGGTAATAAAATCACAACTCCAGGATGCTAGCGTAAATGCTTCTGAGCGCACTGTTCGAAGAAAATTGAAAGAATTAGATTTTAAGGCCTGTCGCCCCACCAGGAAGCCCAAGTTAACAGCTGCAATGAAAGCAAAGCGCCTGAAGTGGGCCAAACAATGGCAAGACAAAGATGTGGACTTCTGGAGATCGGTAAGATACAGCAATTTAATCAATAATTGATACATTATTATCATTTTCAGTTAAATAAAGCAAATAAACATGGAAGTTTATATATTTTTCCTATTTTTGACAGGTCTGCTTCAGTGACGAAAGCACATTCGAAATTTTGCAGAATAAAGCTCAGTATGTGCGTTGTCGTCATGGAGAAAAGTTTCATCCTGATTGTGTCGTCCCGACGGTTAAACATCCCACCAAAGTGATGATTTGGTCAGTCATCAGCGGCAAGGGCACTGGACGTCTGTACGTCGTCAAAGGAATAATGAGGCAAGATCAGTACAAAGAAGTATTACAAAATCGGTTGATTCCGCAGCTCAGAGAATGGTTTCCAAATGGGGAACCATTCACTTTCATGCAAGATGGAGCTCCCTGCCACACTGCTCGGTCTGTTAAAGCTTTTTTGGCAGAAAAAAATATCCCTCTGTTGGATTGGCCGGGTAATAGCCCTGATATGAACCCCATTGAAAATGTGTGGGAGCTGATGAAAAGAGAAGTGGCTAAAGATGTGATTACCAACAAAACCCAGCTCCTAGAAAAGATTATTCATGTGTGGAATCATCATCCTCAAATGCAGGAGACAGTACAATCTTGCATTGATAGCATGCCGCGCAGAATTAAAGCTTTGATAGCGGCTAAAGGTGGCTCAACTAAATATTGACTTTTACTAACATTAATTTCACTTTTCTTTAAAACTTAATAAACTTATGCTTTTCTAAATTAATGCTGTTTTATTTATGTCAAATTAATAGGTAATTGATTGGATAATAAAAAAATAAAAAACAAATCAATTTAAAATAATAAAACGGTACAATATCACTCGGTAATTAATATTTTACATGAAATCTTGCAGTGCGTCTAATAATTTGGCCAGGGACTGTATTATTATTACACCTTAAATTTCAATATGAGAATAATTAAAAATACCCACATTGTCAGTATTATTTAAAATTTAGTTTTAAAATATGAAAATGTGCCTGCTGCAGTGTGCCGCCGGCAATTTTACGTTCATAGCAGTACGAAATGGTCAAAAAAAGTACGGCAATTCTTTTTTAGTTACAGTTAAAAGTATACTTGATATTAGAAAATTATTAAAAACTTAAAAAAAACCGTTTCCTTTTTTTATAATTTTGCTCTTAAAAAAAGTATTCATGATAAACGTGTTTTTTGCTTATTATTAATCATGCAACTTAACCTTAAAAAATACTTAAAGGTGGGAAATGAAAGATAAAAGTCTAATCTTTAAGTATAAAGTATTTATATTTCATTTAAACATCCAGGTACAAAGAAAATAGTTACTGGAAACACAAAAATTCTAAATTACTCCAAGAAATTAAATGAATTATGTACTGTCTGGCAGTCATATTGGATCCGCCGTTTTGAATTTTTTAAATCTGTTAACGGATTCTTAATCAGTACCCCGAGAAACCCCTTAATGGCCAATTTCAAAATATTTAGGGGTTAAACCAGCCATTTTAATTTAAATATATATGTTTTTTTAAATAACGGTAAATGTAAAAAAAATAATCATTATACTATTTTTTTGTAAAATTTCTCGTTCTTTCACGTAGTGCTATTAGTTTTTCGACATCTTTTTTATTTTTTGAGCGATTTGTGAAAAAAATAAATTTTTGATTTTATTTTCGATTTTGTAAGCTTAGTGCTTTTTTTTTATAGGTCTAACACACGTGCTACAGGGAAATCCCTAAAGCGCTCCAGGAGCGGAATGTGTGCAGAAAAAATAACTAACGCTGTTCTTGAATCGCTGCAAATTGCACTCGATGGGAAACACAGCCCTGGGCAAATTATTCCAAAGGGATGATCTTCTCCATATAAAAGACTGCTTGAAAAACGCTGTACGCGAAGTAACAAGCTGAATCTCATACGGATGTGAAGTATTACCGCGACGTGTATTTCTAATATGCACCGCTCTGGGAGGAATTAAGCGGGCTACATTCTTCGAACACTTTCCATGGAAATACTTGTAAAACAGACTCAAGTCGCCAACCGTTCTTCGATGTTCCAGCGAAGCAATGTCGCCGGTCAGTTCCAGGTCTCCAATCAGACGAACAGCTCTTCTCTGAACAGAATCCAACAAATGCAGTGTGTTTGGAAGCGGAGCCCCAAATATGGGAGTAGTACTTCATAGTTGGTCGAATTTGAGCTTTGTAAAGAATTAACAGTTGTTATGGAGTGTAAAGCTTACTGGTTTGAAATAATATTCCCAACTTTTGAGAAGCTCTCCTTGCTATGCCTGCAACATGTTCATGCCAGGACATATTTGCTCCCAGATTAACGCCCAACAAATTGAGTGACGATGCTAGGGGAATGGAGTGCCCCAACATGAATATGTCGGATTCAGCAACGTTAACTTTTTTAGGAAAAACTGCCGCCTGGGTTTTTGTAGCGTTAAATTGTTAAGTTGAATGAGCTCCTGCTGTCTGCAGATATTCGCCTGATTAGCCGATGTCCTAGCGTTCAAAGTGAATGATGGGATAAGCGTACTGTCATCTGCAAAGCTGTAGATTGGATTCCCGGTCTTTTCCAGCAGACAGTTAATGTAAATGAGAAAGACAGTAGGAGACAGTATGGAATAGACCGGCGCACAGTGTGTCGCGTAGAACATGCTAGGTGGACAAAAGTCATGTTATGATTTCCAGGAAATCTTATTTGCAAAACGTAAACAACACCACCAAACCCCGAATTCCGAGAAAAGGTTGTTTATCAAATTTGCAAGTGGCGAGTCATAAGCGTCAGAAGTCAGGTAATGAGTTTAATGCAGCTCTTTCAATCAATCAGTTGCAATTTAGCGACACTTTCGTGCACATCTTATAGTGACATATTGTAATATTGTGAAAGTTTTTGTGATGAATATTAATACTGAGGGTAAGTACTATTTTTTAATGTATTTTTTTAATCAGAATCTATTAATTTGAATTTTTAATATATTTTTTTAAATAGCCTATATATTTTAGCGTGTTTTTTTAAAAAAAAAAAACTTTGAAAGTTCAGAATATACAGACATTCACCTCTATCCGGGCTAGTTTTTAGATATTACACAGAAATAACTTTATTCTTCGTAAAAATACACATATTGTTTAGCACACTTCAGTACAACATGTTTTTTTTTCTTTTTTTCCAGAACACGTTTACTCTATTTCAAGGGTAGCCTTTTTTGAGGAATGGTTGAAACACACGAAGAATGAAAAAAACTCGCGTGTATATGACTTTCTTTCTTCAAAATTTCACTTTGGTGACATTACTAAAAGCAGCCAAAAAGAAATAAAGTTGAAGATATCCAACTTGTCTAATAAGTTTGATGCCAAATGGTTGGCTTCAGGAAAGTCGAAGGAGCGTTTTTTAATTAAAAATAAGAATTGGTTAGATGAAGCAGACATACAGTTTCCTGCGAGTTCTTTTGCGCCACAACCTTCAACATCAAGTGAGAATGTGACTCCTGCAGGAAGACTCGCAAAGATTTCGAGGAATCGTCGTTTAAGACGAAGAAACGTCGCGCCGTGGATCTCGTAAAATCCCGAAGTGTCAGTGAATTGATGACTGCTGCCGAAATTGCTGTGCGTTCAGCAGGGCAAAGGAAAATTGCCAATGTGATTAGAGACATTAGTGAGAGCCCAGATAATATTATTAAGTCTAAAAATACCAGTTCCGTTAATCCAAGGCAATTAAGTAGTGACGAAGCCTTAGCTTACTATATAGATTCTAAGTCAACAACGCATTCTTACAAACAAACTAGGAAGTGGTCCATGAAGGCGGGGCATAATGTGTTTCCGTCATATTTTAGTTTAAAAAAGTCCAAACAGACCTGTTATCCTGCAGATGAGCACATTGCTATAACAGAAACTCGTGCTGAAATAAATTTGCAAGCCTTATTAAATAAAACAGTGGAACGTCTAGTATTAGCACAGAATGAAGTTATCAGCAGTGTGCTCCCAACAAGTTCATCGTTTACACTTGTTAGTAAATGGGGATGTGATGGAACTTCTGGGCACAGCACATACAAACAGAGATTTGAGAACACTGAATATACGGACGAATTTCTTTTCGCATTTTCTTTAGTTCCCCTTAAATTATATGATGGGTCCAAAATTATTTGGCAAAATCCTCGGCCTTCATCAACTTTGTATTGTCGCCCAATCAAATTTATATTTGCCAAAGAAACGAACGACTTCACGTTAGTGGAGACAAATAGATTGTGAGAAGAAGTTAATGCTCTTCGTCCAACACTTATCAACTTTGGTGATTCTCAAATCCTACCGCCATATGCAAGGGTGGCTGTATTATACAAATTTTATCGATATTGAGTACCTGCGGTAAATTGTGAATAAAACCCACATTTATTAACCGATTTTCATGATTAATACCTTATTTTATTTTCCAGATACGCAGCTGTCAGAAAAATCTATAATATTTTGTTTTTCTTTTGTTATTGCGCTTTTTTACCGAAAAAAATAATGAATTTTACACGAAAAAAAAAATTTTTTTTTTCTCTACATTAATTTCTAAATAACTCCAAAACGATAAAAGATAGAATAAAATAATATTCAATCAACTTTAATAAAATTTTGTTACGCATTTTTTAATGTTTTATTTATAAAAATCCGACAAGTTGTTCCCGAGTTATCGTTAAATATGTCTGCGTAGCTGACTAATTTAGGGGAAAAAATTAGCCACGCCCATAAAAAAAAACCAACGCGATGAATTTTTTCTTAAAATAACTTAATATGCCTAGAATATACATAAACAATTGAAATAAGTGAAAAAATAATTTTGTCCAGCTAACTTGCACTAGACGGCACACTGTGCGGCGTTGATAGTGAAGGTGTTAGAAAGAAATCCGTCGGCCGCCATTCGTAAAGAACGCTTTCTGAGGAAACATGAGAGCCACAAACAGAACTTTTCAGACATACCATAAGAGCGTAGCTTAGCCAACAGTCCATCGTGCCAAACATGGTCGAATGCCTTGGATAAGTCAAGAGCAACCGCTCGAGATTCTCCAAAGTGTTCAATTACGTTACAGCGTGCACTTTAGAGTAGCAATTTTTTTTTGTCGTATTCTACATTTAAAAAATTACCTGTACGCCAAAATGCAGCCTTTTCGTCAAAATTTGCCTTTTTGTTAAATTAAAATTTACATAATATGTAAAACTAGATCCGGGTTTGAAGAAGTTATTTGTTAAAGATATTATCGTGTTTTAAAGTTCAAGTTTCAAAGGAAAGAGATAAGAAAGCCATAAAAAGCTACGTCATTTTGACAGAAAAATATATCCGCTAATTTTACCAAGATGTTTACAAGATACCTTCGTAGTGACTGTACTCTAATGTTCTATTCAAGAAGTCAAACTGAAGGGCCAAAAGTAGAACGATGAGTTGTCGGAATTCAAAAACTTATTTTAAAGATATTATTTTTTATTTTCATAAAAGTCAAGTTTCAAAGATGAGGGAGATCAGATAGTTAAAACAAAAATATATCTATCATTTTTTATTAAAGCCCTTTATTTACAATTCACATTATTTACACAATACCTTAAAAGCTGTCGCGTAGCCAAGACAGACCAGGGGACATATATCCCCTCCGCTCTTTGTTTTGGGTTTAAGGGGTTAAAGGCGTAAGTGAAAAAGTACGAAGAGAGGTTTCTTAAGAGTGAAGGAGCCTAAAAATTCTATTTTTTCAAAGCTAGACTTCTACCAAACACCCGATCAGGCTGGATTCCGAGCAGGCTATGGTGTCAATGATCTCTTTTTGACTGTTAAGTTAATTGTGGAAAAGTGTGTTGAATATAACAGGCCTTTAATATTAATCTTCGTGGATTATGACCTTCGATTTAGTGAACCAGGATATACTTTTTAAGGCTCTTGCCGAATGCCGTATAGGTTCAAGGTACATCGAAATTCTAAGACATATCTAATGTTAGGCAACATCAACAATTAAATTACATAGGAAAACAAGCAAATTCCAAGCCTTAAGGGGTGTGCATCAGGGTGACACCATTTACACAAAGTTGTTTATCACCATTCTGGAACACATGTTTAAAAATCTGAATTGGAGCAACATGGGCCTAAATATAAATAGAGAAAAGCTGAATAACGATGACATAGTTCTGTTAACAGATCGTGTAGATCATGCGAATATCATGCTTAACACCCTAAAAGAATTGGCCTATAAAATTTTTTGAAGACCCAGTTTATGACAAATCTGGTTTTTACCAAGCCACTATCAGTAAACGGGGTAAACATCGACCATATAAATATTTGGGACATGAAATTAAGTTGGACAGGGTTAATCAGACTCATGAACTACAACGAAGGATCACTCTAGCTTGTGCCGCATATGCCGAAATTGCCGTCCTGGGCGACTTTAATGTCCACAACATCAACTGGATTAAATATTCAAATACTATCGACGAACAAGGTCGTGAAGCCGAATCATTTTCAATTAGTTGTGGCTTAACTCAGCTTATTGATGAACCAACACGGATCCCTGATCGAGACGGAGAGTTCGACAGTCTTCTTGATCTGTTTTTTAACCACCAATCCGGAGATTTACACGGCCAGCGTAAATCCGCCGTTGGGTTCTTCCGACCATAAACTACTTTCGACATCGAGTATTCTACCAATCAGTGACAGAGAGGCGCCCAAACCGCGCAAGATTTGGCACTACAAATCTGCTAAATGGGAAGATCTCATGGAATATTTTCGAACTTTCCATTGGTTGGACGTTTGTTTTCGATCCGATGACCCATCTGACTGCGCCAGAGAGGTTTCCGATGTTATTTTGGCCGGTATGGAGGTTTACATCCCTTTTTCGAAGAAATATCCTTCCAACGGCAAGCCTTGGTTTGATCTAAAATGCAAAGAAGCTGTTGCTTCTAAACATCTTGCATAGCGACAGTCGCGTGAAGATCCTAACACCATAAATCATAACACCTTTGTTCGTACCAGGAACAGATGCAAAGAAATTATCGACGAAACCAAGGAGGCACACAATCAACGGATTAGAAACAAACTTCTCGCTTGTCCCAACAATTCCAGCTCCTTATGGTCAGTCGCTAAGGCAGTTAGTCAAAATTTTATCAAATCCACCATACCATCACGGCCAGATGATTCTATTGCAACGACACCTGTTGAGAAAGCGAACTTGTTGGCTGAACTCTTTGCTTCACATTCTACTGTCGATTTTCAAGGAAAAACATCACCTACTATTCCCATAGTGCAGTTAAGGATGCCCGATACTGTCTTCAGACACCATATCATAAAACGTATTTTGATGAAGCTAAACACCAATACGCGTCAGAAGTCTTTTCTGGCGCTGACGGAATACCTGCCATAGTTCTCAAAAACTGTGCGAGGGAACTAACACCAGTTTTCTGTAGACTTTTCAACCTGTCCTACAGAAAGGGAATATTTATTTCCTTCCTGCTGGAAATGTGCCACAGTTCAACCGATACCTAAAAAAGGCAAGAAGACCTTGCCAAATAACTACCACCAATTGCACTACTTTCAATAATATCGAAAGTCATAGAAAAGGCTATCAATCAGCATCTTCTAAAATATCTTGAAGGATTCAACATTATTAGTGATCACCAGTATGGCTTTCGTAAAAATAGATCAACAGGAGATCTTCTGATTACGTAACACATATTTGGAACAACGCAATTGAACACTTTGGAGAAACTCGAGCGGTTGCTCTTGACATATCCAAGGCATTCAACCGTGTTTGGCACGATGGGCTGTTGGCTAAGGTACGTTCATATGGTATGTCTGAAAAGTTCTGTTTGTGGCTCTCATGTTTCCTCAGAGACCGTTCTTTACGAGTGGCAGTCGACGGATTTCTTTCTAACACCTTCCCTATCAACGCCGGTATACCCCAAGGCTCCATACTGTCTCCTGCTCTCTTCCTCATTTATATTAACGATCTGCTGGAAAAGACCGAGAATCCAATCTATAGATTTGCAAATGACAGTACACTTATCTCTTCATTCACTTTGAACGCTCGGACAACGACTACTCAGACGAATATCCGCAGACAGCAGGAAGTCATCCAACTTAACAAAGACCTGGAAGAAATCCTATCTTGGGCTGACAGTAACCAAGTGGAATTTAAAGCTACAAAAACCTAAGCGGCAGTTTTTTTCTAAAAAAGTTAACGTTGCTGAACCCGACATAGTTATGTCGGGGCACTCCATTCCTCTAACATCGTCACTCAATCTGTTGGGTGTTAATTTGGGAGCAAATATGTCCCGGCATGAACATGTTGCAGGCATAGCAAGGAGAGCTTTTCAAAAGTTAGGAATATTTTTTCGAACCAGAAAGCTTTACACTCCACAACAACTGTTAATTCTTTACAAAGCTCAAATTCGACCAATGGAATACTGCTCCCATGTTTGGAGTTCCGCTCCCAAACATACACTGCATTTGTTGGATTCTATTCAGACAAGAGCTGTTCGTCTGATTGGAGACCCGGAACTGACCGGCGGCATTGATTCGCTGGAACATCAAAGAACGGTTGACGACTTGAGCCTATTCTACAAGTATTTTCATGGAAAGTGTTCGAAGGATATGGTCCGCTTAATTCCTCCCAGAGCGGTGCATGTTAGAAGTACATGTTGCGTTAATACTTCACTTCCATATGAGGTTCAGCTTGTTACTCCTCGTACAACGCTTTTCAAGCAGTCTTTTATATGGAGAACATCATCCCTTTGGAATAATTTGCCCAGGACTGTATTTCCCACCGAGTACAATTTACAGCGATTTAAGAACAAAGTGAGTCGCTATCTCCGCACATGTGTCGCTCCTGTAGCGCTTTAGGGACTTCCCTGTAGCACGTGTGCTAGGCCCATAAAAAAAATATAGATAGATAGATAGTCCGGACCTTAATCTACTTTTCAACACTTGCCGAACAGTTCTTGAAACACATTAGATAATGATGAAATCGTAAAGCGCCTGTTTCTTTTCTCGCTTTTTTCGATTAATTTTCCGCACCAGGGCCTCATTAATGTCAGACGGAAGTATAGCCATCTTTCAATGTCTCTGAATTATAAGGGCGTAATTCACAATCTGCGGAATTTTCAATGGTCTGGGGAATTTTAAACGTAAACTCAAACGAATTCTTCCGTAATGGCGTCTGTGGCTAGCCAATGGGTGCAGGTGCTCAGCGTGCAGGCGTAGAATGGCAACCGCAACGCTGCAGCGGTCATATTTCAAAACGGTATTTAAAAAACGCACCTCGTATTATCGTTTTTTGTTTTTAATTTTTGCATTAAGTTTAACATTTAATTTACTGGGCATGCATTTAGAATAAAAGAATTTTAATTGGTAAAATCCTTAACCTTCCTTTTAAAAGTTTTTCTGTTAAGATATTTCGTTTCGCGAGCCCATCAGATACGGTGTCAGATAAAACATCTCCCATCCCGGTTTGGTTGATTTAAAACCGAAAAGTGGATTCAGCTTGTACCATCCTTGGTCTGATAACGATCTAGGCCGAAATTTAAACAATTTTACAATATCAGGGTCGCGTTTTAGTCATCTTTTCTCTCATTTATAAATTCAAATGACAAAAAACAAAAACGGCGGTATCTTGAAAGAAGACCGCCGCCTCGCCGCGTTCTGTAATATTTTAAGTGTTTGATTTTATGCCAGATTAGACGAATATATGAGAAAGTTTTGGTTAGATATGGTGGTGATATGAGAGGAAAAATGTTTTGTTGTAGGCAGCGTTGCCATTTTAAAGTCTTTTTCCATTTTAATAAATTCATAAACTTTGAAAATATTGAGTCTTTTCTAGTTCAGGTTCTGATTATGTTTAAGATATTGATCCTTCAAGTTTGGATAGCGTCTCCAAATCTGTGATGGATGTATTTCAAAAAATATACAATGGTGAGCAAAAAATCGACTGAAACGTTTTTGCTTCATTTAACAACGATCCTTGAAATTAATTTTCAAACGGTGGTATTATTTTTGGTATCATTAGAATGCTCATTTTCTACTCTTTCCAATAATACCAGAAACATTTGGATTTCCAAAAGTTTTACGGCTTAAAACGGTTTTACATAATAGAACCGTTTTTGCTCGCTCAGCAACGTACTCGTTACTTATAAAAACACATACAATTGCGTTTTCCTATCATTCCTTTATCGGAACTTGAACCGTCAATATCTCTGTTATACCTGCTCACTAATTACGTCATCGGAAAATGCATACCACTCCCGAAGAAATAGTACGAGTCTTTGCCCTATTGCAAGAAGGGTATAGCCAACGTGTAATCGCTGCTCAACTGCACCTGAACCAGTCAACTGCCTCCAGAGTCTACAGACGTTACCAACAGGCTGGCGCCTTTACACGGATACCAGAATCAGGAAGAAGAAGGAGTACCTCGGAGAGAGACGATCGCTTCATTGTCAACACAACTCTAAAAAATGGTCACTTGACCGGCGTTGAAGTCCAGCAAGAGCTCTGACAAGTTCGTGGTCGGGCTGTCAGTCATTAGACGGTCAGAAGAGGACTTAAAGAAGCTAATCTAACTCCGAAGAGACCAGCTAATGGACCTAAATTGACAGCAGCCCATCGACAAGCGCGACTCAGATTTGCCCGAGAACATGTCGACTGGACCTTAGAGCAATTACGCTCCGTTTTATTCTCCGACGTGTCCCGAATGTGCCTACATGGCAATGATGGAAGAAGACGAGTCTATAGGAGGCCTAGGGAGCGCCATGCGAGTGCTGCATTGCTGAAAGTGTCGCCTACGGAGCTAGTTCTGTCATGGTGTGGAGAGGCATCTTACTGGATGCGAAAACCGATTTGGTTTTCGTGACTGATGAGACTCGTAACGTAAGCTCACCCGCTCCATGAAAAACCGGCTGGAAGCAGTAATAAGGGCTAGGGGGGGGGGGAATATAAAATATTGATTTTTATCAATAAATTTAGTTGTTAAACTTAAAAAATTTGTTTAGTTTTTCCTTTCTCTTACCCCTATTTGCAATCCTTATTCTCCTTGTTTTCCCCCTCAATCATTTTAACCAGTAAAAAGTACGAGGTATGCTATTCAATTTGGTATCACTAGAAAGAGAATAGAATAAGCTTTCAAATGATACTAAAATCCATAAAAATATATGAACACTAAATTCTAGGAGCCATGTTAAATGAAGCCAAATAGTTTGAGTCTAGTTTGAGTGTATCAAGGGTAACGGCCGAGATTCTTCAAAATATTCTTTTTCGTTCTTCAAAGGTGTGACATAATAAAAAGATCTCCTGCCGATTTTTGCTTACGAAAACCATATTGATCGTCGCTAAGAATATGAAATCCTTTTAGATATTTTAGAAGATGATGATTGATAGCATTTTCCATAACTTTGGATATTACTGAAAGTGGTGTGGCTGGTCGGTAGTTGTTTGGCCAGGTTGTCTTGCCTTTTTTTGGGTATCGCCGGAACTGTAGCGCACTTCCAGCAAGAAGTTAATATTCCTTTCCTGTATGAATATTATCTGGCCGTGTAAGTGGTGGCATAGTGGATTTAGTCAAATCTTGACTAAAGGCAGTAGCCACCGACCAAAAGGACCTGGAATTGTTGAGGCTGGCAAGAAGTTTGTGTTTAATTCTTTGATGGTAGATAATTTCTTAATTTCTTTACATCTGTTGCAGGTTGACGATTGACAAAGTAGATTATATCCAAAGAACAATAGATTTCTTAAACCCAGATAAATACTCAATTTTAAAATGTAACCCAACTGAAAGTTATCAGAAAATTATTAAATCAACGATCTGTGATTGTAAAAGTTTGTTTAATGATAAAGATTCTAGAATTCTCACTCTTATGAACCCACAAACACCTAAACTATATTCACTAATAAAACTTCACAAAACGAGCTACCCTTTAAGGTTAGTAGTATCTTTCGTGTCAGCCCCATCTTATAAACTATCAAAACGTCTTTTTCAAATATTCATAAACAACAACACCCCCCCCCCCCCCCCACCCCCCCCCCCCCCCCCCCCCCCCCCCCCCCCCCCCCCCCCCCCCCCCCCCCCCCCCCCCCCCCCCCCCCCCCCCCCCCTAAGTTTAAAGGAAAATTTGCAATAAAAGATTCACAACAACTAGCTGAAAACATCAAACATTTAAAGTTGTCTGACAATTCAAAATTAATCTCTTTCCAAGCATACCAAGTAGTGAAACTATATTACTAATTGAAACACTTCTTTCTGAAATTAATGTCAACCAAATAATAAAATTGCTTAAAGGTGGGCCTAAAACAAAATTATTTTGAATTTAATAACGACCTATACAGCAGCCTAGACGGTCTCATAATGGGCAATCCACTTAGTCCTCTTTTGGCCGAAATATTTATGAATAACATAGAAAACCAAATAAGCAAACACCCATTGTTTAAAAAATTTGTATACTGGCATAGATATGTTGATAATATCTTATGTTGTTTTACAGGAAGTGATAGACAATTTGCCACATATCAAAATTTTTTGAATAATATGTACAAAAATATAAAATTCACCAGTGAAGTTGAAACCAACAATAGCTTAAACTCCCTTGATCTAACAATAAAAAGACATAATAACAAACACAGTTTCTTTGTTTGCCATAAACCGTCACGTACTGACATAATTATCCATAATACCTCATGTCATCACTTGCAGACACAAACTTGCAGTTTTCCATAATATGATTCACAGGCTAATAAATATTCCTCTAAAGCAAGGCAATTTTCAAAAAGAACTTAATATTATAAAACAATTAGCAGTAAATAATGACTACTCACCATCCATAATAGGTAATATTCTCAAGAAAAACTATACAAAAAAGCCATTAGTACAGTTTTTCAGAAGAATAAAGAACCTTATAAAAACGTAAAGACAATAACGTACTATGGTAGATGCAACACTAAAAAAGTTTCTTGAGAAAATTAAATATTAACAGAGTATTTAAAACATCCAATACACTTGGCAAATTTATAAAAAATAACAAAACAAAAGCAGATAGAGACAACAGATCTGGAGTATACAAATTAAATTGTGGAAATTGCTCAGAAACATATATAGGTCAAACAGGAAGAAATTTTTCAAAAAGAATAAAAGAACATGCTTCATCATACATTAATAGAAAAAAATAACTCAAATTACGCAAATCATTTAATTGAAAATAACCACCAATTCAACTCAAACTTTGAAATATTACTTACTTGCACAAACGGCCTGAAACTTAATTACCTAGAATCTTTAGAAATAAACAAATTGAAAAATTCAGATTCCTCAATAAATGAAGAATTAGACTTAAATAATTCACCATTACTAAATCTATTTTAATTAAATTATTTTATTACTTGCCATAAATTGTGGACCAACCATTTATTATAGTAATTTTATCTTCTTTTTGTAAAACAAACCATCTGAAGAAGCTATCATACAACGAAACATGTCATGGTGTTAAAAATAAAAAAAATTAGTGTAGTGTTTTATTTCTTGCAATACTTCGATCTGTTCCAGGTACGAGATTGTATATCTTAGGCTTTAGTACTACTATGCCGTCGCTGCAGAACGCTTGACACTATCTAGCATTCGCTAGATGAGATCAAATAGATCGAAACATATTTTAGACTTTCAGTGGGGTTACTAAGCACCCAAGTAAAGTCCATAATTTTATTCAAAATTTATTATTTTTCATAGAAATTATTATTTTAATTACATCTATAGTTTTATAATATTTCTCTTGTTCCACCCCAAAAATAATTCGGAAAAAACATTTTCCGATAAAATTCAGAAGTGTAAAGCCATCAGACTGAAAATTTGGCAGCGAGCGATAACAAAATATGGCATGAAATGGCACAAAAAAACGCCCATGAAAAATAGGCGCCGCACGTCGCTATCGGCCTAATCAAAAAGTGCACATGGCCTTTCGGATAGACTATCTTGATTCTGTCGACATGAATTTGGTGCTTTTCGCCAGTTGGAAAATGCAATTTTTCGTATCGGTGGATACTCCAATAAAAATGGAAAAAAATTGGAGACTGAAATAGCCCACACTGGAGTTTTGTTTACATATGATGAATCAGACTAACGGAATTGTGTACATTCCAGAGTACTTTTTTTTGAAGATACCTTTGTCCTTATCGTTATCTTAAGCATGCGCAGTATTAACGCATCTTCTATAAATTTAAGGCGATTTTTTTTCACTCATTTCATGGTTAAGCCCGCCAGTTATTAGTATTTGATGGGTCAACACTAGTTTCTAAATTAAAATTGTGTCTAGCAAGTTTCTATCATTTCCTTCAATATTTCCAAGGTAATACGAATGTACGATAAATAAAATTTCATTTGAAATTAGCACTATACACACTGTAATGCTATTGTGCCAAAGTTTGCAAAATCCCAACATGATCTAAACACTAATTAACTATTGTCATATTTAAATTTTACTGTATTTTCTTAGTGGTTTGTACCACCACCTAAATAGGAAAATAACAGCAATAAGAATAACCAACTTCAAATAACCTCTCTTATAAGTTCCTAAATAAGGGAAATCATTATCCTTAATAAAGAATTCTCTCGTAACACAACTGAAAAGCGACAAAGCCCATATTTCGGCAGTCTACCTACTGTTTTCTTATTCATTCATCCATCCCGAGACGCGTTTCGCCGTATCACGGCTCATCAGTTGGGCTAGGATCGACAAACAAGAGAACATAATTTCTAGTAGATATTCCGGTACTTGCGGAACACAATGGTAAAATACAACGAATTGTACCAACTACGCATAGCTAGTACGTAAGAGGAGGCTGACATAGCAGCCACAAGCCGACTTTTACTACTGTGCAAGCTCCAAACGATGGGCGCATGCTTTAAATAAAGATAAAGGCAGTGGCCTACCAAAATAAGTGTTGCAAGATCTCTTTAATATGTGTGATCATACGTTTCCCTTAATAACGTTACCAGATTTCATTAAAGTGTAAATAAATTATTTGAAGGATACAGATCATGGGTTTTTTTTATGGGCATAGCACATGTACTCCAAGAAGATCCTTAAATTAAATTAAATAGGAACTCCTAATATAATTCTTCAAATACAATTTGATGTCTTACAAGTAACAGATTTACAAAATAATTTCATTCCCACATATGAATAGTATATTTATACAATAATTTTAAAGTAATACAAGGCAAGATATTTTGGAATATTAATTTTTTCATTTTACGAAGGTTTTAAGAATAATTATAAACAGTTAAGTTATTGAGATTATTTTTTTAAACTAGTACACCCCTTAACATGTATAGGCAAGTTATTAAAATCATTCAGCCCTTTGAAAAATAGTGAGTTCATGGTTTTTTTGTAATTTGTTCGTATTATGTAAAAATCATTTCATGATCGTGTTTGATGATCATGTATTTCATAAGAATATTTAATATAGTTATGTAGATAGATAGATAACAGATTATTTATTATTTTAAAAATGAATATCATGGTAAAGTACTTAAAGTGAAGATCAAGTGGTCGCCAATTTAAACAATCCTGCTTTAAAGCTATTGGCGTATATTTATTGCACTTTAAGATAATTCTCATACTCCTATTTTGCAATCTTTGCTAGGCAGATTTACTGTTGTTATCAAGAAAATATAAGAGGCTTGCGCAATAAGTAAAGTGAGGCTGTATAGTACTTTGCCTTGAATAAAAAGAAAGGTTATTGGATACTCGTAAAAAGAAGAAAAGTTTCGCAGCAATTTTCTATAAATACGAGTATATGACTTTGATATGTTAGACAAGAATCAATAAAAAAGCCTAAGTATTTTATTTCTGAAAGAACTTCTAGTTTTTGGTTATCAATAAAAATATTCATCTCTTCTTTTATCCCTACTATTCTCAAGACATGCCGAAGTTTATGTTTCGGTACACTACCGTATGCCTTCTTAAGATCTATAAAGGTCATATGTATTTCGTCATCTTTTTGGATCTTCTTTTCTATCAATTGTTGTAAAGTAAATAAGTTGTCTATACACGACCGGCCCGGAGTAAATCCGCTTTGGTTTTCAGATATCTTTCCTTTAATTGTTTCTCTTATTCTATTCTGCAATATTTTACCGTACAGTCTGCTCATAGTGCTTGTAACGCATATACCTCTATAATTATTAGGGTCTTTTCTATTTCCTTTCTTATAGATTGATGAAATGTAACTTTTTTCCATTCGGGAGGTGTTCTTCCTTGTGATATACAATTATTAATTAAGCTAGTTATTGTTCTCCACATGGTTATACCTCAATTTTTAAACATTTCTACAGACAGAGATGATAACAACAATAAAAGAGTTATATAATGAAAATATAGGATATGTGAAACAAGGACGCTATCTCTCGGAAGCTATCCACATTACAAAAGGTCGAAGACAAGGGTGTTGCCTTTCACCAATCTTATTTAATATATTTGTAGACAACGCTCTAAAGAAATGGAACCGCACTTGCCAAAGCATGGGCATCCCCATTAGTGATAAACACCTATTATCGTTAAACTTTGCAGACGACCAAGTAATAATGACACAAGATGCATTCGATATGGATATGTATTGAAGAGATTATACACACTAAGTTGGGAATGTGGAATCTTTGGCATAATGATACTACTCAGTATATATCACCACTACACCAAACACTTTATTTTTGCACTCGACGCGCGTTTCGCTAACCATGTTAGCTTCATCAGGAGCGATGATTGATTAAAGCTAAACTACCAAATCTACTCTATTTATACTTAGCCTAACCCTTGAATTACTCAAGCGGAACTAATGACATAGGCAAGGCTATCAGTTCCGGTCAAGTAACCAGTAGAGGGGACTATAAGGAATAGGCCCTCTGTCTTTGTTTAAACTACTTTTACATTTTATGATTTCCATACTTTCGTATGCGTTCAACAATCTCCTATCAGATACATTTTTTATTAATCTTAGATTATCTAATGTTACAGTATGATCAGCTTCAAGAGCATGTTCGGCAATGCTAGACTTTTCTGTTCTGTTGTATTTTAAGTGTGCTAAATGTTCTTTAAATCGTGTTCTAATTGACCTTTTAGTTTGCCCAACATACTTTTTGTCACAATCATTACAACTAATTTCATAAATTCCACTTTTCTCACAATTAGGAATCTTATCTTTGGGATTTCCTAAGATATTCCTCAGATTGTCTGATGACTTATAGACTAAGGTGAGGCCTACCTTATTAAATACCTTATTGAGTCCCTTGCTATATTTCGGATTATGTGGTATGGAGACATACTTGGTGTTATTTTCTTCGCGTGTAAAAAAGGTGGAATTCTGAATATTAAACCTAAACTGGTTACTTGACCGGAACTGATAGCCTTGCCTATGTCATTAGTTCCGCTTGAGTAATTCAAGGGTTAGGCTAAGTATAAATAGGGTAGATTTGGTAGTTTAGCTTTAGTCAATCATCGCTCCTGATGAAGCTAACATGGTTAGCGAAAACGCGCGTCGAGTGCAAAAATAAAGTGTTTGGTGTAGTGGTGATATATACTGAGTAGTATCATTGTGCCAAAGATTCCACATTCCCAACTTAGTTGAGATGGCTTCACGGTCAACGGAATTAAACCTTTATCGTAAGTACAGTAGTAAGATTAGATTAGTAGGTGCAGATATTTGGTTTTTAAAGTCTTGCAAGAAATTTAAAGTTTTTCCTAATTTTATTAAGGTTAATTTACCAAAACAAACATTTCAGAAAAAGTTTCAGTCTTTGCTAAACAAAAATGGCTTGACTTAGAAATCAAGAATTTGTACACAAAACGTAGTATGTTAGAAGTAGAATCATACAGCATATTCAAAAAACTTACTTCAGGATTAAACAATATTGAATATGAAGTATGGAGCGAGTTCCAGAGGAAAATGTTTTTAGTTATTGATATTCAATATAAAAAGAAATTCTCTATTCTAAGTAAAAAATTAAAAAAGCAGCTCTTACCAAAGAAGAATAGTCCTCAGGAACTCGTAAATATTGTAGAAAATCATTCTTCTCAATCCTTTACACAAAATGAAATTCGCATTTTAAACAAGGGTCTTAACTTTGCAGTACCCCCTCCTAGAGATATTTTATCAGAAATAGTTGCTCACATTGAAAGTTCCATTAGTACACTTCCAGAAAATAGTAAATCATTTGTTAGGGAAGCATGTCGCAATCAAATATCGAAAAACATAGTTAACAACACAAACTCTAATTCACAAAAAAACATAAAAGTAGTTAAAGGATTGAAAAAGAAAGATGTCTTCTACTTAAAAGCGGATAAAGGAAATAAGGTTGTTATATTGGATAAGAAAGATTACTTTGAACGCGTAGATAATCTTATTGAATCTGGCCCTTATGAAAAAGTAATAAGAAATCCATTACCGAGAATGATATCAGAGGTTAAAAATTCTTTAAAAAAATGTAAGAACCTTGTCTCCGATTCGCTAAAATTTAAATTAAATGTGAGTAATCCGACCATACCAAAATTGTATTGCTTACCCAAAATTCACAAACCTGGAAAAGCAATGCGACCCATTGTTTCATCGGTCGGATCACCCACATATTTAATATCCAAATGGTTATCAAAAGAACTTGAGAAGTTACCATTAAATAGTTTCGCAGTGAAGAATTCGTTAGAATTCATTAATAAAACAAAAAATCTAGTTCTTAATGAAGGTGAAGTCTTAATTTCTTTTGATGTAAGTTCTTTGTTCCCAAGTGTGCAAATTCCACAAACTTTACAATATCTCGAAGAATTACTTAGAATGAATGACTTTGAAGACGAAATTATTCGTGATTACTTAATATTATCTAAACTCTGTATGGAACAAAATTATTTCCAATATAACAATCAATTTTATGTTCAGAAAGAAGGAACAGCTATGGGTAATTGCTTGTCACCTTTCATAGCCAATTTATTCATGAGTAAGTTTGAAATCGAAGCCAGTCAAGGATTCGAATATTTCCCAAGGGTATGGTATAGGTATGTGGATGATATTTTCGCAATTTTTGATACAAAGAAAGCAAATATTGATGATTTTGTTTCCAAATTAAATAGCCGGTATGATTCCATTAAATTCACTTACGAAGTTGAGAACAAAGGACAATTGCCTTTTCTAGATATTTTAATTATTAAAAATAATAATAGATTAGAATTTGATATCTATAGGAAGGACACAGTAACAGATAGATATATTCCTAATGATTCATTTCATTGCAAACAACATAAATTAGCCTCATTACATTTTTTAGTTCATCGTTTGGTCACTTTCCCTCTGAATAGAGTAAACTTTAATAAAGAAAGGAATCGTATTAGAAATATAACTAGAGTTAATGGTTATGACGATGACTTAGTAAATAAGCTAATCAATAGGCATAAGTTTAGGTTTAATATTCAGAATTCCACCTTTTTTACACGCGAAGAAAATAACACCAAGTATGTCTCCATACCATATAATCCGAAATATAGCAAGGGACTCAATAAGGTATTTAATAAGGTAGGCCTCACCTTAGTCTATAAGTCATCAGACAATCTGAGGAATATCTTAGGAAATCCCAAAGATAAGACTCCTAATTGTGAGAAAAGTGGAATTTATGAAATTAGTTGTAATGATTGTGACAAAAAGTATGTTGGGCAAACTAAAAGGTCAATTAGAACACGATTTAAAGAACATTTAGCACACTTAAAATACAACAGAACAGAAAGGTCTAGCATTGTCGAACATGCTCTTGAAGCTGATCATGCTGTAACATTAGATAATCTAAGATTAATAAAAAAATGTATCTCATAGGAGATTGTTGAACGCATACGAAAGTATGGAAATCATAAAATGTAAAAGTAATTTAAACAAAGACAGAGGGCCTATTCCTTATAGTCCCCTCTACTGGTTACTTGACCGGAACTGATAGCCTTGCCTATGTCATTAGTTCCGCTTGAGTAATTCAAGGGTTAGGCTAAGTATAAATAGGGTAGATTTGGTAGTTTAGCTTTAGTCAATCATCGCTCCTGATGAAGCTAACATGGTTAGCGAAACGCGCGTCGAGTGCAAAAATAAAGTGTTTGGTGTAGTGGTGATATATACTGAGTAGATTATACACAGACTACAAGGAATGGGGACTGGAGGTGAGCCTTGAAAAGACGGAGTATATGGTTGTGAACTCCGAAATAGAATTTGATGTCTTAATTAACAACGATACACATGTCAAACAAGTCAAGGAATTTAAATATCTAGGAGTACTGATTGACAACAAAAATGGTATAGGTAAAAAGGAAATACAGAATAAAATACAAAAAGCCAGGAGGATCATAGGAGCTCTTAACTCAATATGGTGGGATCAAAACATAACTACACAAAACAAAAAGAGAATTGGAAGAACAATGGTAGAATCAGTTTTAAGCTATGGTAGTGAACTAAGGGTAATGATCCGCACTCGTGCCGCTCCTGGAGCGCTTTAGGGACTTCTCTGCAGCACGTGTGCTAGACCCATAAAAAAAAAAAAAATGAAAGAAGAGGATAAAAGAAAAATAACGATGATAGAGATGGATTACCTGAGAAGAAGCGCCGGAGTGTCCAAATTCCAACACATAATAAACCAAGAAATACGCAACAGAACAGTAGCAACAGAAACAATTATACAAATAATAGAAAATAGAGGATTAAAATGGTTTGGACACCTACTCAGAATGAACGATACAAGATAGCCCAAAAGGCTCTTGACATGGAAACCATCGGGAAGAAATAAAAAGGGACGACCACGTAGATCCTGGAATGAAGATATGAGACAGGCCATGAGGTCACGAGGAATGGACGAAGAGATGGCGGACGATAGAGAAGTTTGGAGAAGACTAATGGGAACACAACACTTAGTTGTATAATTGTTATATATAGTCCCTGGCCAAATTATTAGACGCACTGTATTTTTTTTAGTAATTTTATGTTTCTTAAGAGTTTTTATGCAATAATGGTATATTTAAACTACAATATTATTGATTTTTATTTAAAAGAATTGTTGTAGACTACATATTTGTATTTATTTTTAACATATGGCAACACTGTGTTGACAAAGTGATACATGAACGTAAACAAGTACAAACCTGTATCAGTCGCGATCGGAATCGAGTCAGGTACGGACGTGTTTCTGTGGCTTTATGGACTGTGATTTTTTGTTTAACAGTTTTATACTACTCAGTTATTAGTTTATATTGTATGCAGTGTTTTAAAAAAGTAATTGGACTATTTTCATTATGGGTAGAAAAGGCGATCTTTCACCACGTAAAAAAGCTGAAGTGAAGGCCCTTGTGATTGCGAAAACATTTACAAACCGAGAAATATCACGAAGATTGGAGGTTTCTGAAGCTAGTGTACGACGCATAAAAAAGAAAATTGAGTCAGGGAATGAATTAAGCCCGAAAAGAAAGAAAAGATGCGGTAGAAAACCAATTTTCACTCCACGGTCAGAGAGATGTTTGAAGAAAATTTGTGTAGAAAACAGATTTGCTACCACAAAGGTAATAAAATCACAACTCCAGGATGCTAGCGTAAATGCTTCTGAGCGTACTGTTCGAAGAAAATTGAAAGAATTAGATTTTAAGGCCTGTCGCCCCGCCAGGAAGCCCAAGTTAACAGCTGCAATGAAAGCAAAGCGCCTGAAGTGGGCCAAACAATGGCAAGACAAAGATGTGGACTTCTGGAGATCGGTAAGATACAGCAATTTAATCAATAATTGATACATTATTATCATTTTCAGTTAAATAAAGCAAATAAACATGGAAGTTTATATATTTTTCCTATTTTTGACAGGTCTGCTTCAGTGACGAAAGCACATTCGAAATTTTGCAGAATAAAGCTCAGTATGTGCGTCGTCGTCATGGAGAAAAGTTTCATCCTGATTGTGTCGTCCCGACGGTTAAACATCCCACCAAAGTGACGATTTGGTCAGTCATCAGCGGCAAGGGCACTGGACGTCTGTACGTCGTCAAAGGAATAATGAGGCAAGATCAGTACAAAGAAGTATTACAAAATCGGTTGATTCCGCAGCTCAGAGAATGGTTTCCAAATGGGGAACCATTCACTTTCATGCAAGATGGAGCTCCCTGCCACACTGCTCGGTCTGTTAAAGCTTTTTTGGCAGAAAAAAATATCCCTCTGTTGGATTGGCCGGGTATGAACCCCATTGAAAATGTGTGGGAGCTGATGAAAAGAGAAGTGGCTAAAGATGTGATTACCAACAAAACCCAGCTCCTAGAAAAGATTATTCATGTGTGGAATCATCATCCTCAAATGCAGGAGACAGTACAATCTTGCATTGATAGCATGCCGCGCAGAATTAAAGCTTTGATAGCGGCTAAAGGTGGCTCAACTAAATATTGACTTTTACTAACATTAATTTCACTTTTCTTTAAAACTTAATAAACTTATGCTTTTCTAAATTAATGCTGTTTTATTTATGTCAAATAAATAGGTAATTGATTGGATAATATAAAAATAAAAAACAAATCAATTTAAAATAATAAAACGGTACAATATCACTCGGTAATTAATATTTTGCATGAAATTTTGCAGTGCGTCTAATAATTTGGCCAGGGACTGTATTACTTGTGTATATGTACAGTTAAACCCAAATATATATATAAGAAAAATATTCACATTTTTCAAATTAATTTGTGAAAATCTATATAGTAGTTTGCTTGAGTGAGTTTGCAGATAGCGACATTTAATAGTTTGTCATTAGTAGAAATTAAAGTGTCATCCGCAAAAAGGCTTATGAATTCAGAGTCGATAAAATGATTAATGTCATTTAGATATGTCACAAAAAGAAGTGGTCCAAGGACGCTCCCCTGTGAGGACACCAAAGTTATTTGGAATTTTCATTGACTTGCAACTATTAATCTTAGTTATCTGTTTACGATTTATTAAGTAATTCATAATACAGTGCAGAACAACACCACCAACACCCTAATATTTTAGTTTAATAATCAAAATGTTATGATCAACAGTTTCAAAAGCACGGCTAAAATGTAGAAAAGTAGCAGCAATACAGTTATTGCTGTCAATGAGTTTGTTAGTTCAGGTTAGTTTAGGTTAAATGGAGATAAGAAAACAATGACTCGACTTTATGCTTCAATGTATTAGTGTAGTATCTAATAGGTCTTGTGTATTTTCCACTACACACAGTATCATCTGATGTTATTAATTACCTTGACGTTTCTTCATGTGACTCCTTGGAAAGCTTCCTTGAATATATTATTCGCGTAGACGTGGAATAGTGACGTACTCTTCTCTCGATGAGGGATGTCTGTAACGTTGCTGACACCATCCTAACATTTGCAGTTTGCTGTTATACGTAGGCTGAAAAGTTTTTGGTCTAGCTACTTAAGACATTTTTTTTTTGCAAAATTCGATTTTATTCATCAATACAGTTTCCTTCAAGAGCGATACAAGTAGTCAAACGCTTTTCTAACATTTCTATACCTTTCTTGTAGAAGGTTTGTCTTTGCCTTCAAAATAGGCCTCAGTTTCGGCGGTAACTTTTTCATTGGAACAAACTCTCTTTTCCGCGAGCAGTTTTATAAGGTCTGCGAATAGATAATAGTCGTTGGGGGCCAAATCTGGAGAATGCGGTGGATGAGGAAGCAATTCGAACTTCAATTCATACAATTTTGCCATCATAACCATTGACTTGTGACACGATGCATTGTCTTGATGAAAGAGCACTTTTTTCTTGTTCATTTGGGGCCATTTCTTTGCTATTTCTGCCTTCGATAACTTAATAAAATGTTCGCTATTGATGGTTTTTCCCTTCTCAGCATAGTCGATGAAAATTATTCCATGCGCATCCTAAAATACAGAGGTCAAAACTTTCCAGTTGACTGTTGTGTGTTTGATTGCTTCGGGCGGCTTTCACCGACTGCTGTCCAGTCAGCTGACTGACGATTTGATTCCGGTGAGTAGCGGTGGATCTATGTTTCATCCATTGTCACATATCGCATGAAAATATCCTTTGTATTGCGCTTGGACCAAACAGCGCTCAGAATCATCAACACATTGTTGTTTTTGGTCCATTGTGAGCAAACGCGGTACCCATTTCGAACAAAGCTTTCTCATGTCCAAATATTCATGCAAAATATGACCAACACGTTCTTTTGATATCTTTAGGGTGTCAGCTATCTCACACAATTTTACTTTACGGTCATCCAAAACAATTTTGTGGATTTTTTTAAGTTTTCCGGTGTAACCACCTCATTTGGGCGTTTGGAACGTTCAGCATCATTTGTATCTCTACGACCACATTTAAATTCAGCATTCCAGTAAATTATGAGTGATTTTTTAGGGGTAGAGTCCCTGTAACACTTGGCAAGCCATTGCTTTTGCTTGAACATGATCAAAAAACACGGTTTAATCAACACATGAAATTCGATTTTTTTCCATTATTTGGAAAATATCATGTAACGTCACTAAACCACTGTAACTTGTAAACTAATCGTGGAAATGTCATGAAATTTTGACACGTATCGTTTGAAGGTTGGTACTTGCTAAGAATCATATGGATTTTTTGAAAAGGGCGACATCTATGTCTCAGGCAAAAAACTTTTCAGCCTACGTGTTAGGTCGAAATTTGGAACTATGTGTATTTCTTCCGTATTAGTCTCTATCGCTTTAAGGATCTCTATCAACTTATGGTGCTGTAGTGTGTAATGCAGTCGAAAACTCTCCATTAATACAGGAGTATAGTTGATATTCAGGTCCTTTCATCTTTGAGTTAATCCGTTCAGAGAAAACAACGCGTCATGAACACCAAACATTGGGCTTATAATCGAATTTCATTACGATGATTCGATACTATATGTATCTGTTATTTGGTTGGCATCGACTGTTCTACAGTCATTTTTTTTATTATTTTGGTACTGAGGAATGATACTGACACAATGACATTACCCAAGTTAGCACCACTATGCTAACCATGTTGGCATCATCAGGAGCGACGATTGACTCAAACAAGTATTTCGTGTAGTGCTGATAACCGTTGTGTACGAGTATACTATCTTTATTGGTACTTGTTTGTATAAAAAACCTTGTTTAAATTAGTTTTATGTTTGGGGCGGAAGTTTTTAAAAGGAATAAATTCTATGCTCTCTAAGATAAATGCGTATTATAAGTTATAAAATTGTGAGGCCTTCAAAAAATATGTAAAATAAGTGTATTACTTATAAAATAAAGTTAAAGAAAACAGATCGGTGAGTCCGAGTGCGGCCTCCCGATAAGGGTGGGCGGCATTGATGAATATAAATCTCGTCCCGGCTCGGTCTTATCGGCGGCCGCCACTCCACCCCGCTGTTGCTGTTTAGATATTCTAATAGCGAATGAAAAACAGAACCGGATACATTTTTTTCCTCTTAAAAATCTGTATTCATTTGCAAAATTTTAAATGATATTTGCGTATCATATTTCTAGTTGTCTAGATGACTCTTGTTTTAGACACTATTATAGTTTGTATTGTAAATTGCACCTAATAATTGTTTCTATTCTCTGAGGCCTATTACTAAGAACTTAACCCACTCGCCTACGCTCCAGACCTGTACATATGTAGATGGTTGGGGAATCGTTTAGTGCAGGGCCGATGTGTGAGTTCAAAAGAGCTCTTTCAACAACACCGAAAGAAGAAACTAATTTTTTTACCATAAAAAAAAAACCATATCAATTTTCTTTATTTAGAAAATTGCATATTGGTTTGGATACATATCACATAATTTCTATGTAATATAAAATATAATAAATCCTTGTGGTTACGATAAAAGGTAATATGTTTAAAAAATAAATTTAAGAGTTTTTTATAATTTAGGAGATCACAGGTACCTTTTTCGGATCGTACTTTATTTGTACCTATAGTTTCACTTAGTTCTACAACAATAACAGTCTTCATATTTTAATTTTTTTGCACTTTACTAAATAACAATTTTAACTAATGTGTGGAAATAAAGTTAGGTTTTATTTTATCTGAAATTTCTTTCTTTAATTGTCTAGTTTAGTGACAGAATTAGTTCCACTTAATTTAACAACGAATTTGTTATTTCTATGCTAGACAAATACAGTTGCTGTATATAAATAGGTGGTGCCCAAAAATAAATAATAAAAAAAGACATATTTAAGGGCGTCTTTACTACTAGAACCCATTTTCTGCGGCATAAGAGCTGCCATTTAGTACGAGTAAGTTTTAGTAGAGAAACTAGAAACTGCCATAATATAATATTTCTAGTTATCCGGATGACATTTGTTTTAGATGTTGTTATGTTTTGTATTGTAAAAGTACCTAATAATTGTTCTTAGAAAAAAATTAAAAATCCAGTAATTTTCTAGCAAACATGTAGATCTAAAATAAATACTTAATTTGACTTTCTGGTGGTGACTAGAAAAGTCCAAAGCAAAAAAAAAACGACGTAATACTGCAGGATAAACAACAGTTAGTTGCTCCCTTCGGAATAATAGGATTCGTATAACCCTCCAAAATAGGCGTTTCCTTCCGCAATTACCTCTGCGTTTGAATAAAATTTCCTTTGTGTCAGTCATTTTTTATATTAGGGACAAAGCAGCAGTCCAAATGAGCAAAATCTGCAGAATAGGAGGGAAGCTAAACGAGTTGAAACTTCAGTTCCGTCAATTTTGAGGTCACAATATCACAGGAGTATATTGGTACATTGTAGTGGTGGAAAAGGACTTTTTGTGTACCATCCAGTAACGATGAATAATATGAATCTGTAAGAGTTTTTATTCTTTTATATATAGTTGATGAGGATTAATTCGCGTGAATCTCAAAAGATCGCCGCAATGGCCTTCCCTACCGAAGGAACGCTGAATTTCTTTCGTATAAACTCTCCTCTGGGGACTCATTATTTCAACTGTTCCTAGGTTTTTGGCGGGTAGAGGTGTAATTATGTTTTCTCCATAGTGACGGCCTGTGAATTCCTTTAAAATAGCAAACTGTCTTTGGAACACCTCATATGATTTCGTTTTTGAACAACTGTGAGTAATAGCGGTACCCATCTGATCATGTTCAAATTGTGATGTACAATAATATATACCGATTCACTCAAGATACCCGCAGCACTAAAAACCATCTATCACTATATTATGGGTTCAAATAATGATTTCTACGGTAGTTACCTCAACAGGGCGTCCAGAACAACCAGCATCATTCATATGAACAATTCGAAAATTATAAAACCATTTATAATATGTTGTAATCGAAGGTGCACCTTCATCATAATATCCATTAAGCTTCTTTTAATCTCCTGAGGCAATTTACCTTTCATAAAGTATTATTCGATCAATACACAAACCCCTCTTTCATTCATTGTTTCGAAATCACTCAACTTCCTCAATTTAAACGAATGCCAAATGCCGAGAATAAAACTAATTTCGCTAAAATTTGGTGTGTATTCTTCTTCTTAGTGTGCCTTATGTTCTAAGGACGTGGGCGATCACATTTGCCTGTCTAATTTTATCTATTGTCGCCCTAAACAGTTCAGTAGATTTCATGTTTGTCCACTGTCGTAAGTTTTTCAACCAGAAGTTACGGCGCCTTCCTGGTCCTCGCCCACCGATTATTTTTCCTTCAGTTATAAGTTGCAGGAGTTCATACTTTTAGCTTCTCATAATATGGCAAAAGTAAGTGCTTTTTTTTTCTTTAACATCTGGAACTCCCGTTCCTTTCTCATCCCATCAAGTATTTCCACGTTTGTGGTATCCGCTATCCAAGAAACACGCAACATTTGGCGATAGCACCACATCTCAAATGATTCCATTTTTTGTTGTCTGTGATTGTTGCAGCTTCTATACCGTATAACATGACCGAGAACACGTAACATCTTAGCACTCTTATTTTTGTTTTTAAGTTTAGTGGGCAGTTACAGAGTATATTGCGCATTTTATTAAAGGAGCTTGGTGCTTTTTCAATTCTTGGGCGTATTTCAACCAGAGTGGTCCTAATCTTCACTAATTACGCTTCCTAAGTACGTTATTTTTGTTACCCTTTCAAGTGTTTGTTGATGTACTTTAATATTTATGTTTGTATTAGGATTCTTATTGACCACCATTGTTTTTGTTTTATTCGTATTTAGTTTCATTCTATATTCCATTAATTCATTCCCTTCTTCATTAATTGTAATTCCATCTTTTTTTTTTTTTTTTTTATCAGAAAGTGCTTTATTCAAGATTTCCTCCGAATAGACACTGAATAACAGGGGTGACAAAATACAATCTTGACGTACGCCTTTCTTTATTATTATTTCTTTGGACAGTTGGTTCTAAACTTTTATTTTGGCAGTCTGGTTCCAGTATAAACTTGATATTATTTGCTTGTTTTTGTCGTCAATGTTACACGATTATAGTAATTCCATCATTTTCTCATGATTTACCATATCAAAGGCTTTTTGGAAATCTATGAAGCATAAATAAACATCAGAGTTGACATCCCTACATCTTGCAATCAGAACGCGGATGGAGAATGATGCATCCCTCGTTCCTAGTCCATTCCTAAAGCCGAACTGTGTTTGTCCAGTACGTTCATTTAGTTTCTGGTATACTTTTTGATGGATTATTTTAAGGAAGAGTTTCAAGATATGGTTTATTAGACTTATATTCCGATATTCGTCGCACTTTCTAGGGTTATTTTTTTGGCAATGGTATAAAAATTGATGTCAACCAATCATGAGGTACCTCACTTGTGTTGTATACGCTGTTGAAAAGGTCCTGTATAATGTCTATATGTTTTTCAAGAAATATTTTAATGATTTCTGTAGGTATATTACACAACTCTACAAAGCCTATTTCAACTGCCCTGTTCGGAATTTAGACAAGCTCTGGGCTTCACATGTTGCTTGTAATAATTGCAAAAGATATTTAGAAGGTAAACAATTTTTAGTAAAAAAAAATATAAATATGTTTATTTTTATCTTTATTTATTTCAGGTTGGTATCGAGGTGAGAAACGGAGTATGAAATTCGCAGTACTGAGAATTTGGCGGGAGCCAAGAGACCACGTTAATAATAACTGTTATTTTTGCGTAGTAAATCCAGCTAAAAGACGTAGAGGCAAAAATGCGAAACCCATCGAATATCCTGACCTTGCTTCATCTTCTGCTCCAATCTCACATAGCCCAGGACTTTTTGAAGATTATTGTAACGATTTTCTTATAAGAGGTTTGTTTTTGAAGCAATTGGGATGCTTTGTGTTCCCCCAGTGAATGGCGTTTTTGTTTGAAGCAATTATTGACAGTTCGACGAAAAGCTTGAAAGCCGTTTTATTACATAACGGAAATAAATTTCCATCTCTTCCAGTCGCTCATTCTGTACGAGGCTGGTTTGAAAAGTCCGTGTAAAGTCCGAGAGATGGCACCACCGGCGCATATTGAGGTCATGTTTAGTTAGTAGCATCTCTTGAATGAACGCACACCAAGTTTCAGCCATATTGGTCTATTTCTTTGTGTTTAGCATTCGTGTGAATCAAGGAAGTCGAGTGATTTTCAAGAAATGGACGAAAAAGAATTTCGTGTGGTGATTAAACATTACTTTATGAAAGGCAAAACGCCTCAGGAGACTAAAGAGAAGCTTGATAAACATTATGGTGACTCTGCACCTTCGATTAGAACAGTTTATAAGTGGTTTCAAAATTTTCGGACTGGCCATACGGGCACAAGTGACGCTGAACGTTCTGGACGGCCTATGGAGGTTACGACTCCAGAAATCATTGATCAAATCCATGATATGGTGATGGATGACAGAAGAGTTAAGGTGCGTGAGATTGCTAGTGCTGTGGGCATCTCGACTGAACGGGTACATAATATTTTGCATAAACATTTGGACATGAGAAAGCTATCCGCAAGATGGGTGCCGCGATTGCTCACGCTTGACCAAAAACGGAATCGTGTGAAGTGTGTGTGCAAGGATGGTTTGCAGCTGTTCCAGAAGAATCCGGAGGACTTTAAGCGTCGTTTCGTCACTATGGATGAAACATGGATACATTACTATACTCCTGAGACCAAACAACAATCTAAACAATGGGTTACCAAGGGGAATCTGCACCAAAAAAGGCGAAGACCGTTCCTTCGGCCGGAAAGGTTATGGCGACTGTCTTTTGGGATTCGCAAGGGATAATCCTCATCGACTATCTGGAAAAGGGTAAAACTATTACAGGTGAATATTATTCATCGTTATTGGACCGTTTGAAAACCGAGCTGCAAGAAAAACGCCCGCGATTGGCCCACAAGAAAGTCCTTTTCTATCACGACAACGCACTAGCACAGACCTCAGCAGTTGTGGTCGCAAAATTAATGAAAATAGGATTCCAACTCATTTCACATCCCCCCTATTCTCCAGACTTGGCTCCCTCGACTACTATTTGTTCCCCAATTTGAAGAAATGGCTGGCGGGACAAAGATTTTATTCAAACGAGGAGGTGATTGCAGACACTAATGGATATTTTGCAGACTTGGACAAATCCTATTATTCGGAAGGGATCAACAAACTAGAACATCGTTGGACGAAGTGTAGAAGCCTAAAAGAAGACTATGTCGAAAAATAAAAAAGGTTTACCCCAAACACATAAGTAGTTTTTATTTTTGCACGGACTTTTCAAACCAGCCTCGTACATCTAAAAGAAAACTATGAAAGTGTTAAAATTTTACTCGAAGCTTTAAAATATCAAGAGTATAAGTGGCAGTTCATTGGAGATTTTAAGATGGTAGGATTTTTAATGGGACTACAGGGTGGATATACAAAATATCCGTGTTATCTCTGTTTGTGGGATAGTAGAGCGGATGCTTAACACTATGTTCAACGATTATGGCCACTAAGAATGGAATTTTGTGTTGGAAAACCAAGCGTTAAATGTGAACCTATTGCTGAACCTGAAAATGTATTAATGCGCCTTTACACATCAAGTTAGGGCTTATGAAACAATTGGTAAAAAAAGCTAGATGAAAAATCTGAGGCTTTTACATTTTTAAAAAACTTTTTTCCAAAGTTGTCAGAAGCAAAGGTTAAAGCTGGAATTTTTGTTGGTCCACAAATTAAAAAAATTTTGCCAGTGAAGAATTTCCAAAATTACTTACTAGTGCTCAAAAAAAAAGATGGAATAGTTTTAAAGCAGTAGTCCCTGGATTTTTAGGGAATAACAAAGTTGAAAATTACCAAAGAGCTAGTTGAAAACATGTTAGAAAACTTTAAAAACCATGGGTTGCAGAATGTCATTTATGCTGCATAAATTTTGAAAACAACATGGGGGCGTACTCAGAAGAACAAGGAGAACGTTTTCATCAAGATATTATGAACTTCGAACAACGTTATCAGGGCCAATACAACGAAAATATGCTGGGGGACTACATTTGGGGTTTAGTGAGAGAAAGTACTTCTAAACTTTTTTCCACTATTTTGTATATGATTTAAAAAAATCATATATAAATATATTTGTTTCGATTTATCAATAAATAAAAATTTAAACTATGGATTTTCTAAAATACTGTTTGACCGTTCTCCTGGATACAAAAGCAAACTTTTTCAGGCCATATATATTTTTTTCGTCTAACTGTCGATAAATCTATCGAAATTTCATACCCTCTTATCAAAGTCAAAATTCATGTTGACCTGTGTTATCTCCTCCTACTGCCTTTTTTTTAAGCTGATTTGATGCTGCTAATATTTCGTTTTTATTTTTGGGGGGCCCGTTGTATTAAGCTTATTTGTATTATGTTGTCTAGTTGTGTCACTATACATTTCTCCTATATATTTTTCCCATCTATCTATTCTTTCTTGTATGTTTAGTTCTTCTGTATCCTCTATTATCTGTGGTTGCCTTTGTAATCTTAGTCCAGCAGCTTCTTTGATTTTCTTGGGTAAATTAAATGTGTCGTATTTCTTTTCTAATGCTTCTATTTCTGTGCATTGTTCATTTAGCCAGGTGTGTATTCTACCAACTGAAAATGATAATAAAAACCAGCAATGTCATCTTTCTAACTTTCCATGGACTTTTTAAATGGCCCCCCATTGGGACCGAATGACGAAAAGATGGCCATAAGTACCTAAAATGAGGGACTTTTCAGGCTCTAGGTATATGGGTTGGTACCTGCGCTATTCGAAACTACCAGTTATAATAATCAAGTGTGCACACGTGGCTCTTAACACCTATTGTTGTTAGAGCGTCGAGCAGACCAGATTCTCAGCTTGTTCTGTTTGAGTTAGACAGGCAGATTCAATTGCGCTCAAATGTTTTGTATTTGAAGTTAATTTAATTTGGTGAAATGGATTCTCCGAAGTGAGTACATTTAAACGATATAAATTGATTACAATACAATTTGATTATCATTTAATTATTGTAACGTTTAAAATAACACTTTTTAGAACTTTTAGTTTCAAATGTCAAAATTAAAATATACATAAGTTAAAAGTCCCACGACATCTCACTGTTAAACCAATTTTATCGTGTTTTTTAACTATTTTTTAATAATATAGAAGTAAAATCAGCTGCCCGCACTTGCACATTTTTTTAAAATAAATTTTATGTAAAAAAGATCAACCGAAATAGGGATACAGAAGTACAAGTGACGGAAATACTGCGCGTCGTTTCTTCGAAAATTCGACAATTATGGCCACAATAACTGGACTAGACGAGACGTTAATTAAGAGATTTTACGTTGTATTACAAGTTATTACTTGCGGCTTCGATATTATTGTCCGAGATATGAGGAATACTACCTAGAAACAGCTCGTCTATATGTACGTTTATATCCCTGGTTGCCAACGACAGTTCACAAGATTTTGATTCACAGCGGATGCATTATTCAAGCTTCGATTTTACCAATCGGACAGATGTCTGAAGAGGTCCAAGAATCTTGTTACAAATTTATAAAAAAATATCAATAGGACTTTGCGCGAAAATTTAATCGTGTTAAGAATATGGAAGATGTATTTCAGAGGCTTTTGGTATCATCAGATCCGTTAATATCAAGCCTGCGGAAATTACCAGCGAAAAAATTGAAAATGTTGGACTCTGAAGTGTACAACTGCTAAAAGCTCCCAGTTCTGAGATTCAGAGCAGTGATGATGCGTCAACACTTTCATCAGATGAAGAATATTGATGTTTTCTTGTAATAACATTTTTATATAGTTTACATTGTCATTATATATTAATAACAAACAGTTTCACTTTAAAACATTAACTTATTCCATTCCACTTTGTTTTTCACTTTTTTAATTTCAGATCCTTATCAGCGACATCGAGAACCCCTATAGTCGAAATTTCATGAAAATGGCAAAAATTATCATTTTTGTCCGCATATCAGATCCGCCATTTTGTTTTTCACATTTTTAACTTCAGATTCTTCATCAGCAACCTCGAAGAGTCTTATAGTCGAAATTTCATGAAAATATGGCAATTTTTATCAATTTTGTCCGCCATCTTGGAGCCGCCATTTTGTTATTTACATTTCTTATGTCAGATTCTTAATCAGCGACCTCAAAAAACCAGATATGCAAATTTTCATTTAATTCAAATAACAGCTTCATATTTTGGCCACCTTTTCGGGTTTTGGTCCCAATGTGGGCCCACGTAAAAGTCTGTCAAGTAAGAACGTGTTTCGAGAACATTTTTTGCCATCAATGTATTCTTTGGTGTGTTAACAATAGCGCAATTACCTTTGTAAGTTATCCAATCGCCTCCTACATCAATAATCGCCTGGCATCTTCGAGGTATGCTGTTACTGAGATTTTCTGGAATGATCTCCAAATTTTTCGAATCTCGCAAGCCAACTGAGTCAAAGTCCTCAGTCTTTCCTCTGAGCTTTTTCTTTATAAGGGACCAAACGTTTTCAATAGGGTTGGCTCCTTGACGCAGCGTCAATTTCGAGTCCCGTGAAAATAAAGACACGATTCGTTTTTCGACTTTCGGAGTGACTTTGCCTATCGAGCCACGTGTTGGCAAGTTGGCGACATTTTTCGTCTCGTTTAAACGATTTATCCACTTCTTCATAAACGATGTCGACTTTTTAGCGGCCGCGGAATCTGTCATTTTAGGCCCCTTTGGATGGGAACAAAGAAAGACTGCCTCGAACCGACGCGCGAACAAGTGACTCATTTTGGATTTTACGTGATTTCGACGAAAGTTCTGATACTTTTACTAAAATGACTCGTAGATGAAGGTTCTCTACCGATTTTTTGTTGGATAGGTAGAATCGCATCTACCAAAAATGAATTATCGCGGACACGTCCTTACTTGACAGACTCTACTTTATAGTGATGTACTACTTACAAGAGAAAGTTCAGCAGAAGATGGGTTTTAGCAATTTTTACAACTAAAAACTATTCAGAAATTGTTTCTGCTAAAATTTATAAAATATTGAAAAAAAAAACACAATTGTAAGATTCTTCGCCTCCAGCAAGCCTAAAAATGACGCGTAATATGATATATTTGAAGCATTTTAATGAATACAATTACGAGGAAAGATTCAAAAGTTCAGATCTGGATCAGGTAGGAAATTTAGAAAATCGAATTTCCTGGTGTACTGTACAGTATCATAACTTTAATCGATTTACTAGTGATATATCATTTTAAACTCCTGGTTATTAAATAAAATTAAATCTTTTTAGCTAATGCTCTATACTTGTTGTAAAACAATGACTCTTCATTTTTTAATGACGTGCGCGACATAGAACTACGAGGACAAGATAACTTTTATCTGATTTAGATTTGACAAGTTTTATAAAATTAAGTAACTAAATATTCCAAAAGTAAATAAATGATTAATATTTTTAATAATTTTTTTTTTCATTCCACAATCAATAATCAACAATAACTACGTAATCATAAAATTTACTTAAAAATAACTTAATTGTCTCTCGTGTTCTTGTTCAATAAACGTCACCCATTACTTTGTAAAAACCCACTCAACTGCAGGTGTGACTTTTCTAGCTAAAGAAAGCATTGTATCTGTACAATCTTCGCCATCCAAGATACTTGGATTTCTTCACGTTTCAGGAAAATAACGAAAAACATATTCCTTAGTTTCTGTCGATCTGTGTAGCTATTAATTTGGCCTATTGGACTGTAGCTCTATTTCAACGATAACTCTTGAACGTAATGAGATATTGATTTAAATTTTGGAACACATGTAATAACTTTTTCTTGACTTTGAAGTTCTGCAGGAACTTTTCCTGGTTTTTTATTGAAATAATGAACAAATTTTAAAAGTAAATAAAAGGGAAGACAAACCATGTCATTTATAAAATCGCTGTACGGCCAAATCAACGATACCTGAAACGTTTCAATGAGTGCGGTAAGGCCAAGTCGACTAAATCGTAACCCTGTCTTATATAAAAAAAGTTACCTTACTCCGCTTCATTGCAACAACGTTAGGAAAAATTAATGGATGCCAGCTGTCTTGTAGTAAACTCTGCTCTCGATACGTACCAACGTTGCCGCTTATATTTATTTATTTTAATAGCTGGATGAAGGTGATTATATTTAAATAAGAATTTAGCAAATATTTATATATATTATATATATATATATAATATTATATATATATATATATATATATATATATATATATATATATATATATATATATATATATATATATATATATATATATATATATATAAAAACTCCTGGACAAAATTAACGCAACAATCTGAAAATTAATTTATCTTTTTCTTATGTCAGTTTTAAAGTTATTTTTTTAAATATTTATATTTGAATAGTAGGCTATGCATACTTTGTTTCGTTGTTCATGACAGAAATCAAAACAATTCGTTTAGTTTTAAACAATTTTTTAGAAGATAAACAATTTTCTGTAATAATGCGATAGATTTTCGTTAAAAGTAAGCTTATAAATTGTTCCCTTTTTCAAAGTAATACGTTTTTGTGCTAGACTGTTTTATTTTTGACCTCGAAGAATTAGAAAAATGAATCGAACAAGGAATTTAACTGAACACGAGGTAGTGCGAGCCTCAGTTTTATTGGACGAGGGATATTGTCAGAGTTATGTTGCCAATTTGTTAGGCAAACATCGTTCTACAATAAGTCGTATGGTAAGACGGTTGAATGAAGTAGGAACTTATTCTAGAAGACTAGGGCAAGGGCGAAAACGATGCAATAGCGACCTAGATCAACGTTTTATAAGACAATATGCTTTAAGAAACAGGACTGTCACTAGTTCTATAATAAGAAACGAACTCGAAGGTGTTCGCAAATTCATAATTTCTTCTAAAACAGTTAGAAGACGGTTAAATGAAGCTGGAATAAACAGTAGCAGACCAGCCACTGCGCCCTTGCTTACTAGAGAGAACAAAGTTGCCAGGTTGCCAGTTTTCTTCACAGATGAAACTAGGGTTAGTCTAAAACATCCAGATCGTCGTGAGCGAGTATGGCGAAGACCAGGAGAGAGGTTTGCTCCTTGCAATATCTCTGCAAGGATTCCATTCGGCAGTGGCTCTGTTATGTTCTGGGGTGGCAACTGCTTTGATGCTCGCACAGAGTTAGTTCCTGTCCGTACGAGATCCATGAATGCTGACTACTATCTTGAGAATATTGTCATAGAACATGTGATGCCTTTCGGTCATTTTGTGGGGCCCAATTTCCTGTTTATGCAAGACAACGCTCGACCTCACGTGGCTAGGGAGGTACTCGATTATCTTAATCAAGTTGATATACCGATTATGCAATGGCCACCAAAAAGCCCGGATCTGAATCCGATAGAACATGCATGGGATCACCTTAAGAAAAATGTGAAACGTCATATATCTGCACCTAGAAACCTGAGGGAACTCGAAAATACAGTTATCACAGAATGGGAGCAAATTCCTCAAGATTTTATCCAAAATGTAATTAGAACCATGCCTAGGCGCATAAACGCTGTCATCCGAAGTAGAGGAGGCAACACATGCTACTAGTGTCCCAGTTACACCATTAATTTTGCTACTAGTGTCCCAGTTTATTTTTTCCATTATTACATAATTTCAACGATTTTGTTATTAGTCTTAAGAATAATTTTAATTCGAATCTTATAGAGAAATTTGGTAGCTAATTCACTTTTAAAGTATCCGAATAAGTTTTTTCTAAATTTTAGTATAACCAATGTTCATAAAAAATTATTAAAATTAATTCATTATAGAGATTTGTATGATTTAATATATTGTTGCGTTAATTTTGTCCAGGAGTGTATATAAATATATATATATATATATATATATATATATATATATATATATATATATATATATATATATATATATATATATATATATATATATATATATATATATATATATATATATATATATATATATATATATATATATATATATATATATATATATATATATATATATATATATATATATATATATATATATATATATATATATATATATATATATATATATATATATATATATATAAATAAAATGCGCGTCTCTCTGTCTGTCTGTTCGTTAGTGCGCTTATCATTCGAGAACCACTTATCAGATTTACGTGATTTTTTTATTCCTACATATATTCACTGACCAGGTTATAGATACATATTTTATTACGTTAGGTAACATAAGGAATAAGTAGTGACGATAATAGTGAATCAAGTCTTGTAATACGCTGCCTAAACCGTTAAATATGGATCAATATCGTGTAGCAAAGGATATAATATATATAAAACGCAACGTCTCTCTGTCTGTCTGTCCGTTGGTGCGCTTATCACGCGAGAACCACTTATTCGATTTACGTGTTGTTTTTTTTAATTCATACATATGTTGTCTGGCCAGGTTATATAATAATAATCTATATAATACATATAAAGCGCAACGTCTCTCTGTCTGTCCGTTGCTGCGCTTATCATTCGCGAACCACTTATCTGATTTACGTGTTTTTTTGTAATTCATACATAGGTTCTCTGGTCAGGTTATAGGATATATTTTATTACGTTAGGTAACTTAAGGAATAAGCAGTGGCGATAATAGTGAATCAAGTCCATAAATATAATATTATTAGAAAGATTTTACCACGCTTATTTTGGTACGCCATTGTCTTTATCTTTATTTGAAGCTAACGCAAAGTTTTCTCTTTGCACTATGTATACACTGCATTAGAAGAGAGTAAACGAAAGGATTTTTGAGATTTTGGAAGTTTGACAACATTATACTTTCAACTGGTTCGGTAGCAATTGATTCAGTCAATCAATATTCAGGACAGGTTAGATGTGTGATCGTATTTTAATGTAAATAAGTGGAGCTCCGGTAAAATGGCTCGTAGGTTAGTATTTACGGATCTGTTACGTTACCGATGAATGAAAGCGCATTACAACGGGTTTATACATATATTTCAACCATTTACAGATGGCGCTAGATGTTAAAACTGCATGCAAACAGGTTACATGTGCTAAAATGTGTTCACATATCCGTCTGGTGGTGTTTTAATATTTTTTTTTAATATAAAGAGACCAAAGCGACGTTTAAGGAAACGTAACACTTTCTCGGGTCGGAAAAATCGACTTTTTAGCAAGTATCCTATAGGAATGTTTCAATAATATTCTCTGAAAATTTTGAAGGAAAATTTCAAATACTTTCGAAGTTATAGACGATTATAGCGTCAAGTATAAAGCAGGCCAAATCGGCCGCATGGCGTGCCAACTTACCTTTCGGCCGCTTACAAAGGTTTTGCTCTATCTGCGTCGAACATCTGCTGCTATTTTTATGATTTTAAGAAAGATAGAAGCAGGTAAAAGGAGAGTTTACTATAATGGGTATAATATATTTTCAATTTGAGGCAAAACTTTAACTTGCAAGCAAACGGTAAGCTGGACTCCTCAGTTCGAAAATATCACTCGCAGTGCTAACATCACTCAGTAAACGTCTCGGCTAGTATTATGCAAAATGGATAAAAAATACGGGAACTTTAGTTCGAAGTGAGTGTGCAAACCACGTAAAAGACAGTAATTCTAACCTTGTCAGTATATTTGCAGAAAAAAATGTAAAAACTTCTGATTTGAGTCCAAGAACTGATCCGACTTTTAGTTATTGTATAGCACAATTTTTAGTTTCCACAACTTTACAATAAAAGTTGAAGTACAAAGTTTGTGATGGAGACGTGAAATTTTTCAAACGAGACGAAAGAGGTGTAAGTTTTAAGCTTTATGTTGTATGTGAATGCGGCGACACACTCATTGACTCTAGCCCCAAAATTGGGAAATCATATGAAATTCCTAGACGTTTCATTTTTATAATGATAATTCTCGGCTGTGTAATCGCTGGAGTGAGCAATTTTTGCGATTGGATTTAGGAATGGGCTTTTATGAAACAACTTAATATGAAGCGCGCATCAGGGATGCCGAGCGCAACCTCACCGATGCCGCCAGAGAGGCCAGAATCGCACAGAGAGGCGAAAGAACACTTTAGAATGGGCGTATGAGGAGTCGGAAGGAATTTTGTATGCAGCAGGCATAGCTGATTGAACGTAAGTAGATTTTATATGTGAAAATTCGTTTGTCAAAACTTTAAATGCGTTTTTCTCAACACAATGTTTTTGTAATCGGCGTGCACAATAACTTAAAAACCATTTAACCGATAGGTCTAAAATTTTAATATATTATTCTACAGAACAATAGCTCCAGTATAAACTAGAATAAAAAAAGGTTGGTTAATTTTTTTCTTAATTTTTAATGTTTTTTTTTTACGAAAAAAATGTTATTTTTGAGACTACCAAGTTTGGGGGTCCACCATTTTGTTAAATTTTGCCCAAACAAAATAATCGTAGTCTATACTGGCGCCATAGTCATACTAAGGATATTTTTTTTCAGCCTTTTTTTTAACTTTTTTAACGAAAAACTACAATTCCCAGAGACTGAATCTGACACTTGGTTCCTTTTCTTAACATAAGGGTAGTTCGATCCGACAATAACATAATAAAATTAGACTGGTATAGAAAAAAACAAGCTCTTGACGATATATATCTTATCACTTCTATCATCCCTTGAAACAAAAATTAAACATAACAGCACTAAGGAATAGAATTGACAGAATTTAAAGAAAAAAACTTCAAATTACTAGAAAACATACTAATTACTAACAAATATCCTAAATCTATTATAAAAAAAACCTTTCAACCTATTAATAGATCTAGACAAAGAAATTTTGTAAACAACTCAATATCAACTGAGATAAAATTTGGAAAATTACAGCATATCGAGGGTCTTTCCCAATCAATTATTATTGCACTTTTTAAAGGGACCAATGCAAAAATAGTTCAGTATAATTTAAAGAAGCTTGGATGTTATTACTCTTATTAAATGTGAATGTGGGTCCATTTACATAGGCCAGACTTCGGAAATATTATCAAAGAGAGTCGCTCTATATAAAAGCGATTGTAAGCACAAACCAGATTCTACCAGTCTCAGTCAACATGTCACTAAATACGATCATAAAGTCCATTATAACCAAACCTTCATTTTAGACACTGAAAGAAACATGTTTAGACGGAATTTTCTGGAAATGTGCTATATAAAAAACTGCCAGAATAGTCTAAACCATAAAAAAGAACGCAAGTTTTAGCTTCCGGCAGCACTGACAACTTTACAAATTAAAATCACTAGATTATTTCAAAATGGCGGAGCACATGTCAGCTGGTAGAAAAAGTAATGTTGTAACTTTTAAATAATAAAAAAATTTTAAAATTCTCTTTATTCCTAACTATGAGTTATCTAATTTAAAAATAATTTTAATTGACAAACTTATGTTTATTGTTGTGAATTTATGTGTAGAAAAATAAGTTCGGTGGCAATTATTGTTTTTAAAAATCATGTATCAATTTCAATTCCCTCGACTGCATAGATCGTTTTCTCCTTTGACAGAGGGCCAACTGTGATTATTCAGAAAGTAACCTTTCTAATTTAATAACTCTATTTTTATAAATATCATAAAGTATTAGAGGACTCTTTCTGTTTTTTCTTGCTGAAATATAATATATTTTTTCAATTGACTCTTTGCCTGATGAGGATTCTTTGTGTCTCCTAGGTCCTGAAGATGAAGTACGAATTGGCATCGAAAGCTCGATTTTAGAATAAAACTACAGTTACTATGTAATTGAAATTCTTTAATCCGTTCGTCTAACAATTTTCACGTTGGCCAAAATCTCAATTGGCATTTTCAAGTGCTTTTGCTGGTGCTGCTATATATATATAAAAAACCCTATTAGTATATTATATATAATATATATATATTATATACGAGGCTGGTTTGAAAAGTCCGTGCAAAAATAAAAACTATTATGTGTTTGGGGTAAACCTTTTTTATTTTTACATAGTCTCCTTTTAGGCTTATACACTTCGTCCAACGATGTTCTAGTTTGTTGATCCCTTCCGAATAATAGAAATTGTCCAAGTCTGCAAAATATCCATTAGTGTCTGCAATCACCTCCTCGTTTTGAATAAAATCTTTGTCCCGCCAGCCATTTCTTCAAATTGGGGAACAAATAGTAGTCCGAGTCTGGAGAATAGGGGGGATGTGAAACGAGTTGGAATCCTATTTCCATTAATTTTGCGACCACAACTGCTGAGGTGTGTGCTGGTGCGTTGTCGTGATGGAAAAGGACTTTCTTGTGGGCCAATCGCGGGCGTTTTTCTTGCAGCTCGGTTTTCAAACGGTCCAATAACGATGAATAATATTCACCTGTAATAGTTTTACCCTTTTCCAGATAGTCGATGAGGATTATCCCTTGCGAATCCCAAAAGACAGTCGCCATAACCTTTCCGGCCGAAGGAACGGTCTTCGCCTTTTTTGGTGCAGATTCCCCCTTGGTAACCCATTGTTTAGATTGTTGTTTGGTCTCAGGAGTATAGTAATGTATCCATGTTTCATCCACAGTGACGAAACGACGCTTAAAGTCCTCCGGATTCTTCTGGAACAGCTGCAAACCATCCTTGCAACCCTTCACACGATTCCGTTTTTGGTCAAGCGTGAGCAATCGCGGCACCCATCTTGCGGATAGCTCTCTCATGTCCAAATGTTTATGCAAAATATTATGTACCCGTTCAGTCGAGATGCCCACAGCACTAGCAATCTCACGCACCTTAACTCTTCTGTCATCCATCACCATATCATGGATTTGATCAATGATTTCTGGAGTCGTAACCTCCACAGGCCGTCCAGAACGTTCAGCGTCACTTGTGCCCATATGGCCAGTCCGAAAATTTTCAAACCACTTATAAACTGTTCTAATCGAAGGTGCAGAGTCACCATAATGTTTATCAAGCTTCTCTTTAGTCTCCTGAGGCGTTTTGCCTTTCATAAAGTAATGTTTAATCACCACACGAAATTCTTTTTCGTCCATTTCTTGAAAATCACTCGACTTCCTTGATTCAGACGAATGCCAAACACAAAGAAATAGACCAATATGGCTGAAACTTGGTGTGCGTTCATTCAAGAGATGCTACTAACTAAACATGACCTCGATACGCGCCGGTGGTGCCATCTCTCGGACTTTGCACGGACTTTTCAAACCAGCCTCGTATATATATATATATATATATATATATATATATATATAAATATATAAATATATAAAATATATATATATATATATATATATATATATATATATATATATATATATATATATATATATATATATATATATTTATATATATGTATATATATATCCAACAGCAACGAAGAATTGGAAGAAATGCTGAATGAATAGATAGATAGATAGAATGAACAACGCAGACGGTTAGTTGACAGGTCAAAATTTCGGGTCGCCCTCTTGGTCTAGAAGATAAACGTCGGTAAAACCACGTTCATGGCAAATGACAACAACTGCGGTAAAGAAGCAATACTGAACGTGAAAATTACAAGAGCGGATTCATACATATATCTTGGACAAACAATCGTAATAATCCAAAAAAAATTTCTAATAATTTCTTTTCGGTACATTCCGTCCCTGTCGCGTACATGCATGCTGGTCTCTGTTGATAAGGCGTCGCGGCGGGCGCGATTCCGACGCTGGTGTCCGTGTTGCCTTGCCGGTGCCAGATAAGACGTAGATAAGAACGCGAAATAATGTGCCAAAGTGTCGACCTGAAGGGGTATCAAGAAACTAACATAAATTCACTATTTCGCAGATATTAGCGCTGATATTCTAGTCTTTGTTTAGCTTATTGTAATTTTGTAGTATCTATAAGGGATTATTAATAAGTACTAAGCCGGACCGATTGGAGGAGTGGGTAAGGCGCTAGCCTTGCCTGCTGTTGTCCGAGAGGTTAGCGGTTCGATTTCGTGTGACGACTGGGTGTTGTGTGTGTCTTTAGGTTTAGTTTAGGTTTAAGGAAAAATGTGTATATATTTAAAATAAATAAAGAGAGAAGCTGGCTTGTTGACTTAGTTCCAGTGTCATAAGAGGTTCGCCTCTTTTTTTTAAAAAAAAAAAATAAAAAAATAAGTACTAAACGGGTAACTATCACATTAACCTAAGTCCGTAAGTTGACTTTCAGTGTTTAGTTTTCTCGAAGTGTAAAAATCCCTGACAGTGTTTCTTGTATTTGTGGCTGAAACGCTGGAGAGAAATATGATTTCTAAGTATTAAAAATCTGTTAAAAAATTGTTACAACTTTAGCAATACCCCGTATATTTTATTACTCGACAGTATTCATGTCACCACATTACTAATTCAATATATGTAGATTCATTCTCGAATTGTCTTCGTATATCACACACAAGAGATTCTATTTCCTTTATTCCCAGACTTGCGGACGCTACAAGTTCATTGTTATGCTCGACAAGTTTTATTCCCGGGATCTGTGATCTGTTAAGACGGGTCTTTCCATTTCCATGCATGCAATCACTCGATGCAAAAACCACCGGTTCTAATTTAGACCTTTTTCAGATGCTATAAAAACGAAAGAGGAGTAGGAAAATGCATGGAACAAACAATTTGTCAGAATGTGGTCCGATTTTTAAAATATCTAAAGCTAGATTACATATGTATATACATATATATATATATATATATATATATATATATATATATATATATATATATATATATATATATATATATATATATATATATGATTTTTCATTAAGAGCATCCTGACTTTCAAATTGAATAAAACAAGGAGTTTTTAAGCAAAATTCATTCTGAAACTTTTTGCCATTTAAGATTTAAAGAAGATATCGCTCAAATGGCCGACGCGACCCTTTTTGCAGACACGAATCTGCTTACATCATTTGTCTATGACTCAGATCAGCATTTCCGGCCTTACGCCGGCTATGGCACGATGAATATTGGCTTCAAGTGCATCAAGACTTGCTGGTTTGTTGCTGTAAACTTGTGACGTGGTCCCAAGGCACGATCTCGACGGCCAAGGGTAGGGCCATTTCGTGAAATTAATGACTCACTGAACTTGGCGCGCAATAAAGCCATTTTTGGGCAGGAAATACGGGGCGGTGGGCCATCCTGTTGCAAATAAAAGTAGTCTGCGTCCATTTCGTCAGATTCCGGGAAGAACTATTCCTGTAGCATCGAGTTATTTTGGAGTAATTTTAGAGTAATCGGGTAACTTTGGACAATTTTTAAGGGTTCTTTAATGTGAAACGATTGATGATTGAATGGCAAACCTTACTAAACACAACTGACATCAGATGTCAAACATCTGCCAATCAACATGGCCGCTATGAACGTGACCGCTCGTATTCTTGAAAAAAATGTGTTTCGAGAACATTTTTTTCACTAATATACTCCCTAGTGTGCTAACAACGGCACAATTGCCTTAGTAAGTTGTCCCATCACTCCTGCATAAATAATCGCCTGGCATCTTCGAAGCATGCTGTCACCGAGATTTTCTCCATACTCCGCAAATTTTTTGAAACTCGTCAGACGACTAAGTCAAAGTCCGCAGACTCTTTCCTCTGAGCTTTCTTTTTAGAAGGAAGAATGTTTTCAATAGGGTTTGCGTCCGGCGATTTTGAGGGCCATTCTAGTATCTTATCGTGGGCCCAGCCTCTTCGCGACATGTTTTCACCCAGCGAAGGTTTCTTCAACGTGCTGCGGAATTTGAGACCATGAGTACGAAGATGTTGCCGAATGATCTCATGCGACACATTCAAATTCTTCTTCTTCTTCTTCTTCTTCTTCCTACGTTGGACCATGTCCTGTGTTCACTTCAAAGGTTTCCCAGAAACAATTGCGATGATGAAGACCAGCTCTCATACCATCTTATTGGTGGTCTTCCAAGCGGTCGAGGTGTCTTTGGTCGCTTCTTTTTGCAACCTTAGCCACATTCAAACTCGATTTTCTTAATTTTGCTGCTCCTATACGCAGCGTCGATTTTGGGTCCCGTGAAAACAAAGGCATGATTCATTTTTCAACTTTCGGACTACTTTGCCTACCAAGATACGTTTTGGTAAGTCGTCCACATTTTTCGTCCCGTTGAAAAGTATTTACACACTACTTCAAAAACGATACCGACTTTTTAATATATTTAGCGGCCGCGGAATGTATCATTTTAGGCCTTTTTGGATGGGAACAAAGAAAGAGTGCCTCGAACCGACCCGCAAACAAGTGACTCATTTTGGATTTTAGGTGATTCCGACGTAAAATTACAATCGATTTTATGGAGTGGTGAGCTGGTGATTATCTTGGTGAAACAACACCTGTTTCTCAGCTAAATGTAACCTTTTCTCTTGATTTCACCATTCGAATGGTCCAATAAACAAACTTAATAGTCTCCGGTGATTGTTCACCCTTTCTCTAGATCGTCGATTGGTGTCCCCCTGTCTGACTCCACGCCTTATCTTTATTCTTCTTGATATTTTAATTCTTCTAATATTTGATGTATAAACACTCAATTTATTTCTTAAGGTCATAGAGGAGGTAAAAAAACTATGTAATTGTATAAAAACTCTAGTGTACAGAGTGGTCCAAATTGGACACTTTTAAAGGTAAACTCCTTTATCTAAAGGAGATAGACGAAAACTGATGTCGGTATCTGAGACTCCACTTTTATGATAAACTCAATGATCAAAAAACGGCATATCGACATCTAGTACCGTTTCAGATATACAGGGTGTTTTTTAAAAATCTGCATTTTGGAAAAATGTTTGTAACTCTTTTTCTATTGAAAACTCTTGATCTCTGTAAAAACATTCTCAAAGCACTTTTTCACGTGGATTTAAACAGTGTAAGTTACATTTTTTTACAACTAATATTTTAATAGTTATTAAGGCAAAAATATATTTTTTAAACGGGATTATATTTTTCCGAATAGAGCTTTAAATTACCATTCTAAAAAGATAGCACTCTTTATATTTTGCTTAAATCTACTTCAAAATATAAAGGTTTTCAGTTTTTACGCGAAATTTTAAATGCACATTTTGTCAAGTAGGCTTTGACCGGAGCGGCAATATCAATTGTTTACCGATAGTAGTCAAATCGTAAAAAAAAAATCCCGGAAGTAACTCTAAGAGTCATAACTACAACGAAATTTACTAAATGTTATAGTACTTTAAACTATGTAGAAAATAAAAAAAACAACAATAAAACAATTTATTCGGAGTAGAGCAAACTAAAACAAAACAATTTTCTATAAAAATGTTGAAATGTCGACCAGTTTCATTTACACATAGGCACACCTTTTCTGGACACTTCTTACCAGAGTTGATTAGTTCAAGAGGAGTGAGAGCTGCAAAACTTTGTATCACTGCGACTTCTAACTCTTGCCTGGTGTTTGTCGGCAATTTAAAAATTAGGTCTTTCAATCCTCCCCAGAGATAGAAGTCCATGGGTGTTAAATCCGGTGACCTTGTCGGCCAACGGTTCGGACCTTGGTTGGCTATCCAGTTATTGTCGAAATTGGCCGATAAAAAATTACTGATAACTGCAGCGTTATGAGGGGGTGCCCCGTCGTGTTGAAAAAATACATTTCTAAGGTCTATTAATGGCAGTTCATCAACAAGAGGTTTTATTTGTTGCCTTAAAATTTCTAAATATCCTTGAAGGGTTGACGACTCTCTGGATACCGTTCGTGGTACAAATTACTTGCCGCTTCCGAATTTTCTCCGGTTTGTATGAAACATATCCCATTTTTCGTAATTTTCAAACTTCATTGCGATTTATTTGACAATTTAATAACTGATCCTGAAGTAAAAATTTGACAACTACGAGTAAACAATTGAATTAAACCATATGGCCGCTCCGTCCAAAGTCTACTTCACAAAATGTGCATTTAAAACTCGCGTAAAAACTGAAAACCTTGATATTTTGAAGTAGGTTTCAGCAAAATATAAAGTGTGCTATATTTTTAGAATGGTAATTTAAAGCTCGATATTCGGATAAGGAAAAATATACAGGGTATCCCATTTAAAAAATATATTTTTGCGTTAATAACTATTAAAATATTAGTTGTAAAAAAATGTAACTGTTGAAATCCCCGTGAAAAAGTGCTTTGAGAATGTTTTTATAAAAATCAAAAATTTTCAATAGGAAAAGAATTACAAACATTTTTCTAAAATGCAGATTTTTGAAAAACACCCTGTATATCTAAAACGGTACTAGATATCGATATGCGGTTTTCATCATTGAGTTTATCATAAAAATTGAGCCTTAGACACCGACATCAGTATTTCGTCTATCTCCTTTAGATAAAAGGGTTTACCTTTAAAAGTGTCCAATTTGGACCACCCTGTACATAAAATTCTTCAGCAATGTCCTATAAGTAATCAACATACTATATTAAAACTCTTCCAGGGATTGTTGCGAATCACTTCTTGGTAGCGATTCTACGCAAGTTACGTTACTTGGAACGATACGAATCATATTTCTTTTTAATTTGTGTTGCCTTATGGTAGCTAACAACGATGTTTAACAGAGAATATCCTTATGAAGTTTAGTCAGAGATTAATAATCCGATAAGTAACATTTTTAATGACATTTCGAAATAAATTCGAAATCGTGAATACTGTGAGTATTGCTAACTAGTTATCCTAGACCATCTTTTATTGTCAAAACAAACGCAGTTGGTGTGGGTAATAGTTGGACATTTAGTAAATAAGTACAGAAAGTTTGGTGGTTTGAATTTTTGAAGAAGATACGAAGGACAAAAATTCTAAATTTAGTAAAATGAAATTCTAAATTTAGTAAAAAGGGCTCTGATAATTGCGAAGACATCAAAAATGGTCAAATCGAGTAGTAAAATCGCGAGTGATATGATCGATGATAAAGTGCATCTATTTGCAAAGACTAACAGCTAAAGAAATTTACGATCACATGCCTAATAAAATGAAGGAACAATGTCCTTTCTCCGACACTACCAAAATCCGGTTGCGGATTTCAAGAGAGGAAGAACTGACATTAGAGGTGAATACCGTGCTGGAAGACCCCTTTCTGTATCTACCCGATCCATAAGAGATCTTTTAACTTATGTAACAAATGTTTAGAACAACACAATTGAACACTTTGAAGAATCTCAAGCGGTTTTACTTGATATATCTAAGGCATCCGACCGAGTTTGGCTTGTTGGTTGAACTACGCTCTTATGGTATGTCTGAAAGATTTTGCTTGTGACTCTCATGCTTCCTCAGAGAGCGTTCTTTACGGATGGTAGTTGACGGATTTCTTTCTAACGCCTTCACTATAAACACCGGTGTGCCATAAGGCTTCATAATGTCTCTTACTCGCTTTTTCGTTTGTATTAACGATCTGCTGGAATGCACCAAGAATCTAGTCTACAGTTTTGGAGATGATAGTACGCTTATTTCTTCATTCCCTTCCTACGCTCAAACATCGGCTACTTATACAGATAGCAGGAGGTGTTTCAACTTAACAAGGACTTGAAAGAAATTCTATCTCGGGATAATGGTGAACATATTGAATCTAATGTTACAAAAACAGAGGCGGACTGTTTTTCTTTAAAAGTTAACGTTGCTAAACCCGACATAATTATGTCGGGAATCTATTTGAAGCTGTTGTCATCCATCCAATGCCCGCAACCCTCTGTACATCATCCCGCCAACTTGTTTTTGGATTTTCTACGTTTCTTTTTTGCTCTCGTGGTCTCCATTCTAATGTTCGAGAGCTGTTCCTTTCAAATTTATAACTATGTTGTTATTAGTGTTGGTTAATATTTTTGTCTTACTTTTAGTAATCTTAAGACCAATTGTCTTTGAGTGGTAATTTAACTCATTTACCATTTCTTGTAACTGGATGACTACAATATCGTCTGTGAACCTTAAATGACTCAGAGGCACACCATCTAGCTTTAGGTCCTTCTTTGTACAATCTAGTTTATGCAATACGTCTTCTAGAACTGTAATAAATAGCTTCGGAAAGATTGTATCTAACTGTCTTACACCTCTTCCTGTACGTACATTACCGTCAGAAAGTATTTGCCCACCTAGAAATTTCAATGTAACTGCCAAAATCTTTTATTTATTAGGTAAATTTAATTGTTCTTAACAAGTGTCCATCATAAATTTGTTCAGATAACCCTTTTTGGTCAAATCACAAATTAAAAAACCAATTAGAACAAATTTCCAAGTTTTGCATGATAATCGTTTTGAGGCGATTTCTGAGAATTCCAGTTGAAGTAAGAACTCATCTCAAGTTCCTAGGGATTATAGAAATTCCTAGTGACATTGTATGATAAAAACTATGCTATAAATACCATTCCCTTTTGGAAATTAACCATTCGCAAACACTACTTTGTCACTGATATAGGCTCAATTGTTTTGTGCAAATGCCAAAAACAAAAGGAGTTTCCGTTGAAAATTGGGCTCTGATAATTGCGAGACATCAAAATGGTCACTCAAGTAGACAAATCGCGAGTGATATGCGGATGCCAAGGAGAACGGTGGACTACAACGTAAAAAAATTTTCTGCGGAATATGGAATTTCTCAACCAAAAAATGTTCAGGAAGGCCTCGAACAACGACTCCCGCTGAAGACAGAGCTAACAATGTCGAGCAGACGTAATCACCGCCCAACCACACCAGAAATCACGGCTCAAGTAAACTTGAAGCGGCCCATCCCCATGAGCGTAACAACCGTGAAGAACAGGTTAGTAGAAGGCGGATTACACGGGAGAGTTGCAATGAGGAAACCACTTCTTAGGCAAGTGAATAAACGTAAACGATTAGAATGGGCCCGAGAACATGAAAATTGGACATTAGAACAATGGAATTCCGTCCTTTGAAGCGACGAATCTAAATTCGAAATTTTCGGTTCACATCGACGAGTTTACGTGCGGCGGTCAGCTGTAGAGAGGATGTTGGAAGCCTGTCAGTTGCCTACAGTAAAACATGGTGGAGGTTCAGTAATGGTTTGGGGTTGTTTTGGCAACGGTAAAGTTGGAAAAATTTTAGGATAGAAGGAATCATGCGAAAAGAACAGTATCAAGAAATTTTGCTTCCTTCTGGAAGAGATATTTGTCAGGGGAAATTTATTTTTCAGCATGACAACGACCCTAAGCATTCTGCTAAACAAATTAGAGAACTTTTGGACCAATGGAAATCCGATGACGTCCTGGCAGTGATGACTCCACAATCACTCGACTTGAACCGCATCGAATTGCTGTGGAACTATTTGAACAGGTGTGCTAGAAGACTCAATACAACATCAGAAAATCACTTGTGGAAACTTTTACAAGCAGAATGGGTAAAAAAACTGAAGAAACTACTGGACAGAATGCCGAAACTCTGTAAAGCGGTAATTAAAAACAAAGGAGATCACATAGATGAGAAAAATTCTGGAAAATCATAAATATTTTTCTGATTTTCTAGACTGTCGATAATGTGAAAATAATTAATAATTCGTTAAAATTAAAAAAATATATATATCTGGGTTTTTGTTGTCTTGGAAGTACAATAACTAGGTAGACAAATACTTTCTGACGGTAGTGTATTTATTCTGTACTAGGTTTCATGTACATCTTTGCATTTTCATATATATTTTTGATTAGGGTAGTGTATCTACAGTTGTTCAAGCTGTTGATGATTGCTCATATTTCGACAGAATCAAAAGCCTTCTCATAGTCTATGAAGCTTATGTAGAGTTCGAAATTATATTCATTACTGTTCTCTAGGATATTTCTGATTGTCTGTAAGTGGTCCTATATGCTATAGCCGGATCTAGAATCAGTCTGTTCGCATGGCTGGTAGGAATCTAAGTTATTTTTTAATTTATTGGAGATGATTTTCGTCAAAAGTTTATAAATATGAGATAGTAAGCTAATCGGGAGGTAATTGTCTAACTTTCTGATATCTCCCTTCGATCAACGATGGAATACTGCTCCGCTCTTTGGGGCTCTGCTCACAAACATACCCTACATTTGGATTTTATTCAGAAGAAAGCTATTACCCTGATTGGAGGGCCAGAACTTACCAGCAACCTTGATTCCTTGGAACATTGAAGAACAGTTGACGACTTGAGTCTCTTCTACAAGTATCTGCATTGAAAGTGTCTGATGGATCTAGCCTGCTTAATTCCTCCCAGAGCAGCGCATGCTAGGAATCCACGTCGCACTAATACATCACTCCCGTATAAGATCCAGCTCATCACTCCTCGTACAACGCTTTTCAAGCACTATTTTATGAGGAGAACCGTATACCTTTGGAATGATTTGCCCGAAACTGTGTTTCCCACCGAGTACAATTTACAGCCATTTAAGACCAACATGAATTGCTTGTCCGCACACGCGTCGCTGCTATAGCGCTGTAGGGGTTCCTCTGCAGCTCACTTCATGCGAACGTATTTTCCACATTGTACTTTTTGAACTAACAACGTCCATGTCCAACAAATAATCTTCTTTTAAATGGTACTCACCACAGCAAAACGCAATTTTCACGCTTTTCATCCATTAGCAAGTTATTATATACCTTTCCAGGCTGTCCACAAGTGCGGTGAACCATTGTATGACTGAAATAATCAATTAATCAAGCAAATAAAAAAATTACAGCTGCTGATAACGGCCAACAAAGGAAATACGACTGTCAGAATAACACATCCCTAACTATACAATAACCGTGCAGTATAATGCGGAAGATAACAGAGAAGTTTTAGTGACGTCACGACGTCAAGAAGGTGTCTCTGGAGACAACGAGGGTTCAGATGTCGCGTTTTATGCAGGGCATACGCCGTTATCTAACATGCACATCGTCGTTATCTATACGAAGCAACCGGGTTAACTAGAGAATAACGTATATACGATGGTTTTGTTAGGATCAGGGTTGGGATTATTTGAATTTCAGGTAAGCATCTAGAATAGTGTCGGTTATTTTAGTAAATAAGATAGTGCTTTATAAAAAACGTATTTTTAGTGTTCCGTACGGAACACTTATAAGATAACTTCGGTGTCTGTCTGTCACACCTGATTTTCTCCGAAACTACTTGTCATAGAAACTTGAAATTTGGTAATAATATAGGAATTGATGGCCTCATCAGAGCCATGTAGTTTTGGAAGTTAAATTTTGACTTAAGGAGTTAATTTTGGGGGGTGAAATCAGAAGTGAAAAAAAAAAATTTTTTACTAGGTCATCCAGTGTGGTGTCAAATGAAAGGTTGTGAAAACACGAATAAAAAATATATATATATAATGTAATACTTGCGCTCCCTTTTCTTTGTATTATTTTCAAAAAATCGCGAAAAATCGCTGTCCCGCGGCTTATCTCGAAAAGTACTTATCAAAAAATTTTGAAAAAATCCTGGAATATTCTCCACGGGGGGGTAGATTGAACGAAAATTATCACGAGTTCATTATCTTTAATAATTTATCTGGTATTTAAAAAAAAACAAAAATTTCAAGGTCATCAGATTTCAGTTAAGATTTGTTGAAAACTCATTTGGGGTGTGTTTTGTGAAGTCACTGATCATTTTATACCATCGTAACATAAATTTTGACTTAACGGGCTCGTTTTGAGGGGTGAAGTCGGAAGTGAAAAAAAAATTTTTTTACTAGGTCATCGAGTGTGGTGTCAAATGAAAGCTTGTGAAAACACGAGTAAAAAATATATATATATATAATGTAATACTTGCGCACACTTTTCTTCGTATTACTTTTAAAAAATCGCGAAAAATCGCTGTCCCCTACCTTATCTCGAAAAGTACTGATCAAAAAAATTTTGAAAAAATTCTGGAATATTCTCCACGGGGTATAGATTGAACGAAAATTATCACTAGTGCATTACCTTTAATAATTTATTTGGTATATAAAAAAAAACAAAATTTCAAGGTCACCAGTTTTCAGTAAAGGTTGGAAACAAACTTTGTTGAAAACTCATTTGGGGTGTGTTTTGTGAAGTCACCGATCATTTTATACCACTCTAACAAAATTTTTTATTTCAAAAACAATCAACGTACGGAACACTAATTGTGCAAGTTCAACTTGCACTTGACCGGTTTTTTATTCTAAATTAGATAAATCTTATATATAGGCGACTAAAAACTCACTTTCATTGCTTATTCCACGAGCCAGGATGAATTTTGATAAAACCTTTTGCATCATGTTTATTTCACCTTATGGTTCAAAGTTGAACAACTAAAGCACCTCCGCCGCAGTAAACCCCCCTTGGGGGGGGGGGGGTGATGTAACACTCTACAAATCTCAATGACCTATGGAGAAGAGACTCCGTTGCCGATTCAAATAATTCTTTTGGCGTTTGCATTGGATTAGTTACTCTTTAAAGGCTGGCTCTAGCAGCCAACCTTTTCAAAAGTGCCACTCTGCAGCTAAATTAGAATCTTTCAGACGAGGGAGGTTGATATTTTTTTTGTTTTTGTATTGCGCCCTTGCCCTGCCAGAAAAATATGTAATTTTTTAAATTTTCATTTCAGTTGAGTTTGTCTCTGTTCCAGTATTCAATAATTGCATTTCTAAGTTTTCGATGAGGGTGCATTTAATCTAATAATAAGGATCACTTTCTGCTTGTTGAATAATGTATGTTTAATTCTCATACAGAAGTACTGGTATAAAAGGATGACCTTTCAAAAGGAAAAAAATGTGCGCAAACGTGAACGAGACTCTGTTAGAACTTTAAGCACTCGGCGCACGCGGCATAACGCGGGCTCCAAATTATTTCATATTTTCCGACCTAATAGAGACCCCACTTTTCTAAAATGTGGGTTTTTTCTTAGATAAAAACAGTGAATATAATTTTTTTCGATTTTATAAGTTGTGGAGGCGAGCATGAAAAAATTATTTAAACAATTTTATCCATATTTTGCAAAATATGCATTTTCAGGCAAATTGAAAATATGAAGACTTTTTTTCCATACGATTTGTAAAAGGATCCTCTTGTGAGCTGGTGCACTATCTTGGTAATACAGCACTTTTTTCTTCGCTAAATGCGGCCTTTTTGTTTTGTTAATTATATTTTCTTCTATAAGCAGGTAGATACTAACTTATTACTATTAAAATTTTGTACTCTTTATCATTCTACTAAAATGTAGTTAAAGTTTAGAAAACACTATTTTAGAAGCTGTTATGGTTTAGTTCTCTATGAACTATGAAATCGATATAATTTGATACATACATACTTTGTCAGAAGAATTTCAATTTATTTTATTTTTTATCTCTTAAACTGATATTGCTGCTCTCGTGTCTTCTAAGCTATTTTATAAACACTTATGCTGGGATGCCTCTTTCCTACTTGTTCCTTTATTTATATACAGATAAGACACAAAATATTTTTGTTCAAGAAAATAATCACAAAATATATTCATACATAGAAGATCTAGAATAACCGTATTATTAGGTTTTCGTTAGATTGAAAATGGCGTAATACGGCCATCTTGTAGTAAAATAAAGAAGCCAAGAAAATAGTAGAGTGTTAAGCCAGCCAATTTCAAAAATAGTTAGTTACTTTGCCATATATTTTTTACATAGTTTTTTTTCACAATATGATTAAATAAACATAATTAACTTCAATTTAATTTTCCCTTGCTCTTTGGAATATATATTCTGAACGTCTGCAAATTTAAATGTCTAGATATCTAAAAAAATGCCAGCGTACTTGCGAACAACTCTTCAAGAATTTTAGAACAAAAGCGATAATTTATTGTAATTGTCATGGTATTGTTATATTAGAGAGACATCGAGACAATATTTTTTGTGTGTGTGTATATATATATATATATATATATATATATATATATATATATATATATATATATATATATATATAAAGAGTCTTCCATTTGGGACTTGACAACTTTGAAATTTCATTATGAACGCACCCTTAAGCCGATCACCGAACTGTCATCGTCAAAACATTCAGTAAAGTCAACATTTTCATGGTGAAGTATACCAACGAACAACGTTTACAAATAATTAAAATTTACTACCAAAAATTGGAGTCGGTGACTGCAACTTTAAGAGCGTTAACGCCAATTTTTGGTCGTAATTCTCGTCCCAGTAGACAAGCAATTCATACTCTAGTGAAAAAATTTGAGTAACATATTCGCTGCTGGATGTTCCTGTGCCAGTGAGACAACGCGTTGGTCGAAGTGGCCAGAATATTGCTGCCGTTCAAGCGTCCATCTCAAACGAACCAAAACAGTCGATTTCACGGCGTTCTCAAGAATTAGGCATCGCTCAGACCACACTATGGCGAATTTTGCGAAAGGATCTTGGCCTGCGCCCTTATAAGTTAAAGTTAACTCAAGAACTAAAGCCACTCGATCATATGAAGCGACGTACGTTCTCGAATTGGGCTCTAGAAATGTTGGAAGAAGATGACCAATTTCATCGCAAAATCAACTTTAGTGATGAAGCGCATTTTTGGATAAACGGCTTCGTCAACAAACAGAATATGCGTTATTGGTCAGATGAAAACCCTCATGTGCTTGAAGAAACATCACTTCATCCACAAAAAATTACTGTTTGGTGCGGTTTTCATGCCGGTGGTGTCATTGGGCTGTTCTTTTTCGTTGATGAAAATAACCGTCACGTTACAGTCAATGGAGATCGCTACAGAGGCATGTTGCAACGTTATTTCTTTGATCAATTGCATGAGCTAGACATTAATGATATGTGGTTTCAACAAGACGGCGCCACAAGCCGCTGTGTGTAACAATCGACTTACTGCAATCTAAATTCGGTGAACGTGTTATATCGAGAAATGGTCCCGTCGAATGGCCGCCTAGATCGTGTGAATTAACACCTCTAGACTTCTTTTTATGGGGGTACGTTAAATCATTGGTCTATGCTAACAAGCTTGCATCGTTAGAGGAGCTCAGAGCCAATATTGAAAGAGAGATAGCGGCCGTTTCCGTCGAAATGTGCGGCCGAGTCATCGAAAATTGGGTTCAACGAATCGACCGCTGCAAACGTGCCCGTGGTGGACATAGGAATGAAGTCGAATTCCATACATAAATGTTTTGATTGTACTTCAAGCCGATAGTAAAATTTTCGAAATGTCTCAAATGGGTTGCGTTTTATTTCAAAAAAATGTTGTCAAGTCCTTAATGGAAGACCCGATATATATATATATATATATATATATATATATATATATATATATATATATATATATATATATATATATATACATATAAAGGGTGATTCATTTAGAGGTACTTTTTGTGATGGGGATTTAATTGCAGATTGCGCATGCGTCGTGTCAACTGAAGTGGCATTCTTGTTCAGTAGTGTTTGACAATTCATAATGGAAAGACTTAGCCCGGCACAGCGTCTACAAATTGTTCAACTTTATTACGAAAATGGGCGTTCTACGAGGAATGTGTATCGGGCGCTTAGAGCAACTTATGGTCCACATAATCGGCCTACCGAACGCACAATTCGCTCTACCATCAATAAGTTTGAGACTCAATTTTCATTATTGGATACTGCTCAACCATCAGACCACATCCAGCACGTAGTGAAGAAAATATAGGGGCGGTAGCGGAGAGTGTACGCGAAGACCGTGAATTGTCGATTCGTCGCCGTTCTCAACAGCTTGGCCTGTCATATTCAACAACTTGGCATATTTTACGTAAGGATCTTTCTTTAAAAGCATACAAAATTCAACTAGTGCAACAACTGAAGCCGACCGACCTTCCGAATCGTTTCCGTTTTAGTCGTTGGGCTCTTGACAAGCTTGCAGAAGATCCACTGTTTTCGAGAAAAATTTTGTTCACCGATGAGGCCCATTTTTGGCTTAATGGGTTCGTGAATAAACCAAATGCCCGTATTTGGGGTGATGAACAACCTGAAGAGGTTCAAGAGCTGCCATTAAATCCAGAAAAAAAACAACTGTTTGGTGTGGTTTATGGGCCGGTGGAATAATCGGTCCATATTTCTTCAAAACAGAGGCCAGCCGGAATGTTACTGTGAATGGTGACTGTTATCGCGCCATGATAACAGACTATTTGATGCCAGAAATTGAAGCCCGTGGTCTCGACGAAATTTGGTTGCAACAAGATGGCGCCACTTGCCATACAGCCCGTGAAACCATGGCTTTACTGCGAGAGCAATTCGGCGAACAGATCATTTCACGCTTTGGACCAGTGAATTGGCCGGCTAGATCATGTGACATCACACCTCTTGACTTTTTCCTTTGGGGCTATGTAAAGTCCAAAGTCTACATGGATAAGCCAGCTACAATTGAGGCATTGGAGGCCAATATTACTCGAGTCATTGGCCATATACCACTCGAAATACTCACACGCGTCATTGAAAATTGGAACTTCAGAATGGACGTTGTTAACCGTAATCGCGGACAACATTTGAAAGAAATTATCTTTAAGAAATAATTGTAAAGAATGGTTCTTTTATATGATAATAAAGATTATAAAATAAAATTGTTTTTATTCATTTTTTTTTACTTTAAAAAAAGTACCTCTAAATGAATCACCCTTTATATATATATATATATATATATATATATATATATATATATATATATATAATTGTAAAGGGTCTTCCATTTGGGATTTGACAACTTTGAAATTTCACTGTGAACGCACCCTTAAGCCAATCACCGAACTGTCAACGTCAAAACATTCAGTAAAGTCAACAGTTTCATCATGGTGAAGTACACGAACGAACAACTTTTACAAATAATTAAAATTTACTACCAAAAGTTGTCAAGTCCTTAATGGAAGACCCGATATATATATATATATATATATATATATATATATATATATATATATATATATATATATATATATATATATAGATAGATCTGAATAGAGGGACTAATAAATTGTTAACAAGGAAACCAAGGAAGACCACAAGAGCGATGGCGAGAGGACATCCAGAAGGTTGCAGGATCGAACTGAACACAATTCATAGAAGGGCCTAGAAGGTTTTGAAAGAGGCCCAAATTCAGGAGTAGATGAACACAGGCTGAGAAAGAAGACCTCAGTTTCGGCAAAAACTTCTTCACTGGAGCCAAATCTTTTTCCCGCGAGCATTTTTTTGAGGTCTGCGAATAGATAACAGTCGCTGGGGGGCAAATCTGTAACTTGTAACACGGTGCATAGTCTTGATGAAAGGGCACTTTTTTCTTGATGATTTGGGCCCGTTTCTTTGCGATTTCTGCCTTCAAACGCACCAATAACTTTATATAATATTCGCTATTGATGGTTTTTCCCTTTTCAGCATAGTGGATGAAAATTATTCCATGCGCATCCAAACATACAGAAGCCAAAACCTTCGACTGTTGTACCTTTGGTCGCTTCGGGCGGCTTTCACCGGCTGCTGTTCACTCAGCTGACTACCGATTTGATTCCGGTGTATAGTGTATCCATTGTCACATATCGCGTAAAAAAAATCTTTTTATTCCGCTTAAATAGGTCCAAACAGTGCTCTAAGATCGTATAGTCATGTACAGAAAAAGGAGGAAACTGAATTGCGTAAAAAAGTTATGAGATTAATGTCACCAACCCACAGAAAATCTGAAAGATCAAAGAAGATCTGGAAAGAGGAAATCGCCAGAGCAATGAGCTCAAAAAAACTACATGAGGGACAAGAATTATTAAAATTTTAGTAATAATTACTTCAAAAAAATCATATATATATATATATATATATATATATATATATATATATATATATATATATATATATATATATATATTTATCTTTTTTAATTAATATGTTAGAAACTTTTAGAACAGTAGAACTCCAACTTTTATTTTAACGAAATATTCAGATGTTATTTAGTCTGAAAGGGTAACAATAAATTTAATTACTTACTCTAATTGAAGTTTGCTCATTTATCAGCAATTCGAGCCAAAATGGCCCAATCAAATCCCAATTACGATTGCGGGTGTAAAAATCGAGTATAGCCCGGAGCCGATGAGCCGTTAAATTATCTCCACGAGTGATGTTATCGGTCGCACTCCCACGGTTTGCTTGCTGTTGCTAATTTACATGACTAGGCCTGCTTACAACAGGTGGTCGAGACGGGAACGACGGTAGCGGGATAATAATAACTTTTATTTGATTATGTTCTCAAAACATAGACGTACCTGGATCCAATTTGTTGTGCTCCATACGGAACACTTATGGGATCACTTCGGTGTCCGTCTGTCAAATCCGATTTTCTCCGAAACTATTTGACATAAAAAGTTGAAATTTGGCACAAATATAGGAATTGATGCCCCAATCAGAACCGTGTAGTTTTGAAAGTTAAATTTTGACTTAAGGGGTTAGCTTTATGGGATGAAATCGGAGGTGAAAAAAATATTTTTTTACATGGTCACTGAGTGGGGTGTCAAATGCTTGTGAAAACACGAGTACAAAAATATAAATAATATAATACTTATACAAGTTTTTTCTCATAATATTTTAAAAAACCGCCAAAATCGATGTCCACTCTCCACTCTTGGAAAGTACTTATCAAAAAATTTTTAAAAAATTCTAGAATATTCCCCATAAAGTGTAGATTGAATGAAAATTATCACTAGTTCATTACCTTTGATAATTTATCTGATATATATAAAAAAAACAAATTTTTCAAGGTCATCAGTTATCAACAAAGATCGGAAACAAACTTTGTTGAAAACTCATTTAGGGTGTGTTTGGTAAAGTCACTGGTTACACTGGTCAACAAATAATTTTTTTTTGATTTTTTCCTCTATTTTTTTTCAGTTTAGTGTTCTGATTGCGAACCCGATATTAGTTTTTCTTTGACAGCTGTTTTTTTAATATTTTTGGTCTATCCTAACTTAGACGACACGCGCAGTTTTCTAAGATCTACCCGACTCAGAATAATTATTTTTTTAATTTCAGATATGGCCTCGACACGTAGACGTTGTTTACATAATCCAGATTGTTTTTGCTATATTTGTGGCGAATACATCCTTGAAAAATATCGAAAACCTAACTCAGACTTCGTTAAAAAACTACGTATTTTAACCACTTTCAAATAACACTGTGCAATCAAGACTAGCAATGTGTACCTCGTATGATGTGCCAGAACTGTATTGTGTGTCTGCGGCAATGGTCAAATGGAAAAAGAAGTGCCATCAAATTTAAAACACAGATGATTTGACAGGAACCTCAAAATCACCATAACGACTGCTATATTTGCGTCGTAAATTTCAACGGCATAAATTCTGGAAATCGAAATAAATGGTCATATTCTAACTTACCCCCCCACTCCACGACCTCTTCTATATTCTGGTGAGATACAAGGAACATTATCTAAATGCTCTGGAGAACCAGATCTTATGGAAATTGAAGACAACACAATGGGCAACACTGATTTAGATTTCACATGTAGTCAGTCATCAGATCCTCAACCTTTTAATCAAAAGGAATTGAATTACTTAGTAAGGGATTTAAATTTGTCAAAAGAAGCTTCTGAAATTTTGGCATCTGGTTTAAAAGAAAAGAATTTACTTACACCAGGAACCAGAATTACTTTATATAGGACCCCCGAAAAGAATTTGTTACCATATTTTTCTAGAGAAAACGTTTTAGTTTTTTGTAGTGATGTCAGAGGTATTTTGGAGAAGATGAGTTCACAACGATACCAACCAAATGATTGGCGTCTTTTTATAGACAGTAGCAAGAGAAGCTTAAAGTGTGTGCTACTTCATAACGGCAACAAGTATGGTTCTATACCTGCTGTACACTCTACTACTATGAAAGAAGAGTATACAACTATTTCTTCAATAAAGGAAAAAATTAAGTATCGAGACCACAACTGGCTCATTTGTGTAGACTTAAAGATGGTTAACTTTCTTGTCGGACAACAGGGTGGATACACGAAATACCCATATTTTATGTGTCTGTGAGATAGCCGCGACAAACAACGTCATTAGTCTCAAAAAAAGTGATCCTTACGAGAGGAACTGATGGTTGGTACCAAAATGTTATTAATTTGTTCTTAGTAAATCGAGATCACATTATACTGCCACCACTTGAAATCAAACTGGGCATTATGAAACAGTTTGTAAAAGCCCTTGACAAAAACGGCGAATGTTTTGCTTTTCTTTCAAGCAAATTTTCAGGATTAAGCACAGAAAAGAAATTGAGTCTAAAGCTTGGAAATCGTTTGTTGTGGTGATTAAAAATTTTCTCGGAAACAATAAATCCGACAACTATTCTGACTTAGACAATTTGTGAAAGATCTGGGCTGAAACATGAATATTAAGATTCATTACTTACATTCTCATTTAGATCGATTCCCAGAAAAACTGTCGATTTCAGTGAAAAGCAGAGTGAAAGATTTCACCAAGATATACGCACAATGGAAGAGCGTTATCAAGGAAGGTGGGACATCCATATGATGGCCGATTACTGTTGGAGTTTGCAAAGAGATGATCCTCAAGCCGTACATTCAAGAAAATCGTATATCATACTGTGTAATTATATCAAACACAGAAAAAATGTATTTTTGTTCCATTTTTGAAGAAAATTGTAATGTCATATAAATAAAAAAGTAGAGCCGATGGTATTAAGCCAGTATTTTTTCCATAATGAGTGCCTCAGGTGTACCCTATAATACAGATAAAATTTGCAGAAAAAATTTCAGTGTTTTATAGCTCCGTAACAAAATTTTTTAGTTTAAAAGCAATCACCGTACGGAACACTAATTGCGCACATCCGACTTGCACTTGAAAGGTTTTTTTTTACTGTTCCGTATGGAACACCTATAAGATCACTTCGGTATCCGTCCGTCTATCTGTCTGTCTGCCATTTTCTCCGAAACTATTTGAAATAGAAAGTTGAAATTTGGCACAAATGTAGAAATTGATGACCCAGTCACTGCCGTATAGTTTTGAAATTAAAATTTTGATTTAAGGAGGGTGAAATTGGAAGTGAAAAAATATATATTTATTTCAAGGTCGTCGAGTGGGGTGTCAATATCGCTGTCCCCCTCCCTATCTCTAAGAGATTGAGTGAAAATTATCAAGAAACAACAAAGATCGGAAACAAACTTTTGTTTAATATATGTTTCATACTTGTGTACAAGTCCCCATCCAATTTAAGAAAAATGTTATTCACTGTATAGATAGATAGAGAGAAGTGGCTTCAGAGAAAGAGATTTGCTCAAATGAAGAAGTCGAATGGGAAACTAAGGCTTATTTTAGAGAGCTTTTGGAAGATCGTTGAAATATGTTAAGTGTATCGCTATTAAAGCAAAACATGTCGAAAAATAAAATCGATTTTTGGCAAAAACATTGTTTTTTCTTCAAAAGTCTCGGGCTTTTTTACCCCACGTCGCGTCGTAAGTAGTATATTCAAATTAATTGTAAAGATTATTTGCCATAAAAAAAACTTACATACAAAAAAACTGTTTTATGTATCTTCTCTATGCCTATGTAATAATAAAACATGTCCGCATTGAAATTATGTTTACATAGATACACAGATATGTTAAACCGACATCGATATGAAATATGCTGCAAGCAAAACCCCCATGTAGACATGTTTGTCAATGGAAAACATGTTAAAGTTTTAGTAATACGGATAAGAGTTTTTTTATATTTTATTATTTTTAGTGCAGTAAAAAAATGACAAAATTTAATGACGAGATAGGCATAATTTAGATACAGCAATATTATAATTTTGAAGTCTCTGAGGTATCACCAGAAGTATTTAATAATATATATATATATATATATATATATATATATATATATATATATATATATATATATATATATATATATATATATATACAGTAGAACCCCGATTAACCGAGTCGCGATTAACCGAGCTTCGGATTATCCGAGCTCCGGATTAACCGAGCCAATCTAAGAACCTGATTATCCGAGGTACCCGAGTCTATGCTGCGTATTAACCGAGCTCCTAAAATATGTATGTACATATTTCCATTTAAAATCGTCGGGGCCTTCGGGGAATCGGGTGTGAGGGGTCCCCTATTTATGTTTTTGGACTCTTTCAGCATGTAAATTCGCGTGAATGCAGTGCGTTATAGCGTTTACTACGGAGAAGTACGAGTATACTCACATAATTTATTTGGTTGGAGTTCTGGTAGTTAAGTGTAATTAATACGAACTGCTTTGTTTAAATTTTTGTTTGTCGTATTATATTGGAGCAAAACAAGCGTAATAGAATCGTCGTTCCTATTGAAGAAAAATTTAAAGCCATCAGAAGAATTGAAGCAGGAGAGATAATTAAAGTTGTTACACGAGATTATGGAGTAGGTGAGGTAACAGTTGGAGATTGCAAAAGAAACCGCACAAAAATAGAAGAGTGGTGTATAAATCAAGCCTCCTTGTCCTCAGGAAGAAAATCAATGAAAACTGGTGACTATGAAAAGGTTAACGAAGCTTTATTCATATTGTTTAACCAACAGAGATCAAAAGGTGTGCCTCTGTCAGGTCCAATTTTACAACAGAAAGCAATAATGATTAGTAGGCAATTCCCAGAGATAGATCAGTTTACTGCCAGTTCTGGATGGCTCGACCGCTGGAAAAAACGGTACGGGTACGACAACTGACTGTATGTGGTGAAAAACTTTCTGCTGATGTGTCATCAATTGAGAAGTTTAAGCAGAACTTTAAAAAGCAAATCGAAGATTGTGGATACACATGTGCTCAAATTTACAACTGTGACGAAACAGGTCTGAATTATAAAATGCTTCCATCAAAAACATTTGCATCTCGACAGAAAAAATCAGCTCCTGGGCACCAACGAAGTAAGGAAAGATTAACTATAATGGTATGTTCCAATGCATCTGGCAAGCACAAGATCCCACTGATGGTGATTGGCAAGCCTGCACGTCCAAGAGCTTTTAAAGACATCTCACCCAAAGCCCTACCAGTCTATTACAAAAGTCAGAAGAGCGTATGGATGGATGCGACCTTATTTACTAACTGGTCAGAAGAAGAGTTCGTGCCATCTGTGACTAAATTTTTGAACAGAAACCGTCTTCCTATTAAAGCAATGTTGTCAATGGATAATGCCCCCTCTCAACCTGGAGAAGGACTTTATCTGGGCGAAATTGTTTTAAAATTTTTTCCTCCAAATGTAACCAGCATAATGCAACCAATGGATCAAGGCATGCTCGAAAACATTAAAAAAAAATATAGGCGTTTATATCTTGAACATCTGTTAAAGGAGGATATTATCAATGGGATGAGAAAGGTTACACTGAAAAATGTTATTTACTGGGTAAGTCAAACTAACACTTAACTCAAAATTTAACTTTCAAAACTACACGGCTCTGATGAGACCATCAGTTCCTATATTAGTGTCAAATTTCAACTTTCTATATCAAATAATTTCGGAGAAAATCGGGTATGACAGACAGACAGACAAACACACAGACAGATGGACACCGAAGTGATCTTATAAGTGTTCCGTACGGAACACTAAAAAGTGCTTGATATCGCAACGGATGTGTCTGTATGCGTATTTAATGATGGCTCATCTAGTATTATGAAGATTATAGAGGTCTTACAGTTGCCAATAGGGCTGCATTGTTACAATTTTTGCGTGGAAACTGATGCGGCGAGGATTTGCTAAGCCGAGTTGTCGTTGTCTAATGCTGCGAAACAGGCACGCTTAGCCTCCAAACCCACGAGAAGAACAGAAGACGAAGAAAATATCAATTTAGAAGGCCATTTATATGGTGCCGGGATTACAGACTAATGGTAAAATTTTTTTTATTATAGCAATTTTCAATGTTGAAAGCTAGAAATCAGTAGTCGAAACTTTAGGCACGTTTATTTCAAAACTATGCTTTTCAGTTTGGCTTGCAGCATAACTCAAACAATTTTTATCCGATTGACTTTAAATTTTAACAGTAGCTTCTGTATTAGATTCTAAAGAGAAGTAAGTAGGATTTTTAGGAAACATTAAAAATTGCAAAAGTTATTAACATATTTATGTCAATTTTTTCCGCTAAAATCGAATTTTTTTTTCAAAAGCTTGCCATTTTTTAAAAATCAATATTTTAGAAATATCCTACGTACTTCTCCAGTTATTGAGTCGTAGATTAAGTAGAATTTTTTTTGTTATAGGGTCAAATTTACTTAAGATATGCGCAAGCCACGGAGACCTTTTTTAAAAAGATACCTTTTAAAAAGCTGCACTGTGCCTCAATTTTGTAAAATATATTATATCAAAAAATTGATTTTTGTACCTCAATACATATAACCACGTGGTATAGTTAATTTTTTGAATAAAAATTTTCTTCAATACGAAAAAAAAAATTATTGGTTTATTTTTATGCCTCTACAGTCGCCTAAGGCCTTAAGTGAATATCCTTAATATGCAATGCCCTTTTTTACTGACTGGACAATATATTATTGGCGCCTAGGCCGCGCAAGATTTGGCGCTACAAATCTGCTAAATGGGAAGATCTCATGGAATATTTTCGAACTTTTCCTTGGATGGACGTTTTGTTTTCGATCCGACAACCCATTTGACTGCGCCAGGGAGGTCTGCGGTCTCCGATGCTATTTTGGCTGGTATGGAAGCTTACATCCCTTTTTCGAAGAAATGCCCCTCCAACAGCAAGCCTTGGTTTGACCGGAAATGCAAAGAAGCTGTTGCTTCTAAACATATTGCCTACCGCCATAAACCGTAACACCTTTGTTCGTGCCCCGAACAGTTGCAAGGGAATTATCGACGAAACCAAGGAGGCTCACAATCAACGAATTAGAAACAAGCTTCTCGCTTGTTCCAACAATTCCAGGTACTTTTGGGCAGTCGCTAAGGCAGTTAGTCAAAAATTTCACCAAATCCGCCATACCACCGCTCACATGCCCAGATAATTCCATTGCAACCACACCTGTTGAGAGAGCGAACTTGTTAGCTGAACTCTTTGCTTCACATTCTAATGTCGATTTCCAAGGAAAAACACCACCTACAATTTCCATATTGCAGTCAAAGATGCCCGATGTTGTCTTCAGACAGCGTATCATAAAGCGTATTTTAATGAAGCTAGACATCAAAAAAGCTTCTGGCGCTGACGGAATACCTGCCATAGTTCTCAAAAACTGTGCAAGGGAATTAACACCAGTTTTCTGTAGACTTTTCAACCTATCCTACAGAAAGGGGATATTTCCGTCCTGCTGGAAACGTGCCACGGTTCAGCCGATACCTAAAAAAGGCAAGAAGACCTTGTCAAATAATTACTGACCAGTCGCACTGCTTTCAATAATATCGAAAGTCATGGAAAAGGTTATTAATCAGCATCTTCTAAAATATCTTGAACGATTCAATATTATTAGCGATCACCAATATGGCTTTCGGAAACATAGAGCAACAGGAGATCTTCTGACTTACGTAACACATGTTTGGAACAACCCAATTGAACACTTTGGAGAATCTCGAGCAGTTGCTCTTGACATATCCAAGGCATTCCAGCGTGTTTGGCACGATGGACTGTTGGCTAAGCTACGCTCTTATGGTATGTCTGAAAAGTTCTGTTTGTGGCTCTCATGTTTCCTCAGAGAGCGTTCTTTACGAGTGGCGGTCGACGGATTTCTTTCTAACACTTTCACAATCAACGCCGGTGTGTCCCAAGGCTCCATACTGTCTCCTACTCTCTTTCTCATTTACATTACCGATCTGCTGGAAAAGACCTGGAATCCAATTTACAGCTTTGCAGACGATAGTACGCTTATCTCTTCATTCACTTTGAACGCTCGGACATCGGCTGCTCAGATGAATATCCGCAGACAGCAGGAGGTCATTCAACTTAACAAAGACCTGGAAGAAATTCTATCTTGAGGTGACAGTACCCAAGTGGAATTTAACGCTACCAATACCCAGGCGGCAGTTTTTTCTAAAAAAGTTAACGTTGCTGAACCCGACATAATTATGTCGGGGCACTCCATTCCCCTAGCATCATCGCTCAATTTGTTGGGCATTAGTTTGGGAGCAAATATATCCTGGCATGAACATGTTGCAGGCATAGCAAGGAGAGCTTCTCAAAAGTTAGGAATATTATTTCGAACGAAAGCTTCACACTCCACAACAACTGTTAACTCATTACAAAGCTCAAATTCGACCAACTATGGAATACTGCTCCCATGTTTGGGGCTCCGCTCCCAAACATACACTGCATTTGTTGGATTCTGTTCAGAGAAGAGCTGTTCGTTTGATTGGAGACCCGGAACTGACCGGCGGCCTTGATTCGCTGGAACATCGAAGAACGGTTGGCGACTTGAGTCTGTTCTACAAGTATTTTTCATGGAAAGTGTTCGAAGGATGTAGCCCGCTTGATTCCTCCCAAAGCGGTGCATGTTAGAAATACACGTCGCGATGGTGCTTCATATACGTATGAGGTTCAGCTTGTTACTCCGCGTACAACGCTTTTCAAGCAGTCTTTGTTATGGAGAACATCATCCCTTTGGAATGATTTGCCCAGCGCTGTGTTTCCCAGCGAGTACAATTTACAGCGCACACATGCCGCTCCTGGAGCGCTTTAGGGACTTCCCTGCAGCACGTGTGCTAGACCCATAAAAAAAAACTATTAAAGTAATTAAGACGTTTTATCATATTAAAAATCTTTCTCGGTTCGACATTACCACATAAGAAGTCAAGAAAACCATTTTTGATTATAACACGTAATCAAAAAAGAAACTGTTGGTCGTCTATATTAAAATTCTATTTCGCCTTGTTGATACTTATACAAGGACAATCTAAAATAAGACACGATTATAAATTGTAATGATTATACTAATTTATCTTTTAAATATCATTTCGTAAATCATCTATATTGTTAGATAATAAAATACAAGTAACAAGATAAAATTATTATGAAAGCGGCGATCACTGTATTATCATAGGGAATTTAAATGATCCTCTTTAATTTTGTTGATAAAATATGATTACTGTTAATCTAAGGATTTTGTTCTAAAAAGGGAAAATCATTAAAATTTCTTCTAGTCAGGAAAACACTACTGGTTAGCGTTATATTAGTTCAGATATACTATAGTGTGAGAATAAAGATCATACAGGTATTATTGTATTGTAAATGTTCGAAGGTGTCAAATTTGTACAGTGATTGTAAGAAAAATATTTTCAAATTTATAGCGTATATTTTGATTGCCGAAGGTACGTAGTACACAATTATAATTCATTATTTTATTTTAGATGGGACATACCATTTTCAGGTATTTGTATTCTGCAGTTGACTCGAAATAAAGGATATTTTTTTTTTTTTAATTCATGCATTAATTATTTTACATCGTTATAATACTTGCATTGCACATGTATGTTCGGGTATATCCAGAAAGAGTATCACGACTGTAATGCAGATTTCTTTGAAATGTAGGTATGTACAGTGTGATCATTTTTAGACGCCCGATCCCGATTTAAGGAAAATTGTTGGATATTATTTTTAGTGTTCCGTACGGAACATTTATAAGATCATTTCGGTGTCTGTTCGCCCACCTATCCGAGCGTCCGTCTGTCTGTTTGTCACACCCGATCTTTTCCGAAACTATTTCTCATAGAATGTTAAAATTTGGTACTAATATAGGAATTGATGGCCCCTCATCAGAGCCGTGTAGTTTTGAAAGTTAAATTTTGACTTAAGGGGTTAGTTTTGGGTGGTGACATCGGAAGTGAAAGAAAATTTTCTTACCAGTCATCGAGTGGGGTGTCAAATGAAAGCTTGTAAAAACACGAGTTCAAAAATATATATAATGAAATACTTGCGCACACTTTTCTTTGTATTACTTTTAAAAAATAGCGAAAAATTGCTGTCTCCCACCCCTTATCTCAAAACGTACTGTTCAAAAAATTTTGAAAAAATTCTGGAATATTCTCCACAGGGTGTAGATTGAACGAAAATTATCGCGAGTTCATTACCTTTAATAATTTATCTAGTATATACGAGGACGGATTGAAAAGTTGGCGTCTTCATCAAAAAATAATTATATTTCTACCCTCGATAAGTTCGTACTTTCTTTGGTTGTTACTGTGTAAAATTTTGTTGCTGTAGAATTTGTGAATTTTAGGTAAGAATGAGTTTAGTGAGACCAAAGTTGTTGAAAAAATGCAAAAAATAGAACATCGTGCGGTCATCAAGTACCTGTTTAAAAAAAGATTAACATCAAAGGAGATCTCTGATGATATGAAAACCACATTAGGGGAATCTGCTCCGTCATATACTACTGTGAAAAAATGGGTTGCAGAATTTAAACGTGGACGAGAGTGCATTGAAGATGATCCTCGCTCCGGCCGGCCCTCGACGTCTACGACTGAAGAAGACATCGGCAAAGTATGTGATCTCATATTGAAAGACCGTAGCTAAATATGAGGGAGATTGCAGACACTAGTCAGTTCAGATATATTATAGTGTGAGAATAAAGAAGATCACACAGGTATTATTGTATTGCAAATATTCGAAGGTGTCAAATTTGTACAGTGATTGTAAGAAAATATTTTCAAATTTATAGCGCATATTTTGATTGCCGAAGGTATGTAGAGTAAGTCACAATTATAATTCATTATTTTATTTTAGATGGAACATACCATTTTCAGGTATTTGTATTTTGCAGTTGACTCGAAATAAAGGATATCTTTTTAAATTCATGCATTATTTTTACATCGTTATAATATTTGCTTAACATGTATGTTCCGGTATATCTCCAGAAAGAGTGTCATAACTGTAATGCAGATTTCTTTGAAATGTAGGTATGTACAGTGCGATCATTTTAAGAAGCCCGTCCCGATTTATGGAAAATTGTTGGATATTTATTTTTAGTGTTCCGTAGGGATATGAAAACAACACTAGGGGAATCTATTCCGACATATACCACTGTGAAAAAATTACAGGACCGGCGCGCGCGTTGTAGGACAGGCGCGCGCATTTTAATAAAAACCAGACTCTATGGCAGATAATATTATTTTTTGTATCTACAAACCTCAACGAACATATTAAAACAAATTACATTCGCTCCTTTATGGGTTCAGGTGGGTCCATTTTTTTGCAACTTTAGACCGTTATAACTTTGGACTGACCCAATATCCATGAGAGATATTCTTTTTTCAGTCATATTTCACAGAAATGAAGCTATACCCAAAATATCTGCCACTAAGCGTTGGGTTCGTCCACCAACTGTTTCTTGCAGCTTTAAAGCCTATTTCTGGGAACAGGAATCAGAGTTGAGGTTTTAAAATACCTGGAGTGACTAAGGGGGACATAATTAACAAAGTGATACTATTATCTGGCACTCTTCGATGAGGCATTTTGGTACTGAGTTCCCGTACTAATATATGCAAGGCAATATTACGTGATGGCGTGCGGCGAGAAGCAAGCGAGAAGCTACGTTGCCACACTCATTATACTTTGAAAACCAAATTATTTCACGTCTTACTTTAACATAATGCTCTCTCTGTCTTCTCGTAAGAAATACCTTAATATGCACAATATGCACTATCATCGTCATCATCATTAGCTTATTTCATGATTAGTCGAACGTAAGCTTCTCTAACTTGTCTCCAATGAGCTTTGTTGTTTGCTTTTTGCCTTCATTCGTATCCTGCTAATCTTTTTATGTCGTCCGTCCATCTTGTCTGTGGTTTACCTCTGCACCTTTTGTCTTTTATAGGCCTCTATTCAACTATACGGCGTGTCCATCTGTTATTCATTCAGCCTTGCGATATGGCCCGCCCAATTCCACCTTAATATATATGTTCGTTGTATTACATCTGTCACTTTTCAACTTGATGTTAGGAATACGATCTTGAAATCTAATATTTAGCAGTCTCCTCTCCATTGCTGTATTTGGGATGTCCAATTTAAATGTAGATTGTAACCTTCCGAGCGCAGAACAAGCTAACGAGACTCTTCTATCCAGGTCAGCCTTTAAATTATTTTTTGTTTCGATTTTTTGTCCCAAATATATGAATGTTTGTACCTTTCTTATTCTTTCATCTTCTATTAATGGTTCCTGGCTGTTCACTTTCGTTGTTCAAATATTTGGTTTTGGCGAAGTTTATTTTTAGACCTATTTCTCAAGACTTGTTATTTAATTCCATCAGCAGTGATATCATCTGCGAACCTTAAGTGTTCTAATCGTTCACTCACTAATAGTATTCCTTTATGATATCATCTGCGAGATGAGTGATATCATCTCCGAACCTTAAGTGATCTAATCGTTCACTCGCTATTAGTATTCCTTTATTTTTCTACTTCAGAGTGATATCATCTGCGAACCTTAAGTGATCTAATCGTTCACTCGCTATTAGTATTCCTTTATTTTCCCACTTTAGCGATTTAAACATGTGTTCTAGAGTCAAAGTGAACAGCTTTGGGGATATCGAGTCGCCTTGTCTAATTCCTCTTTTAAAGTTGATTTTATTTATTTTTTCTTCAAGCATTATTTGTGATGTGGCATTTTCATATATGTATTCAAGAGTTGTGTACCTTTCATCGACTCTGCTGTTACTTAAGGCGTTAAGGACTGCCCATATCTCTACCGAATCAAATGCTATTTCGTAGTCAACCATTGCTATCCATAAGATAACCTTATATTCATTTACTTTTTCCACTAGTAATCTAATTGTTTGAAGATGGTTCAGGTTAAATCTCGCTTGTTCACGTTTCCTCTTTACAAGGGACCAAACATTTTCAATAGGGTTGGCGTCCGGCGATTGTGAGGGCCACTCTAGTATCTTATCGTGGGCCCAAGCAGGCAGCTTCTTTAACGTGCTTTGGAAACCCGGTTTTCTTATTTTGCTGCTCCTTGATGCAGCGTTAATTTAGGCTTCCGTGGAAACAAAGATACAACAACACAGGTTACAGAGTATACTTTTATTTTGTTAACTGACACGTATACAAAGTTGCACTAGGCGTGACTGCAGTTTCGTAGTACTACTATATTCTCAAGCACTAGGAATAAGTTATAATCAAGTAAGGTATATATATTATTTTTGTTGACCATTAAAGATTAGGGTTTTTTCTCCTTTATTCTAATTATGGCCAAACAGAGTAACAAATTGAAGATTTAAAATCTCTGTGTGTAAATATAAATATAATATAAATATTGGGATCTTTATAGCTTTTGTAAATTTCGATTACTTCTAAACAATCTAGATTTTTGCCCTTTTGTTCGTGATGCAAAATATTTAGACTATTTGTTTGTGGAAAGTTATGTGACGTCTCTAAGAAATGGTTGGAATTGGAATTTTGTTTTTTAAGTCTGTATGAAGCGTAATGTTAAATTTCTTCCTATTTGTCCTATATGTGTATACAGATTATTGTATTCATTATATTTTAATCTATAAATCCTGATTTTTTAAATTTATCTCTTTTACTTTTTACATTGCAAATCATGTCTGTCTAATTTGTTCGTTAATCTATACGTTATGATTCTAGTGAGGATTTTGTACAGTACGATAACAGGCTGATGGGTCTGTAATTCTCCAATTTAAATTTGTTTGGAATAATTTTTTCCTATGATGTTTCATTTTGGGGTTATGTTATCACCCACGAACCTGGTCATTTTCCAATAACGGTTCAGCACCTGTCATTTTCCATATCCGGTTCTTTTGGGATACTGTTCATCTCTACCTACAATTTGAACGCTGAAAAATGCTCCAAATTTACAAGAAAGCGTTAGTACCGGCTACCAAACGATGTTCTTGGATAAAAATAAGGAGTGGATTTTCCATGGATAACAACTCCAAATATCGAAGTAAAACGTGTACCCAGTGGAAAAGGGAATCCGGTATCGTCACACTAGATTGGCTATCTCAGTGTCTCGATGCAAAGTTCATCGATAACGTATACATCGCGCACAAGCTTGGTAGTAAAAAGGTGTACACAGAGAAGCAGGTGTCACGGCAAATTCGGGCAATCTGGAAATCTTTGCCCCAAGAATAAGCAGAAAATCTCGTAGAAAGTATACCTCGAAGATGCCAAACGATCATGGACGCTGATGGGGACTGGACGAATTGCTGAATCATTAGCATTTTAACTGCAATCTTTTACTGTCGAATGATGTAAAAAACTTTTAAATAAATACATTTTTTAATGAACAATACGCAGCACGTTCTTACTCGACCGACTGTTTTTATTCATTGACGAAGATGAAAAATGCTTCCTGCCCCCCCTTAAATTTTCTTAAAACCGAGAAACCATACATAAGAATCAGATCGTGTAGTAAGAATATTAACATCGGTCCCACTCGCACAAATCGTACATTACTCGAATCGTAATGATTTATTATTTTTATCTCAAATGGAAAGAAAAAAACTTTTCAGATTACCTTTTAATGATCCTCCATTAGCAAAAGCGGAGTGTATCTATGCCCGAAAACTCGCCCTTAACTTTTCCATGCCGATGTGTTTCGGTTGGTTTTTGCCCGACTAAATAGGCTTTTTATCACAACATGTACGAATGTATGTGTATGGGCTTAATGATATTCCAGATAAAATGTAATTTCGTACGATTTTCGAATCATAAATCATTAGAAAGACTATATCTTTGTATAATATTGTAAATTAAATACTGTTTATATAAAGGTATTAAATTAAGGGAAAAAACAATAATAAAGTTGGTAAAGCTTAGTTAAACAAGAGGCTTTTTTAAGAGAGTGATTTTCTTTGGAGAGAGGTCGTCATTATCATCATCATCATCATTAGCTTATGCCATCCATAATCGGATGTGACCCTCCCTAAGTTGTATCCAATGAACTCTGTTGTTTCTTTTTGCGTCCAATCGTATCCCGCTGGTCTTTTTATGTCGTTCGTCCATCTTGTCTGTGATCTACCTCTGCTTCTTTTATGTTCTCCAGACTTCCATTTCACCATACGGCGTATCCATTTGTTGCGATATGGCCCCCTAATTCTACTTTATTACAAACATGTATATTGTAATCCTTCCATATATTTTTAAAGATGCTGATTGACTTTCGATATTATTGAAAGCGGTGCGACTAATCGGTAGTTATTAGGCAAGGTCTTTTTGCAGTTTTTAGGTATCGGCTGACCTCTAGCGTATTTTTATAAAACTGATGTTACTTCGATTGTGCATTTTTTAAGTACTATTCCATCAGCGCCAGAAGCTATTTTGTCTCTAGCTTCGTTAAAATACGTTTTATGACACGTTGTCTGAAGACAATATCGTTCATTTATTGAATCTCTCTCTGACTGCACATTAGGAATGGTGGGTAATGTTTTTCGTGGTATTACAACTCACTTTTGATCTTCTCCGTATCTCGTTATTAGGAATGCGATCGTGGAGTCTAATATTTAGCTTTCTGCTCTCCACTTCTTTTTCAGTTACTTGGAGTATATATATATATATATATATATATATATATATATATATATATATATATATATATATATATATATATATATATATTATATTATACTTTTATTTCATTATTTCACTCATATTTCAGTGCAATACCAGGTGTACAAGTACAAAATGCGGATTTCAGACAACAAATGGTGCACCAATGCAGTTTGTGCTATAAAGATTTAACACTGCGCCATTTTGTTGTGTCATCAACAAGTGTCAGACGCGCACGAGTGATAAATTAGAAAAGTATGTGCATAGTGTTGTGTTGTTGTGTTCAATATGTCGAAATTTATACCGAACAAAGAGCATTCGCGGACAGCATTAATTTTTTGTTTTCATTTGAAGAAAACTGCTGTTGAATCGTACCGATTACTTCGAGAAGCTTATGGTAAATATGCTCCAACCCAAGATACGTGTGAACGATGGTTTCGGTTTTCAAAAGTGGTGACTTCGATGTTGCAGACAAGGACTGTGGAAAACCGCCAAAGAAATACGAAGATGTGGAATTGCAAGCATTGTTGGACGAAGATGATTCGCAAACACAAAAACAACTAGCCGAGCAATTGGGCGTTAGTTAACAAGCTATTTCCAATCGGCTACAAGAGATAGGAAAGATTCAGAAGCTGGTAGATGGGTACCACATGAGTTGAACGACAGGCAAATGGAAAAGCGCAAAAACACGTGTGACATTTTTCTCGCTCGGTCCAAAAGGAAGTCGTTTTTGCATCGTATAGTTACAGGGGATGAAAAATGGATTTATTTTGAGAATCCCAAGCGCAAAGAATCATGGGTAGACCCAGGCGCACCATCCACATCGACCGCAAGACCGATTCGCTTTGGCAGAAAGACGATGCTCTCTGTTTGGTGGGACCAGAGGGGCGTGGTCTATTATAAGCTGTTAAAACCTGGGGAAATAGTTAATACTAAACGTTACCAACAACAATTGACCGATTTGAACCGTTCGCTGCTTGAAAAAAGGCCAGAATACCGAAGGCGGCAACAACAAAGTCATTTTTCTTCATGTCAATGCTCCATCACATATGGCAAAACCAGTTCGCGACAAGTTGAAAGCACTCAGCTCGGAAGTTCTACCCCATGCGGCTTACTCACCAGACTTGGCTCCTTCCGATTACCACTTGTTTGCATCGATGGGTCACGCACTTACTTGGTTTGTACGAAGATGTGAAAAAATGGCTCGATGAATGGTTCGCAGCAAAAGGGGAAGATTTTTACTGGCGTGGTATTCATAAATTGCCCGAAAGATGGGAAAAATGTATAACAAGCGATGGAGCATACTTTGAATAAAGCACTTTTTGTCATTCTTCCGAATTTAACATGTTTTTTTAGAAAACAAATCCGCATTTCATACTTGTACACCTGGTATGTCAGTACCGTTGATCGAATACTCAAGCTTTAATGTATTTGAAATATCTAATTTAAACGTGTATTGTAACGTTTTGAAGTTAGACAGCCAACGAAACTATTCTTTCCAAGTCAGTTTTTAAACTATTTTTGTTATTTTGATTTTTGTCCCAAATATATGAATGTTTGTACCTTTCTTATTCTTTCACCTTCTATTAATTGTTCCTGGCTTTTATCTTCAATTTCGTGGTTCAAATTTTTGGTTTTGGTGACGTTTACTTTTAGAGCACCATTTCTTGTCACTTTGCTTTTGTGTTGGCGATCAGACTGACGTCTTCTGCAAACCTTAAGTAATTCGGTCGTTCACCATCCACTAGTATTCCTTTGTTTTCCACCACCGTAGCTATTTGAACATGTCTTCTAGAGTCAACCCAGATTTCTTATAATGTCTTATCAACAGATATTTTAAGATATTGTTATCTTAAGCTTTGGAGATATTGAGTCACCCTGTCTAGTTTCTTTTTTAATTTTGATTTTAAGTTTTTTCTTGCCTCAAATCGACGCGCAAACAAGTCATATTAGATTTTACGTGATTTCGACGAACGTTCTGAATCGACTGATACTTTTACTAAAATGTGTCGTAGATAAAGGTTCCCTCTTCCGATTTTTTGTTGAATCGCTAGAATCGTACCTACCAAAAAGGAATTATGTCCGTTCTTACTTGATAGACTGTACGTATGTATGTATGTACTATACGTTAGGTCGTAGTGATTCACGAATGGAGAAATCTGTAGACGTGTTAATCCTAGAATACATCCGTTCTTTTTGTGTGAAACAAAAATCCAGAAAGGACTACGAACTCTAATTATAATAATTTACACAAATTAACTTTTTTTAGAACCATCACTCATTCGGTCGGTACTACTATACAGCAAGCATTCTTTCAGTTTGAATTAGAAATAAATATATACGTTTTTTTATCAGCTTACAGGTACAGTAAGAAAAGCGATGTTGCCAGATTGTGGGTTTACAAAAATATAATTTTATAATTATAAGATTCTGATAATTATAATCTTATATCTATAATATATATAAAATTCAACGTCTCTCTGTCTGTCTGTCTGTCCGTTAGTGCGCTTATCACTGGAGAATCACTTATCAGATTTACGTGCTTTTTTTTAAAACATATATGTGTTCTCTGGCCAGGTTATAGGCTATATTTTATTACGTTAGGTAACATAAGGAATGAGCAGTGACGAAAATAGTGAATTAAATCAGAAAAAAGTTTGCCGCTAGCGCGTTTTCTTGCAATACACTGCCTAAACCATTAAATATGGAACAATATCATGTAGCAAAGAATATCTATAATATATATAAAATGCAACGTCTTTCTCTGTCTGTTTGTCCGTGAGTGCGCTTATCACTCGAGATCCACTTATCCAATTTACGTTTTTTTTTTAATTTATACATTTGTTCTCTGGCTAGGTTATGTATAATCTTCTATTATATATATATATATATATATATATATATATATATATATATATATATATATATATATATATATATATATATATGTATATATATATATATATATATATATATATATATATATATATATATAATGCAACGTCTCTCTGTCTGGCTGTCTATCTGTCCGTCCGTCAGTTCGTCCGTCCGTCCGTTAGTGCACTTATCACGGGAGAACCACTTATGCGATTTACGTGCTGTTTTTTTTTAAAACATACATAGGTTCTCTGGCCAAGTTATAGGAAATATTTTATTACATTAGGTAACATAAGAAACAAGCAGTGACGATAATAGTGAATCAAGTCGGAAAAAAGTATGCCGCTAGCGCGTTCTCTTGCAATACGCTGCCTAAATCATTAAATATGGAACAATATCATGTAGCAAAGAATATCTATAATATATATAAAATGCAACGTCTTTCTCTGTCTGTTTGTCCGTGAGTGCGCTTATCACTCGAGATCCACTTATCCAAATTACGTTTTTTTTTTTAATTCATACATTTGTTCTCTGGCTAGGTTATGTATAATCTTCTATTATATATATATATATATATATATATATATATATATATATATATATATATATATATATATATATAATGCAACGTCTCTCTGTCTGGCTGTCTATCTGTCCGTCCGTCAGTTCGTCCGTCCGTCCGTTAGTGCACTTATCACTGGAGAACCACTTATGCGATTTACGTGGTTGTTTTTTTTTTAAACATACATAGGTTCTCTGGCCAAGTTATAGGAAATATTTTATTACATTAGGTAACATAAGAAACAAGCAGTGACGATAATAGTGAATCAAGTCGGAAAAAAGTGTGCCGCTAGCGCGTTCTCTTGCAATACGCTGCCTAAATCATTAAATATGGAACAATAGCATGTAGCAAAGAATACAATATATATATATATATATATATATATATATATATATATATATATATATATATATATATATAAAATGCAAAGTCTCTCTATCTGCCTGTCTATCCGTTAGTGCACTTATTACTCGAGAATTACTTATCCGATTTACGTGTTTTTTTTTTTTAATTTCGTACATATGTTCTCTGGCCAGGTTATAGGATATATTTTATTACGTTAGGTAATATAAGGAATCAGCAGTGACGATAATAGTGAATGGAGTCCACGTGAGCGGAGCCGCGGGCACGGCTAGTATTATATATAAGATCCGATAATTATTTAAATAAAAAAACTTTAATTAGTTGTCCTAATTAATAAACTACATAAACTATTTAGGTAGTTGCTCAAATTCTACGAGTATCAAGATAAATTTGACATTCTTCGATTTTTTCCTGAAAAATGATGATTCTTAGTTTGGCCTTGAGTCTATATTGACACGTGCTAAATTTTTATAGTCCCTTTTGGTTTTCCCCTGTGTATATACTCATCTCTCTCGCGGCACTGTCATAAATGATTTTTGTTATATCTATTCCGCCAATACTATCATAAATAAGGGTCCATTGTATATTATGCTAATTTAAATTGAGATTTTAGATAACAGTAATATCTTTATATTGAACTATTTATCCTAATTTCTTTTAAGATGGCGCAAAAATCAATTTCCAAGAAACTATAAATGATCAAACGAATAAAACTTACCTCTACGTCTCTTGATGTCCTGTTTCAGCTGTTCGACTTCATCGTAAAGAGCCAAACTCTCCAACCGTTTAACAGTTTTTTGAAATAGATACTTTCGTACCGCCCGTTCCGACATACTCGAGATGTCCCGGTCTAATCCTTCACGAGTACCAAACATGCTTTGCACTTTTTATATTATTTTTTGTTTTTAATGACGGTTTAATGATAATTTTTCTAAATTCGTTGGTAGGATTACTTTAAAGAAAGGTCCAACACTAAGAAATATTAAATGCGTACCAAATAATTTCGTGGAACCAACTGCCGCCAATCACGAACTCGGATTTCTTATATTTTCTTATCAACAGATATTTTAAGATATTGTTATCTTTGTTATCTTAAAGTGCTTGTTTAATAGTACCTTGTTTTTAAACTGGAAAATTGATTTTAAATATTTTAGATCATTTTTTTGTGCGATCACTTCACTGAACCAAAAAAAACACTTACAAACTCAACTATTATTTTTTATCGGTCACGTAATCTTTCGTCAAATATGGAAATATTTTTTACATATTCACCAAATCTTTTTGGAAACACCATTTTGTATAGTTTTGTTAACTTGCACATAGTGTAAACTTTTACTTATGTATATTTTGAAGTCAATAAACCCTCGTTACCTTAAAAACCATATACACCGACAAGTTAAAATAGCGAGATTGTTTTTTTATCAAACACAAGATAAAACATATTTTTTGACAATCCGTAATTTTAAAATTGTTTTATCTGGATCGCACTTAACATTTAATAGAGATTTTTAATTATCTTGTCCTTTTTACACTCGTCATTATTGTGTCACATATCTAATCACTATCACTATAATCATTTGCACTTTTAGTAAAAATCACAATTTAATATTCAGCGTCTTCAACTATTAAAAACATTATAAAAATGTACCAATTAATTGATACTTTAATATTTTTTAATAAGGAAAAGGTATTGTACATAGTCAGGACTGTGTTTTATGGAAAAATACGATACAGTTATCAGTATTTGCGAGTTAATTTTTATCTAAGCCTTGTAGATAATAATCATTTAAATAAATAATAAATTCAATGTTTTAAGTTATTGTACTATATTCTGGTATTTTAAGTCGGATTTAGATATTTAAGGCGATTTTGTAGCTTTTAGGCGCTGATCATATAAAAATTATATATTTGTTTGAATACGAGAGCTACCTTTTAAGTTTTTATAAAACCAATGAAAGAAAAAAATAACCGGTTAAGTGCAAGTTGAACTTGCACAATTAGTGTTCCGTACGTTGATTGTTTTTAAAATAAAATTTTTGTTAGGGTGGGTATAAAATGATCAGTGACTTCACAAAACACACCCCAAATGAGTTTTCAACAAAGTTTGTTTCCAATCTTTACTGAAAACTGGTGACCTTGAAATTTTGTTTTTTTTTATACCAGATAAATTATTAAAGGTAATGATAATTTTCGTTCAATCTATACCCCGTGGAGAATATTCCAGGATTTTTTCAAAATTTTTTGATCAGTACTTTTCGAGATAAGGTAGGGGACAGTCATTTTTCACGATTTTTTAAAAGTAATACGAAGAAAAGTGTGCGCAAGTATTACATTATATATATATTTTTTACTCGTGTTTTCACAAGCTTTCATTTGACACCACACTCGATGACCTAGTAAAAAATTTTTTTTTTCACTTCCGATTTTACCCCTCAAAACGAATCCCTTAAGTCAAAATTTATGTTACGGTGATATAAAATAATCAGTGACTTCACAAAACACACCCCAAATAAGTTTTCAACAAAGTTTATTTCCAGTCTTTACTGAAAATTGATGACCTTGAAATTTCTGGTTTTTTTATATACCAGATAAATTATTACAGGTAATGCACTCGTGATAATTTTCGTTCAATCTACACTCCGTGGAGAATATTCCAGAATTTTTTCAAAATTTTTTGATCAGTACTTTCCGAGATAAGGCGGGTGGGTGGACAGTGATTTTTCGCGATTTTTTAAAAATAATACAAAGAAAAGTGCGCGCAAGTATTACATTATGTATATATTTTTTACTTGTGTTTTCACAAGCTTTCATTTGACACCACACTCGATTACCTAGTAAAAAAATTTTTTTTTTCACTTCCGATTTCACCCTCAAAAACTAACCCCTTACGTCAAAATTTAACTTTCAAAACTACATGGCTCTGATGAGGCCATCAATTCCTATATTACTACCAAATTTCAACTTTCTATGACAAATAGTTTCGGAGAAAATCGGGTGTGACAGATAGACAGACACTGATGTGATCTTATAAGTGTTCCGTACGGAACACTAAAAATGTTTTCGTATAAATCGTTTTACTGTTTCTCAAAATAATCACCTTTAAGATTTATACATTTCGAACTAATTCTCGAAATATTTTTTCACTTTGAAGTTGGTACCTCAAAAACATGGTTTCGGAAAGATTCAACAGCTTCTGGAGGTGGTGAAAATCGCTGCCCACGCATTTTTTTTTACCTTCAGGAACCAGAGAAGTCGTTAGGCGATAAATCCGTAGATACGACTTGCGGTCGGCCTAATGGCCTTTAGAAGGTTGTAAATATTTTGACATGCATTTCATCCCAGTTGCGTTAATCGACAAATCGGCAGGTAGGTAGGGTTAAATTATCAAATATTATTAATTCTTAAATCTTATTACATTAAATTATCCAAAGTTGCCAAAGTCCCGAGAGGAAGTTCATGAATATCTCAGTTCAATCTCGGCCGAAACCGTCAGGCATGAAGATTTCCTGATTTTTAATGATGGTCCAGGTTGGTGTGATATATTCCTGTGTAATTTAGGTGCGGCGGAAATTGTGATGGTGGATGGTACATTTGAATTTTGCGCGAAGTTTTTTTCTACAAATTTTACTATTTTGGCTTATACAGGGTGGCCCAAAAATTACCGAAGGGGTTTGAATTCCTTATAACTTTTTTATTATAATTTTGTTTTTTATTTCTTTTCAGTATTTTGTAAAGAAGACTTGGAGAATTTAAAATGGAACAGTACACAATTGAACAACGTGCCCAAATCGTTGAACTTTATTTCTCAAATCAACGGTCCATTGTTTTGACTCAGCGTGCATATCGTCGTTATTTTAATGTGCGGGTTGGACCCTCAGAGTCAACAATAAACCGTCTGGTTGCAAATTTTCGACAACAAGGGGCAGTAAGGAACCTTCCTGGTGCCGGCAGACGACGAACGGTGCACACGGATGACAATATTGAACGGGTATAGGAGACTATTCGGGAAGATGGAGAAACATCAACCAGGAGACGTTCGACACAACTTGGCCTCTCACGAGGGTCGCTGCAGAGAATTTTGCATACAATAAGAATGTTTCCATACAAAATTCAGCTTGTCCAAGAATTGAAACCGACAGATTACCAGCAACGACTTGATTATGCAATTTATTTCCGGCAAAAAGCAGAAGAAAATCATGATTTTATTCATAATTTAATTATGAGCGACGAAGCCCATTTCCAATTAAATGGGTTCGTTAATAGGCAAAACTGCAGGATATGGGCTACGGAAAATCCAAGAGTAGTTCAACAGCGACAATTACACCCACTTAAGTGTACTGTTTGGTGCGGTGTTTCATCGAAAAGGATAATTGGCCCATATTTTTTTGAAAATGAACACGGCGTTGCCGTTTCCATCACTGGTGTTCGATATCGGACAATGTTGGAAAATTTTTTAAGGCCAGCCGTGGAAAACCATCCGCAAGTATGGTTCCAACAGGATGGAGCCACAGCGCACACTGCGAGGGACACAATGGCTCTTTTACGCGACATCTTTGGTGAACGAATTATTTCGCGTACAAGCGATTTTAATTGGCCTCCGCGTTCACCGGATTTAACCGCTCCAGACTTTTTCCTTTGGGGTTATTTGAAAGGAAAAGTCTATATTAATAAGCCTAGAATCATCCAGCAATTAAAAAACAATATACGACGAAATCAACAACATAACACCTGAAGTTTTGCGAAAGGTTATGGAAAATGTTTTGGAAAGAGCACGAATATGCGAAGCAGAAAATGGCCACCACTTGCGAGATATAATTTTTCATATTTAAATTAAAAATATTCTCCATTAATATACTGTATTTAAAAAAAAAAATTATAATTATGTCTTAAATAAAAAGTTATAATGAACTCAAACCCCTTCGGTAATTTTGGGCCACCCTGTATATCAATGACCGCTATATTCCCTTGGTGTTCAGCCTATTGCATGACAAGAAGGAAACTTCGTATTCTTTGGTATTCTCTGCAGTAAAGTCCGAATGCCAGCAATTAGGATGTATCTTCTCGCCTACAAAGGTCGTGTCAGATTTTGAACGTGCTATTTACGGAGCGGTTTCAGCCGAATTTCTATTGATAACGCTTGTGGGATACAGATTCCATTTAGGACAATCCTGGTGGCAAAACTTTGATCCTATTGGAAAATTAAAAATTTCGACAAAATCGCCGTTTAAAAGAGATGTGCTGGGTCTGCACAAACAAGAAGTGCACTGCCAAAGTTTATACCATTGGACCAGATGACATATTTTCACGACAAACTGGCAATCCGCAACATCAACACGATAATGAACAAGTACTGAATCGCCAAAAAATTAACAACGCAGTGAAGAAGAGGGCCAACGAGGAACATTACAACGAAAGATTAAGAAACATGACTCGGCGGGAGGTGGCTGTGGATCCGAATGTCCTGAACACTTTCACCAACTCCGATATGACAAGAATAGGAAATAATTTGAACGCAGTCAGACTGTATCCAAAGTGTTAAAGTACAAAGTTGCCAGTTCAAGTCGAATCCCCTAGAGAGGAAATTCATAAATATCTTGGTGTGATATTTTCCTGTAAAAATATTTAGAATTCTCGCGGCGAAACGGTACATTTGAATTTTGTGCGAAGTTTTTTCTACAAATGTTTACTATTCTCGCCAGGCATAAAGATTTCCTGATTTTTAATGATGTCCAGGTTGGTGTGATATTTTCCTGTAAAAGTAATTTAGAATTCCTGTGAGCGGCAGAAATTGTGATGGTAGATGGTACATTTGAATTTTGCGCGAAGTTTTTTCTACAAATGTTTACTATTTTGGCTTATATCAATGGCCGCTATATTTCCTTGGTGTTCAGCGATTGCACGACAAGAAGGAAACTTCGTATTCTTTGGTATTCTCTGCGGTAAAGTCTAAATGCAGCAATTAGGATGTGTCTTCTCGCCTAAAAAGGTTGTGTTAGATTTTGAACGCCCTATTCACGGAGCGGTTCCAACCGAATTTCTATTGACAATGCTTGTGGGATACAGATTCCATTTAAGAAAATCCTGGTGGCAAAATTTTGATCCTATCGGAAAATTACAAATTTCGACAAAATCGCCGTTTAAAAAAGATATGCTGGGTCTGCACCAACAAGAAGTGCACTGCCAAAGTTGGACCAGACGACATATTTTCACGACAAACTGGCAATCATCAACGTCAACACGATAATGAACAAGTACTGAATCGCCAAAAAATTAACAACGCAGTGAAGAAGAGAGCCAACGAGGAACATTTCAACGAAAGATCAAGAAAGATGATTCGGCGGGAGGTGGCTGTGGATCCGAATGTCCTGAACACTTTCACCAACTCCGATATGACAAGAATAGGAAAGAATTTGAACGGAGTCAGACTGCAGTGCCATCCAAAGTTGCCAAAGTTCCGAGAGGAAATTCATAAATATCTTAGTTCAATCTCGGTCGAAACCGCCAGGCATAAAGATTTCCTGATTTTTAATGATGTCCAGGTTGGTGTGATATTTTCCTGTAAAAGTAATTTAGAATTCCTGTGCGCGGCAGAAATTGTGATGGTAGACGGTACATTTGAATTTTGCGCGAAGTTTTTTCTACAAATGTTTACTATTTTGGCTTATATTAATGGCCGCTATATTCCCTTGGTGTTCAGTCGATTGCACGACAAGAAGGAAACTTCCTATTCTTTGGTATTCGCTGCGGTAAAATCCAAATGCCAGCAATTAGGATGTGTCTTCTCGCCTAAAAAGGTTGTGTTAGATTTTGAACGCCCTATTCACGGAGCGGTTCCAACCAAATTTCTATTGACAATGTTTGTGGGATACAGATTCCATTTAGGAAAATCCTGGTGGCAAAATTTTGATCCTATCGGAAAATTACAAATTTCGACAAAATCGCCGTTTAAAAAGATATGCTGGGTCTGCACCAACAAGAAGTGCACTGCCAAAGTTGGACCAGACGACATATTTTCACGACAAATTGGCAATCATCAACATCAACACGATAATGAACAAGTACTGAATCGCCAAAAAATTAACAACGCTGTGAAGAAGAGAGCCAACGAGAAACATTACAACGAAAGATCAAGAAAGATGATTCGGCGGGAGGTGGCTGTAGATCCGAATGTCCTGAACACTTTCACCAACTCCGATATGACAAGAATAGGAAAGAATTTGAACGGAGTCCAGACTGCAGTGCCATCCAAAGTTGCCAAAGTTCCGAGAGGAAATTCATAAATATCTTAGTTCAATTTCGGTCGAATCCCCAGGCATGAAGATTTCCTGATTTTTAATGATGTCCAGGTTGGTGTGATATTTTCCTGTAAAAATAATTTAGAATTCCTGTGCGCGGCAGAAATTGTGATGGTAGACGTGAATTTTGTGCGAAGTTTTTTCTACAAATGTTTACTATTCTCGCATATATCAGTTCAATCTCGTAAACCGTTTATTTTTAATGATGTCCAGGTTGGTGAGCTATTTTCTGTGTAATTTAGAATTCGTGCGCGGTGGAAATTGTGATGGTAGATGGAACATTTGAATTTTGCGCGAAGTTTTTTCTACAAATGTTTACTATTTTGGCTTATATTAATGGCCGCTATATTTCCCTTGGTGTTCAGCGATTGCACGACAAGAAGGAAACTTCCTATTCTTTGGTATTCGCTGCGGTAAAAAATCCAAATGCCAGCAATTAGGATGTGTCTTCTCGCCTAAAAAGGTCGTGTTAGATTTTGAACGCCTATTCACGGAGCGGTTTCCAACCAAAATTTCTATTGACAATGCTTGTGGGATACAGATTCCATTTAGAAAATCCTGGTGGCAAAATTTTGATCCTATCGGGAAAATTACAAATTTCGACAAAATCGCCGTTTAAAAGAGATATGCTGGGTCTGCACCAACAGAAGTGCACTGCCAAAGTTGGACCAGACGACATATTTTCACGACAAACTGGCAATCATCAACATCAACACGATAATGAACAAGTACTGTAATCGCCAAAAAATTAACAACGCAGTGAAGAAGAGAGCCAACGAGGAACATTAAAACGAAAGATCAAGAAAGATGATTAGGCGGGAGGTGGCTGTAGATCCGAATGTCCTGAACACTTTCACCAACTCCGATATGACAAGAATAGGAAAGAATTTGAACGGAGCCAGACTGCAGTGCTATCCAAAGTTGCCAAAGTCCCGAGAGGAAGTTCATGAATATCTCAGTTCAATTTCGGTCGAATCCCCTAGGTATGAAGATTTCCTGATTTTTAATGATGTCCAGGTTGGTAAGCTATTTTCCTGTAAAAGTAATTTAGAATTCCTGTGCGCGGTGGAAATTGTGATGGTGGATGGAACATTTGAATTTTGCGCGAAGTTTTTTCTACAAATGTTTACTATTTTGGCTTATATCAATGGCCGCTATATTTCCTTGGTGTTCAGCCTATTGCACGACAAGAAGGAAACTTCGTATTCTTTGGTATTCTCTGCGGTAAAGTCTAAATGTCAGCAATTAGGATGTGTCTTCTCGCCTAAAAAGGTCGTGTTAGATTTTGAACGCGCTATTCACGGAGGGGTTTCAACCGAATTTCTATTGACAACGCTTGTGGGATACAGATTCCATTTAGGAAAATCCTGGTGGCAAAATTTTGATCCTATTGGAAAATTACAAATTTCGACAAAATCGCCGTTTAAAAGAGATATGCTGGGTCTGCACCAACAAGAAGTGCACTGCCAAAGTTGGACCAGACGACATATTTTCCCGACAAACTGGCAATCATCAACGTCAACACGATAATGAACAAGTACTGAATCGCCAAAAAATTAACAACGCAGTGAAGAAGAGGGCCAACGAGGAACATTACAACGAAAGATCAAGAAAGATGATTCGGCGGGAGGTGGCTGTAGATCCGAATGTCCTGAACACTTTCACCAACTCCGATATGACAAGAATAGGAAAGAATTTGAACGGAGTCAGACTGCAGCGCTATCCAAAGTTGCCAAAGTTCCGAGAGGAAGTTCATTCATAAATATCTTAGTTCAATCTCGGTAGAAACCGCCAGGCATAAACATTTCCTGATTTTTAATGATGTCCAGGTTGGTGTGATATTTTCCTGTAAAAGTAATTTAGAATTCCTGTGCGCGGCAGAAATTGTGATGGTAGACGGTACATTTGAATTTTGCGCGAAGTTTTTTCTACAAATGTTTACTATTCTCGCATATATCAATGGCCGCTATATTTCCTTGGTGTTCAGCCTATTGCACGACAAGAAGGAAACTTCGTATTGTTTGGTATTCTCTGCGGTAAGGTCTAAATGTCAGCAATTAGGATGTGTCTTCTCCCCTGCAAAGGTCGTGTCAGATTTTAAACGCGCTATTCACGGAGCGGTTTCAACCGAATTTCTATTGAAAACGCTTTTGGGATACAGATTCCATTTAGGACAGACAATCCTGGTGGAGAAAAAATTCAGAATCTAGGATTAACTAGAACTCTCATTAGAAAATGGCTTCACCATATGTTCGGGCTAACTTTTTTCCATGCTGATTACGTGGGAGATGTTTTCGTCCAATTATTAGAAAATCGGCCAGTTCACCCACAAGTAATATTGTTTGCTGACTACGTAGTTAAAAACTACATCGATGATAGTGCTCCATTCCCTACAACCCTTTGGTCCGCGCTCGAGGCCAGCTCTTGGAGAACTAATAACCGGATTGAGGCTTTTCATTCATTCATGAATTTTTAGAGGTCATCAAGGGTTTCCAGATTAAAAAATACGCAAAAATCAATGCTGTACAAAGCAGTGCACCAAAGTGTTCGACTAATAGGTACAATTCAGCATTTTTAGAAAATAACATAATCCAATATGTGTAAGAAATTGATGTTGTAACGTTTGTGTAAGAAATTGATGTTGTAATGTTTTACAAATATAGTAATTACTGAATATGTCTTTTGCTTTAATTTTCACACATAACTTGCATATATACGAGGCATGTTTTTTAAGTAAGTACCGTTTTGGAATTAAAAAAAGACGTGCAAAGATATCGCTATAATTTTATTTTTACATGAAAGCCTGTACCTTAATCTACTTTTCTACATAATTTCCGTGAATATTGAGGCACTTGTCATAACGTGGCACCAGTTTTTGAATACCCTCCTCATAAAATTCTGCCGCCTGACTTGTTAACCACTGTATCACAAATGTTTTGACTTCGTTATCGTCTTGAAGACGCTGACCACCCAGGTGCTTCTTCAAGTGCAGGAACAAATGGTAGGCGCTGGGCGCCAGATCAGGGCTGTATGGAGGATGATCTAGAGTTTCCCATTTAAAAGATTTGATGAGATCTTTGGTCCGATTAGCCATATGTGGACGGGCATTGTCATGCAGCAAAACGATACCCTTACTCAACTTGCCACGTCTTTTGTTCTGGATTGCACGACGCAGATTGTTCAATGTCTCACAATAAGACGCTGCATTAATTGTCTCATTAGGAGGCAGAAACTCCACTAGCAATACTCCTTTTCTGTCCCAAAAAACTGTGCACATGATTTTGCGGGCAGAAATTGTTTGCTTAAACTTCACTTTTTTGGGTGATGATGAATGTCGCCATTCCATGGATTGTTGTTTCGATTCTGGTGTGACGTAGGCCACCCATGTTTCGTCACCAGTAACAATTTGGTCTAAAAAATGTTCACCTTCATTGTGGTACCGCTCAAGGAAAGTCAATGCACTGCCTAAACGTTGGGTTTTGTGCAAATCCGTCAACATTTTTGGAACCCAACGTGAACACAATTTCCGGTAATTCAAGTTCTCGGTCACAATGCGATACAAAACACTACGAGAATATTGAGGAAAGCAGTCGCACAATGATGAAATTGTAAAGCGTCTGTTTTCTCTCACCTTTTCGTCCACTTTCTGCAACAAATCTTCATTAACGACCGAAGGACGCCCACTCCGTTCTTCATCATGCACATTTGTGCGGCCATCTTTAAATGCTCTCACCCATTTCCTTACCATTCCATCATCATCAAATGTTTTGTCCGTAAACTTCACAGATCTCACGATGAATATCGATCGGTTTTACGCCTTTAGCACTAAGAAATCGTATAACAGCCCGTACTTCACAATCGGCGGGACTCACGATTGTCGGAGGCATCTTAAACATTCAGTAAACAACGTATACAATGAAGAATCAGACTGTAATGGCGTCAGTGCGTAGACATGAGATGTAGGTTACCAGCGCGCATGCGCGGAACGCCGACCGTATCGCTGCGGCGGCGGAATCGCAAAACGGTACTTACTTAAAAAACATGCCTCGTACCTGGCTGTGACGGACCCCAACTAGGACGTCAATTTTGGGTTCGAAAAAGGTTTGTACCGAAACTTAAAACTTTTTATTGCCTTTCACCGACCCTTACCGTATCTCGGTATCAACCGATAAATCAGCTGAATACGGGCAATGAGACATTAATTCGATGTGTTTCTCCGTCAAATAATCAATTTTTTTACGTGTTGTGTGAAAGCTGGCCTTGTCATGATGAAGAACGATGCGACGTGCTCAGTTGTTTCATCAATGACTTCTGGCAAATAAACTCTTGTATCCCATTAAGCATTAACTGTTCTTCAATCCTCTGAAGCAACAGTTGCAAGATGTCCAGTATAACCAAAGAAACAAGCGATCATTTTACTTGGAAGTGCGTCGCGAACGAACCATTTTTGTTGGATTCGGTTCATCTTGGAACACCCAAACGGTTGATTGTTGCTTAGTTTCCGGCTCATACGAATATATCGACTCCTGTTATAATGTTGTATATGGATTTTGCATGTCCTCGGTCGAATTTCTTGAGCATTTCCTTATACCAATTTACACGAATCTGTTTTTGAGTCTCACTTAAATTATACTGAATCCATCGGGAATAGATCTTTTTCACAACTAAATATTCATGCAAAATCGAATATACTGCAGTCTTCGATATGCCTAAGGATGCCTCTATCTCACGGTAAATCACATGCCGATCCTCTTTAATCATGTTCTGCACAACATCGATGTTTTTTGGAACAACAACCGGCTTTGGTCTACCTTCACAAAATTCATCGCTGACAGAAGCACGACCATGACGAAATTCTGCAAACCAATTGTAAACAGTCTTTTCTGATGGTGATTCATTACCAGAAGTCGAACGAAGTGATTCGAGGCGATTGTTATTGAGTTAATCTTTTACTAAAATCGTAAAAAATTACCTAACGAAAACCTTCACGTGAAATTTCCATTTGTTCACAAAACTCTCACTGTAAACAAACTACCCGTCCAATTTTTGAGTTGACACTGTTTTAACAATAACAAATGTCAAATTTTTACAATAATGGTAATGTCACATCTCACTAGCGTCATCTAGTGGTCGTTTGTAGAAATTTAAAAGGCGGCCCACGTATTTCCAAGATAAAAGAAAAATTCGTAATTTCAATTTGTGGGTCGCGTGATCTTTCAACAATAAAAATATAAATTGGAAATTTTTGTTGAAAATTAGAAGATGTTCATATTCTCCTACTAGTTTAAAAAAAAAAATACTTACGACAGGACAGGGACATTTTTTTAAATGTCTCACATAATTCACTATTTTTCTTTTCTACATACCAAGAAAATTCCTTCAGGACGAGCAAGCCAGTTATGATAACAAGAAATTTGTCGCTTGTCAAATTTTACAGACTACAAATCCAATTAGGATTTTTTTTTAAATGGCACCCTCTACATATTAGCACACCATTAAATAGCAGTTTTCAGTGCGTTTACAAAAACATGTATATAACACTTGATATTTATTTTCAGTCATTACCGATATACAGGCCATTCAAGTTAGTGAAGTGAATTTTAAGTTCGAGAATTATAATTGATTTGTGGAAAGATGGAAAATCGTACAGAAATATAGGAAAAATTGTTAAAAAGGCGCATTCTACTGTTTAGTACATTGTAAACCAGTATAAATCAACGGGTTCCTATAAAATTCGACCACGCTCCGGTCGTCCCAAGAAACTAGCTCCACGTGAAGAGGCCAGTATTGATAGACAAATAATTATAGTATATATAATATATATATATATATATATATATATATATATATATATATATATATATATATATATATATATATATAAGGAAGTGCACCAAAATTAAAAGAAGAAGTACGGGAACTATTTTTCGAAAAATATTTGTTCACAAACAGTGAGAAATTGTTTACACAGGGCAGGCTATAAGGGGTGTGCAGCCAGGAAGAAGCTGTTAATTTCGGAAGCTAATCGCAAAAAGCGGTTAGCTTTTGCTAGGGAATATATTACTAAACATCCTGAATTTTGGGAATCCGTCCTTTAGTGATGAAACTAAAAATTGATCTTTTTGGGTCCGATGCCAGAACTAAAGTTTGGAGAAAGAAGAATACCGCATTCGATATTAAAAACATTTGTTCCACGGTGAGACAAGGGGGTGGTAGTGTTCTGCTTTGGGGATGTATGTCCGCTGGAGGGGTTGGAAATTTACATTTTATTAATGGTACCGTGGATCAGCATGTTTATCTGAACATTTTGAGAGATAATTTAAGAGAAAGTGCCCAAAAATTAGCACTCGAAAGAAGATACCTTTTCCAACAGGACAATGATCCGAAACATACGGCAAACTTGGTGCGAGAATGAATGATCTATAATGTGCGATAGTAGCTTCATACACTTCCGCAATCATCCGATGTTGACCCCATCGAGCATTTATGGAGGGAACTTAAACGGCGAGTTCGCAAACATAATGTTTCAAACAGAGAATAATTAAAAAAACAGAATATTAAACGAATGGGAGAACAGCAGAAGTTACTAGAAAGCTGATTGCAAGCATGACAAAAAGGTTACAGGAGATTATCAAGGCCAACGACGGTCCTACTGAAAATTAGCTTAAACGAAGTTGTTATTTTCCGTTAAATTGTGTGTTGTTAAGTGTATGGAGACTTTTTTGACATTAATTTTGTTTACATTTTTATAACAATGCTGTAACTTCTAAAAAAAATGTTCCGGAGCTGTTTTTAATACTAATCCTCGTTGGTTAGGTTTCAAATATTAATTTAAGCATGTTTTCTCATAGTTCCAATTAATTAATTACACATAACAGAAAAATAGTATAGAAAGCAGGTGGTAAATAATCAAAAATCAGCTCAGATAGATCGATAAAGAAATCAGTAATGAAATTCCTTGAAAATTGAGGCAAGAAAATTAATTTTGGGTAAAAATTACGTATTGTCGCTATAGTGCGCCCCCACACCAAGTCCGCCGCCGACTACCAAGACCCAGCGATCCCCTGCCTCCGGATCAGCTTAAGTTATTCTTAATTAATATTAAGTTTAATTTTAAGTTTATGTTCATGAAATATCTTAAGTTGAAATATCTTAAGTTTTCCCAATACATTTAAATAAATTCCATACTCATACTAAGTTAGCTAGGTTCCTATCAAAAAATTGGCTAGTATTCAATAAAAGTAATGAGCAAATCTTGAATCACGAACTTATTATAATGTAATATATCTAATATACAGTGAAATTGTGAACAGATTGAAACTTGGAATGTCTACAAGCAAAAAGTTTATTTCACATTAGTCGTAACTGCTTAGAATTGTAGCGCCATTTAATGTGCGGCAAAATGTGTTAAAATCGCAGAATCTCTCTAACCTTAAACATTAATATTTATTATTTTACAGAAGACAGAGTTTCATTATCATACTTGAAAATAATACTACATACAATAAATACGAAGAAAAGAAAAAAAGTAAATAGAGAACGAACATAAAAATAACATGATAGGAAACGTCAATATTTTTTACGGTTATTTGCATATTATCATTATTACATATGAATAATTTTGTCTATTACTATCAACATGACAACTATTTTTTAAAAATAATCACACACACATATCTGACTAATGATTTAAAAAGGTAAAAATATTTCATATTTATTAAAAAACAAAGTAGTTTCATATGTGTTTTTGTAAAAGAGTTATTCTACGAAAAAAAATACAATGTTTTTATTTTCCATTGGGCGGAGCCTACTATGTTTATTATTAAGATGGCCGAAATGTGGGTGCTGATTTAAATTTGTAAAGGAATTTCACACTTGGTAAAAAAGTTTTAAAATCAAATCGTTTCTTCGGGTGTGGAATAATCGATGATAAAACTATCGTGCTCAACATAATGAAAATTCAAGCAATATTGCGAACAGTAATGTTTGAGATAAATGGTATATTCAACAGTAGAATAGGGGAAATTTTATGTAGGAAATGTTCTTATAAAGTCGGTGAAGGTGAAAAATGCAAACATATCCTCGCAACTCTTTTGTGTTGTTACCGGTAAGAGTCTAACCTATAAATGTTTTTCAATTCTTGTAAGAAAATTAATTTTTTACAAATTTTTCAATAGCCTTCTTAAAGATGGAGCATCTGAAACGCAAATAATATATTTAATTCCAGAATATTTATGCAAATTTTAGTGAAATGATACGTTACAATCAATGACAATGAGAAAAATTTTAACTGGTTTCAAATCAAATGCCAATTCACTTTGGAGGTTAGTATTTATTAAGTATTTATGACTTTGAATGAATACAAAATAATGGCACAGTATTCTATCAAAATAAAATGTGAAAAGTGTTAGCTAATAAGGAATTTTTGTTTGACACACGTACACAAATTACAAAAAAATGACTGTTCAAGAATAAATAATTTTACTTACCTGGAAGAATGTAATCACTTTTTAAAATGACCTCAAGTTTAATTCCTGAAAGAGCCGCGAGATGTCATATTGAATAGGTAAGATCCCAATAGTTGGAGACTGATTTCTATACCGCAAGTCAAAGGTTTTCATCACTCGAAATCTACTACAATTTTGTTATCACAGAGCCCGTTAAACGAATCTCATAAAAAATAGTAAAGAATTTTATTTATTTTGAGTATAATAAATTGAGGAAATGACATTGTGGAGTTATGATTGTGAGTAAACTATTGACAGCTGCTTTATCTAAGTCAAGCATATATATATATATATATATATATATATATATATATATATATATATATATATATATATATATATAATAATAAATAGAAAACAAAAATCAACAACATCAGGAGAGATCTAGGACATCTTACCCAGTTTATAAGCGGGAACGCGTCAGGGGGCAAACAAGATCAAATCTAAGTCTCCCAACAGAACACTGCCAGAAATCGATACCTTGAAACAAAAACTATCTGTATATGCCGCAAGACTCCGTAGATACAAAGAATCAAATGAGAGGAAAGACACCAACAACCTCTTCCGAAGAAGCGAAAAACAGTTTCTACCGGAAAAGTATGTACAACAAACAGATAGCAGTGACTGAACCACCAAATAAGCAAGAACTCACAGATTATTGGAAAAGTATCTGGTCAGAACCCAAACTACACAATAATAACACCCCCTGGATCAAAGCCGAAGAAGACAAACATAAATATGTGACAGAACAAGAAAATCCCACATTAAATACACAAGAAATTACAGAAACTATCAAACACACACACAACTGGAAATGTCCTGGAATAGACAATATACAAAACTTCTGGTACAAACAGTTTACCACCACACACGAAGCACTTGCACACCAAATCAACAAAGCCATTCTACAACCACACACATTTCCCACTTTCCTTACACAAGGAATAACATACGTTAAACCCAAAAGCTCAGACACCACAAACCCGTCAAACTATCGACCCATCACCTGTCTTCCAACCCTATACAAGATCATCACAGCCACAATTTCGAAGAAAATAGAACAACACCTAACAAACAACAATATTCTCACAGAAGAGCAGAAGGGATGCAGGAAAAATAGTCGAGGATGCAAAGAGCAGCTGATTATAGATAGCGTGATTATGGGACAAACCAGAAAAGAACACAGAAACCTTCACATCGGTTACATAGACTATAAAAAAGCCTTCGACTCCATACCCCACAGCTGGTTAATCAGAGCCCTAGAAATCTATAAAATCAACCAACACCTCAGGCAGTTTCTCGCGCAAATTATGAAAACATGGAAAACCAAAATACGCCTAGAAACACAAACCGAACGCATCCAAACAGAAGAGCTGTACATCAGACGGGGTATATTTCAGGGAGACTCGCTCAGCGCTCTATGGTTTTGCCTCTGTCTCAATCCACTTTCAAATATACTAAACAGAACAGAGCATGGCTTCAAAATCAGACACCAAAAAGTGAATCAACATAAAATAAACCACCTCCTATATATGGACGACATAAAACTCTACGCTGCCACACAAACACACCTGAAAGAACTCCTCAAAATCACAGAAATATTCACCTTAGATGTCAATATGGAATTTGGTATAAGTAAATGCAAAGTGCTCCACATCAACAAAGGCCAATGGAAGTGCCACCATGAGACAGAAACCATCAACAATGAAACACTCGATAATATATTCGACAAAAAAACATACAAATATCTAGGCTTCCAACAAAGCACCAAACTCAACCACACTCACATCAAAACAGAGCTCAGAACCGAATTCAAAAACAGACTGACGAATCTCTTGCAAACGAAACTCAACTCTAAGAATCTCACTAAAGCCATCAACACGTTCGCTATACCTATACTCACATATTCATTTGGTATCATCAAATGGTCACAAACAGACATAGAAAATATTCACATCCTTATACGATCCCAATCCACCAAATACAGGAAATTACACCTCAACGCATGCAAAGAAAGACTTACCATCGAGAGGAAGGCAGGAGGAAGAGGAATTATAGACATCAGATTATTACACACAAAACAAATACAAGCACTTAGGAAATTCTTTCACAGCAAGCAAACCAGCCTCCATACAGCGACAGTGAAAGCAGACAAAAACTACACACCTCTCGACTTATCTCGGGCAGACCACTCAGCAGACACACACAGTCACACCCAATTACAACCGGAAAAGATGAAAACGTGGTCAGAGGAAACACTCCACGGAAAACACAGATATCACATAGAACAAGACCACATAAATAAAAAACAATCATACACCTGGTTACAGGATGGGCAGCTATTCCCTGAAACAGAAGGCTTCTTACTTGCCATCCAGGATAAAGTCATATTAACCAGAAACTACCAAAAGCATATCATCAAAGACCCGACTATTGCAGAGGACAGATGTAGGAAATGCCACCAGCAGAAAGAAACGATCGAACACATAACGAGCGGATGTAAAATATTGGCCGGAACAGAGTACACAGCCAGGCATGATTTAGCTGCCAAAGTGGTTCACCAAGCACTAGCCACAACATACAAACTCATAGAAAACACAGATTCATACTACAAATACACACCAATATCCATACTTGAAAATAAAGATTACAAGCTCTACTGGGACATCAGTATCCATACAGATAAAACAGTCTCCGCCAATAGACCCGATATTACTTTTCAGTGCAAAAAAGGAAAAGTCACCTATCTAATTGACATAGCTGTCCCCAACGACACGAACATCCAAACGAAATACACCGAAAAAATTTCCAAATACACAGACCTTGCAACGGAATAAAAAGGCTATGGAAACAAGAAAAAGTCATCATTGTCTCCCTCATTATATCAGCCACAGGCCTTACACCAATAACATTCACACCACATTTAGTACAATTAGGACACAAACATACACAAAAACATTCAGAAGTCATGTAACATTGTCAGGTCATTCCTTAATACATAATGGTAATAGAGTTTGTGCTGACTTGGTTTTGGCCCGTCAGCAAAAACATGGAACCACATTGATCAAATGTGAGAAAGAAGAACTTTTTGAAATAATAATAATAATAAATAAAAAGGCTGTGGAAACAAGAAAAAGTCATCATTGTCCCCCTCATTATATCAGCCACAGGCCTTACACCAATAACATTCACATCACACTTAGTACAATTAGGACTCAATACAAACATACACAGAAACATTCAGAAGTCAGTGATTTTGAAAACATGTAACATTGTCAGGTCATTCCTTAATACATAATGGTAATAGCCTTTGTGCTGACTTGGCTTTGACCCGTCAGCCAAACATGAAACCACATTGACCAAATGTGAGAAAGAAGAATTTTTTTGTAATAATAATAATAATAATAATAATAATAATCTTTATTGTCCATTTTCCAATAGGTTTAGACAGGGTTAAGACTTAGATTTGGTCCTAAACTACATACATATATAAAATTATCAGTTAATTACATAAAACAAGTATAGGTCAGATAAACAACAATAACTACAAATACATAATACACAATACACATACTGAATTAATTAAAAGTTTTCCGCTTCAGAGGCGACCAAGATAATCCTTAAATTCTTGTATATTGTAAAATGCTTCTTCCAATAAAATATTTTTTAGTCTCTTTTTAAATCGGTTAATGCCCAGGTTTTTCATAGACACAGGCAATAGGTTATACAGTACAATACTTTGGTAAAATGTACTATTATAGTATTTGGCTGTATTTGGCAGGACCGAGCGAATGAGGTCTCTTCTAAGAGGGTATGCCGCAATCCTAGAGCCAGAAATATATTTGTTCTTCGTTTTGTGCATTGTTAATAGGTTCTTATACATGTAACAAGACGGTAATGTCATAATGCGATCTTTTTTAAAATATTCTTTACATGAATCTCTAGGTTTTATATTATTAATTGCTCTCACACACCTCTTTTGAGCACGAAAAATGCCCATACTTCCAGGCTCATTCCCCCAGAACTGAACTGCGTAAACCATCCTTGAATGGAAATATCCATAGTAAACCAGTTTCAAAACCTTGAGAGTCACTACATTTCTCAGAACACGCATAGAGAAGCATATTGCATTAAGTCTTAGTTTAAGCTCTCTCAGGTGTGTTTCAAATTTAAGGTTTAAATCAACAGTCAAACCCAAGATTTTTGACTCTAAAATTTTATTTGATTTTATAATCACTTGTAAACATGTTTTCACATAGCGGTTCCGAATTTCTATTTTTGAAGACCAAGAGACAGGTTTTATCAACATTAAGCTTTAGCTTGTTTGCCGCGAACCAGTTAGTTAATTCATTTATACAATCTTTGGTCGCTATCTGCAATTTTTTCGGGATTGTCGTCACTCAGGAGACAAGTTGTGTCGTCAGCATACATTACCATTTTTGCCTTGATATGTTTAGGAAGATCATTTGTATAAATACTGAATAACAAAGGCCCAAGCACAGATCCCTGAGGAACCCCAGCAGTCACATCCCCAAGATCAGAATCATAGCGACTCCCGTCAGTAAGAATTGAAACATATTGTTTTCGATCAGACAAATAGGAACAAAACCAAGTCAGTGCTACGCCTCTCATGCCATATTTCTCGAGTTTCTGTAATAAAATATTATGATCTACTACATCAAAGGCTTTTGATAAATCACATTGTACAATGACACAATACTTTCCCTGGTTTCACACACCATAAACATAATTTAAAATTTCAAAAAGGGCACTCTCTGTTGATAAATTGGATCCAAATCCATACTGAGAAGGAGTCATCAAATTATTCTTTTCTAAGAATTTTTTTAAACGAGTATGTACAGTCTTTTCAATGATCTTCGTAATAACATTAGCTAATGAAATTGGACGATAGTTTGTTATTTCATTATGTAGCCCTTTTTTATAAACTGGTATTACTCTAGATATTTTTAACTGATCCGGAAAACACCCCTCAGCAAAAGATACATTAATCAGGTGTGTTAAAATGGGGGATAAAATCTCTTGATGAGTTTTAATAAATTTTAGTGGTATCTCATCCATACCTACGGAATTGCCATTTTTTAACGATGAAATTATTATTTTTATTTCCATACTCGTCACAGGACTAAAGAAGAAACTAACAGGTGTATTATCTATTCTTGGTAATATCAATTTAGGAAAAATAAAGATGTTTGCAACACCAGTAAAAAAAGCATTGAAAGTATTAGCAACTGCAGTTCTATCCGTTATGTCATCATTATCTATAGTAATTTTTCATTCAATATATGCTTTCCCCTACCAGTTTCATTATTTACTATTGTCCATACGGTTTTAGATATATTTTTCGACTGTTTTATTTCTTCTTCAATAACCATACTTTTTGCTTCCTCTATAATCTCTTTTAGCAATTTAGAGTAATTCTTATAAAAGTTATTAAGAACTAAATTAGGATTATTTTTAAGAAACCTAAAGAGTTGCCTCTTATGCCGACAGGAGCATTTAATACCTGCCGTCATCCAGGCTTTGGATTTAAATTTGGTCAGCCTCTGAATAGGAAAACATTCATCAATAATGGGGTTCATCTTATTGTAAAAACAATCAAATCCTTCTTTTGTACCAACCTCGGGTATGGTCCTGTCTAGAGTATTCATGCAAACTGTACTCTTTTTAAGATTTTTGACAAAGAAAATTCTTTTAAATTCTGGCATATGTGGTATCTTACCATTTTTAATAGTGAAAATAATAGAATTGTGATCTGAAAGCCCTATATCATGGACGTGACAATAAAAAAGTTCAGGATTCATATTTGTAAATATATTATCAATGGTCGTTGCAGAACAACCGTACTGCCTGGTTGGCACAAAAATCGTAAGCTTTAAATTATAGCTATTAAGTAAGAAAACAAATTTATAGTAGTCATTCGTTTTTTCAGCCACATTAATATTAAAGTCGCCATATATAATTATACTTTTGTTTAAATTAGACAGATAGTGTAATAACGTTTCGAATTCTGCATAAAATATATTAATATTTGTACTTGGGCTACGATAGACACACACAATTATAGAAGTACCTATTATAGGCATGCTGTACTGCACGCCACAACATTCCAAAATTTTTTCTTTGCAATACATTTCCAGATCTATTGGTTTAAATATTACGTCCCTTCCGAGGAAAACAGCTACACCCCCGTGAACACTCTGCTGACGACAATAATATGCAGACAATACATATTTATTTAATGCTATAGTCTCTCCAGATTTTAACCATGTCTCAGTAAAACAAAATACCTGAAAATTTAAGTCACTTAAAAATACGTCCAATTCATGTCTCTTATTTTTCATTGATTGGATATTGATATGAAAGATTTCACCTTTTTTACTGTTGTCTAGACTTAAATATAAACTATCAGAGGCACGGGAGGTCATAAAAAATGTTTTCCATTACCTGTATCCATGTTGCTGGTTTCTATTATGTCTTTATTACCATCTGGACTCTGCAGCAGCAATTCCATTGTCCAATTTTATAAACTTAAGATTTTTGTTTTTATATGAAACATTTGTTACATGTTCTAAAATTAAGTTAGCAATTTTTGATTGGTACATTATAGAACCCTTGCTGTTTATATCTATAAAACAAATATTGCCCTCAGAATATCTATTTATACCATACAAATATTTATTTAGTCTTACATTAAAACTGTATATCAAGTTATGCAAATTGGGAATTGTAGGAAAATACGGAATAGACATAAAAATAAAGTTTGTATGAGAGCAAAATCTTAGTCTTGAGTGAAGAGTTTTCAGAGAAGGGAGTTTACCCTTCAAGATATTGGTTGTCCCAGGCAATACAAGGACGTAGTCATTAAGTGTAAAAGATTGAGTTAAATTTACAATATCATCAATGACTTGTTCAAATAACGCATGAGGCTTTATAATTACTTGTATTTTAAAAATTTTTAACGATTTTAACAACATATCCTTAAAATGATATAAGTTTTCATCTCCTAATACTAACATCCTATTACTACTCTCATCTTTATGTTCGTAATACACATTTGAACAATCTAAACTATCATCATTAGCACTATCATTTATAAGTATAGTTTCATCTGACCATTGCACCTCAATGTCTTTCATTGCTGGTTTTAGTTTTAGTTTATTTATTTCAGTCAAATATAGTTCATTATCCAGTTCCAAGGATCTGATAGTATTCACCATTTGTCTGCTAATTCTCCTCATTTCGTCTAGATCATTTTCCAATCTCTCTATCAACTGTTTATTATACTCCAATTCGTCCATCATTTTTCCGTTTTCATTTTCTAACGTGAAAATTTTACTGTTAAGATTATCAATATCTCCTTTTTGGTTTTTTAATTGTTTTATATAATCCTGTTCCACCGCAGATACACTTTCTTCAAAAACTTTGGATCCGCGTTTTAGGCGTTTAATATAATTGTCTTTTTCTTTGTTTTCTTTTTTATATACATATATATATATATATATATATATATATATATATATATATATATATATATACGAGGCTGGTTTGAAAAGTCCGTGCAAAAATAAAAAACTACTTATGTGTTTGGGGTAAACCTTTTTTATTTTTCGACATAGTCTCCTTTTAGGCTTATACACTTCGTCCAACGATGTTCTAGTTTGTTGATCCCTTCCGAATAATAGGATTTGTCCAAGTCTGCAAAATATCCATTAGTGTCTGCAATCAGCTCCTCGTTTGAATAAAATCTTTGTCCCGCCAGCCATTTCTTCAAATTGGGGAACAAATAGTAGTCCGAGGGACCCAAGTCTGGAGAATAGGGGGGATGTGAAACGAGTTGGAATCCTATTTCCATTAATTTTGCGACCCACAACTGCTGAGGTGTGTGCTGGTGCGTTGTCGTGATGGAAAAGAACTTTCTTGTGGGCCAATCGCGGGCGTTTTTCTTGCAGCTCGGTTTTTAAACGGTCCAATAACGATGAATAATATTCACCTGTAATAGTTTTACCCTTTTCCAGATAGTCGATGAGGATTATCCCTTGCGAATCCCAAAAGACAGTCGCCATAACCTTTCCGGCCGAAGGAACGGTCTTCGCCTTTTTTGGTGCAGATTCCCCCTTGGTAACCCATTGTTTAGATTTTTGTTTGGTCTCAGGAGTATAGTAATGTATCCATGTTTCATCCACAGGGACGAAACGACGCTTAAAGTCCTTCGGATTCTTCTGGAACAGCTGCAAACCATCCTTGCAACACTTCACACGATTCCGTTTTTGGTCAAGCGTGAGCAATCGCGGCACCCATCTTGCGGATAGCTTTCTCATGTTCAAATGTTTATGCAAAATATTATGTACCCGTTCAGTCGGGATGCCCACAGCACTAGCAATCTCACGCACCTTAACTCTTCTGTCATCCATCACCATATCATGGATTTGATCAATGATTTCTGGAGTCGTAACCTCCACAGGCCGTCCAGAACGTTCAGCGTCACTTGTGCCCATATGGCCAGTCCGAAAATTTTGAAACCACTTATAAACTGTTCTAATCGAAGGTGCAGAGTCACCATAATGTTTATCAAGCTTCTCTTTAGTCTCCTGAGGCGTTTTGCCTTTCATAAAGTAATGTTTAATCACCACACGAAATTCTTTTTCGTCCATTTCTTGAAAATCACTCGACTTCCTTGATTCACACGAATGCCAAACACAAAGAAATAGACCAATATGGCTGAAACTTGGTGTGCGTTCATTCAAGAGATGCTACTAACTAAACATGACCTCGATACGCGCCGGTGGTGCCATCTCTCGGACTTTGCACGGACTTTTCAAACCAGCCTCGTATATATATATATATATATATATATATATATATATATATATGTATATATATATATATATATATATATATATATATATATATATATATATATATATATAAATTGAAAACAAAGTTTAGAAGAATTACCGGAGATAACACTGTAAGAAAAAGGCTTTATCTTGGAGAAATGGAAAATAACAAAGCTCCCGGAGAAGATCAGATCGTAATTGAAACTGTAAAAATGGGTGGCGAAGGCTTTTTGAGGGTTATAGTTTCTCTTTTTAACATCTGCTTGAAAAATAGCATAATCCTAAGCAAATGAAATAACGCAGTGATGTCCCTCATTCATAAAAAAGGGGACATAACCGACTTTAAAAATTATAGACCGATCCGTTTGCTCTCTCATTGGTATAAGTGGTCACCAAAATCATAACAAAACGCCTAAAGCGAAAAATAGATTTTTATCAATCACGCAAACAGGCTGACTTATAGAGAGATCTACAGAATACAACAAAAAAACTCGTATTAGTATTTGTAGAGTTCAAAAAAGCTTTTGACACCGTGGAGTTGCCGGCGATATTGTCTGCCCTGCAGCAAATGAGAATAGACTACAGATACACTTATTACACGATACATCAGCAAATATTGCTCTAAATATTAACTGTCAGAAAACCAAGTGTATAACTAATTTAGTTACAAACAGTAATATGAAATTCAACGAAAGTGAAGTGGAGCACGTCCAAAATTATCAGTATTTGGCAATGATGGTTGAAACAACCATTTATAATGATCAACCACTTGCGTGGGAAGGACTTTCGCTTTAAAAAATTTTAGACTGAATTGTACAAATTGCTTCATACAGTGAAAAATATTAATATAAACAGTACAGGGGGACAGCTAAACTTCCAGTTTATGTAGAATTGCACGAAACGTCTTTTAATGCGATTTTCATGTCATCCGATAACCAAACGAAATTTTTATCAACTAAATGGATATTGTTTCTGTTAGTTTGCGATTAACTGGCCGCGTTGTTTATATTGGTTTTTAAACTCTTTATAATTATACGGTTCGCTATGAAATATACTCGTTAAGTTTGTACATGGTAGATAAGTGATGCGCAGTTTTTTTTCGTAGTGATGCACATTTATTACCTATTAATTATAACTAATTAATTAACTATATAATAATAATATATTTTATAAATGAAAAATACCTTTTATAAGTCATCTCATAAATAACTCATGGCAAACTTATCATTATACAAGAATGTCGCTCTGTCATCTTTTTTTTTTATTGTGTAACTTGTACCCTGTACCTTATTGAACTATAAACAGAATTACAATTAAAAAAAAAGGTGATAAATTTCAAGATAATATTTTGTCCTAATGTTAAAAAGTTAGACCAGTTATAATAATTATTAAATGAGATCATCGCATACGAGGATCATTCGGAAATTAAAGAGCAAAGATCCAGATCTTTGTAATCAAGCAAGGTAGCATTATTGTCGAGTTATCTTCTTCTTCCGACTTATAGCTAGGCACTATTGTTGTTTCCTTTCTTCCCTGCTCTATAGATCGTCGCTCCATCTCTTTCTTGGACGTCCCATTGATCTTCTTCCAATCGGTGACTTGTCTCTTGCTCTACGTACTATCCTGTTGTTTGCCATTCTTCCTATGTGTTGATATTTGACAACGTTCACACAAATTTAAGTAAATCATCACTGCTTCGGTAGTAATATTTTTGTACTTTTTTTGAAGTTCTTCTAACGTTCCGTTTCTACCACCATGGCCTATTGATAAATGTGTCTCATGAATTATGGTAAAAATTTCTTCAAAGTACGAGGCTGGTTTGAAAAGTCCGTGCAAAGTCCGAGAGATGGCACCACCGGCGCGTATCGAGGTCATGTTTAGTTAGTAGCATCTCTTGAATGAACGCACACCAAGTTTCAGCCATATTGGTCTATTTTTTTGTGTTTGGCATTCGTGTGAATCAAGGAAGTAGAGTGATTTTCAAGAAATGGACAAAAAAGAATTTCGTGTGGTGATTAAACATTACTTTATGAAAGGCAAAAACGCCTCAGGAGACTAAAGAGAAGCTTGATAAACATTATGGTGACTCTGCACCTTCGATTAGAACAGTTTATAAGTGGTTTCAAAATTTTCGGACTGGTCATATGGGCACAAGTGACGCTGAACGTTCTGGACGGCCTGTGGAGGTTACGACTCCAGAAATCATTGATCAAATCTATGATATGGTGATGGATGACAGAAGAGTTAAGGTGCGTGAGATTGCTAGTGCTGTGGGCATCTCGACTGAACGGGTACATAATATTTTGCATAAACATTTGGACATGAGAAAGCTATCCGCAAGATGGGTGCCGCGATTGCTCACGCTTGACCAAAAACGGAATCTTGTGAAGTGTTGCAAGGATGGTTTGCAGCTGTTCCAGAAGAATCGGGAGGACTTTAAGCGTCGTTTCGTCACTGTGGATGAAACATGGATACATTACTATACTCCTGAGACCAAACAACAATCTAAACAATGGGTTACCAAGGGGGAATCTGCACCAAAAAAGGCGAAGACCGTTCCTTCGGCCGGAAAGATTATGGCGACTGTCTTTTGGGATTCGCAAGGGATAATCCTCATCGACTATCTGGAAAAGGGTAAAACTATTACAGGTGAATATTATTCATCGTTATTGGACCGTTTGAAAACCGAGCTGCAAGAAAAACGCCCGCGATTGGCCCACAAGAAAGTCCTTTTCCATCACGACAACGCACCAGCACACACCTCAGCAGTTGTGGTCGCAAAATTAATGGAAATGGGATTCCAACTCGTTTCACATCCCCCCTATTCTCCAGACTTGGCTCCCTCGGACTACTATTTGTTCCCCAATTTGAAGAAATGGCTGGCGGGACAAAGATTTTATTCAAACGAGGAGGTGATTGCAGACACTAATGGATATTTTGCAGACTTGGACAAATCCTATTATTCGGAAGGGATCAACAAACTAAAACATCGTTGGACGAAGTGTATAAGCCTAAAAGGAGACTATATCGAAAAATAAAAAAGGTTTACCCCAAACACATAAGTAGTTTTTATTTTTGCACGGACTTTTCAAACCAGCCTCGTACACGTAAAATTGGAGCTGTCTTTATTTACGGGAAAGAGAAGTTTTTCAACATTGTCTACTTTCATTACGTCGTATCTTTTTAGTCTTTGATATTATTCCGGTTTTTTTCCCACTACTTTTGTCTTTACTATTATTCACTTTTATTAATAAGTCGTCATATCTTTCTTTCGTCAGAAAACCGCTGTTTGCTTTCTTAGTGTTCATAATATTAACTAACTTGGAATTAAAACGCTTAAGCATATTGGAAATTATTCAAAATTTTATAAAATACGAGAGAGTAGCGAAAAAGACCGCCAATAAAGAACAGTCTACGAACTCGCGTTGCTTAGCAATGGCATACGTCATGGCAGAAGCCATGCAGCTGCGCAAACTGAACGAATTTTGGTAAAATTATGGACTTTTATTACATTCCCCATTACGAGTTGGGGATTTTATAAAATAACCGATAAATTTGATAAATATTCAATAATTTCACATTTATCAAGTTTAGTGGTGATTATGAATAATCACCGGTAATTATACATAATCACCGGATTAATCACATTTACTGTAACATATACACATAAATAAGTATATTTTTAGGCATATGTACGTGATGTAAATGTCTTGGAAAAACTTCAAAAGATTATTTTCTTTTTTACATTAGGTTATGTTAGGTTTGGATTTCCTGGCTTAAAATCCTTAAATTTAGGAAACGTCCATCTGATCATTTTTCTTCTTTGCATAGGGTTATGATACGACATAATTATTGAAAAATGAGTTCAAATCATAGTCAATAATCAAATATCCGCCTAGATAGATCGATAGAGAAATCAAAAACGAAGATTATAAAAAATAACTGGTCAAGTGCAAGTTGAACTTGCACAATTAGGGCTCCGTACATTGATTGCTTTTAAATTAAAAAAAAAATGTTACGGTGGTATAAAATAATCAGTAACTTTACAAAACACACAGGAGTTTTCAACAAAGTTTGTTTCCAATCTTTACCGAATACTGATGACTTTGAATTTTTTGTTTTTTTTTATGTACCAAATAAATTATTAAAGGTAATGCACTCGTGATAATTTTCATTCAATCTACAGCAGACAATATTTCAGAATTTTTTCAAAATTTTTTGATCATTACTTTTCGAGATAAGGTAAGCAAAAGAGCCGATCAGGTGCAAGTTGGTGATGGAAGATAAACAAATAGAACAGGTGATGAAGGTCGATTACCTGGGCATCAAAATATCTAGTATCGGAAAAATCGAGGAAGAAGTAGTCAACAAGGATAATAGGATAGCGGGATGCCTCAATGATACCGTATTTCGAAATAAATTCCTCTCCGTTGAGACCAAAACAAGAATATACAAGAGCCTAATACGACCAGTAATGACTTACACATCTGAAACCCGATACAAGTATAACACAGAGGATGCTGGAATCAACTAAAATGAGAATACTTAGGAGATATACAAACAAGACATTGAGGGATAGAGGAAGGAGTGAAGACATAAGACGCACATGTAATACAGAAAATATCAACCAGTGAATAAGAGGAAGAAAAGTGAAATGGGATCAACACATCGGAAGAATGGCAAACAACAGAAGAGTACGGATAGCAAGAGACAAGTTACTGAATGGAAGAAGATCATGGGTACAAAGAAACCTTAGCCCAAGTATTCCATTATATATATATTTTTTACTCGTGTTTTCACAAGCTTTCATTTGACACCATACTCGATGATCTAATAAAAAAAAAAAATTTTCCCTTCCGATTTCACTCCCCAAAACTAACCCCTTAAGTCAAAATTTAACTTTCAAAACAACACGGCTCTGATGAGGCCATCAATTCCTATATTATTACCAAATTTCAACTTTCTATGACAAATAGTTTCGGAGCAAATCGGGTGTGACAGACAGACACCGAAGTGATCTTATAAGTGTTCCGTACGGAACACTAAAAATTATTCAGATTCCTTAAAAATTGCGGGACTGAGACTCATTTTATTGCCTACAAAGGTGTTTTTTAGAAAAAAAAACAATATATATTGATAAATTAATAAAAATCATAGTAAATAATCAAAAATTCGCTCAGACAGATCGATAGAGAAATCAAAAGCGAAGGTTATGAAAAAAAAATTATCGAGATTCCTTGAAAATGGCGTGACTGAGGCTCACTTTATTGCAGTGTTTTTTGGACAACAAAGCAATACATATTGTTACGGTAAATTATTAAAAATTATGGTAAATAATCAAAAATCCGCTCAGAGAGATCAATAGAGAAATTAAAAACGAAGATTATAAAAAAATTATCGAGATTCCTTGAAAATTGCGTGACTGAGGCTCATTTTTAGTGTTCCGTACAGAACACTAAGATGAATTCGGTGTATGTCTGTCTGGCTGTCCCACCCATTCTTCTCCGAAACTATTTATCATAGAAAGTTGAAATTTGGTAATAATATAGGAATTGATGGCCTCATCAGAGCCATGTAGTTTTGAATGTTAAATTTTGACTTAAGGGGTTAGTTTTGGGGGGTGAAATCGGGAGTGAAAGAAAATATTTTTACTAGGTCATCAAGTGTGATGTCAAATGAAAGCTTGGGAAAACACGAGTAAATATATAAATATATATATATATATATATATATATATATATATATATATATATATATATATAAATATATATAATGTAATACTTCCGCACACGTTTCTTTGTATTATTTTTGAAAAATCGCTGTTCCCCCGCCGATCTCAAAAAGTACTGAATAAAAAATTTTAAAAAAATTCTGGAATATTCTCCACAGGGTGTAAATTGAACGGAAATTATCACGTGCATTACCTTTAATAATTCATCTGTTATATATAAAAAAAAAACAAATTTCAAGGTCATCAGTTTTCAGTAAAGATTGGAAACAAACTTTATTGGGGTGTGTCTTGTGAAGTCACTGATCATTTTATACTTCCGTTACAAATTTTTTTATTTTAAAAGCAATCAACGTACGGAACACTAATTGCGCAAGTTCAACTTGCACTTGACCGGTTATATTACCTAAAAAACGTGTTTTTTGGACAATAAAGCAATATATATTGTTAAATTAGTAAAAAACGTGATAAATAATCAAAAATCCCCACAGACAGAGCGATAGAGAAATCAAGAACAAAGATATAAAAAAATAACCGGTCAAGTGCAAGTTGAACTTGCGCAATTAGTGTTCCGTACGTTGATTGCTTTTAAAATAAAAAATGTTGCAACGGAAATATAAAATGATCAGTGACTTCACAAAACACACCCCAAATGAGTTTTCAACAAAGTTTATTTCCAATCTTTACTGAAAATTGATGACATTGAAATTTCTGTTTTTTTTTTATATACCAGATAAATTATTACAGGTAATGCACTCGTGATAATTTTCGTTCAATCTACACCCCGTGGAGAATATTCCAGAATTTTTTCAAAATTTTTGGATAAGTACTTTTCGAGATAAGGCGGGTAGACAGTGATTTTTAGCGATTTTTTAAAAATAATACAAAGAAAAGTGCGCGCAAGTATTACATTATATATATATATTTTACTCGTGTTTTAACAAGCTTTCATTTGACACCACACTCGATTACCTAGTAAAAAAATTTTTTTTTCACTTCCGGTTTCACCCCCCCCCCCCCCAACTAATCCCTTAAGTCAAAATTTAACTTTCAAAACTACATGGCTCTGATGAGGCCATCAATTCCTATATTATTACCATATTTCAACTTTCTATGACAAATAGTTTCGGAGAAAATCGGGTGTGACAGACGGACAGACAGACAGACAGACAGACGGACAGACAGACGGACAGACAGACACCGAAGTGATCTTATAAGTGTTCCGTACGGAACACTAAAAATACTGAGATTCCTTGAAAATTTCGGTCAGAAAATTAATTTGGGTAAAAATTATGTACTGTCGCCATAGTGATGCGTCAGACTTTTTAACATACATAGAGAACATATAATGAGGTCTGTTTTAGATGGCTGGAGTGGGGATGTGACAATCGGTGGAAAAATGCTGAGTAACCTCAGATATGCGGCTGATACTGTTATACTTGCAACGTCAATACGAGACCTAAAATCAATTATGGAGCACCCTGCAATCACTAGCAAAAACTATTGATTGACAATTAATAGAGTAATGATTGTTAGTCGTAATGAAGATCTGTCACACATAAATGATATTGCTGGTTTCACTGTCGTAGACCATTTCAACTATTTGGGATACCTCATAACTAACAATAGTGGCTGTGAAGCGGAAGTAAGACGGCGTTTGGCTATGGCTAGATACTCAACGGTCATCTCAGTAAAACCTGGAAAGATCCAGCTGCCACAAAACACACGAAGTTAAGATTGCTATCCAGACTTATATTTATTTATTTATTTATTTATTTATTTTAACGGACAAGCCAAATTACTATAGTAATATAAAAACAAAATAATGTTAAAACACAATGCACATATACAATTCATGACTCTCTGCTATCTACCGATTGGACCGATCTGGGTAAGTCTACTGACGTTAATATCGCAGTTACTGAGTTTTATAACAGACTCTATGAGCAACTAGATACCCATGTTCCACTTCGCAAAAATTTCAAGCGAAAATTTCTTGTTTGGCATACATCAGAAATAATTACGGATATTAAATATAAATCCCTAATGAGATCAAAATATAAAAAAACCGGTGATCAATGGTATAATATCGAATTTACAAATATTACAAAGATTGATTAAGGTTAAGTGCAAATCAGCTTTTGATAGGTACATACTTGGTGTCCAGGAAGCAATTAACAGTGATTCAGGAAAGTTTTGGTCCTTTATTAATTAGAAGAATCGAGAATCAAGGATTCCCGGAGCAATTCATTTGCGCGATGCTTGGTATGAAAAGCCGCAAGACATAGTAAATGTGTTCGCTTCTTATTTTGAAAGTGTATTCTTGCCTAACGAGAATGAAATCGATTTTGTTCCGGAGAGTGCTTATCAGCTTTTCGGTAGTGTTGACATTTCATTAGCTTCTGTAACAGACAGTGATATTCAACACGCTGCTAAAAAATTAAAGAATAGGCTGACCGCAGGACCTGATGGTATTCCATCTTTTATGGTTAAAGATTGTATGGGTGCACCTATGGTGCCTCTAAAATACATATATAATCTGGCGTTAAGGACGTTAACATTTCCGGTGAACTGGAAGCAAACGAGGGTGTGCCCCATTTTCAAGTCCGGCGAACGTAGCGAGGTAAATAATTATCGACCTATTTCTATTCTGAACAATTTTTCGAAGCTATTTGAAGTAATTCTGTATAATCGCATTTATACTCAGGTTAGAGGTATTCTGTCAACCCATCAACATGGATTTATTGATGGTAGATCCACTGTAACAAACTTGGGAGTGTATACAAACTTTACAGAGAACATGTTAGACGCAGGAGGGCAGGTTGACGTAATATACACGGACTTTTCTAAAGCCTTTGATAGAATATCTCATTTCGTTTTGCTGCAGAAGCTTTGGCGTATGGGTTTTGGTATGGATGCGTGCAGTTTGTTTTCTTCATATTTGGGGGGCCGCTCTCAGTCAGTACACTATAATGGATATATTTCCGATTCCTATACCGCAACCTCGGGCATGCTACAGGGATCCAATCTTGGTCCTCTACTATTTTTGCTATATATTAATGACCTTTGTGATACTCTGAATTGTGGCAGGCTGCTTTTCGCTGATGATCTCAAGCTGTAAGCGTGCGTCTCATGTATTCAGGACTGTAAAGTACTTCAAACTGGGCTTTGCGTGCTTGGGGGATTGGTGTAAGCACAATAAATTAGACTTGAATATTTCTAAATGTAAAATTATGTCGGTGACGAGGAAAAACCATATAATAACATATGAATATTCACTAGGAACGTCAACTCTCGAGCGCACCAATAGTGTAAGGGACTTAGGAGTAGTATTCGATAACAAAATGAATTTTTCTGATCACATTAATAACGTAACGCTGGAAGCCAATCATCTATATGGTTTTATAGTGCGCAACTGTAGAAGCTTTAATAGTGAACGATCTTTAATACTGCTATATGAGTCTTATGTGAGATCCAAACTCCAGTATGCCTCTCTTATTTGGAGCCCATATTATTTATGCTACAAACTAATGCTAGAACGAGTTCAAAAAAGATTTCTAAAATATTTATCATATAAGGTAGATGGTGTCTATCCAATGAGAGGAATAGAGTACTCTTTGTTATTGGAGAGATTTAATTTTCAATCACTTGAGGCTCGCAGAGAGTGTTCGTCTATAATTTTCTTGTATAGATTGTTGCACGGAGTCATCGACTGTCCTCAAATGCTATCGAAGGTGGCTATATTGGTGCCTAGAATTAATTCACGAAATACTGCTACTTTTGTTTGTTCACGTGCTAGGACTAATCTCAGGTTAATTGAACCAATCAATATTATGTGCAATAAATTTAACTTAATTAGTAATGAATGTGACATTTTTGGAGACAATAAGATTAGGTCAATATGTTTAGATCATTTCACTTGATAGGACATTTATAAATATTCTTTTAGAAGCTTGTTTTGCTTGTTGGATGTATGTAACTAATATTTGTTTTATTTCACTTTTATTCTAATTTGTACTGCGCTGATTCATTTAATTTCTTTATTCATTTTTATTTCTTTCTTTTTTCTTTTTTTTGTTGTTACTTTAGTACCTTAGTTTTAAGAGAAAATTTCATTCATATTCTTTCTTGTTTTCCCTGTAAATGGTTCTTATTGTTGGGAATAAAGCTATTATTATATTATTATTATTATTATAACGAGAAAAAGGAGAAAAAAAAGAGCATTACAACAGTTTAACACCTCAGATCCGGATAGCGCTTACAAGCGTTTTAAATTCGCTAACAGTACAATTGAAGGGATCAAAGCTGTATATATTAAATAATCGGCACATTCTCGTGAGAGGACTGTAACAGCCATAATTAGCACTGTGAAATGGAATACTGAGCAGTACACCGCCACGAGTCCTATGGGTAGTATTAAGTTGGACGCTCTCCAAAAGTGGCGGACAGGAAATAAAGCCATTCAGGAGTTTATATAGGAATAAAACATCTGCAAGATCCCTACGCTTCTCCAAAGTAGCCACACCAAAAGCGTTCATAATCAACCCATAGTCAATATGAAAACTTGCATCCTTATAAATATATATATATATATATATATATATATATATATATATATATATATATATATACCCCATACATATATATATATATATATATATATATATATATATATATATATATATATATATATATATATATATATTGTAACATTCATTTTTTTCCTAGATTTTAAGACCATATAATGTTACTGATTTTTCTCTTAATAATGTACTTCTTTTCATTTTTGTATCGAGCGGTATATTAATCAGAAATTCCTAGCCGCTCGTTATATAGTGTGCTGTGCGGGTTTGCGACCGAATCTATCGATATGCCGGGATTGGTCAAATGTTTGTATCCGGAGTTTTGGTTCCGGCGTCGCCATATTACAGACAGCGTGCCCACGGCTTATTTAAGGGTCCGGAGGACGCGAATCTTGGCTTAGAACACCGAGCCGCCGCCAGGCAGTAACATCAAGCCGCCGCCAGGCTGAGAACACCGAGCCGCCGCCAGGCTTAGAACACCGAGCCGCCAAGTGGCGATTTTCCACCGAGCCGCAGTAGAGGCTTACGACAATATCTACGAGAGCCAAGTTAAGCACGAGTTTTTTTATCATAAAGCCGTAGTGGGTTTTGTGTGTGTTTTCTAAATGGAGTAGCTAAAGTAGGCTCTTCTCAAAAGTGTGAAATCGGTTTTGTGTTGCATTGAAGGCCTAGAAGCCCATAGGAAAACCGTAAGTTACCAGAACATACATCAATAAATAAATTCCCCGCAAATAAGTGTTTTAACAGTAATTTGAACTGAAAAATCGCGAAGTGAAAATCACGACTCTTCGATTTCGGGTGTAGTCAAGATTTAGAAGTAAAATCTCTGATTTAGGGACTCTAATTTATAAAAACTACTTTTAGGCTAGAATTTTTTGTGTATTTCTTAAAACTGTAAAGGTTGGAACTTTTATTTTAAATCAGGAATAAATTTTTTCTGTTGATTAAAGCTAGTGTCTCACTGAATACATATTTTATTCAGGATAAGAAAAGTTGTACTAGTATAATTCTTTTTAGTAATAACCGTAAAACACTTCAGTATTTTTTCATTTTTTTAACTGAAGTTAGATCCTTTCTATTTTTAAAATGAATGGTGACCAAAAATTTGTACAACTGAAGCGTTTTAAAAATAGAAAATAATTCCAAAAAGACGTATAACAATTATCTCTTACCCATATTTCCCTACCAAGGAAAACTGAGCTAGTGTTTGTTTAATTTCTTTAGTTCTGTTAAAATCATTATTCACTCAATTCATTCTCAGAAATTAAAAAGAGGTTGCAAGAAAATTGCGCCCAAGAGCGATCAAAAAAATTTCACAGGGTACAAAGAGGACGACGCAAAATATCGACAAAATATTTCAAACGGTACAAAATAGCGCTGTCAACGCGGGGCATTTGGAATTTTATTTTTTAAAGGGTTCAGTGTACTAGCTTTCGAACAAAGTAAAAGCTCTAACTTTTCAGATATTTTTATTTCATAATATTTAATTAAACGAAACTACACTATAGCAATAAGACAAAAGCAGGAAATTTGTAGAATTATTTATTTCAATTTATCTGATGGTGGTTTAGATATTTGAATTTTGTTAATCGACTCCAAGATAAGAGATTCCTACTTTTTTCTTAAAAGCTACTTTTATAGTTCAGATTAGCAGATGTGCTGGTTTACTTTAATTTTGGCAGTGTTAGATTTATTTTGCGGTTAACCGAAGAAAAAACTGTACTTTTTTCTCACCGATGTTTTGCATGAATATTAAAAATACTTTGCTGATATGAAACGATATTTGGAGATTTTTTTGTTGAAAATTCTTAACATATTTGGTAAAAGAATTTTAATAGAAGGCAATACTTATAAAATTTTTTTTGAAATTGTTGGAGATTTTTTAAATGTTTGGTAAAGAAGTTTACATATTTTAAGTGCCTTACATATTTTTTATTTTGACTATTGGGAGCACAGGAGAAATATTTTCACGACCTTTTAAACAATTCTTTTAAATTGTATTCATTTATCATGGAAGCTTTCAATTTTTAAAGTCAATCACCTACTGGAATATGAGTTAGACTATGAAATGAAAATCTGTCGTATTTTCTCAGAACGTCCGGTCGCGGATAAAAGAAAGATTCCAACGAGGATCTTAAGTAAAGAAATAATCCAATAGATCAGATTGGACTAAATAGTTACAAAAGTTTCTGATTTTTTTTTAAGTCTAATAAAAATCCTCCTTCTCAAGTTAAAACTCCTGCTTCTCCAAATGGTCACATATCTCCTTTATTTTCGTGCATAAATATTTAGATAATAGACCGCATATAAAGATAAATCCATTAAGTGTCCATTTCTCGGCTTTATTTGACTCTCGTGCAAATACCTCAGTAGGTCAGAATGGTATTAAAATTTTAAGTCGTTTAAGAATAAAAATATGCCATATCGAAAATAGAAGTGTTACCACTGCAGATGGCAGCCGTCTAAGGTCTTAGGTACGGTTGAGTTGCCGCTAGTCTGCAATAGTCATTGTTTAGTAGTCTCTGCTCTAGTAGTACCTTCTCTATCACATACTTTGGTTTTAGGATGTGATTTTGCACAAAAATTCGGAATTTTAGTAAATTTTAATTTCACCGACGTGCGTAGTAGGATACATAAGGCTTATGAACGGAACAGTAAGTCTTACAACCTTAGAAAAAGGGATTTTGCCTTTAATATAGGTGATCACGTTTGGCGAAAAAATAAAATTCTTTCCAGTGCAGCCGATAAATTCACATCTAAGTTGGTACCTAAGTATGTGCATTGCGTGATAAGAGAAAAGATTTCAGATTTAGTTTATGGTTTTTAGTTAATTTAGACGGGACTAAAGTAGGACGATGGCATATTAAGGACTTAAAACCATTTAATGAACCTAACCCTAATGAAAGTTTGTCAGAAGAAGAATAATTTATATTTACATTATCTTAATTGCTTTACTTTATTTTTTTGATGTTGCTCTGTAGAGGTGACGACCTCGTTTTTTTTGACTAGTATAAAAGTTGAGCAGAGAATAGCTTACTTTTATTGTTTAATGCTAAGGTTTTGGGTATTGGCCATATCCCAAACTTAGGTTGATTGTGGTTGATGTTTAGCATCGACTCAGTTTTAGCGAGCTTGCGAAGGAGTCACACTCAGGATTTATCATAAGACTGGTATGTCGGTGGGTCGCGGGATTTGATTTGCTTATGACCCCATATAATATCCAGTTCTTGACACTTGGAAGCGAAATTTTGATTAGAGGCAATCCAAGGGATCTTGAGTTAGGACAAGCGCAAGATGTAGCTCGTGTAGTGTGATGTAGAGTCAAAATTTTTATGAGCAATTTCACAGTTTGTTACCCGAGTGGGTGGATTTCTATTACCTTAGTGGTATATGTTGGGTGCAATTAAGAGTAAATTGATTTTGGTTTATCCAGGGAGTCTAAGACTTGGATTATTTTGATTTAGATCTTCTTCTGAATTGACAAACTGAGGGTATACTCTATTCTTTTCAGGGCCGTTTAAACGTTACCTTTGAGTCACTAATTTTATTAAAAAATTTTTTGCATAGACTCATAGGTGTATGTTGAGTTTTTTTTTCGGGATACTATCAAATTGATAGGAAATTGAAGTCCTGCAGGAGAACTAAAGGCTGATCATTTACAGGAGATGAGAGCAGAGTAAGACAGTCGTTTCACAAAGAAATGATCAAAATCTGATACCGAGATAAGAACCTTGTCAAGAGAGGCTAAGCGCAGTGAAGGAAGATTCCTAACCGAATTTTTAGATTTCCAAGAGGTAATCTAGAAGTTTGGGCTGACAGAAAACGGTTATGCCTGATACCTGTAGCAGTTTCTTCTAGAGGCTATTGTCTAGGGAGACGATTAACACCATGATCGAATATTTTAGCTGTCAACGATGCTTTCTTCTTGTTTCTGATTAAGCTGGAAAAGCTCTTGTCGTTTTCAAAAGTTTTGTTGCGTTGCCACCGGAAAAATTGAGAATTTTGCTTCATGTAGCTTTTTAAGCTCATTTTCGTAGTTTGGAAATTTCCGTTAGAAGCTTGGTTAAGTCAACCTTGTAAACCTTTTAGGTTGTATCCCATAAGTTATTTTTTACAGGCTGTGATGCACCGGGTGCTAACAGATGCCGTTACGACGTTTGGCAAGGAGTTAATCTTCCTGAGGAACAGACTGATTGGAAGGGTAGTCTATGGGGGGCGAACGTTTGACCTTTGGGACCTTTAGAGGTTTTGTTACTCAATGGTTATTTCTATTTGAGCCAAAGGAGAGCCTAGCTACTGTAGTCGACCTCAGCTCCAATTAGCCTATTAGTTGTGACAGGCTGTTGGCAGTAGTGTGTTTCGGAACACCCTATTGATTAAATTTTTTTGACTTATGGTGGTGTGGTAGACCCCGTTTTAGTTTAGTGGATGTTATAATCTACTCCCCTTTTGTTGGTGGACACCAGGGTCACCATTTCCGTATTTTATTGTCTCCACCTTTCAGTATATCGTGGTGAGGTGTTTGTCTCCTGTTATGTGGGATGGATCGAATGTTTTTCGTTGTTGTTCTAGGGCGAGACCAGTACACGAGGGTTCTTCATGCAACTTGGGAAGCGCAATGCTGGTTAAATTTTATATCTCTGTGTAGCCCTGAAGAATGACGGAGGGTTTTTTTTTCTGGCTCATGTTTTAGGCAGATTTGTCACTTTGGTGCGATGTGCCGAAGATTTGATTAGCTTTTGCTAAGAGCTTTCACCAAGCTCAGTATGGAGTTATCATAACCCAGAGTTTGGGATTTGAACTCCTGTATATATTTCTGTATATATTTCTGTATATATTTCTGTATATATTTCTGTATATATTTCAGTGTATGTTGGTTGCCTGAGGGCATGTGCTCAAAATGTGTGATTTTGAGTCGTTTTGTTTATGGACTCCTATATATAGGATTATGACTTTAGGGAGGTCCTATTTAGAGACTAGCTGTCTCACATAGTTGTGCTAGGAATGTTTCCTTGAATGTTAGTTGCGCGTAGACTAATCATTCTGTTCTTTGTGAACATTGCTTTTTGAAGCAGGATCATTAAGTTTGGTGAATTTTAGCTTTTATAGCTATTCACTGTGTTTAGAGTGAATTTTAGCTTTTATAGCTATTCACTGTGCCTATAGTGATATTGTTAGCTTTTATAGCTGCTCACTATGTTAATGGCGAGTTTGTTCTTTCAGAACGCAGACTTTGTGTAGTCGAGGACTATTTACAGAGTGTTTTCTTGGCGAGGAGCCGAGGCTTTTTTCTGGCGATATACCAGAGTGTTTTCTTGGCGAGGAGCCGAGGTTTTTTTCTGGCGATATACCAGAATGTTTTCTTGGCGAGGAGCCGAGTTTTTTTTCTGACGATATACCAGAGTGTTTTCTTGGCGAGGAGCCGAGGTTTTTTCTGGCGATATACCAGAATGTTTTCTTGGCGAGGAGCCGAGTTTTTTTTCTGACGATATACCAGAGTGTTTTGTTGGCGATGAGCTGACGTGTTTTCTGGCGATCAACCAGAGCGTTTTCCTGGCGATTTTAGCATGTCTGGATGTCTTAGGACGTCGACATTGCGTTATAGAGTGCGATTATCTGGCGATCAACCAGAGCGTTTTCCCTGGCGACTTTAGCATGTCTAGATGTCTTAGGACGTCGACATTGCGCGATAGAATGCGATTATTTTCTGATGCGACTAGTAGTGATACTAGATTTAGAATGTTCTCTTAGCGGTGAGCTAGAGCATAGATGGCGATTTTTTCCGAGCGTTTGTCTGGATTTTCATCCAGATGTTTTTCTTAGCCTTGTGCTAAATGGTCTTACAAGACTTTCTCCTTTTAGTGTTAGTGTTTGCACTAGAATCACTTATTTTTTTTGTTTTTCTTTATTTAAGAATTTTTATAAATTTCTTTTGCTGAAATAGAAAATTTTCAGACAATCCTTAAAATATTTTTAAGGGGGGTGTTCATACTTTGTTTCAGTTCATTTTTTTTGATTTAGACAAGAGTCTAGACAAAGTTATATTTTTTTTTGTTTTGGTAACAATAACAGAGCTGATTCTTTTATATAAGAAGACCGCGGTTGTTACTTTGAACAGGTATTTCTTATGTTCATGCAAGGATTTTTATTTACTTTTTGATGTACTTAACCTTAGTGTTTAATTAAGTTAAGTCTAGTTATAAGATTCTTGTGTACATGCAAAGATTTTCATTTGGTTTTCATTGTACTTAATATTAGTGCTTAATTGAATTAAGTCTAGTAGTAAGGTCCGAAGTTTGTAATTTTGTTTTAAGTTCTGACCTTAGTATTAAGTGATAGTGTACCACTTTGTACCTTTTCATAAGTAGCCTTAGTTTAATAGACTAGTGTAGTCTATTTCTTTTTGGAAGGGGGTAATGTAACATTCATTTTTTCCTAGATTTTAAGACCATATAATGTTACTGATTTTTTCTCTTAATAATGTACTTCTTTTCATTTTTGTATCGAGCGGTATATTAATCAGAAATTCCTAGCCGCTCGTTATATAGTGTGCTGTGCGGGTTTGCGACCGAATCTATCGATACGCCGGGATTGGTCAAATGTTTGTATCCGGAGTTTTGGTTCCGGCGTCGCCATATTACAGACAGCGTGCCCACGGCTTATTTAAGGGTCCGGAGGACGCGAATCTTGGCTTAGAACACCGAGCCGCCGCCAGGCAGTAACATCAAGCCGCCGCCAGGCTGAGAACACCGAGCCGCCTCCAGGCTTAGAACACCGAGCCGCCAAGTGGCGATTTTCCACCGAGCCGCAGTAGAGGCTTACGACAATGTCTACGAGAGCCAAGTTAAGCACGAGTTTTTTTTATCATAAAGCCGTAGTGGGTTTTTGTGTGTTTTCTAAATGGAGTAGCTAAAGTAGGCTCTTCTCAAAAGTGTGAAATCGGTTTTGTGTTGCATTGAAGGCCTAGAAGCCCATAGGAAAACCGTAAGTTACCAGAACATACATCAATAAATAAATTCCCCGCAAATAAGTGTTTTAACAGCAATTTGAACTGAAAAATCGCGAAGTGAAAATCACGACTCTTCGATTTCGGGTTGTGTAGTCAAGATTTAGAAGTAAAATATCTCTGATTTAGGGACTCTAATTTATAAAAACTACTTTTAGGCTAGAATTTTTTGTGTATTTATTAAAACTGTAAAGGTTGGAACTTTTATTTTAAATCAGGAATAAATTTTTTCTGTTGATTAAAGCTAGTGTCTCACTGAATACATATTTTTTTCAGGATAAGAAAAGTTGTACTAGTATAATTTCTTTTTAGTAATAACCGTAAAAAACTTCAGTATTTTTCATTTTTTTTAACTGAAGTTAGATCCTTTCTATTTTAAAATGAATGGTGCCCAAAAATTTGTACAACTGAAGCGTTTTTAAAAATAGAAAATAATTCCAAAAAGACGTATAACAATTATCTCTTACCCATATTTCTCTACTAAGGAAAACTGAACTAGTGTTTGTTTAATTTCTTTAGTTCTGTTAAAATCATTATTCACTCAATTCATTCTCAGAAAAATTAAAAACAAGAGGTTGCAAGAAAATTGCGCCCAAGCGTGGGAAAAAAAAGAAAAAAAAAAAAAGATACAATTTTCACAGGATACAAAAAAAGATGACGACCCAAAAAGCACCAAAAAATTACAAACGGTACAATATATATATAAAACTCCTGGACAAAATGAACGCAACACAATCTGGAAAATTAATTTATCTTTTTCTTATGTCAGTTTTAAAAGTTTATCGAGTATTTGAATAGTAGGCTATGCATATTTTGTTTCGTTATTCATGACAGAAATCAAAAACAATTCGTTTAGATTTACAGTTTTAAAGAATTTTTTAGTAATAACGCGATAGATTTTCCTTTAAAAGTAAGCTTATAAATTGTTCCCTTTTTCAAAGAAATACGTTTTTGTGGTAGAATGTTTTATTTTTGACCCCGAAGAATTAGATAAATGAATCGAACAAGGAATTTAACTGAAACACGAGGTAGTGCGAGCGTCAGTTTTATTGGACGAGGGGATATTGTCAGAGTTATGTTGCCAATTTTGTTAAGCAAACATCGTTCCACAATAAGTCGTATGGTAAGACGCTTGAATGAAGTAGGAACTTATTCTAGAAGGCTAGGGCAAGGGCGAAAACGATCCACTAGCGACCTAGATGAACGTTTTATAAGACAATATGCTTTAAGAAACAGGACAGTCACTAGTTCTATAATAAGAAACGAACTCGAAGCTGTTCGCAATGTCACAATTTCTTCTAAAACAGTTAGAGAGACAGTAGGAGACCAGCCACTGCGCCCTTGCTTACTAGAGAGAACAGAGTTGCCAGGTTCCGTTTTGCTCGAAATCACGAAAACTGGTCTGTGGATGATTGGAAAACAAGTTTTCATTTCACAGAAGAAACTAGGTTAGTCTAAAACATCCAGATGGTCGTGAGCGAGTATGGCGAAGACCAGGAGAGAGGTTTGCTCCTTGCAATATCTCTGCAAGAATTCCCATTCGGCGGTAGGTGGCTCTGTTATGTTCTGGGGTGGCATCTGCTTTGATGCTCGCACAGAGTTAGTTCCTGTTCCGTACGAGATCCATGAATGCTGACTACTATCTTGAGAATATTGTAATAGAACATGTGATGCCTCTCGGTCATTTTGTGGGGCCAATTTCCTGTTTATTGCAAGACAACGCTCGACCTCACGTGGCTAGGGAGGTACTCGATTATCTTAATCAAGTTGATATACCGATTATGCAATGGCCACCAAAAAGCCCGATCTAAATCCGATAGAACATGTATGGGATCACCTTAAGAAAAATGTGAAAACGTCATATATCTGTACTTAGAAAACATGAGGAAACTTGAAAATGCAGTTATCACAGAATGGGAGCAAATTCCTCAAGATTTTATCTAAAATTTAATTAGAAGCATGCCTAGGCGCATCCGAAGTAGAAGAGGCAACACACGCTACTAGTGTCCCAGTTACACCATTAATTTTGCTACTAAGTGTCCCAGTTTATTTTTTTTCATTATTACATAATTTCAACGATTTTGTTATTAGGTCTTAAGAATAATTTTAATTCGAATCTTATAGAGAAATTTGGTAGCTAATTTACTTTTAAAGTATCCGAATACGTTTTTCTAACTTTTAGTGTAACCAATGTTCATAAAAAATTATTAAAATTAATTCATTATAGAGATTTGTATGATTTAATATATTGTTGCGTTAATTTTGTCCTGTCCAGGAGTGTATATATATATATATATATATATATATATATATATATATATATATATAATATATATATATATATACTATATATATATATACGAGGCATGGTTTGAAAAAGTCCGTGCAAAGTCCGAGAGATGGCACCACCGGCGCGTATCGAGGGTCATGTTGTTAGTTAGTAGCATCTCTTGAATGAACGCACACCAAGTTTCAGCCATATTGGTCTATTTCTTTGTGTTTGGCATTCGTTCGTGAATCAAGGAAGTCGAGTGATTTTCAAGAAATGGACCGAAAAAGAATTTCGTGTGGTGATTAAACATTACTTTATGAAAGGCAAAACGCCTCAGGAGACTAAAGAGAAGCTTGATAAACATTATGGTGACTCTCTGCACCTTCGATTAGAACAGTTTATAAGTGGTTTCAAAATTTTCGGACTGGCCATATGGGCACAAGTGACGCTGAACGTTCTGGACGGCCTGTGGAGGTTACGACTCCAGAAATCATTGATCAACAATCCATGATATGGTGATGGATGACAGAAGAGTTAAGGTGCGTGAGATTGCTAGTGCTGTGGGCATCTCGACTGAACGCGTACATAATATTTTGCATAAACATTTGGACATGAGAAAGCTATCCGCAAGATGGGTGCGCGATTTCTCACGCTTGACCAAAACGGAATCGTGTGAAGTGTTGCAAGGATGATTTGCAGCGTGTTCCAGAAGAATCCGGAGGACTTTAAGCGTCGTTTCGTCACTGTGGATGAAACATGGATACATTACTATACTCCTGAGACCAAACAATGGGTTACCAAGGGGGAATCTGCACCAAAAAAGGCGAAGACCGTTCCTTCGGCCGGAAAGGTTATGGCGACTGTCTTTTGGGATTCGCAAGGGATAATCCTCATCGACTATCTGGAAAAGGGGTTGAGTTTAAATATTTTGTTTTAAACGAACTATTACAGGTGAATATTATTCGTCGTTATTGGACCGTTTGAAAACCGAGGCTGCAAGAAAAACGCCCGCGATTGGCCCTACACAAAAGTCCTTTTCCATCACGACAACGCACCAGCACACACCTCAGGCAGTTGTGGTCGCAAAATTAATGGAAATAGGATTCCAACTCGTTTCACATCCCCCCTATTCTCCAGACTTTGGCTCCCTCGGACTACTATTTGTTCCCCAATTTGAAGAAATGGCTGGCGGGACAAAGATTTTATTCAAACGAGGAGGTGATTGCAGACACTAATGGATATTTTGCAGACTTGGACAAATCCTATTATTCGGAAGGGATCAACAAACTAGAACATCGTTGGACGAAGTGTATAAGCCT
>CM032447.1:230484502-230659474 GCA_019049505.1 Pachyrhynchus sulphureomaculatus | reverse complement strand
GACCCCAACTAGGACGTCAATTTTGGGTTCGAAAAAGGTTTGTACCGAAACTTAAAACTTTTTATTGCCTTTCACCGACCCTTACCGTATCTCGGTATCAACCGATAAATCAGCTGAATACGGGCAATGAGACATTAATTCGATGTGTTTCTCCGTCAAATAATCAATTTTTTTTACGTGTTGTGTGAAAGCTGGCATTGTCATGATGAAGAACGATGCGACGTGCTCAGTTGTTTCATCAATGACTTCTGGCAAATAAACTCTTGTATCCCATTAAGCATTAACTGTTCTTCAATTCCTCTGAAGCAACAGTTGCAAGATGTCCAGTATAACCAAAGAAACAAGCGATCATTTTACTTGGAAGTGCGTCGCGAACGAACCATTTTTGTTGGATTCGGTTCATCTTGGAACACCCAAACGGTTGATTGTTGCTTAGTTTCCGGCTCATACGAATATATCGACTCCTGTTATAATGTTGTATATGGATTTTGCATGTCCTCGGTCGAATTTCTTGAGCATTTCCTTATACCAATTTACACGAATCTGTTTTTTGAGTCTCACTCAAATTATACTGAATCCATCGGGAATAGATCTTTTTCACAACTAAATATTCATGCAAAATCGAATATACTGCAGTCTTCGATATGCCTAAGGATGCCTCTATCTCACGGTAAGTCACATGCCGATCCTCTTTAATCATGTTCTGCACAACACAACATCGATGTTTTTTGGAACAACAACCGGCTTTGGTCTACCTTCACAAAATTCATCGCTGACGGAAGCACGACCGTGACGAAATTCTGCAAACCAATTGTAGACAGTCTTTTCTGATGGTGATTCATTACCAGAAGTGGAAGAAAGTGATTCGAGGCATTGTTATTGAGTTAAGCGTTTACTAAAATCAAAAAAATCATCCAACGAAAACCTTCACGTAAAATTTCCATTTGTTCACAAAACTCTCACTGTAAACAAACTACTCGTCCAATTTTTGAGTTGACATTGTTTTAGCAATAACAAATGTGAAATTTTTACAATAATGGTAATGTCACATCTCACTAACGTCATCTAGTGGTTGTTTGTAAAAACTTAAAAGGCGGTCCACGAATTTCCAAGATAAAAGAAAAATTCGTAATTTCATTTGTGGGTCGCGTGATTCCTTTCTTTATTAAAGTTTACTCTATTCAGAGGAGAAAGAATCGTATTAGAAATATAACTAGAGTTAATGGTTATGACGATGACTTAGTAAATAAGCTAATAAATAGACATAAGTTTAGGTTTAATATTCAGAATTCCACCTTTTTTACACGCGAAGAAAATAACACCAAGTATGTCTCCATGCCATATAATCCGAAATATAGCAAGGGACTCAATAAGGTATTTAATAAGGTAGGCCTCACCTTAGTCTATAAGTCATCAGACAATCTGAGGAATATCTTAGGAAATCCCAAAGATAAGATTCCTAATTGTGAGAAAAGTGGAATTTATGAAATTAGTTGTAATGATTGTGACAAAAAGTATATTGGACAAACTAAAAGGTCAATTAAAACAAGATTTAAAGAACACTTAGCACACTTAAAATACAACAGAACAGAAAAATCTAGCATTGCCGAACATGCCCTTGAAGCTGATCATACTGTAACATTAGATAATCTAAGATTAATAAAAAAATGTATTTGATAGGAGATTGTTGAACGCATACGAAAGTATGGAAATCATAAAATGTAAAAGTAGTTTAAATAAAGACAGAGGGCCTATTCCTTATAGTCCACTCTATTGGTTACTTGACCGGAACTGATGGCCTTGCCTATGTCATTAGTTCCACTTAAGTAATTCAAGGGTTAGGCTAAGTATAAATAGGGTAGATCTGTAGTTTAGCTTTAGTCAATCATCGCTCCTGATGAAGCTAACATGGTTAGCGAAACGCGCGTCGAGTGCAAAAATAAAGTGTTTGGTGTACTAGTGATATATACTGAGTAATATATATATAAGGAAGTGCACCAAAATTAAAAGAAGAAGTACGGGAACTATTTTCGAAAAATATTTCTTCACAAACAGTGAGAAATTGTTTACACAGGGTAGGCTATAAGGGGTGTGCAGCCAGGAAGAAGCTGTTAATTTCGGAAGCTAATCGCAAAAAGCGGTTAGCTTTTGCTAGGGAATATATTACTAAAACCTCCTGAATTTTTGTGAATCCGTAATCTTTAGTGATGAAACTAAAATTGATCTTTTTGGGTCCGATGGCAGAACTAAAGTTTGGAGAAAGAAGAATACCGCATTCGATATTAAAAACATTTGTTCCACGGTGAGACAAGGGGGTGGTAGTGTTCTGCTTTGGGATGGTATGTCCGCTGGAGGGGTTGGAAATTTACATTTTTATTAATGGTACCGTGGATCAGCATGTTTATCTGAACATTTTGAGAGACAATTTAAGAGAAAGTGCCCAAAAAAAATTAGCACTCGAAAGAAGAAATACCTTTTCCAACAGCACAATGATCCGAAACATACGGCAAACTTGGTGCGAGAATGAATGATCCATAATGTGCGATAGTAGCTTCATACACTTCCGCAATCATCCGATGTTGACCCCATCGAGCATTTATGGAGGGAACTTAAACGGCGAGTTCGCAAACATAATGTTTCAAACAGAGAATAATTAAAAAAACAGAATATTAAACGAATGGGAGAACAGCAGAAGTTACTAGAAAGCTGATTGCAAGCATGACAAAAAGGTTACAGGAGATTATCAAGGCCAACGACGGTCCTACTGAAAATTAGCTTAAACGAAGTTGTTATTTTCCGTTAAATTGTGTGTTGTTAAGTGTATGGAGACTTTTTTGACATTAATTTTGTTTACATTTTTATAACAATGCTGTAACTTCTAAAAAAAATGTTCCGGAGCTGTTTTTAATACTAATCCTCGTTGGTTAGGTTTCAAATATTAATTTAAGCATGTTTTCTCATAGTTCCAATTAATTAATTACACATAACAGAAAAATAGTATAGAAAGCAGGTGGTAAATAATCAAAAATCAGCTCAGGACAGATCGATAGAGAAATCAGTAATGAAATTCCTTGAAAATTGAGGCAAGAAAATTAATTTTGGGTAAAAATTACGTATTGTCGCTATAGTGCGCCCCCACACCAAGTCCGCCGCCGACTACCAAGACCCAGCGATCCCCTGCCTCCGGATCAGCTTAAGTTATTCTTAATTAATATTAAGTTTAATTTTAAGTTTATGTTCATGAAATATCTTAAGTTGAAATATCTTAAGTTTTCCCAATACATTTAAATAAATTCCATACTCATACTAAGTTAGCTAGGTTCCTATCAAGAAATTGGCTAGTATTCAATAAAAGTAATGAGCAAATCTTGAATCATGAACTTATTATAGTGTAATATGTCTAATATACAGTGAAATTGTGAATAGATTGAAACTTGGAATGTCTACAAGCAAAAAGTTTACGAGGCTGGTTTGAAAAGTCCGTGCAAAGTCCGAGAGATGGCACCACCGGCGCGTATCGAGGTCATGTTTAGTTAGTAGCATCTCTTGAATGAACGCCACACCAAGTTTCAGCCATATTGGTATATTTCTTTGTGTTTGGCATTCGTGTGAATCAAGGAAGTCGAGTGATTTTCAAGAAATGGACGAAAAAGAATTTCGTGTGGTGATTAAACATTACTTTATGAAAGGCAGAGACTAAAGAGAAGCTTGATAAACATTATAGTGACTCTGCACCTTCGATTAGAACAGTTTATAAGTGGTTTCAAAATTTTCGGACTGGCCATATGGCACAAGTGACTCTGAACGTTCTCAGGGACGGCCTGTGGAGGTTACGACTCCAAAAATCATTGATCAAATCCATGATATGGTGATGGATGACAGAAGAGTTAAGGTGCGTGAGATTGCTAGTGCTGTGGGCATCTCGACTGAACGGGTACATAATATTTTGCATAAACATTTGGACATGAGAAAGCTATCCGCAAGATGGGTGCCGCGATTGCTCACGCTTGACCAAAAACGGAATCGTGTGAAGTGTTGCAAGGATGGTTTGCAGCTGTTCCAGAAGAAATCCGGAGGACTTTAAGCGTCGTTTCGTCACTGTGCATGAAACATGGATACATTACTATACTCCTGAGACCAAACAACAATCTAAACAATGGGTTACCAAGGGGGAATCTGCACCAAAAAAGGCGAAGACCGTTCCTTCGGCCGGAAAGGTTATGGCGACTGTCTTTTGGGATTCGCAGGGATAATCCTCATCGACTATCTGGAAAAGGGTAAAACTATTACAGGTGAATATTATTCATCGTTATTGGACCGTTTGAAAACCGAGCTGCAAGAAAAACGCCCGCGATTGGCCCACAAGAAAGTCCTTTTCCATCACGACAACGCACCAGCACACACCTCAGCAGTTGTGGTCGCAAATTAATAGAAATAGGATTCCAACTCGTTTCACATCTCCCCTATTCTCCAGACTTGGCTCCCTCGGACTACTATTTGTTCCCCAATTTGAAGAAATGGCTGGCGGGACAAAGATTTTATTCAAACGAGGAGGTGATTGCAGACACTAATGGATATTTTGCAGACTTGGACAAATCCTGTTATTCGGAAGGGACCAACAAACTAGAACATCGTTTGACGAAGTGTATAAGCCTAAAAGGAGACTATGTCGAAAAATAAAATAGGTTTACCCCAAACACATAAGTAGTTTTTATTTTTGCACGAACTTTTCAAACCAGCCTCGTATTTCACATTAGTCGTAACTGCTTAGAATTGTAGCGCCATTCAATGTGCGGCAAAATGTGTTAAAATCGCAGAATCTCTCTAACCTTAAACATTGATATTTATTATTTTAGAGAAGACAGAGTTTTATTATCATACTTGAAAATAATACTACATACAATAAATACGAAGAAAAGAAAAAGTAAATAGAGAACGAACATAAAAATAACATGATAGGAAACGTCAATATTTTTTTACGGTTATTTGCATATTATCATTATTACATATGAATAATTTTGTGTATTACTATCAACATGACAACTATTTTTTAAAAATAATCACACACACATATCTGACTAATGATTTAAAAAGGTAAAAATATTTCATATTTATTAAAAAAACAAAGTAGTTTCATATGTGTTTTTGTAAAAGAGTTATTCTACGAAAAAAAATACAATGTTTTTATTTTCCATTGGGCGGAGCCTACTAATGTTTATTATTAAAATGGCCGAAATATGGGTGCAGATTTAAATTTGTAGAGGAATTTCACACTTGGTAAAAAAGTTTTAAAATCAAATCGTTTCTTCGGGTGTGGAATAATCGATGATAAAACTATCGCGCTCAACATAATGAAAATTCAAGCAATATTGCGAACAGTAATGTTTGTGATAAATGGTATATTCAACAGTAGAACAGGGGACATTTTATGTAGGAAATGTTCTTATAAAGTCGGTGAAGGTGAAAAATGCAAACAAATCCTCGCAACTCTTTTGTGTTGTTACCGGTAAGAGTCTAACCTATAAATGTTTTTCAATTCTTGTAAGAAAATTAATTTTTTACAAATTTTTCAATAGCCTTCTTAAAGATGGAGCATCTGAAACGCAAATAATATATTTAATTCCAGAATATTTATACAAATTTTAGTGAAATGATACGTTACAATCAATGACAATGAGAAAAATTTTAACTGGTTTCAAATCAAATGCCAATTCACTTTGGAGGTTAGTATTTATTACGTATTTATGACTTTGAATGAATACAAAATAATTGACACAGTATTCTATCAAAATAAAATGTGAAAAGTGTTAGCTAATAAGGAATTTTTGTTTGACACACGTACACAAATTACAAAAAAAATGACTGTTCAAGAATAAATAGTTTTTTACTTACCTGGAAGAATGTAATCACTTTTTAAAATGACCTCAAGTTTAATTCCTGAAAGAGCCGCGAGATGTCATATTGAATAGGTAAGATCCCAATAGTTGGAGACTCTGATTTCTATACCGCAAGTCAAAGGTTTTCATCACTCGAAATCTACTACAATTTTGTTATCACAGAGCCCGTTAAACGAATCTCATAAAAAATAGGAAAGAATTTTATTTATTTTGAGTATAATAAATTGAGGAAATGACATTGTGGAGTTATGATTGTGAGTAAACTATTGACAGCTGCTTTATCTAAGTCAAGCATATATATATATATCTATATATATATATATATATATATATATATATATATATATATATATATATATATATATATATAATAATAAATAGAAAACAAAATCAACAACATCAGGAGAGATCTAGGACATCTTACCCAGTTTATAAGCGGGAACGCGTCAGGGGGCAAACAAGATCAAATCTAAGTCTCCCAACAGAACACTGCCAGAAATCGATACCTTGAAACAAAAACTATCTGTATATGCCGCAAGACTCCGTAGATACAAAGAATCAAATGAGAGGAAAGACACCAACAACCTCTTCCGAAAAAGCGAAAAACAGTTCTACCGGAAAAGTATGTACAACAAACAGATAGCAGTGACTGAACCACCAAATAAGCAAGAACTCACAGATTATTGGAAAAGTATCTGGTCAGAACCCAAACTACACAATAATAACACCCCTGGATCAAAGCCGAAGAAGACAAACATAAATATGTGACAGAACAAGAAAATCCCACATTAAATACACAAGAAATTACAGAAACTATCAAACACACACACAACTGGAAATGTCCTGGAATAGACAATATACAAAACTTCTGGTACAAACAGTTTACCACCACACACGAAGCACTTGCACACCAAATCAACAAAGCCATTCTACAACCACACACATTTCCCACTTTCCTTACACAAGGAATAACATACGTTAAACCCAAAAGCTCAGACACCACAAACCCGTCAAACTATCGACCCATCACCTGTCTTCCAACCCTATACAAGATCATCACAGCCACAATTTCGAAGAAAATAGAACAACACCTAACAAACAACAATATTCTCACAGAAGAGCAGAAGGGATGCAGGAAAAATAGTCGAGGATGCAAAGAGCAGCTGATTATAGATAGCGTGATTATGGGACAAACCAGAAAAGAACACAGAAACCTTCACATCGGTTACATAGACTATAAAAAAGCCTTCGACTCCATACCCCACAGCTGGTTAATCAGAGCCCTAGAAATCTATAAAATCAACCAACACCTCAGGCAGTTTCTCGCGCAAATTATGAAAACATGGAAAACCAAAATACGCCTAGAAACACAAACCGAACGCATCCAAACAGAAGAGCTGTACATCAGACGGGGTATATTTCAGGGAGACTCGCTCAGCGCTCTATGGTTTTGCCTCTGTCTCAATCCACTTTCAAATATACTAAACAGAACAGAGCATGACTTCAAAATCAGACACCAAAAAGTGAATCAACATAAAATAAACCACCTCCTATATATGGACGACATAAAACTCTACGCTGCCACACAAACACACCTGAAAGAACTCCTCAAAATCACAGAAATATTCACCTTAGATGTCAATATGGAATTTGGTATAAGTAAATGCAAAGTGCTCCACATCAACAAAGGCCAATGGAAGTGCCACCATGAGACAGAAACCATCAACAATGAAAAAACACTCGATAATATGTTCGACAAAAAAACATACAAATATCTAGGCTTCCAACAAAGCACCAAACTCAACCACACTCACATCAAAACAGAGCTCAGAACCGAATTCAAAAAAAACAGACTGACGAAACTCTTGCAAACGAAACTCAACTCTAAGAATCTCACTAAAGCCATCAACACGTTCGCTATACCTATACTCACATATTCATTTGGTATCATCAAATGGTCACAAACAGACATAGAAAATATTCACATCCTTATACGATCCCAATCCACCAAATACAGGAAATTACACCTCAACGCATGCAAAGAAAGACTTACCATCGAGAGGAAGGCAGGAGGAAGAGGAATTATAGACATCAGATTATTACACACAAAACAAATACAAGCACTTAGGAAATTCTTTCATAGCAAGCAAACCAGCCTCCATACAGCGACAGTGAAAGCAGACAAAAAAACTACACACCTCTCGACTTATCTCGGGCAGACCACTCAGCAGACACACACAGTCACACCCAATTACAACCGGAAAAGATGAAAACGTGGTCAGAGGAAACACTCCACGGAAAACACAGATATCACATAGAACAAGACTACATAAATAAAAAACAATCATACACCTGGTTACAGGATGGGCAGCTATTCCCTGAAACAGAAGGCTTCTTACTTGCTATCCAGGATAAAGTCATATTAACCAGAAACTACCAAAAGCACATCATCAAAGACCCGACTATTGCAGAGGACAGGTGTAGGAAATGCCACCAGCAGAAAGAAACGATCGAACACATAACGAGCGGATGTAAAATATTGGCCGGAACAGAGTACACAGCCAGGCATGATTTAGCTGCCAAAGTGGTTCACCAAGCACTAGCCACAACATACAAACTCATAGAAAACACAGATCCATACTACAAATACACACCAATATCCATACTTGAAAATAAAGATTACAAGCTCTACTGGGACATCAGTATCCATACAGATAAAACAGTCTCCGCCAATAGACCCGATATTACTTTTCAGTGCAAAAAAGGAAAAGTCACCTATCTAATTGACATAGCTGTCCCCAACGACACGAACATCCAAACGAAATACACAGAAAAAATTTCCAAATACACAGACCTTGCAACGGAAATAAAAAGGCTATGGAAACAAAAAAAAAGTCATCATTGTCTCCCTCATTATATCAGCCACAGGCCTTACACCAATAACATTCACACCACATTTAGTACAATTAGGACACAAACATACACAAAAACATTCAGAAGTCATGTAACATTGTCAGGTCATTCCTTAATACATAATGGTAATAGAGTTTGTGCTGAGTTGGTTTTGGCCCGTCAGCAAAAACATGGAACCACATTGATCAAATGTGAGAAAGAAGAACTTTTTGAAATAATAATAATAATAAATAAAAAGGCTGTGGAAACAAGAAAAAGTCATCATTGTCCCCCTCATTATATCAGCCACAGGCCTTACACCAATAACATTCACATCACACTTAGTACAATTAGGACTCAATACAAACATACACAGAAACATTCAGAAGTCAGTGATTTTGAAAATATGTAACATTGTCAGGTCATTCCTTAATACATAATGGTAATAGCGTTTGTGCTGACTTGGCTTTGACCCGTCAGCCAAACATGAAACCACATTGACCAAATGTGAGAAAGAAGAACTTTTTTGTAATAATAATAATAATAATAATCTTTATTGTCTATTTTCCAATAGCTTTAGACAGGGTTAAGACTTAGATTTGGTCCTAAACTACATACATATATAAAATTATCAGTTAATTACATAAAACAAGTATAGGTCAGATAAACAACAATAACTACAAATACATAATACACAATACACATACTGAATTAATTAAAAGTTTTCCGCTTCAGAGGCGACCAAGATAATCCTTAAATTCTTGTATATTGTAAAATGCTTCTTCCAATAAAATATTTTTTAGTCTCTTTTTAAATCGGTTAATGCCCAGGTTTTTCATAGACACAGGCAATAAGTTTTACATTACAATACTTTGGTAAAATGTACTATTATAGTATTTGGCTGTATTTGGCAGGACCGAGCGAATGAGGTCTCTTCTAAGAGGGTATGCCGCAATCCTAGAGCCAGAAATATATTTGTTCTTCGTTTTGTGCATTGTTAATAGGTTCTTATACATGTAACAAGACGGTAATGTCATAATGCGATCTTTTTTAAAATATTTTTACATGAATCTCTAGGTTTTATATTATTAATTGCTCTCACACACCTCTTTTGAGCACGAAAAATGCCCATACTTCCAGGCTCATTCCCCCAGAACTGAACTCCGTAAACCATCCTTGAATGGAAATATCCATAGTAAACCAGTTTCAAAACCTTGAGAGTCACTACATTTCTCAGAACACGCATAGAGAAGCGTATTGCATTAAGTCTTAGTTTAAGCTCTCTCAGGTGTGTTTCAAATTTAAGGTTTAAATCAACAGTCAAACCCAAGATTTTTGACTCTAAAATTTTATTTGATTTTATAATCACTTGTAAACATGTTTTCACATAGCGGTTCCGAATTTCTATTTTTGAAGACCAAGAGACAGGTTTTATCAACATTAAGCTTTAGCTTGTTTGCCGCGAACCAGTTAGTTAATTCATTTATACAATCTTTGGTCGCTATCTGCAATTTTTCGGGATTGTCGTCACTCAGGAGACAAGTTGTGTCGGCAGCATACATTACCATTTTTGCCTTGATATGTTTAGGAAGATCATTTGTATAAATACTGAATAACAAAGGCCCAAGCACAGATCCCTGAGGAACCCCAGCAGTCACATCTCCAAGATCAGAATCATAGCGACTCCCGTCAGTAAGAATTGAAACATATTGTTTTCGATCAGACAAATAGGAACAAAACCAAGTCAGTGCTACGCCTCTCATGCCGTATTTCTCGAGTTTCTGTAATAAAATATTATGATCTACTACATCAAAGGCTTTTGATAAATCACATTGTACAATGACACAATACTTTCCCTGGTTTCACACACCATAAACATAATTTAAAATTTCAAAAAGGGCACTCTCTGTTGATAAATTGGATCTAAATCCATACTGAGAAGGAGTCATCAAATTATTCTTTTCTAAGAATTTTTTTTTAAACGAGTATGTACAGTCTTTTCAATGATCTTCGTAATAACATTAGCTAATGAAATTGGACGATAGTTTGTTATTTCATTATGTAGCCCTTTTTTATAAACTGGTATTACTCTAGATATTTTTAACTGATCCGGAAAACACCCCTCAGCAAAAGATACATTAATCAGGTGTGTTAGAATGGGGGATAAAATCTCTTGATGAGTTTTAATAAATTTTAGTGGTATCTCATCCATACCTATGGAATTGCCATTTTTTTAAAGATGAAATTATTATTTTTATTTCCATACTCGTCACAGGACTAAAGAAGAAACTAACAGGTGTATTATCTATTCTTGGTAATATCAATTTAGGAAAAATAAAGATGTTTGCAACACCAGTAAAAAAAGCATTGAAAGTATTAGCAACTGCAGTTCTATCCGTTATGTCATCATTATCTATAGTAATTTTTCATTCAATATATGCTTTCCCCTACCAGTTTCATTATTTACTATTGTCCATACGGTTTTAGATATATTTTTCGACTGTTTTTATTTCTTCTTCAATAACCATACTTTTTGCTTCCTCTATAATCTCTTTTAGCAATTTAGAGTAATTCTTATAAAAGTTATTAAGAACTAAATTAGGATTATTTTTAAGAAACCTAAAGAGTTGCCTCTTATGCCGACAGGAGCATTTAATACCTGCCGTCATCCAGGCTTCGGATTTAAATTTGGTCAGCCTCTGAATAGGAAAACATTCATCAATAATGGGGTTCATCTTATTGTAAAAACAATCAAATCCTTCTTTTGTACCAACCTCGGGTATGGTCCTGTCTAGAGTATTCATGCAAACTGTACTCTTTTTAAGATTTTTGACAAAGAAAATTCTTTTAAATTCTGGCATATGTGGTATCTTACCATTTTTAATAGTGAAAATAATAGAATTGTGATCTGAAAGCCCTATATCATGGACGTGACAATAAAAAAGTTCAGGATTCATATTTGTAAATATATTATCAATGGTCGTTGCAGAACAACCGTACTGCCTGGTTGGCACAAAAATCGTAAGCTTTAAATTATAGCTATTAAGTAAGAAAACAAATTTATAGTAGTCATTCGTTTTTTCAGCCACATTAATATTAAAGTCGCCATATATAATTATACTTTTGTTTAAATTAGACAGATAGTGTAATAACGTTTCGAATTCTGCATAAAATATATTAATATTTGTACTTGGGCTACGATAGACACACACAATTATAGAAGTACCTATTATAGGCATGCTGTACTGCACGCCACAACATTCCAAAATTTTTTCTTTGCAATACATTTCCAGATCTATTGGTTTAAATATTACGTCCCTTCCGAGGAAAACAGCTACAACGTGAACACTCTGCTGACGACAATAATATGCAGACAATACATATTTATTTAATGCTATAGTCTCTCCAGATTTTAACCATGTCTCAGTAAAACAAAATACCTGAAAATTTAAGTCACTTAAAAATACGTCCAATTCATGTCTCTTATTTTTCATTGATTGGATATTGATATGAAAGATTTCACCTTTTTTACTGTTGTCTAGACTTAAATATAAACTATCAGAGGCACGGGAGGTCATAAAAAATGTTTTCCATTACTTGTATTCATGTTGCTGGTTTCTATTATGTCTTTATTACCATCTGGACTCTGCAGCAGCAATTCCATTGTCCAATTTTATAAACTTAAGATTTTTGTTTTTATATGAAACATTTGTTACATGTTCTAAAATTAAGTTAGCAATTTTTGATTGGTACATTATAGAACCCTTGCTGTTTATATCTATAAAACAAATATTGCCCTCAGAATATCTATTTATACCATACAAATATTTATTTAGTCTTACATTAAAACTGTATATCAAGTTATGCAAATTGGGAATTGTAGGAAAATACGGAATAGACATAAAAATAAAGTTTGTATGAGAGCAAAATCTTAGTCTTGAGTAAAGAGTTTTCAGAGAAGGGAGTTTACCCTTCAAGATATTGGTTGTCCCAGGCACTACAAGGACGTAGTCATTAAGTGTAAAAGATTGAGTTAAATTTACAATATCGTCAATGACTTGTTCAAATAACGCATGAGGCTTTATAATTACTTGTATTTTAAAATTTTTTAACGATTTTAACAACATATCCTTAAAATGATATAAGTTTTCATCTCCTAATACTTACACTCTATTACTACTCTCATCTTTATGTTCGTAATACACATTTGAACAATCTAAACTATCATCATTAGCACTATCATTTATAAGTATAGTTTCATCTGACCATTGCACCTCAATGTCTTTCAGTGCTGGTTTTAGTTTTAGTTTAATTATTTCAGTCAAATATAGTTCGTTATCCAGTTCCAAGGATCTGATAGTATCTACCATTTGTCTGCTAATTCTCCTCATTTCGTCTAGATCATTTTCCAATCTCTCTATCAACTGTTTATTATACTCCAATTCCTCCATCACTTTTCCGTTTTCATTTTCTAACGTGACAATTTTACTGTTAAGATTATCAATATCTCCTTTTTGGTTTTTTAATTGTTTTATATAATCCTGTTCCACCGCAGATACACTTTCTTTAAAAACTTTGGATCCGCGTTTTAGGCGTTTAATATAATTGTCTTTTTCTTCGTTTTCTTTTTTATATACATATATATATATATATATATATATATATATATATATATATATTTATATATATATATATATATATATATATATATATATATATATATATATATACGAGGCTGGTTTGAAAAGTCCGTGCAAAAATAAAAACTACTTATGTGTTTGGGGTAAACCTTTTTTTATTTTTCGACATAGTCTCCTTTTAGGCTTATACACTTCGTCCAACGATGTTCTAGTTTGTTGATCCCTTCCGAATAATAGGATTTGTCCAATTCTGCAAAATATCCATTAGTGTCTGCAATCACCTCCTCGATTGAATAAAATCTTTGTCCCGCCAGCCATTTCTTCAAATTGGGGAACAAATAGTAGTCCGAGGGAGCCAAGTCTGGAGAATAGTCGCCATAACCTTTCCGGCCGAAGGAACGGTCTTCGCCTTTTTTGGTGCAGATTCCCCCTTGGTAACCCATTGTTTAGATTGTTGTTTGGTCTCAGGAGTATAGTAATGTATCCATGTTTCATCCACAGTGACGAAACGACGCTTAAAGTCCTCCGGATTCTTCTGGAACAGCTGCAAACCATCCTTGCAACACTTCACACGATTCCGTTTTTGGTCAAGCGTGAGCAATCGCGGCACCCATCTCGCGGATAGCTTTCTCATGTCCAAATGTTTATGCAAAATATTATGTAACCGTTCAGTCGAGATGCCCACAGCACTAGCAATCTCACGCACCTTAACTCTTCTGTCATCCATCACCATATCATGGATTTGATCAATGATTTCTGGAGTCGTAACCTCCACAGGCCGTCCAGAACGTTCAGCGTCACTTGTGCCCATATGGCCAGTCCGAAAATTTTGAAACCACTTATAAACTGTTCTAATCGAAGGTGCAGAGTCACCATAATGTTTATCAAGCTTCTCTTTAGTCTTCTGAGGCGTTTTGCCTTTCATAAAGTAATGTTTAATCACCACACGAAATTCTTTTTCGTCCATTTCTTGAAAATCACTCGACTTCCTTGATTCACACGAATGCCAAACACAAAGAAATAGACCAATATGGCTGAAACTTGGTGTGCGTTCATTCAAGAGATACTACTAACTAAACATGACCTCGATACGCGCCGGTGGTGCCATCTCTCGGACTTTGCACCAGCCTCGTATATATATATATATATATATATATATATATATATATATATATATATATATATATGTATATATATATATATATATATATATATACATATATATATATATATATATATATATATATATATATATATATATATATGTATATATATATATATATATATATATATATATATATATATATATATATATATATATATATATATATATATAATTGAAAACAGAAAACAAAGTTTAGAAGAATTACCGGAGATAACACTGTAAGAAAAAGGCTTTATCTTAGAGAAATGGAAAATAACAAAGCTCCCGGAGAAGATCAGATCGTAATTGAAGCTGTAAAAATGGGTGGCGAAGGCTTTTTGAGGGTTATAGTTTCTCTTTTTAACATCTGCTTGAAAAATAGCATAATCCTAAGCAAATGAAATAACGCAGTGATCGCCCTCATTCATAAAAAAGGGGACATAACCGACTTTAAAAATTATAGACCGATCCGTTTGCTCTCTCATTCGTCAGTGGTCACCAAAATCATAACAAAACGCCTAAAGCGAAAAATAGATTTTTATCAACCACGCAAACAGGCTGACTTATAGAGAGATCTACAGAATACAACAAAAAAAACTCGTATTAGTATTTGTGGAGTTTAAAAAAGCTTTTGACACCGTGGAGTTGCCGACGATACTGTCTGCCCTGCAGCAAATGAGAATAGACTACAGATACACTTATTACACGATACATCAGCAAATATTGGTCTAAATATTAACTGTCAGAAAACCAAGTGTATAACTAATCTAGTTACAAACAGTAATATGAAATTCAACGAAAGGGAAGTGGAGCACGTCCAAAATTATCAGTATTTGGCAATGATGGTTGAAACAACCATTTATAATGATCAACCACTTGCGTGGGAAGGACTTTCGCTTTAAAAAATTTTAGACTGAATTGTACAAATTGCTTGATATAGTGAAAAATATTAATATAAACAGTACAGGGGGACAGCTAAACTTCCAGTTTATGTAGAATTGCACGAAACGTCTTTTAATGCGATTTTCATGTCATCCGATAACCAAACGAAATATTTATTAACTAAATGGATATTGTTTCTGTTAGTTTGCGATTAACTGGCCGCGTTGTTTATATTGGTTTTTAAACTCTTTATAATTATACGGTTCGCTATGAAATATACTCGTTAAGTTTGTACATCGTAGATAAGTGATGCGCAGTTTTTTTCGTAATAATGCACATTTATTACCTATTAATTATAACTAATTAATTAACTATATAATAATAATATATTTTATAAATGAAAAATACCTTTTATAAGTCATCTCATAAATAACTCATAGCAAACTTATCCTTGTACAAGAATGTCGCTCTGTCATCTTTTTTTTATTGTGTAACTTGTACCCTGTACCTTATTGAACTATAAACAGAATTACAATTAAAAAAAAAGGTGATAATGTTCAAGATAATATTTTGTCCTAATGTTAAAAAGTTAGACCAGCTATAATAATTATTAAATGAGATCATCGAATACGAGGATCATTCGAAATTAAAGAGCTTGTAATCAAGCAAGGTAGCATTATTGTCGAGTTATCTTCTTCTTCCGACTTATAGCTAGGCACTATTGCTGTTTCCTTTCTTCCCTGCTCTATAGATCATCGCTCCATCTCTTTCTTGGACGTCCCATTGATCTCCTTCCATTCGGTGACTTGTCTCTTGCTCTCCGTACTATCCTCTTGTTTGTCATTCTTCTTATGTGTTGATATTTGACAACTTTCACACAAATTTAAGTAAATCATCACTGCTTCGGTAGTAATATTTTTGTACTTTTTTTGAAGTTCTTTTAACGTTCCGTTTCTACCACCATGCCTATTGATAAATTTGTCTCATGAATTATGGTAAAAATTTCTTCAAAGTACACGTAAAAATCTAACATTGGAGCTGTCGTTACTTACGGGAAAGATAAGTTTTTTAACATTGTCTACTTTGGCAGCATGGGTATAACAACTAAAGACGAAACGAAAAGAATCGTATTTTCATAAGTTACTAAAAGTGTTCTTCGTATTTGCTGAACCATCCCAAGACGCGTTTCGCCGTATCACGGCTCATCAGCTGGGCTAGGTTCAGCAAATACGAGAACATATTTTTAGTCCTTTATCCAGGTAATTAACGGAAAACTGTAACAAATAGATGCTTATACTGCACTCTGTCAGCGACTTACTAAGTCTTTTCAAACAGAGCGGCACAGCACGGCTGGCACTTATTGCAGAAACGCACCTTTCTCGAGCTTACTGCTCGAAGGCATAGATGGCAGCATTGGTATAACAACTAAAGACGAAACGAAAAGAATCGTATTTTTAGAAGTTACCAAAAGTGTTATTCGTATTTGCTGAACCATCCCAAGACGCGTTTCGCCGTATCATGGCTCATCAGCTGGGCTAGGTTCAGCAAATACGAGAACACATTTTTAGTTCTTTATCCAGGTAACTAACGGAAAACTATAACAAAGAGATGCTTATACTACACTCTGTCGGCGACTTACTAAGTCTATTCAAACAGAGCGGCATAGCACGGCTGGCATTTATTGCAGAAACGCACCTTTCTCGAGCTTACTGCTCGAAGGCATAGATGGCAGCATTGGTATAACAACTAAAGACGAACTTCTAAAAATACGATTCTTTTCGTTTCGTCTTTAGTTGTTATACTAATGCTGCCATCTATGCCTTCGAGCAGTAAGCTCGAGAAAGGTGCATTTCTACAATAAGTGCCAGCCGTGCTGTGCCGCTCTGTTTGAATAGACTTAGTAAATCGCCGACAGAGTGCAGTATAAGCATCTATTTGTTATAGTTTTCCGTTGTCTACTTTCATTACGTGTTGTTTTAACTATTATTTACTTTTATTAATAAGTCGTCATATTTTTCTTTCGTCAGAAAACCGCTGTTTGCTTTCTTAGTTTTCATAACATTAGCTAACTTGGAATTAAAACGCTTAAGCATATTGGTCATTATTCAATATTTTATAAAATACGAGAGCGTATCGAAAAAAGACCGCCAATAACGAGCAGTCTACGAACCCGCGTTGCTTAGCAGTGTCATACGTCATGACAGAAGCCATGCAGCTTCGCAAACTGAACGAATTTTGGTAAAGTTATAGGCTTTTATTACATTCCCCGTTACGAGTTGGGGATTTTATAAAAGAACCGGTAAATTTGATAAATATTCAATAATTTCACATTTCCCAAGTTTAGTGGTGATTATGAATAATTACCGGTAATTATAAATAATCACCGTATTAATCACATTTACTGTAACATATACACATAAATAAGTATATTTTTAGGCATATGTTATGTATGGTTTAAAATTCGTTGTGTTACAATGTAATAGATTTAGGAAAAAAATTACAAAATAATTATTGAAAAATGAGCTCAAATCAGAGTAGAGAAATCAAAAATAAAGATTATGAAAAAAAAAATTCAGATTAGTTGAAAATTGCGTGACAGAGACTCATTTTATTGCCTAAAAAGGTGTTTTTTTGGAAAAAAGCAATATATATATTGATAAATTAATAAAAATCATGGTAAATAATCAAAAATTCGCCCAAACAGATCGATAGAGAAATCAAAAGCGAAGGTTATGAAAAAAAATTATCGAGATTCCTTGAAAATGGCGTGACTGAGGCTCATTTTATTGACTAAAACGGTGTTTTTTGGACAACAAATCAATACATATTGTTATGGTAAATTAGTAAAAAAATTATGGCAAATAATCAAAAATTCGCTCAGACACATCGATAGAGAAATTAAAAACGAAGATTATAAAAAAAATTATTAAGATTCCCTGAAAATTGTGTGACTGAGGCTCATTTTTAGTGTTCCGTACAGAACACTTATAAGATGAATTCGGTGTCTGTCTGTCTGGTTGTCCCAGACGTTCTTCTCCGAAACTATTTGTCATAGAAAGTTGAAATTTGGTAATAATATAGGAACTGATGGCCTCATTAGAGCCATGTAGTGTTGAATGTTAAATTTTGACTTAAGGGGTTAGTTTTGGGGGGTGAAATCGGAAGTGAAAAAAAAAATTTTTACCAGGTCAAGTGTGATGTCAAATGAAAGCTTGTGAAAACACGAGTAATATATATATATATATATATATATATATATATATATATATATATATATATATATATATATATATATATATAATGTAATACTTCCGCACACTTTTCTTTGTATTATTTTTAAAACATCGCTGTCCCCCCGCCTTATCTCAAAAAGTACTGAATAAAAAATATTGAAAAAACTCTGGAATATTCTCCACGGGGTGTAGATTGAACGGAAACTATCACGAGTGCATTACCTTTAATAATTCATCTGTTATACAAAAAAAAAAAAATTTCAAGGTCATCAGTTTTCAGTAAAGATTGGAAACAAACTTTGTTGAAAACTCATTTGGAGTATGTCTTGTGAAGTCACTGATCATTTTATACCTCCGTAACAAAAATTTTTATTTCAAAACCAATCAACGTACGGAACACTAATTGCGCAAGTTGCACTTGCAACAATATTGTTAAATTAGTGAAAATCGTGGTAAATAATCAAAAATCCTCTCAGACAGATCGATAGAGAAATCAAGAACGAAGATACTAAAAAAAAAATTACTGAGATTCCTTGAAAATTGCGGTTAGAAAATTTGGGTAAAAATTCCGTATTGTCGCCATAGTGATGCGTCAGACAGGGCTGTATTCTGTGACCCTTACTTTTTAACATACATAGTGAACATATAATGAGGTCTGGTTTAGATGGCTGGAGTGGGGATGTGACAATCGGTGGAAAAATGCTAAGTAACCTCAGATATGCGGATGATACTGTTATACTTGCAACGTCAATACAAGACCTAAAATCAATTAGAGCAATCAGTATCAAAAACTATTGATTGACAATTAATAGAGTAATGATTGTAGTCATAATGAAGAACTGTCACACATAAATGATATTGCTGGTTTCACTGTCGTAGACCATTTCAACTATTTGGGATCTCTCATGACTAATAATAGTGGCTGTGAAGCGGAAGTAAGGCGGCGTTTGGCTATGGCTAGAATCTCAACCGTCAAAGTCAGTAAAACCTGGAAAGATCCAGCTGCCACAAAAAACACGAAGTTAAGATTGCTATCCAGCCTTATATTTATTTATTTATTTATTTATTTTAACGGACAAGCCAATTACAATAGTAATATAAAAACAAAATTACTATAGTAATATGAAAACAAAATAATGTTAAAACACAATGCACATATACAATTTAACGTGAAAAAGCAGAAAAAAAAACAAGCATTACAACAGTTTAACACCTCAGATCCGGATAGCGCTTATAAGCGTTTTAAATTCGCTAACAGTACAACTGAAGGGATCAAGGCTGTATATATTAAATAATCGACACATTCTCGTGAGAGGACTGTAATAGCCATAATTAGCACTGTGAACTGGAATACTGAGCAGTACACTGCCACGAGTCCTATGAATAGTATTAAGTTGGACGCTCTTCAAAAGGGGCGGACAGGAAATAAAGCCATTCAGGGGATTTATATAGGAATAAAACATCTGCAAGACTCCTACGCTTCTCCAAAGTAGCCACACCAAAAGCGTTCATAATCACCCCCTAGTCAATATGAAAACTTGCATCCTTATAAATATTTATTCCAGCTCTAAAAGCTAAAGTTCGTAGAAATCTACGCTGCACTGACTCAAAGATTGTGATCACGCTACAGAAGCTTAGTTCAAACCAGAGCGGACCATTGAAAAATACAACACTCTAAACGTGCTAGCCGACAATTGCTTACTATATCTGGTAACAAAACCAAGATTTTTGAGACCCAGTCTCAGAATATTATTAATATGGCCACGAAAATTAAGTTGACTGTCCAAAAGCCGTTCAAACTATATCAATGACCCTCAATATTCCGCTTCCTACCAAAGGAAATGCAGAAACACTTTTTAACATTTAGACTTAAGCCAGTGATAGAGTCGATTCAGATCTTCCTGCAGACGCGTAACATCGTTTACACTTTCTATTCCTCTGTACAATTTGAGGTCATCCGCAAATAAAAGATATTCAGAATGGTCGAACATCTCACCAATATCATTAATGAACAAATTAAAAAGGAGAGGCCCACAGTGTGAACCCTGCGGGACACCTGAACATACCGATATGTTTCTTGAAACATGATTTAATATACGTATACACTGGCTACGTTCAGTCAAAAAATTCTTAATCCACCTAGTCACGCTCGTGCCGAATCCCCATAGTAATTAACGCATCGGAAACATGGACTATTAAACAAGCTGATAAAACATGAACGATGCATTTGAGATGTGGGCATATCGAAGGCTCCTCAGAGTATCATATACTTCTTTCTTTCAAATAGAATTGATAGACAGCACCTGAAATATTTTGGTCACAATTTGAGGAAAGTAGATGCCATGGAAAAGTTTGTAGTAACGTGCAAGGTAGAAGGTAGAAGACAAGGGGACGGTCTCCAACAGGATGGTCCGATCAAGTAAGATCTCTTCTTAGTATGAATATGCACGAGTTAGGTCGGGCAGAATCGAGATGTCTGGAGAATGACTGTTGACGCAGCAGCTGTATAGTGTCACCGATACTCCTATTGGTGTGAAAGGATTGAGAAAGAGAGACACCTCCGTGATACACTCGACTCTACCTTCCCTGATCCTCTCTGTCAATCCCTACACAAATGTGCACTTATGCTTAAAATTCGTTCATTATTTTAACTAAACACAATGAAAAATTCGTATAATGGTAGAAATCTATCTTACAAATTCTCTTTTACCCCTTTCTCCAGGCAATATCGGTCAAAAACTATAGATCGCTCTCCCACTTCAAGTACTATATGAGGGAAAAATTTCATCAATATCCGAATATTTCGGGAATTATCGCGCCAACCACAATTCATTACATCATTTGGCAAGGCAATATATACTCGTATAAGGATCTGTTAAATAACATAAGATAGATTAATTTTTGTTCAAAATTATACCTTAATTTGCCTCACAGTGTAGATGCTATTGAAACAGAACCTACAGTCTCATGACATGCTTGAATATTAAGAACAGTAATCAACATGTTCCTCTATTAGGTAAATAACTATACATAATTGCAGCTTTACCATTAGATAAGTAAATATAGAATTAGCATCGCTATAATTTTAACACCTCTTTTATGTTATCTACAACCTGCTACGTTTCTTATTCTAATAGCCATAATTTGATGTTCAACAGGTGTAAAATAAATATTAAATGAAGTAGAAAATACTTCCTACAGATTTATCGTAACACATCGAGCAAATTCTGCATTCCTTGAATTTTTACATAACAAACTTGCTGGTGTAACTTGAATTTAAAAATTGATAGAGACCAGTATGGCACGGCATAAAGAATATATCACGCATTACTGGGTTTCTGCATATATTAGACCTATCAGTAAAATTATCTTACCTCACCTATTAACGGAATATACTTGCTAATGTTAGAATATTTTAAAACTTTGTTGTGCCCCTAGTAAACAATACGGTTTCTAAGTATTAGCGAACAAGTAAAAGAGCAGTTAGTACTTTCCTAAATAGTGTTTTCTCGCGAGAGTACAACTGAACAGATATCTGATTTCTGACTTAGTAAGGTGTAAGCAAAGGTAACAGGTAACCTCGTTCAATGCATTTTTAAGAGGGCTGAAAAGTTATTAGACAAAATAAAATATTGCTTGCAGAGTTCTAGAACTTTCTCTTTGTAAAATAACTTTTGCGAAGTTCTAGAACAAAAATTACCAGAATTTAACACAATATCGGTGCAAAACGAAGCCGGCTGGCTATCGCCCGACCATTAAAATGTGCCTTGATGAGGTTCTCAGAGATGTCGTACAAGCATAAATTGTATTATATATCATATATATTAATAAAAGTGAAAATAATAAGCCGAATCCCTAAGAAACTTGACGGGGCATATTCTAACGACCCGTCAGTAACCGACGTTTTGTTCCACGTGTTTGTATTTGTGTAGCGACAGCCATATTTTCAGTGACAATACTATTTCTTTATCTACGAGTATATAGAAATTAGTCAAATTATAAGAATCTTATACGAAATTCTAGAATATTCTACAGACATGGGGGACAAAAATATATTTTCAAAATTTTGAAAACTACACACTTCTTTCTTCTTCTCCACAGGTACTGTGGAGAAGAAGAATAAACTATGAATTAAAATGCCTATATACAAAACCCCTTATAAGCCAAATTATAAGAAGCCAGCGATTAAGATGGTTGTGACATGTGGCAAGGATGAAGGAAGAAAGACAAGCAAAGCAAGCCCTGATAAGAGGAGTGATTGGAAGAAGAGGCAAGGGTAGACCTCGAACTACATGGATTCAGGCAATAAAGCAAGATCTGGAGTTGATGGGAATCCCGCATTGGGAAAAGCTGACGGGAGACAAAAAGAAGTGGACACAAATATATATATATATATATATATATATATATATATATATATATATATATATATATATATATATGTGTATATGTATGTATATACGAGGCTGGTTTGAAAAGTCCGTGCAAAAATAAAAACTACTTATGTGTTTGGGGTAAACCTTTTTTATTTTTCTACATAGTCTCCTTTTAGGCTTATACACTTCGTCCAACGATGTTCTAGTTTGTTGATCCCTTCCGAATAATAGGATTTGTCCAAGTCTGCAAAATATCCATTAGTGTCTGCAATCACCTCCTCGTTTGAATAAAATCTTTGTCCCACCAACCATTTCTTCAAATTGGGGAACAAATAGTAGTCCGAGGGAGCCAAGTCTGGAGAATAGGGGGATGTGAAAACGAGTTGGAATCCTATTTCCATTAATTTTGCGACCACAACTGCTGAGATGTGTGCTGGTGCGTTGTCGTGATGGAAAAGGACTTTCTTGTGGGCCAATCGTGGGCGTTTTTCTTGCAGCTCGGTTTTCAAACGGTCCAATAACGATGAATAATATTCACCTGTAATAGTTTTTTTACCCTTTTCCAGATAGTCGATGAGGATTATCCCTTGCGAATCCCAAAAGACAGTCGCCATAACCTTTCCGGCCGAAGGAACGGTCTTCGCCTTTTTTGGTGCAGATTCCCCCTTGGTAACCCATTGTTTAGATTGTTGTTTGGTCTCAGGAGTATAGTAATGTATCCATGTTTCATCCACAGTGACGAAACGACGCTTAAAGTCCTCCGGATTCTTCTGGAACAGCTGCAAACCATCCTTGCAACACTTCACACCATTCCGTTTTTGGTCAAGCGTGAGCAATCGCGGCATCCATCTTGCGGATAGCTTTCTCATGTCCAAATGTTTATGCAAAATATTATGTACCCGTTCAGTCGAGATGCCCACAGCACTAGCAATCTCACGCACCTTAACTCTTCTGTCATCCATCACCATATCATGGATTTGATCAATGATTTCTGGAGTCGTAACCTCCACAGGTCGTCCAGAACGTTCAGCGTCACTTGTGCCCATATGGTCAGTCCGATAATTTTGAAACCACTTATAAACTGTTCTAATCGAAGGTGCAGAGTCACCATAATGTTTATCAAGCTTCTCTTTAGTCTCCTGAGGCATTTTGCCTTTCATAAAGTAATGTTTAATCACCACACGAAATTCTTTTTCGTCCAGTTCTTGAAAATCATTCGACTTCCTTGATTCACACGAATGCCAAACACAAAGAAATAGACCAATATGGCTGCAACTTGGTGTGCGTTCATTCAAGAGATGCTACTAACTAAACATGACCTCGATACGCGCCGGTGGTGCCATCTCTCGGACTTTGCACGGACTTTTCAAACCAGCCTTATATATATATATATATATATATATATATATATATATATATATATATATATATATATATATATATATATGCCGGTGAGATTCGAACCTATGATGTCAGGGTATATGTCTGCACTTTACCAACTAAGCCACAGCATCAGCGCCCCTTAGTTTGTTATTCGGAAATTCGGAGTTACCCCTAACTCAGTCGTGTGGCTTAGTTGTCAAAGTGCAGGGACGTATATTCTGAGTTCGAATCCCACCGGCACTGAGAAGATTTTTTTAACTCTCTTACAGGTGTGGGTTTATCTTCAAGTATTATCTTGATTATTCATGGTTTTGGTACCCTTAACTGACATAGTTTTCTTTCATTAAAACTTAATTGTATGGTTTACGTTCTTCTTAGCGTGTATTATATAGACGCGCGAACTGACGAAACAGTAAAATTGGTAGCTCCAAGGTTAAGTTTATTTACGATGCCAATGTGACGTCAAGGGAATTAAGATTGATTCTCGACTGAGGTGGGGGAAACGCCAAGACAGATCTCCGATCAGCAAGCCAAGGGACGCTGGTGCTGTGACTTAGTTGGTAAAGTGCAGGGGCGTACACCGTGAGATCGTGGATTCGAATCCCACCGGTATCGAGAAACTTTTTCTAATTTATTTTATTTATAATTTTATTATTACCCCGATTGCTAGAGGAAAGTGTTTCTCGAAAAAATCATTTTCCGAGGTTTTTATATTTCGTCACGTTTCAAGGTCAGACCACTAAAAATATGGGTCCTTCATTTCCGCTAGTGTCGGTCTCTCTTGAACAAAACGTTTCTACATTCATAGGATATTCATAGGACGTTCTGGCTTTTATTTAGGTATGGCTAAACTCGAGAGCATTTCGAGATTCAGATAAACATCAGGCATTTTTGGCGGTAATATTCTTTGACTCATTCGGCAATGTCAAATTTTGTACGTTTTATACCCCATTTTGTCTTCAACTGGTAGCGGACTCCATGTTGAAACGACTTCGTACCGAAAACACTCAACGGAGAACTTGCAGTGATAATGTAAATTTTCGGATGAGGAAGAGTAGCACACTCTCCGTCACGATCAGAAACCCGTATTGTTTCATCGATAAGCTAAGGAAAACCACAACGAATCGCCAATCGTTCAGCTTCACAGCATTATAGCTTGAGATAACTCTTAACACTAATAATATTATAAACAGTTCCAGTTGGTGATAATATATTCCCACCCATCTAGTTAATAGAAATACGTTAATTAATTTTACAAAATAAAATTATTGATGTGGGCAAATCATTTATTTCATTTAACCGAGAGATACTACCAATAAACAAGGACAAGTACATATCACCCAGGTAACGAGAAATCGAACGAAACTATCGACCACTGCGTCGATCGTTCGTCGAATAAATGATCGATCAATAAATCTTCACTTCGTTAACTTGCACGGAGTAATTAATTACTGTAAGAATTTAATTGGCGCAGGCGTGACAAACATAATTTATTGCGATTTATTTACGGACACGGAGAATGTAAATATTGTGGCCTGATTGTGATTTAAATGTTGGTTAACCGTGTAAGTGATCTAAGTTATTCTTGAGGAGGTGGTAATCAGGTAAACAAAGATAAATAGATTTCATATTTGTACTTAAGGAAACAATCGATAATCGCTTCGAGTTTGGCGGCAATGGTATATGATTGTGACGTTTTCTTGTTTGAAATACTTGAATGTGCAAACGGCTTGCTGTTACGTCGGAGGGAGTGGATCCCAGCTATTTAAAATACTACTGAGTATGTTTCCTTTCTTATTATTTGGACGCCACTTATTTAATGCGTTATAACTGATCTCGTGTAGCGTACAAATGCTAGTTCTTTCAAACGTTGTTAAATTAAACAAAATTGATATCTTAACAACTACACAATAGGACAAGAAGGTTGGAGTTGGCTAATGTATTCCCTTCAGACAGCGTACCATAAAACGTATTTTAATAAAGCTAGATACCAAAAAAGCTTCTGGTGCTGATGGAATGCTTGCCATAGTACTCAAAAAATACGCGAGCGCACTAACTCAGTTTTTTATAGACTATCCTACAGAGAGGGTATACTTCCTTTATTCTGAAAATGCGCTAGAGTTCAGACGATACCCAAAAAAAAGAAAGAAGACCTTGCCAAATAACCACCGACCAGTCACATTGCTTTCAATATTATCGACAGTTATAGAAAAGGCTATCAATCAGCATCTTCTAAAATATTTAGAAGGATTTAGAAATTACTAGTGACTATAAAAATCGTTTTCGTAAGCAATGACAATTTGTTTGTTAAGCTATGATCTTATGATATGTCTCAAAGATTTTGTTTATTGCTCTCGTATTTTCTCAGAGAGCGTTCTTTATGAGTGACAGTCGACGAATTCCTTTCTAATACTTTCGTTATCAACGCCGATGTTCCTCAAAACTCCATACTGTCTTATACTCTCTTTCTGATTCACATTAACGATCTACTGGAACGCACCAGGAATTCAATCTACAGTTTTGCAGATGACAGTACGCTTATTTCTTCATTCACTTTGAACCCTCGAATACTGGCTACTTATGCAAATATTAGCAGAAGGTTATTCAGTTTAACAAAGACCTGGAAGAATAACCAAGTAGAATTTAACGCTACAGAAATCCAGGTGACAGTTTTTTTCTAAAAAAGTTAACGTTGCTGATTCCAACATAGTTTGCCAAAAGCTGCAAATATTTAGAAGTGTTACGTTAGTTTGATTAATTAGAAGGAGTTGCACAACAACACGATAATCGAAGAAAACAGTTAAGTTCATTTTGGACCGATTTTTGCGCGATAGTCATTTATTCGTTGCTCTGTACCCTGATCTTATAAATACACCCACATATCATCATCAGTAATTAGGCATTTCAAAGTGGAGTCGCTGAGAGATCAATACGACGATGCTGTTCGAGAAAATTCAGTTGCCTTGAAACAAAACGAGATAATACACGAGATAAACCTTCTTCTAAATCGGTCTAATTGATCCAATCCAAGAAAATCCAAATCAGTAAGGTCTGCAAGATTTCTGGGCGGTTCTGGTCTTAGACATTGGAGTCATTTTTGAAAATTTTTCTCAGGTAAATAACAACTTAATAATTATGAGCTTTTTGCATGTTATTTTTTGTATTTTTACCTGTTTAAAAATATGTTTTTATATAAAAAAATTAAAATAGCGGCCGTAGTAATAATTTGCTTAAAGAATCCCTGAATTCTGGATCTCCAATTAGGCGAACGGCTCTCTTCTGAATAGAATTCAACAAATGCAGTGTATGTTTGGGAGCAGAGCCTCAAACGTGGGAGCAGCATTCCATCCCTGGTTGAATCTGAGCTTTATACTGAATAATTAACAGTGGTTGTGGAGCTAATAAAGAGTATTATTTCAGCGTTACGTGAGTCAATTCGTAATTCTGAATTGTGGTAGAACAATTCATAGATATGGTACATGGATACATCACAATAATGCACCATCGCAAAATCTAATAATTATTCGTAATTTCTTAAGTAAAAATGAAATGATCTCTATAAGCACCGTCTTCACCGGATATCGCAACCTGTCAAGCTGAACTACCACTTCATGGATACCGTTTTGAATTTAGAGAAACTATAAAAATAACTTACCTTGAATGGGATCAATCACATTTGGATGTATAAATTAATAGCGGGAATATTTAATATGGCGAAGAAGTTACTAACGACAACGGAAGAAGAATTATAGAGATATGTGAACAAAACAACCTTACAATATTAAACGGACACTACCAGCATAGGGATATTCATAAATATACGTGGAGACAAACAACAAGAGATTTAAAAAGTATTATCGACTATATGATAATACGTCAGAGATCTAGATTCCTAGATGTAAGAGTCCAAAGAGGGGCTTCATGTGGCAGCGACCACTACCTCGTGAAAGGAAAGATAATCTCACGAACAACACGGGAAAGCAAACTGGAAGATACAAGTACACAGCACACAACAAGTGAAACAATAATAAGATATAATACAGACAGCTTACAAAATGAAAGTATCAGAAATCTATACAAGAGTAGGCTGGACCAAAAGATACAACGGACGGGATTTGTTAATATAGAAGAAGAATATAAGTATATAAAGGGATGCCTACACGCAGCCGCACTGGAAGCATTAGGGTACCAAGAGAAAAGGGAAAAACAGCAAAAACCATATTGGTGGGATGAAGAAATTAAATAGGAAATTGAAGAAAAACGGAAAAGCTATCACAAATACTTAAGTTCAAAGAGCACAAACGACAAAGTAAAATACAAAGAATCTCAAGCTAGAGTACGCAAAATGATTAGTGACAAAAAGAACAACCAATGGGAAAAGACATGCTCAAGACTCAACACTTACATAGGAGGAAGAAAAAGCACAGAAAGCTGGAGACTTCTTAAAAATATGAGAGCAGAACGGAAAAGAGAAATCTTCTCACCAATAACACCAGAAAAATGGAACCAATATTTTACAAATATGCTAACAGAAGATAGACCAGAGTTCAAAAGTACCCAACATGGAAACCCAGATATAGTTATACGAGGATCCCCAATAAGGATAACAACATCAGAAGTTAAAGAAGTATGTAGAGCTCCAGGACCAGGAAACATCCCAGGAGAGATAGTAAAATACGGAACTGAAAAGCTATTTAGCGCTTTGAGGAACTTATTCCAAAGATGCATTAACACATCAGAAGTACCCGAGGAATGGAAAATATCATACATATCAACAATTCATAAGAAAGGAGACAAAAATAATTGCGATAATTATAGGGGAATAACGGTTACAGGATCTATTAGCAGAATATACGGAAAAATACTTAAAAATAGAATAGAAACGGAATACGCGGACGTAGAAGCTGAAGAACATTCAGGCTTTAGAGCAGGAAGATCCACAATAGACCATCTCTTCTCACTGACACAAATCCTAGAAATGAAAACCGCATTTGATCAGGAAGTCCATGTCTTGTTTGTTGATCTAAAAAAGGCCTACGACAGCGTGCCCCTAATGAGATTGTGGGAAACACTACAACAGAGTAATGTAAGCACCGAAATAATTAAAGCCGTAAAATCCTTATATCAAGACGCAAGAAGTAGTGTGAAAACCAAATATGGTATAACAACAGGGTTCCCGGTCACAAAGGGTCTCAAACAGGGCTGCTGTATATCCCCAACGCTATTTAAAATCTATTTGGAGAGTGCACTGAAGAACTGGAAAAGGAAATGCAGCAGTATGGGATTACCACTGGATGACGATACTACATTGTACACGCTATCATTCGCAGATGACCAGGTAGTAGTCGCTCAGGACATCGATGATATGGAATACATGACACGAAAACTTATGGATGAATATGAAAAATGGGGCCTAGAAGTCAATATTAAAAAGACCGAGTACATGTGCGTCGGAGGACAACAGCAGGACTTGAAACTGGCCACAGGACACACCATCAAACAGTGTGCCAGTTATAAGTATTTGGGAATGAGAATATCTAGGGACGGAACACTGGAAGAAGCAATATTCGAGAGGAATATCCAAGGAAGAAAAGCGATTGCAATGCTTAATAGTATACTATGGGACAAAAACATAACCATTGAAAATAAGAAGAGAATTTACAACTCAATAGTGAAAAGTATAATAACTTACAGCTCCCAGGTGTGGCCATTAAAGGAAAGAACAGAAAAAATACTAAAAGCTACAGAAATGGATTTCTGGAGACGAGCAGCCAGAAAATCCAGAAAAGACCGCATACCAAATGACACGATAAGGCGAGCTTTAGAAATAAAGCACGATATAGTGGACGAAATCAGAACCCAACAGTTGGTATGGTACGGACATGTACAGAGAATGTCACAAGACCGACTGCCTAAAATGATTTTAAATTGGAACCTTCATGGAAAAAGAAAGCGAGGAAGACCACGCCAAAGCTGGAGAGCAGGAATCAATAAGGAAGTACTAGAGAGAGATCTGGAGGAGGAGGGATGGAGAAACCGGGAGGAGTGGAAATTAGGCATCGGAAGACGGAAGACGTTATAAAACCGATTGATATATATATATATATATATATATATATATATATATATATATATATATATATATATATATATATAATATTTAATATTTATTCGATGACCTGATATAAAATTAAAAAAACTCCTTAAGTTAAAATTGAACTCTTAAAACTACACGGCTCTGAAGGGGCCATCGATTCCTATATTATTACCAAATTTCAATTTTTTATGTCAAATAGTTTCGGAGAAAATCGGATGTGACAGACGGACAGACACCGAAGTGATCTTATAAGTGTTCCGTACGGAACACTAAGAAATGAAAGTTACCCTACATCAACCACGGTCGGTATTTAAATGGGTGACAGTTTGAAAAAGCCGGATGCAGCTGTTAAGCGGCCCATAGACGGTCAATATTATTGTGCAATATGGATTGCACAATATTTTGACAGCTGCCCATAGACGTTCAATATTATTGCATATTGTACAATAAATAGAATCATATGGAGGCGATATTAATGGTTGTGCAATATTTTGCGCAATCACCAGTACAGATGTACAGAGATTGAAGAAACCTCATTTCTTCAAAGTACTATAGTGAAGGTTCAACATTCTCTGCACCTGCACCACTCTTGTCAGCATCACGAATTCGCTTGAGTTCTTTCCGGAAGTTTGTCCGCAAAGAATTTACTTTTTTGACAACATCTTCCTTCTCGGCATCCGGGTATTTTTCGCGATATTTCTCTACCAGCACGTCATACTGCTCACCAAAAATTAGCGCTGGAAAAAAGATTCATTTTCCAACAGGACAATGATCCGAAACACACCGCAAACTTGGTGCGAGAATGGATGATCCATAATGTGCACCTCCGCAAGCACCCGATGTTAACCACATCGAGCATTTATGGGAGGAACTTAAACGGCGCGTTCGCAAACATAATGTTTCAAATAGAGAAGAATTAGAAAACAGAATATTGAACGAATGGGAGAACATGCCAGCAGAAGTTACTAGAACTGGTTGCAAGCATGACAAAAAGGTTACAGGAGATTATCAAGGCCAACAACGATCCCACCAAATATTAGTTTAAACGAAGTTGTCATTTTCCGTTAAACTCCGTCAAACTATTATTGATAATTGTTAAGTGTATGGGGACTTTTTTGACATTAATTTTGTTTACATTTTTATAACAATGATGTAACTTCCAAATAAAATGTTCCGTAGGTGTTTTTAATATTAATCCTCGTTGGTTAAGTTTCAAATATTAATTTGAACATGTTTTCTCATAGTGCCCATTAATTATTTAAACATAACACCGGCTGGTGTATGGAGACTTTTTGGGCTGACTGTTTATATTAGTCAATCTCTACTGACAAAAGGGTAGAGGTGGAGGACAAAAAATATTGTATGCCTGAACTCCCTGAATTTAAGGTATTTCTTACGTGTAACTGTTAAAAGTAGTTTTGTTTGAAATTTTGAGAAATAATAGATTTTAGTATCGTACATTCACTGCTTTGATATAAAAATGGTTTACCACCCCGTATTGCCATAATTAATTGTAAAAGTTTTAGATATTTAACACGTAAAAGATAGGAATCCATACTTTTTCTTCAATCGAAAGCATGAGTTTTTTACAATTTTTGTTCTCGTATGCGCATTAAATAGTAAAAAGTCACACAAAAATATATACATAAAAAAATTAGTTTGCTTTCGTTTGTTAAAATATGAAGGCAGTTGACCTCCTAGTTGTTGCAAAAATATTAGATAAATATTACTTTTTAATGTATTTTATGAAGCAAATTTTCGCTGTGGCAACGTAGCTTGAAGAAGATTGGGCGCGCGGATGCGGGTATCCTTTCAAATTATACATCGCATATATGCATTGCACTGATCGGACTTTCTTTTAAAAGATACTAGAATAAACGCATGCCTCGCACGCGCATTTATTCAGTTATCAATACTTAATAATTGATATATTTTTAATAAATAATCCAAAGTATCGTTTGAATTAATTAATATACAGCCAAACTAAATAAAAATAAACAACACGTGATTGCCTGCGGCGGGAAGCAAGCGCGAAGTACGTTGCCACATTCATTATACTCTGAAAACCAAATTATTTCGTGTCTTTTTCTAACATAATACCCTCTCTGTCTTCTCGTAAGAAATATCTTAAAGCAAGCTTCACGGTTTTTCAACTGACTGCCCGTCTGCAATTACGAAAACAGGGAAATTCGCCAGACGAGTAACACGTGTGCAGCATCAGCAGCAAAGTTTAAGAATGGATTTGTGGGCTTTTGTAGCATGTTACTTTGAAAGACTGCACGGAGTCAGGGGTTACGGTGTTGATAGAAAATACATCGAAAAAATATTTATCATTAAAAACAACGATTTCGTAATTACGATATACCACACGTTATACTTTTTTAATATCAAGATTTTATCTCTTATACACTTATCATTAAATATAATTTTTTTTATGTTACATATATACAAAAAACAAAAAATACATTCATTATACATAACAAAAATGTATTTTATATGCGTTTATGATTAAACAACACTCGATATTTACCCTAGTTATATCACAACACTTGACTCTTTGAGAACAAATATCTCATAATCTCTTCTCTTCTCCTGCTCTCCTAATCCGCGGCTTGTCATCGCACTTTCCTGATGCATTCTCAGCAAATTAGACAGCCTGTCTTCGACACTTTTGTTCGCAGGAGTGGAGGCAGAAGAACGGGCCAGTCACGTGTGATCGAGTGAGTGACATAACTGACATATCTCGCGCGGCCAGCCGCAGGAGGTCATACCTGCTCTGTACCTAAACAGGCCGTAATCAATTCTATATTACTTGAAATATTAGTTTTTAGGCAGAATTTTCTACATTAATTTTCTTCACTAAAAAATGGTGTTTTGTTGACATTTGTCAGAAAGACCAGTGTTCATTGTAGGATGTTTTAATATATCTATTTTAGCATTGATGGAATTCCTAGACTGTGTGAGGAAAACCGTTTAACGAATTGAAATGGGAGACTCCTCGAGTCAATTGGAGACATACCTAACACTTATTTTTATTAAATTTGAACATTATTGAAGATTTTATAAATTACTGCTCTGTGTAAGTTTAAAAAGTAAAGTTCCTCCACCGATATAGCTAATATGAACATGGATGAAAGAGAGAGGGAGTTTTAAAAGCGAATTGAAGAGAGACGACAGAGATCTAACGGTGAAATGTCAAAAACGTCTTACATGTTTACGTTTGGTAACCGAGTTGCAGAAATAAATGTTTTTTTGTGAAACATTCCAAATGGGGAATGCAAAAAGTACCCTAAATGCTTCAATGATGTTGTTGAAGATTAATAACAATTAGTTTCTGAGATAGTTTGTTTAATTAAAAAAAAAACTAATACTTTCCTGAGGTATATGTGACATCTAAATTTGAACTTATATGTGTTGTGTGAATTTTTTGGCATTTTCAAGTGCTCTTGTTGCTGCTGGTATTCGATGCTGTGATCTTGCTGCTGCTGCTGCTCGAAGCTAACTGAGAAATCGAAGTCTGACTGACTGATTACAACTTGCCAAAGATCACCTAAATTGGACAATCAAAGATTGCAAAAAGTAGCTTTCTCAGACGAATCTAAATTTAATCTTTTTGGAAGCGATGGTAGACAACATGTACGACGTCCTATTGGTACGAGAAATGATGTTCGGTACCAAATTCCTACTGTAAAACACGGTGGAGGAAGTGTAATGGTTTGGGGAATTTTCTTTGCACAAGGAGTCGGTCCATTGATCGACATCAACGGAAATATGAACGCTGATATTTACAAGGACCTTTTAGAAAACAATTTGTTATCATATGCTGAAGAAACATTGCCGCAGAATTGGATATTTCAGCAGGATAAGAACCCCAAATATACATCCAAGTTATTAAAACAGTGGTTTTCTTCTTCAAATGTGAGAGTTTTAAGCTAGCCATCTCAATCACCGGACTTGAACCAAATAGAACACTTATGGGAAACGCTAAATCGTCAAGTTCGAAAGCATACATATTCAAATAAAGCCGTATTATTCAAATCATTGAAGGAAGAATTGGATAAAATTTCACCTGCTTGTATTAATCCATTAATTGAGTCAATGCCACATCGTTGTGCGGCTGTTATCGCTGCAAAGGGTATTAGACAAGGCGAAATCGGCGCCATCGTTGGAAAAAATTTTCTAATTGAATTTTTTTTCATAACCTTCTCCAGGAGATGCCCCTGAAAGAGGATCAACATGTTGCCGGGCGGCGGTAACCTGGTCCGAATTTGTTTAAACAAATTTTTTTTTAAACAAAGTCCAAAAATTGAAATTTTTTAGATAAATTGGACCATTTGAACAAAAAATGTCTCTTGTGAATTTTCTCTAAAATGCGCCGTTTTCGAGATATCGGCGATTTTAGGTGCGAGAAAACGCGAAAATGGCCACTTTCACCTCCCAATATTGGGGTCAAAAATTAAAATTTTCAATGTTGCCAAGTGTCCAAATTAAAGTTTGAGATCTCTTCTACAAATTACCGTAGGAAATATTGCAATATCTTTATTTTTAAACATTGTTTTTTAACAGTTAACAAATTGCGTTCGAGCGCCCGCGGCCGCATCGAAACTGTATACATAGATATATACGCAACGCCCGTACGTAGGCGCACGGAACTGTATACGTACTGCGATGCTCTATAAAGCTTTGTTTCTTGATTTCTTATTAAAATTAATATATTTGAAAAGTATGTAAAAAATATTTATTTATTAAAGAGTAATTGTTATATCAAATTTAATTATTATAACAAATGAATATAAATAAAAATTCAATATTCGATTAGGATGGTAGAAGAATTAAAACAATTTTATGAAATATAACTTATATATATTTAATAGAATTTTCGCAAATATTTAAATTACACCCACACATGAGTATACAACTTAACATAACACTTTCTGTGCCAAGAAAAAGTTTGTTCACTGCTACTTGGATTATATAAATCGTTAAATTTTGTACTTATGTCATCTTTCCGACGATTAGCTGCTTGTTGAATTTTTTGAAATGATTCAAAATTTGGTTGTTGTACAACATCATCACACTTACCACAGAAAATGCACTTATGATCACATTTAATTCGTTTAATAGAAAAAGACATAATTACACATGTACATACTTGTAAGGGCGGAAAAGAAATGAATAAACTATTAAAGTGTCCGACTCTTATTTAAGCAATAGCATGTTTGAACTTTTGCATGATACTTCACGTTACAGCGAGTTGCAGCGCGTATACAGTTCCGCGCGCCTACGTACGGGCGTTGCGTATATATCTATGTATACAGTTTCGATGCGGCCGCGGGCGCTCGAACGCAATTTGTTAACTGTTAAAAAACAATGTTTAAAAATAAAGATATTGCAATATTTCCTACGGTAGTTTGTAGAAGAGATCTCAAACTTTAATTTGGACACTTGGCAACATTGAAAATTTTAATTTTTGACCCCAATATTGGGAGGTGAAAGTGGCCATTTTCGCGTTTTCTCGCACCTAAAATCGCCGATATCTCGAAAACGGCGCATTTTAGAGAAAATTCACAAGAGACATTTTTTGTTCAAAATGGTCCAATTTACCTTCCGGGGCGAAAATTTCAATTTTTGGACTTTGTTTAAAAAAAATTTGTTTTAAACAAATTCGGACCAGGTTACCGCCCGGCAACATGTTGATCCTCTTTCAGGGGCATCTCCTGGAGAAGGTTATGAAAAAAAATTCAATTAGAAAATTTTTTCCAACGATGGCGCCGATTTCGCCTTGTCTATATGGCTATAAAATATTAACATAAAAATATAATTTAAGTCTATTATAGAGCATATGGACTAATAATTTTTTTCGTAGTACAAAGTGACCGGAGACTTTTGCACATATAAATATAAGAATAATAATAAAAAATATATTCACAAACATAAATAATTATCTCTTACTATATTATTTTGTTTCCTATATCTCATACTCACATCTCATAATGATTAAAAATCATTAGTCTTCTTTTTTTAATAAATTAGGGTACGAAATGTTACTGGCCGGAAACTTTTGCACGCCACTGAATATATATATATATATATATATATATATATATATATATATATATAAATATATATATATATATATATATATATATATATATATATATATATATATATATATATATATATATATATATAAATTAAACACAACAAATATAAGTTACGAACATTCACCATAAAGATTTTGCTTCATTGGGTAAAATGTAATAACAACCAACTGCCACTAAACGTTGTGAACAACAATAAAATATTGAAAATAATTTTTGCACGACGTAAACAAACCGTATTATCTCTGACAGCAGTGTGCAATTTTCCTTCATGTCACATTAAGGCCTTAGGCCAATGTAGAGGTATAAAAATGAACCAACTTTTTTTTTTCGAATTGAAAAAAAAATTTATTAAAAAAATGAACTATACCACGTGGTTACATATGTATTAAGGTACAAAAATATATTTTTTGATATAATATATTTTACAAAATGGCGGCACAGTGCACCTTTTTAAAAGACATCTTTTTAAAAACTGGCTTTGTGGCTTGCAGCATATCTCGAGTAAATTTGATCCTTTAACAAAAAAAAATTCTGCTTCTACACGTAAATAACTAGAGAACTACGTAGGATATTTATGAAATATCGATTTTTTTTTAAAAAATGGCAAGCCTTTTTAAAAAAAACCCTTTTTCGCGGAAAAAATTGACATAAATTTGTTAATAATCTTTGTTATTTTTATTATCTCTTAAAAATGTACTTCTCTTCAGAATCTAATACAGAAGCTCCAGTTAAAATTTGAAGTCAATCCGATAAAAATTGCATGAGTTATGCTGCAAGCCGATTTGAAAAACAACATTTTGAGATAAACGCGCTTAAAGTTTCAACTACTGATTTCTAGCTTTAAAATTGAAAATTAAATAAGAAATTTTTACCATTAGTCTGCGATTCCGGCACCTTATAAGTGGCCTTCTAAATTGATATTTTCTTCGTCTTCCGTCCTTTTCGTGGATTTGGAGGCCGACCGGGTCTGTTTCGCAGCATCAGACAACGACAGCTCGGCTTGGCAAATCCTTGCCGCAACAGCTTCCATGCAAAAATTGTAACAATGCAGCTCTATTGGCAACTGTAAGACCTCCATAATCTTCATAGTACTAGATAAACCATCATTAAATACGCATACAGACACATCCGTTGTGATGTCAAACACTTTTTTAATACTCGTACTTACAGCGCGTGCGTCGAACGTACCGTAAACCTCGTGGTTTCAACGGTTGTACCAACACTATGGTGAAAAACTTGAATATAGGATAATTACAGGCGCCCTCTATTATCACGTTCCAAAAGCACATTATAAATATAGGTCTCATTTTTACTATGATAGTGAAAAATCCGAAGCGCGCAAAATAACGTAATTTCATACATTCCGATACGGTAAGACTTTCTTGACCTAGAGTGTTTAATAACACAGCCCCACAAAAAAAAAAGTGGGGTATACTTTTGATGCGATATATCAGATCCGTAGTATTTTTGCCCGCTGATCACGAATCTGACGTCAGAATATCGCCATCACATCTCAATTTTTTTCTAACCTCAAAAAATAGGTAAAAATTAGTAAAAATTAAGAAAAATATACTCCTAAAAAATTGATTCAAGCTTTTTCATGAATCCAAAGATGTATTAATATGTATTCGGACACGCTAAGCTAATATTCATCGGTTGGATTAAGCCATACAACTCTGTTTTCTTTCTAACCTCAATAAATCAGACAGATATAGTGCATCTCGAATGCAAAAACGAATTCAAATTAAAATTCAACCGATCCTTACCAAATTTGGTACACGGGGATTTTTTGGGTCGCTGATCACGAATCTGAGGTTGGATTTGCAAAATTCAAGATGGCAGATGTTTTCGCGCCATTTTGAACGCCGCGAAAATTCATCGGTCGATTTTTATTCTTCTACCTGCATCCAGGGCACCTCCACGTGGTGACGGTGGGCAACGGTGTTACTCCACTAGCTGGCAGAGTCTCTGGATAACGGCTTAGATGCCGTCATGGCAGGTAGAAGAAAGAGAATTACGATGCAGGGACTCGGAAACCCAGTATCGGCGGTTGGTCAGGGTGGGAAAGCGGGCCCGCAGCCGTCGTCATCCAGCGACCGTAGCTCTTCATGTGTGGGTGACTTGGCTCATGTAGAGTATAATGCTACAAGAAAACGGTCTCACGGTACAAGGACTTTTCATAAGTGCGATAAAAACAGTGATTCATTTTGTTATATTTGCTGCCAACACGTATTGAGTAAAATGGGGTCACCGATAACGGATAAGATTAAAACCTTATATAAGGATTGTTTTAACATTAAAATACAGCACCAGGATACAGATTCGGTTCCCCACATCATTTGCAGTTCTTGCAAAATAATGTTGTACATCAATAAGAAGGCGATTAAATATTCCAGACCAGCAATATGGAATAGACCATACAGTGAAAATGATTGCTACTTTTGTATGAATGTTGTATCTAGGCATAACCGAAAAAAATAAAAGCACTATTACTTATAACGATGTTTCGACAGTAACAAGACCAACTAAACTAATTCCGCCTCCAGAACCACTTGATGCTGATGTTATGGAAACAAATGATTTCACCTTAACAGTTCATGCCGAAAACATTGAGACTGTCGAAAAAGATTCAAACACTGTTACTAATGAATGTTCTAGTGACAACCTATCATATACTAGTGACACAGATAAAGAATTTCTACCATACAACCGTAAACCAGAACCAATACTCGTATCGCAGTCAGAACTTAGTGATCTAGTCAGAGATTTAGGCTTATCCAAAGATGGTTCAGAGCATCTTGCTTCCTTTTTAAAGAAAATACATTTACTTAAGCCAGATGCTACGATTTCTTATTATAGAAACAGAGATGAAGAATTTCGAAAATATTTCACAATGGACGAGGAATTGTCACTTTCATATTGTACCAATGTAAAAGGTCTAATGGATGAATTTCAAAATAACTCATACGATCCTGAAGAATGGAGACTGTTCATTGATTCTTCTAAACGGAGCATTAAGGCAGTTTTGCTGCATAATACCAACGTTTACGCTCCCATTCCGATTGCTCATTCCACAGTTATGGAAGAGCAATATGAAAAAATGAAGCAGCTTTTGATAAAAATAAAATATGCTGATCATAACTGGAAAATTTGTGGAGATCTGAAAATTGTAACAATATTGCTTGGCCAACAGTCAGGGTTTACACTTTATCCCTGTTATAAATGTCTGTGGAATAGCAGAGACAGGGAACGTCATTATAAGAAAAAAATTTGGCCAACAAGAGAATCGTTCACTCCTGGTGAAAATAATGTATTGTTTCCACCATTGGTAGATCCAGGAAAAGTTCTTATTCCCCCGCTTCACATTAAGCTTGGACTTATGAAGCAATTCACGAGAGCATTAGATACAAACGGCCCATGTTTCAAATATTTGCATAAAAAATTTCCGAAATTTTCTGAAGCTAAAATTAAGGCAGGCGTATTTGACGGGCCACAAATAAGAAAATTGTTTCAAGATTCATTATTTGTTACTAAAATGAATAAAGTTGAAAAAGCTGCTTGGCTTAGTTTTAAAGAAGTCGCAACAAACTTTTTGGGAAATAATAAAAGTCCTAAGTACAAAGAAATAGTCGAGAAAATGGTAAAAAATTTTCAAACATTAGGTTGCTTAATGAATCTAAAATTACATTTCCTGGACTCCCACATCGATGATTTCCCAGATAATCTTGGTGACTACAGTGAGGAGCAAGGGAACGTTTTCACCAAGATCTGAAAATCATAGAAAATCGATATCAAGGACGATGGGATGACCATATACTAGCGGACTATTGCTGGTCGCTAAAAAGAGAAACAAGTCCTCAAAAGCGTTTGGGCAGAAAGCTTTTGAATAGGTCATTCGCGCAAAAAAGAACAAGATACAGCCAAAAAAAGGAAAGTTAGGCGCGGGTTTAACCTTCGCAATTCTAGGGCTTAAGGGTCTACTATTTGAGAGTATATGGCTTAAAAGTCCTGGTTTAGAGTTTATTGGGTCTCATTTTTAAAGTTACAGGGTTATTGAGGTCTATTTTTTGAGGTTACAGGGTGTGGGAGTCTAAGGTTTCAGGGTTTAGGGTTTAAGAGTATCAGGTTTGAGGATTCCCAACTGTATACCAAATTTGGTAGGAATCGGTTGGTTTTCAAAAATTTTGTCCGCCATATTGGATCCGCCATTTTGAATTTTGCAAATCCGACCTCAGATTCATGATCAGCAACCCAAAAAACCCCCGTGTACCAAATGTGGTAAGAATCGGTTGAAGTTTAATTTGAATTCGTTTTTGCATTCGAGAAGCACTATATCTGTCTGATTTATTGAGGTTAGAAAGAAAACAGAACTGTATGGCTTAATCCAACCGATGAATATTAGCTTAGCGTGTCCGAATACATATTAATACATCTTTGGATTCATGAAAAAGCTTAAATCAATTTTTTTAGGAGTATATTTTTCTTAATTTTTACTAATTTTTACCTATTTTTTGAGGTTAGAAAAAAATTGAGATGTGATGGCGATATTCTGACGTCAGATTCGTGATCAGCGGGCAAAAATACTACGGATCTGATATATCGCATCAAAAGTATACCCCACTTTTTTTTTGTGGGGCTGTGTAATATATATTTTTAAAAATTTGGCTTAAGGCCTTAAAACTCCCTCTTTCTCTCACTCAAGTTTATCGCAACTGTGACATTCACGTAGTTTAGTAATCACATAAAATTTTGAATTATGTTCAAATTTAAAAAAAAATATTCTAAAATTCTTTGTTGTTGAACATAATAAAAGTTTTTTAAAGAGTCAAACTGGTTCTTCATATGCCAAACATTTAATAGAAGAGAATCATGTATTTGATAGTAATTTTCATATTTTACACGTTTAGAACAAATCGCATATATTAAATTTATTTAAGACCCTCGAAATCAATAAAAGAAAGAATATAAACACACTGTTAAACGACCAATTGGACCTCGGAAATTCCTCATTGTTGAATTTATTTAATGAATAGATAATTGTATAATTATTAAGTTTTGTTTTTATTCTTTAGTTACAACCTACCTGTAAATATTTTCTTATAAAACCATTAAAAAATGTTTATTTCATTCTATACGCATACTCTTGATAAAGCTAATGTTTTAGCGGACCACGTGCAAAGTATAAAAATCAATAAAAGTGGAAATTTTACGAGGTTTTATTAATGTTTTATTCTCATTATTACCAGGTGTACAAGTATGAAATGCGGATTTCAGACAACAGATGGTGCACCAATGCAGTTTGTGCTATAAAGATTTGACACTGTGCCATTTTGTTGTGTCATCAACAAGTGTCAGACGCGCACGAGTGATAAATTGTTGTTGTGTTAAATATGTCGAAATTTATACCGAACAAAGAGCATTCGCGGACAGCATTAATTTTTTGTTTTTATTTGAAGAAAATTGCTGTTGAATCATACCGATTACTTCGAGAAGCTTATGATGAACATGCTCCATCGCAAGATACGTGTGAACGATGGTTTCGGCGTTTCAAAAGTGGTGACTTCGATGTTGCAGATAAGGAACGTGGAAAACCGCTAAAAAAATACGATGATGTGGAATTGCCAGCATTGTTGGACGAAGATGATTCGTAAACACAAAAACAACTCGCCGAGCAATTGGGCGTTAGTCAAAAAGCTGTTTCCAATCGGCTACGAGAGATGGGAAAGATTCAGAAGACCGGTAGATGGGTACCACATGAGTTGAACGACAGGCAAATGGAAAAGCGCAAAAACACGTGTGACATTTTGCTCGCTCGGTACAAAAGAAAATCGTTTTTGCATCGTATAGTTACAGGGGATGAAAAGTGGAATTATTTTGAGAATCCCAAGCGCAAAAAATCATGGGTAGACCCAGGCACATTATCCACATCGACCGCAAGGCCGAATCACTTTGGCAGAAAGACGATGCTCTGTGTTTGGTGGGACCAGAGGGGCGTGGTCTATTATGAGCTCTTAAAACCGTTAATACTAAACGTTTCCAACAACAATTGACCGATTTGAACCGTTCGCTGCTTGAAAAAAGGCCAGAATACCGAAAGAGGCAACACAAAGTCATTTTTCTTCATGACAATGCACCATCACATACGGTAAAATCAGTTCGCGACACGTTGGAAGCACTCAGCTGGGAAGTTAAACCCCATGCGGCTTACTCACCAGACTTGGTTCCTTCCGATTACCACTTGTTTGCATCGACGGGTCACGTACTTGCTGAGCAGCGCTTTGGTTCGTACGAAGATGTAAAAAAATGGCTCGATGAGTGGTTCGCAGCAAAAGGGGAAGATTTTTACTGGCGTGGTATTCACAAATTGCCAGAAAAATGGGAAAAATGTATAACAAGCGATGGAGCATACTTTGAATAAAGCCCTTTGAATTATTCTTCCGAATTTAATATGTTTTTTTAGAAAAAAAAAATCCGCATTTCATACTTGTACACCTGGTAATATTCATACCTTTAAAATACCTGATTTATTTGTACAACTCGTTTTTGATCCAGATTTACAATAAAAATTACATCGTTGGCCCATTCTTAAGGGGTCGTTAAATTTTACTAATACCATCGAACGTATAGCTACTTCTAGCTACGTATTTTGTGCATTTAGCCATCGAGAGATTATGCAACTGAAAAACGACAAAACGGCAATTCAGTTTAGTAGGCCCAGATGGAATGCACGCGTCCTCGGTCGGTGTAGACGCTTATCTTGAGCGTCGCGCCGCCACCGACGCCCAATCGGACTATCGCGTCTCTCCAGCTGGCCGATGCGGCCGCAAGTCGTGTGGAAAAACGATAGCGAAGGGTTCAAACTCAAACTTGTCATCCGAACTTATCTGTGCCGTCAGAACATATACGCATACGAATATTGTTTATCTTCTCAAGCAAAATGTCGATATATTGTTTTTTTTTTTTCCGTATAATCTATGTTTTCTGTAGGTTTTTGAGGATAAGTTAGGATTTTGCCAATATTTTTATCCTAAATTTGGTTGGGAGTAACGGTAAATTGAGAAGTCCAGACGTATAGATACTTTTAATTAATAAAATTTTGAAATATAGAGAGCAGGAGCGGATGCAGTATTTTATCGATGGGGAGTGGGTGGCGTAACACTATTCGGAAGTGCATTCAACACTTCGACGAAAAAATCCTCACTTATTTAAAAATAACCGCTCAACTGCCAGTTGAACTTGCACAATTAGTGTTCCGTACGTTGATTGCTTTTAAAATAAAAAATGTTGTTACGGAGGTATAAAATGATCAGTGACTTCACAAAACACACCCCAAATGAGTTTTCAACAAAGTTTGTTTCCAATCTTTACTGAAAATTGATGACCTTGAAATTTTTGTTTTTTTTTATATACCAGATAAATTATTAAAGGTAATGCACTCGTGATAATTTTCGTTCAATCTACACCCCTTGGAGAATATTCCAGAATATTTCAAAATTTTTTGATCAGTACTTTTCGAGATAAGGTGAGGGGACTGCGATTTTTCGCGATTTTTTAAAAATAATACAAAGAAGTGTGCGCAAGTATTACATTATATATATATATATATATATATATATATATATATATATATATATATATATATATATATATATATATTTTTACTCGTGTTTTCATAAGCTTTCATTTGACCACACTCGATGATCTACTAAAAAATTTTTTTAACACTTCCGATTTCACCCCCAAAACTAACCCCTTAAGTCAAAATTTGACTTTCAAAACTACACGGCTTTGATGAGGACATCAATTTCTATATTATTACCAAATTTCAACTTTCTATGACCAAATAGTTTCGGAGAAAATCGGGTGTGACAGACAGACAGACAGACGGATAGACAGACACCGAAGTCATCTTATAAGTGTTCCGTACGGAACACTAAAAAATGGATGACTCGGTCCAGGAGGGCTGTGATGCGCTATATTTTACCATTTTATTTAGATGAAGGCACAAATATTGCGCAGTAGTATTGTAGTATTTATGGTCAACCTACGTTATCAAAATCAACAGCTAAGAAATGATTCAGGCGCTATCGTTCCGCAAATTTCGATGTTAAAGGTGCTCCTCATATTGATCAAGAAAGACAGGAAAAGTTAATAGAATTTTGGCCAAAATTGGGCAAGATCTACGTGTAAGTAGCCATGACATAGCCAAGGAACTCAACATCCACCACCAAACAGTTTTAAACCATCTGGAGAAAGCTGGCTACAAAAAGAAACTCGATGTTTGGATTCCACATGATTTGACGCTAAAATTACTCCGTCGAATTTCCATTTACGAATCTCTATAGAAACGTATCGAAATTGAGGCATACCTGAAGTGGTTGATCACGGGCGATGAAAAGTGGAACATGTATGATAATAATGTGCAAGAAAGATCGTGGTTGAAAAAGGACAAAGCTCCATAAACCAAAGGTGATGCTGTATGTTTCGTGGAGGGAATCGTGCATTATGAGCTGCTGCAGCCTGGCCAAACGATCAATTTTGTACTCTTATGTCAGCAATTGACAGGATTGTAACTAGCGATTGAAAAAAATAGGCCAGAACTAGTTAACAGCAAGAGTGTCGCCTTTCACCATGATTGCGCCCGACCACACATATTTTTACAATTTTAATGCATCCATCATGTGGCCCGGACTTTGCACCCTCAGATTACCATTTATGCCAGCGAACAAAATGATACAAATTTAAGTATTTATTGGGATAGATTAATTCGTTTAGAAATTTCCTATGAAAAATTTAAAGTCTTTAGGAAACTTTGAATTGTTGTGGCTGTTACTTGATGGAAATTCATAACGAATGTAATGAAAGACTAATATTGTCAAATTTCCACTTTATTTAGTTTCACTGAAACTGTATGACGCGTTTCGCTATACTATAGCTTCTTCTGATACAAAATGATATTTAAGTATTAGTGTTGTTACATTTTTATAAATATCTTAAGGTAGATAGGTAATAAAATTAAAACTATATGCTAATGAATATTGCTGGGAAATCCATTCTGAATATTAATTGTATAAATTTAGTAAAGGGGAGTTACCATGTGCCAGACAGGTATCTTTTTGTTCGTTTAAAATGATGTCTGAATTTTTAATTCTATTTATTTCTAAATTTTCTAATAGGTTTAATTTTACGCCTTTGTTTTGTATGTGTAGAATTTTAAATTTATCGTCAAAAAGATGATTTGATTCTGTTAAATGATTACTATACGCTGAGTCAGTTTTGTTTTTTAAATAGCTTCTTTTATGTTCTAAAATCCGAGTTTCGAATGAGCGACCTGTCTGACCTATGTAACTTTTATGACAAGAACCACAATTTAACTGATACACTCCAGATTTTTTTGATCTATTTTGTTTTCCCTTTGCGTTTTTAATGAATTTTCCTAACGAGTTATTTGTTCTAATAGCTATGTTGATATTATATTTGTTTAAGTGGTTTTTAATTTTCTCTGGCGTGTTACCAAAATAGGTTAAAACATTAAATTTTTTCCCTGTGTTTTCTTTCTTGGGGTATACTAAAGAAATAGCTTCATTTTTTAATTTCTTGTTTAGAATTGAGTCTATGGTGTCAGGAGAATATCCGTTGTTAACAGCAATTTGTTTTATTAGATTTAATTCTTTATTAAAATCATCTACAGATAAGGGGACACTTACAAGTCTATGCAACATACTGTGGTAAGCTGCCAATTTGTGTTGTAGGGGGTGAGCTGATTTTATGTTTATTGTAGTATCTGTATGTGAGGGTTTGTGAAAAATAGAGAATTTGTGTTTGTTGTAATGTCTGCTTATCGTTAAGTCAAGAAAATTAATTTTATTGTCGACTTCTAGTTCCATAGGGAATTTAATATTTTTATGTATTGAGTTTATATAGTTAAAAACATTGTCAAGTTGACGCTCTGTACCATTAAAACAAGCAAAGATGTCGTCTACATATCGGTACCAATACAAAAATGATTTGCTAAATTCTTGTCGATGTATTTGTTTTTTCTAGGTTATCCATAAATATTTCTGCTAAAAGCGGGCTAAGTGGACTACCCATTATGAGACCCTCAAAACGTATTATTAAAGTAAAAATAATTTTGATTGAGGCTCGTGTTTAATAAATTTAGTATGTCTTGTTGTATAACGATATTAACTTTATTTTTGATTAGAAATGTTTTTATGATTTTTACTATTTCATCCAGGGGTACGCTAGGGAAAAGGTTTTGGACGTCAAATGATACTAGTTTTGAATTATCTGGTAGAAAGACGTTGGAAATTTTTTCCGTTAATTCTAACGAATTTTTTATTGTGTAAGTTGGGGTGAAGTTAATGTTCGTTTTAATGATATCTATGAGAAATTTTGAGAGGCCCCAGCTTACAAACTCTCAAAATTTCTCATAGATATCATTAAAACGAACATTAACTTCACCCCAACTTACACAATAAAAATTCGTTAGAATTAACGGCAAAAATTTCCAACGTCTTTCTACCAGATAATTCAAAACTAGTATCATTTGACGTCCAAAACCTTTTCCCTAGCATACTCCCGGATGAAACAGTAAAAATCATAAAAATATTTCTAATCAAAAATAAAGTTAATATCGTTATACAACAAGACATACTAAATTTATTAAACACGAGCCTTAATCAAAATTATTTTTACTTTAATAATACGTTTTATAATAGTTCTGAGGGTCTGATAATGGGTAGTCCACTTAGCCCGCTTTTAGCAGAAATATTTATGGATAACCTAGAAAAACAAATACATCGACAAGAATTTAGCAAATCATTTTTGTATTGGTACCGATATGTAGACGACATCTTTGCTTGTTTTAATGGTACAGAGCGTCAACTTGACAATGTTTTTAACTATATAAACTCAATACATAAAAATATTAAATTCACTATGGAACTAGAAGTCGACAATAAAATTAATTTTCTTGACTTAACGATAAGCAGACATTACAACAAACACAAATTCTCTATTTTTCACAAACCCTCACATACAGATACTACAATAAACATAAAATCAGCTCACCCCCTACAACACAAATTGGCAGCTTTCCACAGTATGTTGTATAGACTTGTAAGTGTCCCCTTATCTGTAGATGATTTTAATAAAGAATTAAATCTAATAAAACAAATTGCTGTTAACAACGGATATTCTCCTGACACCATAGACTCAATTCTAAACAAGAAATTAAAAAATAAAGCTATTTCTTTAGTATACCCCAAGAAAGAAAACACAGGGAAAAATTTAATGTTTTAACCTATTTTGGTAACACGTCAGAGAAAATTAAAAACCACTTAAACAAATATAATATCAACATAGCTATTAGAACAAATAACTCGTTAGGAAAATTCATTAAAAACGCAAAGGGAAAACAAAATAGATCAAAAAAATCTGGAGTGTATCAGTTAAATTGTGGTTCTTGTCATAAAAGTTACATAGGTCAGACAGGTCGCTCATTCGAAACTCGGATTTTAGAACATAAAAGAAGCTATTTAAAAAACAAAACTGACTCAGCGTATAGTAATCATTTAACAGAATCAAATCATCTTTTTGACGATAAATTTAAAATTCTACACATACAAAACAAAGGCGTAAAATTAAACCTATTAGAAAATTTAGAAATAAATAGAATTAAAAATTCAGACATCACTTTAAACAAACAAAAAGATACCGGTCTGGCCCATGGTAACTCCCCTTTATTCAATTTATACAATTAATATTCAGAATGGATTTCCCAGCAATATTCATTAGCATATAGTTTTAATTTTATTACCTATCTACCTTAGGATATTTATAAAAATGTAACAACACTAATACTCAAATATCATTTTGTATCAGAAGAAGCTATAGTATAGCGAAACGCGTCATACAGTTTCAGTGAAACTAAATAAAGTGGAAATTTGACAATATTAGTCTTTCATTACAGTCTTTAGGAAACTTATTTAAATAAAAATTGAAATTAACAATACATATAGTCTTATGGAGAATACGTCAATTTGATATAAAAATGAAACATTTTTTGGACAATGACATTTCGAGATTATTTTAACAATTTTTCAAATTTAATTAGAAAGCTTTAACTTTATGAAAAATAACAATTATTGGAGGTACTTGTGAATGATTTACCTTTTATCTCTGAAATAGCGGCAACGTGGCATTTAGTAGCAATGGCGGGAAATTTAAATATTTTAAATTGTATCGTACAAGTTGATATAATTAGAACATATGGTGCAAGTAAATAATATTAAGTTTAACTACTAATAATAGATTTGCAAAAGTTATTTATAAGAACTAATGTTCTTATATATAAAATAAAAATAACTAATTTAAAGCGTTTGTTTTAATTATTTAATTAATTTACTTGTTTAACTTATAATTACCTAGTGCAGCTTCAGTGATAACATTATAATGTTCCTTATTGTCCTTCGTACGTATGTACTGTCTGTTGATACTGTGTTGTACGTTAGACATTTATCACACTTTATGGTTAGTAGTGACGCTAGACCACAACGTTTTTCATTAGTAATATAACATAATGAAAGTGTTTCATTACATGAAGAACGTTTTAAGGTTTCTCTTAGTGATCGCATGTCAACAATTCGACGACCAATGTCACAGAGGTTAGGAGACTTACTTGATTTTCTGTTCCGTTTACCAACACTTCGTTGGCCTAATCTTTGATTGTATACTGCCTCAGTAACGCGTTTTCGCTTCCATATAATTTTTTTTTTACCATTTTTAGTGTTCCGTACGGAACACTTATAAGATCACTTCGGTGTCTGTCTGTCTGTCTGTCTGTCACACCCGATTTTCTCCGAAACTATTTGACATAGAAAGGTGAAATTTGGTAATAATATAGGAATTGATCGCCTCATCAGAGCCATGTAGTTTTGAGAATTAAATTTTGACTTAAGGGGTTAATTTTGGGGGGTGAAGTCGGAAGTGAAAAAAAAATTTTTTTACTAGGTCATCGAGTGTGGTGTCAAATGAAAGCTTGTGAAAACACGAGTAAAAAATATATATATAATATTATACTTACGCGCACTTTTCTTTGTATTATTTTTAAAAATTCGCGAAAAAATCGCTGTCCCGGGCCTTATCTCGAAAAGTACTTATCAAAAAATTTCGAAAAAATTCTGGAATATTCTCCAAGGTGTGTAGATTGAACGAAAATTATCACGAGTGCATTACCTTTAATAATTTATATGGTATATAAAAAAAACAAAAATTTCAAGGTCATCAGATTTTAGTAAAGATTGGAAACAAACTTTATTGTAAACTCATTTGGAGTCTATTTTGTGAAGTCACTGATCATTTTATACCTCTCTAACAAAAATTTTTTATTTTAAAAGCAATCAACGTACGGAACACTAATTGCGCAAGTTTAACTTGCACTTGACCGGTTATTATCAATAGTGAAGAATGTTGATTTTTTATTATTATCCATTTTTTTTACTTGTTTACATCAGCTGAACACAATAACCATAAAATTCAATATATCTTCTTCTTCTTCTTCCTTCAGCCGCTCTCTACCCACTGTCGGGTATAGGCCTCTCTCAAATCTTTCCATTTTTCTCTATGTTGTGCTTGTTGATACCAGTTAAGCCCCTCCGATTCTCTTCAGATCGTCGCTCCATCTCTGTTGGGGTGTTCCTATGCTTCGCTTTTCACCCCATGGTCTCCACCTAGTGATTTTGCCACTCCACTTATACATCGCTCTCGCCACATGGCCGGCCCAGCCCCATTTGAGAAATGTTATCCGTTTGGTGATATCATCCACCTTTGTTGGTTGTCTAATCCATTTATTAGTTTTCTTGTCCTTCAAAGTAACACTCAACATCTTCCTTTCCATTGCTCGTTGGTGAACTTGTAGTTTTTCTATTGTTCTTTTAGTTAAAACCCATGTCTCGGTTCCATACGTTATAGCTGGTAATATACATTGATTATAAATTTGGGTTTTTGATCTTTGAGGAATGTTCATATTCAGTACATATTTCTTCTTCTATTTCAAACTGCTGGTTTTCCTTTCCCATCGTTATTATTTCGCCCAGATAGATGTAAGTGTTTACTTTTTCTATTGTTGAATGTTCAATCACTATATTTTCATCATTGGTGTCTTCGTTACTCATGTACCTTGTCTTGGAGAAATTTATGTCAAGTTCCACTTTTCTCGCTTGGTGGTGGAGATCTGTGATCATCTGGATTATTTCATTCTTATTGTTTGCTATAATTACAATGTCATCTGCGAATCTCAGGTTGTTTAGCCGATCGCCAGCTATCAGAAGGCCATTTTCGTCCCAATTTAGTTCTTTGAATACATCTTCTAAGATCATTGTAAATAACTTAGGCGATATTACATCGCCCTGCCTTACTCCTCTATTCACTTGGACCTTGTTTGTCAGTTTACTATAACTTTGAGTGTGGCTCGTTCATATATTGTGGCTATCAGTTCGCTGTATCTGTGGTCTATACGAGCATTTCTAAGAGCTCTTATAAGCGCCCATTTTTCCACTGTGTCGAAAGCCTTGCGAAAATCTACAAACGTGAGCCACATTGGTATATTATATTCGGTGGCCTTCTTGATCAGTATTCTCAATGTGTGCAAGTGCTCAATCGTACTGAAGTCTGATCGGAATCCAGCATGTTCTATCGGTTGGTATAATTCCATTTTGTGTTCCAGTCTATTTGATATGATTCGTGAGAACAGCTTGTAAACTTGGGAAAGTAAACTAATTGGCATGTAGTTTTCTAGGTTTTCGGGGTCACCTCTTTTGTATATTAAGATGACTACGGCGTTTTCCCAGTCTTCCGGTATATTTCCACATTTGAGGCATTCATTAAAAAGATCTTTTAATTCATTCATTAGGGCTTCACCTCCGCATTTTAGCATTTCAGGTATAATATCATTCTCTTCAGCCGCTGTTCCACTTTTTATCTGTTGTAAGGCTTTTTTAACTTCATCCATTTCTATGTCAGGAATTTCTTCTGAGTTGACATTAATTACTCTTTTGTCTGTTGATGAATTGTCCTTTTCATTACATTTTGGACTTTTGAACTGTAGAGGTCTTGATAGAAAGTCGTAATTCTGTTCTGGATATTTTTCTTGTCATTGATTATGTTTCCTTCTTGGTCCTTCAATTTAATTATCTCACTTTTACAGGCGTTTGCTCTTCTGAAAACTTTTAATCCTTTGTTTTTCTCTATAAGATCTTTAACCATGTTTTCTTTGTATCTGTTTATGTCTTCTTTAGCCGTCTTATTCAATTCTGCATATAAGTTGTCTTCGTTGTTCCAACATTTTTTTTGTTTCTTCACTGAGCTTGTTATTCTTTCGCTTAGTAGGTTGGGGAGCTATTTTTTCTGCGGTGGTCTTGAGTGTTTCAATTATTTTTCTGTTTCTTTCGTCTATACTTGCTCTTGTGATTAATGTGTTGTTATTAAGGTTGGCTGTAATCTGTTTTTGGTATTGTTCTACGTTTTCTTTTAGTTTTGTCTGTCTGTTTTATTTGTTTTCTTGTTGTGTAAAAGTTTTCGTTCGAGTCTTTTGTTAAAAAAAATACCTTTGCTCTGACCAGCCTATGAGCACTACCCGTTGTAAATCTGTTTAGGACCTTCGCGTCTGTTACTATGTTCTTATCTGTTGTTAGTGCATAATCAATTTCATTTCTTGTCTCACTATCAGGACTAATCCATGTCCATTTCCTCTTCTCCTTTTTCTAAAAGAAAGTGTTCATATTATAGGGTTTTTCTCCCTTTCCAGAAATGTCATCAGCATATGTCCTCTGTTGTTCCTCTCTCCAAGGCCAAAATTTCCTATATAACTCTCTGTATATCAATATACAAGCATATCAGTAGAGGCAACAGTAAATTACTTTACAGCGTTGCCGCTTCGAGACACCGGAATTTTAAGATTTTTAATTATCATTTTTTATTAATTACCTATTGTTTTAACTAATAAAATAATTTTTTTATTTTTTTCGTATTATTCGCTTTGATAGTATGGTATTTTAAAAATTATAAAATATAATTAATTTTTATTTTCCATATTTTTTTTTTCTAGAAGTTTGTACAAAACATCCAAAAGTTAATCCATTCATGTTAAATTATTTTATAAAATTAAATAATATATGACTTAAAATCTTCCATAATGAATTTATTATCATAATAATAACCATCGTTAGTCTTATAAAAATTTTTAATTATTTAATACAAAGCGTTTCTAAATGACAAAATTCAAAAATTTTGGTTCACCTCAACCTCCTTAATGTAATAAACTTCTTTCAAAATGTAAAAAAAACAGCTGTCTCAACCTTAAAAGGCTCGATTCTTTTTCGACAACCTAATAAATCTGTACATCCAGTATCCTTAATTTTACTTTAAATACGGATAACTCTGTATAATCTTCATCATTAAAACTCACCGTCGCTTTTGTACCTATTTTGCACGTTAATAGATTTATTTAATCAATAACAAAAGAATCCCGCCTCAACCTATCACTTACCCACATTAACTTCCGTGTCGTTCTTAAGACTTAACTTTCCAAATCACGTAACCAAATATGCAAGCCCCCAGTCGCAACGTCCTGCAGCGCACGTGCCTTTATGCAATTCCTGCAACGAACAGTCATTCTGCTAGTGGTATTCATAATCTGCCGATAGGATCGGATCACACGCATCCGGCTCGCAGAACAGAGTCAATGACAGCGCAAGCTTAAAACAGTGATGGTTCTCGATTTGCAGGAAACGACGACACGGTGACACGTCTTGACGTGTGTGTGTCTAAACGAAGGATATGTGGAAAGAGTAACAGGAGAACATCCCTTTAAATGTGAGAATAGCAAGTTGGCATTCTTAGAAATACTCCCGGAAATATTTTAAATAACTTTTAAGAATGCAAATAAGTTTTTTGTTTAAATTTGTTGTATAAAACTGTGTAAGCGATATTAGTGGGTACAGGTTCTAATAGTAAATTCTGTAGTAATTTTTTAAATGCAATTAATAATAAAGATGGGTAGATCTACGAATGCGTTCAGTTAAACAATTATGTACTACCGATTACACTGGTCTACAAAAAATTTTTTTTTTTTACTTTCACAAGGGCTAAATTAACGGAATATATTCATTTTTCCATGCTGAGTTTAAATATGTTCTCGGATTTTATCCATTAGGCAGGGTTTTTTTCTGGTACGTATTTAAAGTTTTAAAATAATTAGTACTTACAAAACACTGAATAATAAATACACGGCTAATTTTGTCTAACCTAAAAAGTTTTATATGATGATTTTCGGTCATATTTTGCGTTCAGGATGTCTCTTTTCATGGTCCAGCAGTAGTCGGTTAGCATACTGGGACTCCGTTTGCCTTGGTACTGCTTTTCTGTAGTAGAAATCTGCTGATGATAACGCCCACCATGCTCATCAGAGACAACCCCAAGATTTTCAGGGAAGAAGTATAGGTGGGAGTACAAGAAGTGAATTTTTAAGGAGATGCTGCAGCCCATTTCTTTGTATGAAGTCAGAAGATCATTTACTATTTCACTATAGTTTTCTTCTTTATTATTGCCAAGAAATCCACAACAGATATTTTTTAATGATTTCCACGCTGCTTTTTCCGGTGGGTGTAACAGTTCCTCAAAATGTTCATCATCCGATATTAATGATCTTATTTGGGGCCCTATAAAAATTCCTTCCTTCAATTTTGCATCACTTATTTTAGGAAATGTAGATTTTAAATACATAAACGCAGCAAAACCTTTATTAAATTTTTTTTACAAAATTTTTTATGAGCCCCAGTTTTATGTGCAGGGGAGGTAAATACACCTTTTCGGGATCCACTAATGGGGTATTTGATACATTTTTATGCCCGGGAATAAGAGTTTCACGTTTAGGCCATTGTTTCCTTATGTAGTGAGACTCCTTATCCCTGCTATCCCATTCACACAAGAAACAGCAGAATTTCGTGTATTCAGGTTGCAAACCTAACAATAAAGCTATAACCTTCAAATCACCACAGATATTCCAGTTATATTTAGTATACTGAATTTTTTCTAACAGCAATTGCATATTTCGATATGTCTCCTTCATATCACTGGCATGCGCGACAGGTATTGATGATAATTCATTCACATTATGAAGTAGTACAGCCTTCAAACTGACTTTCAATGAGTCCATGAATAATCGCCACGCATCTGGCTGGTGTTGATGTCCAAGAGCCTCCATTACTGCACAAATATCATTACAAAAAACTACATGACCTTCTTTAGAGAAGTAGTCACTGAAATGGCGTCTACGATAAACGCATATCCTTGTATTTTTTTGGAGTAGATTCCAACCTTTGAGCCTGGAACTTAAAAGCTCAGCTGACTGTTTAGACAAATTTAAATCCCGTATAAGATCATTAAGATCTTCTTGAGATAAAAAGTGAGGTTCTGATGAACCACTTGCTTCAAATGTAGGGTCACTTCTCTCGCTTTTTCCGTCTTCAGTATGAAATGGATCGGAGTCTGAGTTATCACTTAAGGTCATGAAATCTGGAAACTTTGGTACAGGATACTCGTCACTGTGTGGCACAGGTCTAATTGCAGATGCCAGATTGGGGTACTTAACTGTATATTTTGTTTTGGACGTATTTCTTTTAATGTTACTACTCAGTATATATCACCACTACACCAAACACTTTATTTTTGCTCTCCACGCGCGTTTCGCTAACCATGTTAGCTTTATCAGGAGCGATGATTGCTCGCTCCTGATGAAGCTAACATGGTTAGCGAAACGCGCGTCGAGTGCAAAAATAAAGTGTTTGGTGTAGTGGTGATGATACTGAGTAGTGTCATTGTGCCAAAGATTCCACATTCTCAACTTAGCTTTTAATGTTAGTTAAGCAAAAATAACAATGGTCCTTCTATTTCCTCCAAATCATAGGGACTGAAAACGGCATATGATGAGTACCATTTTTTCAACCAGTGAAAAACCTAACACATGATCACAGCATAAATTTGGGGCCCAGTCTTTATCAAAATCACTAGCTTTACACCCATAATAAAGCACATAAAATTTTTTCACAAGCGGTGTAATATTTGGCCCCTGAGACTTGAAGGTCAGTTCACCACAACACGTAGCAGAAATTGTTTGGTTGATTTACACACTTTTTTGGTATTTTGAAATGTTTATAAAAAAAAACTTACAAATAAAAACAATAAACAGCTCAAAGATAAGTAGGTACACGTGTTACCAGACTCGCTACAATTATAATACTGACTACTGGCCCTCTGCTTGCTAAAAAAGGGCAATATTTGTACAAGATAGGGCAGGTTTGAACATCATTAAGCCTGGACAGAGTTAAAACATGTTTCAACATGAATAAGTCTGCCTGGTGCCAAATTATTCTGAATACAAATTCCCACTTCTATATTTACACGAATTATAACAATGAAATCCTAATACAGAGAAATATATTACACAAAAATGACTGCCACAAGAAAACTATGCCTGATAGAAGAAATCTGATAACATATTTGAATTCAGCATAAAAAACTGAACTAGGGTCTCTATTCAGTTTCCTTGTGAAAAAATCATGTTGACCAGTGTTATTGAAGTTAATAAACAAAATAAAACAAACATGAGTTTTAATAGAAAAAAGCGATTATTACATAATAGTTTGATTCGCGTTTGTGATCTTAATATTTAGACATTATAATTTTATAACGTCTAATTTAAAAATTACAAATCGGGTAGATCGGGTACCCGTTACATCTCTAATTAATAAGTATTCTTTACAATGTTTCCCACGTTAAATTGTACTTTTTTATGCGCTTTTATTGCCAAAATTCAATATTAAAAATATAATTTCAAAATAACCTTTTTTCATAGCACTCTATATAACCATGTAAAGAACTCGTATTGCATCATCTTTATTAAATAAGTTTTTATAAATTAAGATCTCTACCAATTAAAAATATTTCTTCATTCATTAAAAAATAAATAAATAAATAAAATGCACCAGCTTGATGGATGATGTTGTCTTATTCAGACCGAATAAACTTCAGATTTTTTCTCTGTCTTAAGCAAGTGTTCCACCTATCAAGATTTAATAAGTATGTTGTGATTAGAGTTTCACAGAATTGGCCTCTCTCGCCTTATATTTTGAAGATAAAAGATAATAAGGCAAATGCTGGTTAATGCGAATTTACTTGTAGATAAAACGATAAATTCACGGAGTCAGTCACGAAATAATTTTTTTAAACTGAATCGAGATTTTTATTTGCAATTAGAGTGGTGTTTTGTTCCGCATACATTGTATTTTATTTAACAAATTGATATATATATATATACATATATATATATATATATATATATATATTATATATATATATATATATATATATATATATAACACATGGGCTGAAAAGTCCCGGGCCTAACAAAGAAAACACGGTTTTTTTGGTTCAAAATTAGCTTTATTCATCAACGTAATCTCCATCAAGAGCAACGCAATCATTCCAGCGCCGCTCTAACAATGGCCAAACATTTGCTCAGAATCATCAACACGTTCTTGTTTTTGATAAACAGTGAGCAAACGCGGCACCCACTTTGAACAGAGCTTTCTCATAGTCAAATGCTCATGCAATATAAAGCCAACACGTTCTTTTGATATCTTTACGATGTCAGCTAACTCACGCAACTTCACTTTTCGATCATTCAAAACGATTTTATGGATTTTTTTTGATGTTTTCTGGTGTTACCCCCCGCCTCATTTGGACGTCCACTGCGTTCTGCATCATCGGTGTCTCTACGACCACGTTTGAAGTCAGCAAACCAACGTTTTATTGTTGTTTCTGATGGAGCGGAGTCCCCATAACACTTTTCAAGCCATTGCTTCGCTTGAACGGTATTTTTTCCCATCAAGAAGCAGTGTAAAATTAAAACACGAAATTGTTTTTTGATCCATTGTTTTGAAAATAACAAAAGTAAAGTCACTCTTAGCACAATAACTCACAAACTAATGAATAGAATATCATGAAATTTTAACAGCTGTCTTTTAAAGGTTAGTATTAACTGAAAAAAAGGTGACTGCAATAAAACTAGCGCCATCTATGTGTTAGGCCCGGGACTTTTCAGCCCATGTGTTATATATAAAGGGTGATTCATTTAGAGGTATTTTTTGTGATGGGGATTTAATTGCAGATTGCGCATGCGTCGTGTCAACTGAAGTGGCATTCCTGTTCAGTAGTGTTTGACAATTCATAATGGAAAGACTTAGCCCGGCACAGCGTCTACAAATTGTTCAACTTTATTACGAAAATGGGCGTTCTACGAGGAATGTGTATCGGGCGCTTAGAGCAACTTATGGTCCACATAATCGGCCTACCGAACGCACAATTCGCTCTACCATCAATAAGTTTGAGACCCAATTTTCATTATTGGATAATGCTCGACCGAATAGACCACATCCAGCACGTAGTGAAGAAAATATAGGGGCGGTAGCGGAGAGTGTACGCGAAGACCGTGAAGTGTCTATTCGTCGCCGTTCTCAACAGCTTGGCCTGTCATATTCAACAACTTGGCGTATTTTACGTAAGGATCTTTCTTTAAAAGCATACAAAATTCAACTAGTGCAACAACTGAAGCCGACCGACCTTCCGAATCGTTTCCGTTTTAGTCATTGGGCTCTTGACAAGCTTGCAGAAGATCCACTATTTTCGAGAAAAATTTTGTTCACCGATGAGGCCCATTTTTGGCTTAATGGGTTCGTGAATAAACAAAATGCCCGTATTTGGGGTGATGAACAACCTGAAGAGGTTCAAAAGCTGCCATTAAATCCAGAAAAAACAACTGTTTGGTGTGGTTTATGGGCCGGTGGAATAATCGGTCCATATTTCTTCAAAACAGAGGCCGGCCGGAATGTTACTGTGAATGGTGACCGTTATCGCGCCATGATAACAGACTATTTGATGCCAGAAATTGAAGCCCGTGGTCTCGACGAAATTTGGTTCCAACAAGATGGCGCCACTTGCCATATAGCCCGTGAAACCATGGCTTTACTGCGAGAGCAATTCGGCGAACAGATCATTTCACGCTTTGGACCAGTGAATTGGCCGGCTAGATCATGTGACATCACACCTCTTGACTTTTTCCTTTGGGGCTATGTAAAGTCCAAAGTTTACATGGATAAGCCAGCTACAATTGAGGCATTGGAGGCCAATATTACTCGAGTCATTGGCCAAATACCACTCAAAATAATCACACGCGTCATTGAAAATTGGAACTTCAGAATGGACGTTGTTAACCGTAGTCGCGGACAACATTGAAAGAAATTATCTTTAAGAAATAATTGTAAAGAATGGTTCTTTTATATGATAATAAAGATTATAAAATAAAATTGTTTTTATTCATTTTTTTTTATTTAAAAAAAAAGTACCTATAAATGAATCACCCTTTATATATAAGAGGAAGGACAGTAACAGGGCACTGGCAACAAACAATCGCAAGTTTGATTACTGAGAAACGCCCTTATAAGGAAAAGAGATGAGCAATCAAAGATATAAAGGCTCTAGTATCTGCTTTTTATTTTTGTTATTGAGCTTTCGCTGCCTAATGGTAGTTTCTTTTGGATTGTAAAAATGCAAACAAGGTACAGAGAAATAATAATAAATAAGAAAATATAATTTATTGACTCACATTTCAAAAAACGAACGTCTTAAGTTTTATTTCTCTGTACCTTGTTTGCATTTTTAGAATCCAGAAGAAGCTACCATTAGGCAGCGAAAGCTCGATAACAAAATAAAAAGCAGATACTAGAGCCTTTTGATCTTTGATTGCTCATCTCTTCTCCTTATAAGGGCGTTTCCCAGTAGATAAACTTGCGATTATATATATATATATATATATATATATATATATATATATATATATATATATATATATATAAAACAAAGACAGGAGTAGTCGCGACTGACTAGTTAAGAAAAAATATACTCTCAATTTAGTGGGGTGCAGTGCAGTCTTTATTTAAATATTTATGGCTTTGGGTAGTGAAACAACCTTTTTTGTTAGTCGAGCTTTCGAAATTATATTTATTTCTTCTTCAGGACATCTGGAAAAACAAAATTTTCTTCTTTCTTTATATTATTAAGTGAAAAATTTCTTTTTTGAGTACATTCCTATGATTGAAGAAGAAAGGCATGAAAGAAAAGAAAAATGATTGACTTACCAAAGTCGTTTTTATAACAAAATAACCGGTCAAGTGCAAGTTGAACTTGCGCAATTAGTGTTCCGTACGTTGATTACTTTTAAAATAAAAAAAATTTGTCACAGAGGTATAAAATGATCAGTGACTTCACAAAATACACCCCAAATGAGTTTTCAACAAAGTTTGTTTCCAATCTTTACTGAAATCTGATGACCTTGAATTTTTTTTTTTTTATATACCATATAAATTATTAAAGGTAATGCACTCGTGATAATTTTCGTTCAATCTACACCCCGTGGAGAATATTCCACAATTTTTTTTCGAAATTTTTTGATAAGTACTTTTCGAGATAAGGCCCGGGACAGCGATTTTTCGCGAATTTTTAAAAATAATACAAAGAAAAGTGCGCGCAAGTATAATATTATATATATATTTTTTACTCGTGCTTTCACAGGCTTTCATTTGACACCACACTCGATGACCTAGTAAAAAATTTTTTTTTTCACTTCCGACTTCACCCCCCAAAACTAACCCCTTAAGTCAAAATTTAATTCTCAAAACTACATGGCTCTGATGAGGCCATCAATTCCTATATTATTACCAAATTTCACCTTTCTATGTCAAATAGTTTCGGAGAAAATCGGGTGTGACAGACAGACAGACAGACAGACAGACAGACAGACACCGAAGTGATCTTATAAGTGTTCCGTACGGAACACTAAAAACAAGCAGTCATTAGCACAAGGGGACATTCCCCAATATACTGTTGTTAACTACATAATATTATAATTAAAAGGGAAAATACAAAACGGCCAAAAATGGCTGGCTTTGGTTCTCTCTGCTTATCCAGGTTGACACATGCGCTATTAAAATAAAAAATCTAAATTCTCAACGATTATTTCTATCTTTATTCATCACACTACTTGCCATTTAAATAATTTTTCAACTGCAAGCATATCTCAGATCGAAATTAATCAATATGTTCGATCTTTCTCTACCACATAAAAGTTATATCGGTCTATCACACTCCATCTTTACCGCCAAAAATTGAAATTTTTTTCTCATTTTACTGGTTTACGGGATAAGCAGAGAGAACCAAAGCCAGCCATTTTTGGCCGTTTTGTATTTTTCCTTTTAATTATCATATTATATAGTTAACAACAGTATATTGGGGAATGTCCCGTTGTGCTAATGACTGCTTGTTTTTTTGTTATAAAAAAACCACTTGGGTAAGTCAATCATTTTTCTTTTTTCTTTCTTTTCATGCCTTTTTTTCAATCATATGAATGTATTCAAAAAAGAAAATTTTCACATACCAATATAAAGAAAATTTTGTCTTTCCAGAAGTCCTGAAGAAGAAATAAATGTAATTTCAAAAGCTCGACTAACAAAAAAGGTTGTTTCACTATCCAAGGCCATAAATATTTAAATAAAGACTGCAGCCTCAATAAATTGAGAGTATATATATATATATATATATATATATATATATATATATATATATATATATATATATATATATATATATGTAAATATATGTATATCTTCTTCTTTTAGCAGCCTTTTGCCACCACTCCTGGACGTAGGCCTGCTCCTGTCTGTTCCACTCCATTCTATCGTTTGCTATATAGTGCCAGCTCCTGTCCACCTACTGTTATCTTTAAGGTCTCCACTATATTAAGTCTTTCGTCAACTTTTTATCCGCCTCCTGTCTAGCGACGTGTCCTACCCGAGTTCATTTTAGAGTTGCCACACGCTTTATGACATCCTCGATCTTGGGTCGTAGATGTATTTACTCGTTACGCAAGTGGTCTCTAAGCATTACTCCCAGCATAACGCGTTCTATAGCTCTTTGGGTAGTTCGTTATTAGCTGTTTTCACCCTTAACCTTGCGGTTTCTAATCCATACGTCGTCACAGGGAAATCACACGTGTTAAAAAACTTTGGTTTTCAGATTGATCGGCATATCAGGACTTTTTAAGATGCGATCCAGTTTTCCAGTGGCTGCCTACGTCCTTCTAATTCTCCTTCTCAATTCGGCTTTTTGGTTCTCTTTATCAAGTTTTATTTGATGACCTAAGTAAACATATTCTTTTACTTTTTCTATTTTACTACCTCCAACATAGATTAGTGTTTCATTTGGAGTCAAGATTTTAGTTTTTGTTAAATTTATAGTCAGCCAAACTTTTTCTGAAGCTGCCTTGAGGTCTTGAACTATCTCCTGTAACTCTTGTAAGTCGTTGCCGATCAAAACTACATCAGCAGAAAAACGGAGGTGGCTCAAGTATTTTCCATCAACATTTATTCCTCTGTCCTCCCAATCCAGCTGTTTAAAGACATCCTCCAAAGCCAGTGTAAAAAGTTTCGGCGAGATAGTGTCGCCTTGCCTCTAGCTAGGGCAAATAATAAAGTGTGAAAAAGCAAATCAAACGGTAGAAGTACAGAGAAGAATTAGACTGGTAAGGGCAGCATTTGGCAAACAAAGGAAAATACTAAAGCAAAAGAAGTCCTCTGAAACTAAGAACGATGGTATTCGATCAATGCATTCTACAGGTTCTCACTTACTTGGCACAGACAGGGCTATTGACTAAGAAGATGATGGACCAACTGAGTAAAATGGAATGCCAAATGCTGAATACACGATGACAAGACAGAATCAGAAACGAAAGTATAAGATAAAAGATCAAAGCGATAGATGTAAGAGAACAGGTAGCAGGTTTGAAACGGTGCTGGGCAGGTCACCCCAAGATGACCTGAAAAGAACGGCTGGTTTAGGATGGATCAGAAAGCGGCAAAATCGAGAGGGATGGACAAAAAAAAGGGCCTATGTCCGACACTGGATGGAAGAAGGCTTATTAGGTAGATATATATATATATATATATATATATATATATATATATATATATATATATATATATATATATATATATATATATATATATATATATATATATATATATATATATATATATATATATATATATATATATATATATATATATATATATATATATATATAATATATGTATATATATATATATATATATATATATATATATATATATATATATATATATATATATATATATATAAACTTGATTGGTTTTTCTTGGGTACTTAGGTTCTTTTGGAAAACACAAACTAGTTTATTTGACGTTTCGCCTTATTTTTTTTAGGCATTTTCAAAAATTCTTTATTTTTTAATATTCGTTCTAAAATTAGAAAACAGAAGGTTAAAATCTTTTAAGTCAAATTACACTTTTAAAAACATATAGCATTTTTTACGCACACTCGGACATTTAAAATATTACACCATAACAAAAATATAAAACAATTTACTAACGTGTATATACCCTGAAAGGCAACTATTTGTGTGTTTGTGAATTTTAAATTCTATATTTCTTTCAGCATATCGTGTCTCGTACTTTTTACTGATTTTTTTTAAAATTTTATTATCTATAATGGGTGTCTTAACGAAAAAACTATTATTGATGATTAAGTATATATATACCATTTTGTATTATTAAGAGTATATGCATGCCAGCATGTTTATTTTTTAATTAAATTTGTGTAGATATGACTGATTCCTTTTATGTCAGTCCTATCATTCACAGTGTTTTCATCTTTTTTTATTTCAATCATCTCTTTGATTTGTAGTTTGGCATAATTTCGCTCTTTGCAGAGGACCTTGGTTTCATTGGATTTAAAGTCATGTTTTTCTTCTGCTTCATGTTTACTGAGGGCAGTGGAAGCATTTCTAGTATATTTGTGTCCATTCAGTCTGTTTTTTTAGTAACTGAGAAGTCATGTCAATATATTTCTTCGGACAATTCGCACACGGTATTACATACACAACATTAGATTCATTCATTGTGGGGATATGGCTTTTTAAGTTTGTAAATAATGAACTTAGTTTATTTTGAGTTTTATGGCAAACTATAATGTTATATTTTTTCAAGACCCATTTCAGCTTCTCAGAAAGTTCTTTTGTATAAGGAAGTGGTAAAAATTTATCACAGTTTTGTTTACTATTTTTGGTGTTGTTTTTTGAGTTATTATAAAACTTGTATATTCTCTTTTTTATTGTTCGATTGATGTCATTCTCTTTAAAATTGTTTTGTATTAAGACAGTTTTTACTTTTTTTTTAGCGCGTCTGGTCTTAGTTCAGGGGAAGTCAATTTTATTGCTCGGTCTGTTAGGCCCACTATAACGCTGATTTTCTGGGACATTGCATGACTAGAGTGAAAATTCAAATATCTCCCTGACCAAGAAGGTTTTGTGTACCACTCTGTAAGGATTTTATCTTGCTTTCTGATAAGAGTCAGGTCTAGAAAATTTATTTTACCATCCTTTTCAATTTCTGATGTAAATTGTATTTTTTTGTGGAAGCTATTAAATTTGTATAGAATTTCGGTAATTTTATCATTTTGGGCTGCTAATAAACAATCATCTACGAATCTCCTGAAAAACAATATGTTACCTTTTATTTTTTTAATGACTTGTTCTTCCAGGTATTCCATTACTAGTTGAGCAATGACTGATGAAATGGGGGAACCCATGGCACAACCGTCGATTTGTTTATAAAATCTATTTTTTAAATTGAAAATAGTTGGTGTTCAATGTGAGATCTATGGCGTCCAGAAAATTTCTTTTTGAAATTGTTGTGTGTTCTTGTAGTAGATCCCATTTTTCATTAATAACGGTTTTTAACTAGTTCATTTGGAATGTTCGTGTATAAAGATGTTACATCAAACGATAAAAGTTTATAATTCGATGGGATTCGCACTGTGTCGATGAAAGTTTTAAAGTCGAAAGAATCTTTAATAAAATGTTCATTTTTACCGGATATGTTGGATAGACAGTTGGCTAAGTATTTAGATAAATTGTATAATGGCGATTGTATACATGAAACAAAGGGTCTTAATGGGGTACCTTGTTTGTGTAGTTTGGGTAAGCCATAAATTTTAGGTGTCACAGCATTGTTTATTATTAGATTTTTAGCTTTTCTTTCGTCTAGTTCTTTTTTATTCAGTAATGTCTTTATTAAAGCGTTATTTTTCTTCTGATATACATTTGTTGGGTCACTATTTATTTTTTTATAAGTATCTGTATCATTTAATATATTTTCCATTTTTTCATCGTATTCTGTTTTGTTCATTATAATGGTTTTATTTGTCTTATCAGGTTTAAGAACTATAATTTGGGGATTGTCTTTGATAAATTGTTTGGTAAGACGTAAGTGTTTTTTAATATTTTGTTGTAATTGGTTGACTTGTATATTTTTGTGTCTTATTTTGGTTTTATGATTTGTAATTAAGTTAGTTATTTCGGCTCTAATGCCATCTTTTTCGTCCGTTGGTTTGTCATGTATTGCAGACTCAATGGACGCAATATACTCGGTTACAGGTACACTTTTTTCATTTGTGATGTCAACCACAAAATTTGGACCAAACGACAAAACCTTCGATATTTCGTTAGGGATGGGCGTGTCGGATATATTTTCTATCCAATTTGTTGTTATTTCATTGGAAGTGGAAACATCATTTTTTTTTATTATTAAATTTTCAAGTTTTTTTATTTGTTTTAATTTTATTTTGTTATGAAGTGACTGATATTTTTTATGCTCTAAGTCGAAAAATTTAGTTTTGACTCTACTAGGTAAATAGTTGCTCACATATTATGCCAAACTACAAATCAAAGAGATGATTGAAATAAAAAAAGATGAAAACACTGTGAATGATAGGACTGACATAAAAGGAATCAGTCATATCTACACAAATTTAATTAAAAAATAAACATGCTGGCATGCATATCCTCTTAATAATACAAAATGGTATATATACTTAACATCAATAATAGTTTTTTTTTTTCGTTTAAGACACCCATTATAGATAATAAAATTTTAAAAAAATCAGTAAAAAGTACGACACGATATGCTGAAAGAAATATAGAATTTAAAATTCACAAACACACAAATAGTTGCCTTTCAGGGTATATACACGTTAGTAAATTGTTTTATATTTTTGTTATGGTGTAATATTTTAAATGTCCGAGTGTGCGTAAAAATGCTATATGTTTTTAAAAGTGTAATTTGACTTAAAAGATTTTAACCTTATGTTTTCTAATTTTAGAATGAATATTAAAAAATAAAGAATTTTTGAAAATGCCTAAAAAAAAATAAGGCGAAACGTCAAATAAACTAGTTTGTGTTTTCCAAAAGAACCTAAGTACCCAAGAAAAACCAATCAAGTTTATGTAAACAAAAGGTTCAACAAAAAAATTATTTTATATATATATATATATATATATATATATATATATATATATATATATATATATATATATATATATATGTATAATATATTAAAATTCCGGGTTTCAATCCGCTTGTCTAACAATGAATTTGCATGACGTTTCGCCAAAATCTCATTTGGCATTTTCAAGTGATTTTGCTGCCTTTTCATTCCATACATAATAAGAAGGTTAAGAGAAAAAAATTATGTGTAAATTCATTAGTGCAACATTTTTCTGTTGTTTGTGTCCCATCTAAAAAATATGATTTCCCCAACCCTCGCTTGTTTCAGCGATCATGTCATCATTTGAGCTAAATTTTCTTCCACCGAGCCATTTTTTCATATTCGGAATTAAGAAATAATCGCTGGAGGCTAAATCTGACGAATATGGTGGATGTGGAAGCAATTCATATCCTAACTCATGGAATTTTGCCATGGCGATGACACAGTTTTTTAAAAAATATTTTCCTGTTTCCAGCTATCGCGAATAAGGGGTAAAAAAACCCTATGTTTGAAAGTTCACTGGTATCCAAAACTCTCTATTTATTTTGTTTAAATACATTTAACGATCCTTTCAACTTCTAATAAAAACCGATACTGCTTATTAAAGAAAATTAGAATTTGGCATTGTTAAGTCGGATTAACAAATAAAGGAGGATTGATTTGTCGAAAGTCGTGTTGTTGTGAAATTACGGGTGTGTATGTAAATTCAATTGAATAGACATTATGTTTAGGCAGACAAAAGTTCAGTTAGGTTATGGTTTAATGGCTTTCAGATTGTATTATTATTTAATTGTTCGTAAAACAATGTTTAATTATTTCGGTAAGATTAAATATTGAGATTTTGTTATGACAGAAACGACAAGAACAAGTATCGAAATGAACAAACAAAATATAGAACATAGGTATTGCAAATAAAAACGAATTGGGGAAAAGAGATGCCAAAAAGTAGAGTCACACTTAGGGGGAAATAGATTTTCGGACGCATGGAGACTTATTAATGATTTAAGAAAAGGAAATACAAATAAGGCAATCCTCCCAAGTCATCGGCATAAAGTGGAAAGACCATTAAGCTGAGGAACTGAAGAAAGATAGAGACACATATGTACTCTAAACGCTCAACTAAGAAATATGAAGTAGAACGGCCAATGATCAATATTGACAACGACTTAATGAGAAAATTAATCAAAACTATGAAAAAAAATAACATGTCAAGTGGAAACTGGACTTGCGCAATTAATGTTCCTACGTTGATTGCTTTTAGAATTTTTGTTACAGAGGTATAAGATAGTCAATGACAACATATCCCAAATAAGTTCTCAACAAAGTGTTTTTTCCGATCTTTACTGAAAATTGATGACCTTGAAATTTTTGTTTTTTACGAGGCTGGTTTGAAAAGTCCGTGCAAAGACCGAGAGATGGCACCACCGGCGCCTATCGAGGTCATGTTTAGTTAGTAGCATCTCTTGAATGAACGCACACCAAGTTTCAGCTATATTGGTCTATTTCTTTGTGTTTGGCATTCGTGTGAATCAAGGAAGTCGAGTGATTTTCAAGAAATGGACGAAAAAGAATTTCGTGTGGTGATTAAACATTACTTTATGAAAGGCAAAACGCCTCAGGAGACTAAAGAGAAGCTTGATAAACATTATGGTGACTCTGCACCTTCGATTAGAATAGTTTATAAGTGGTTTCAAAATTTTCGGACTGGCCATATGGGCACAAGTGACGCTGAACGTTCTGGACGGCCTGTGGAGGTTACGACTCCAGAAATCATTGATCAAATCCATGATATGGTGATGGATGACAGAAGAGTTAAGGTGCGTGAGATTGCTAGTGCTGTGGGCATCTCGACTGAACGGGTACATAATGTTTTGCATAAACATTTGGACATGAGAAAGCTATCCGCAAGATGGGTGCCGCGATTGCTCACGCTTGACCAAAAACGGAATCGTGGGAAGTGTTGCAAGGATGGTTTGCAGCTGTTCCAGAAGAATCCGGAGGACTTTAAGCGTCGTTTCGTCACTGTGGATGAAACATGGATACATTACTATACTCCTGAGACCAAACAACAATCTAAACAATGGGTTACCAAGGGGGAATCTGCACCAAAAAAGGCGAAGACCGTTCCTTCGGCCGGAAAGGTTATGGCGACTGTCTTTTGGGATTCGCAAGGGATAATCCTCATCGACTATCTGGAAAAGGGTAAAACTATTACAGGTGAATATTATTCATCGTTATTGGACCGTTTGAAAACCGAGCTGCAAGAAAAACGCCCACGATTGGCCCACAAGAAAGTCCTTTTCCATCACGACAACGCACCAGCACACCTCAGCAGTTGTGGTCGCAAAATTAATGGAAATATGATTCCAACTCGTTTCACATCCCCCCTATTCTCCAGACTTGGCTCCCTCGGACTACTATTTGTTCCCCAATTTGAAGAAATGGCTGGAGGGACAAAGATTTTATTCAAACGAGGAGGTGATTGCAGACACTAATGGATATTTTGCAGACTTGGACAAATCCTATAATTCGGAAGGGATCAACAAACTAGAACATCGTTGGACGAAGTGTATAAGCCTAAAAGGAGACTATGTCGAGAAATAAAAAAGGTTTACCCCAAACACATAAGTACTTTTTATTTTTGCACGGACTTTTCAAACCAGCCTCGTATGTACCAGATAAATTATTAAAGGTAATGCACTCGTGATAATCTTCGTTCAATCTACACCCTGTGGAGAATATTCCAGAGTTTTTTCAAAATTTCTTGATCAGTACTTTTCGGGATAAGGGGGAGACAGCCATTTTTTCTCAATTTTTTAAAAATAATATAAAGAAAAGTGTGCGCCAGTATTATACACTCCTGAACAAAATTAAATCATATATGAATTAATTTTAATAATTTTTTATGAACATTGGTTACACTAAAAGTTAGAAAAAACTTATTCGGATACTTTAAAAGTGAATTAGCTACCAAATTTCTCTATAAGATTCGAATTAAAATTATTCTTAAGACCTAATAACAAAATCGTTGAAATTATGTAATAATGAAAAACATAAACTGGGACACTAGTAGCAAAATTAATGGTGTAACTGGGACACTAGTAGCGTGTGTTGCCTCCTCTACTTCGGATGACAGCGTTTATGCGCCTAGACATGCCTCTAATTAAATTTTGGATAAAATATTGAGGAATTTGCTCCCATTCTGTGATAATTGCATTTTCAAGTTCCCTCGGGTCTTCGCCATACTCGCTCACGACCATCTGGATGTTTTAGACTAACCCTAGTTTCATCTGTGAAGAAAACTTGTTTCCAATCATCCACAGACCAGTTTTCGTGATTTCGAGCAAAACGTAACCTGGCAACTCTGTTCTCTCTAGTAAGCAAGGGCGCAGTGGCTGGTCTCCTACTGTTTAATCCAGCTTCATTTAACCGTCTTCTAACTGTTTTAGAAGAAATTGTGACATTGCGAACAGCTTCGAGTTCGTTTCTTATTATAGAACTAGTGACAGTCCTGTTTCTTAAAGCATATTGTCTTATAAAACGTTCATCTAGGTCGCTAATGCATCGTTTTCGCACTTGCCCTAACCTTCTAGAATAAGTTCCTACTTCATTCAAGCGTCTTACCATACGACTTATTGTGGAACGATGTTTGCCTAACAAATTGGCAACATAACTCTGTCAATATCCCTCGTCCAATAAAACTCGCACTACCTCGTGTTCAGTTAAATTTCTTGTTCGAGTCATTTTTCTAATTCTTCGGGTTCAAAAATAAAACAGTCTACCACAAAAACGTATTACTTTGAAAAAGGGAACAATTTATAAGCTTACTTTTAAAGAAAATCCATCGCATTATTACAGAAAATTGTTTATCTTCTAAAAAATTCTTTAAAACTAAATCTAAACGAATTGTTTTGATTTCTGTCATGAACAACGAAACAAAATATGCATAGCCTACTATTCAAATACTCGATAAACTTTAAAACTGACATAAGAAAAAGATAAATTAATTTTCAGATTGTTGCGTTAATTTTGTCCAGGAGTTTATTATATATATATATATATATATATATATATATATATATATATATATATATATATATATATATATATATATATATATTTTTGAACTCGTGTTTTTACAAGCTTTCAGTTGACACCCCACTCGATGACCTGGTAAAATTTTTTTTTCACTTTCAATTTCACCCCCCAAAACTAACCCCTTAAGTCAAAATTTACCATCAATTCCTATATTAGTGCCAAATTTTAATTTTCTATGTCAAATAGTTTCGGAGCAAACCGGGTGTGATAGACAGACAGATGGACACCGAACTGATCTTATAGGTGTTCCGTACGGAACACTAATAAAAGGGCGGGCGACCAGAATAAATTCCAGCGGAACTCATTAAAAATGGAACATCAAAATTAATAAACAAACTGATAGAACAGAATAGATATTTGAATGGTGAGAATGTACCAGAAAGCTGAAAGGAAGAATGGATAACTCCTAACTATAAGACAGGCAAAAGATGAATGCAATAACTACTGTTGTATTTCTGTAATAAGCAGTCTCAGATGACATGACTCTCGATAATATTGAAAGCAGTCTCACTGGTCGGTAGTTTTTTGTCAAGATCTTCTTGCCTTCTTTGGGTACCGGCTGAACTGTAGCCCATTTCTAGCCGGAAGGAAATATTCCCTTTCTGTAGAATGGGTTGAAAACTGGTCCTAGTTTTCTGGCGCATTTTTTAGTGCTATGGCTACCCGCCCGTCAGCGCCAGAAGATTTTTTTGATGTCTAGCTTCATTAAAATACGTTTTATGATACGCTGTCTAAAGACAATATCGGGCATCTTTGACTGCACTATGGAAATAGGGTAGGAATTGGTGGTGTTTTTCCTTGGAAATCGACAATAGAACGCAAAGCAAAAACTTCAGCTCACAAGTTAGCGACCAATGACAAGAATAGGAGACAAGTAATATTTCTCGAGAAACGTAAATAACATCGATCATAAACAATAAAATATATGATTTCTACGCCTCTGCGTCAATACAAAGTGTTAAATTGAGTGTGAGAAAAGGCGCTATCGTTCGCATCGAATCATTTCCGCACATTCGACAGGTTTGTCACTGTCTGTGTCGTCATTGTGCAAAGCGGGCCTTATCGCTCGTCTCGTAAATATGACTCGGGTTGATACACACGGAACCGCCATCATCGGGAAATTTGCGTGATTGACAGGAAAAAATTGGCGACGATACAAAAATAAACACTCTTTGATATTAAAGACTAAAAATTGAAAATACGCAAAGGAGTAAACTTCGAATGTTTAGTATTTTAAACCGTATAAATATAGAAATTTAGGTACCAGGGACGAGGAATTTAAGAACGGTCTAGGGTTTATTATGCCCCGAGGAAATAAATAAAAATGTATATTGATACCAAGCGCAAAATGGCATAATAGTAACCACCAATAGTCATTGAGAGAAATGTCAGGACGGTATGGAGGCTTACAGAACTGTGTTATGCCGTGTTTTAACCAAAAAATTGTGTACAATATCCGATGAGTGGCATTGTAATGAGGAAACAGCCAGGCACCGCTTGGTTTGCAGAATTTCGTCAAGGTCGTGCTTGTGTCAGCGATGAATTTCGTGAAGGTTGACCAAAATCAGTTGTTCCAAAAAACATCGATACTGTGCATAACATGACTGAAGTAATATATTTGATTTTGCATTTAGCTGTGAAAAAGATTTGTTCCTGATGGATTCCGCATAATTTGACCGAAATTCGAAAACAGGGTCGTGTTAGATGGTGTAAAGAAATGTTCAAAAAATTCGACCAAGGACATGCAAAATTCATATTCAACATCGTAACCGGAGACGAAACCTGGATATATTTGTAGGAGCCGGAAACTAAGCAACCATCAACTGTTTGGATGTTCCAAGATGAACCGTATCCAAGAAAAATGGTTCGTTGGTGAAGCACTTCCAAGAAAATGATCGCTTGTTTCGTTGGTGATACTGGACATGTTGCAACCATTGCTTTAGAGAATCAAAGAACAGTTAGTGCTGAATGGTATACAACAGTTTGTTTGCCAGAAGTCATCGATGAAATCAGGAAAACAGCCGAAAACGTCGCATCATTCTTTATCATGACAATGCCAGCTCTTACACAGCACATGAAATAATTATTTGACGGAGAAAAATATCGAAATAACGTCTCATTTCCCGCCAAGAGTAGTAAGAGTCAGTAGTCATATGGAGGCTGCTAGAGCTGTGTTATGCCGTGTTTTACCAAAAAAATGTGTACAATATCCGATGAGTACGCTGGAGCATTGTCATGATGAAACAACCGGGCATCGCTCGCCCACAAATCCCGTCGTTTCCTTTTCACTGCGTCACACAATCGTCTTATCACTTAAAGATAGAATTATCTATTGATTCTTTGACCTTCTGGAGCAAATTCATGGTGCACAGCACTTTGAAAATCGAAAATAACAATCAACATTGACTTAACTTTACTCCGACTTTGACGTGCTTTTTTCGGCCGTGACTCCAATGGAAGCGTGCTCATGCATTCATCTCCGAAGGCCTTGTGCATCATCTCAATTCTTTCGGCACATGATTTTTCAACTTCGAAACAACACTTGATACAAGTTCTTTGTTCGATCCTCTCCGGGATTTTTAACGATAACAAACATGCGTCGAAAATGGAAAAAAACCACTGTCAACAAATACGCGATGCTTGCGTACTAGAGAACCCGTTGTTTTTGTGGCTGACCGAGGAGTTCACAGGATGTCACTGATGACTGTCTAACCCCACAGATAGCGCTCGAGTGCCATGGTGCGAAATTATAAATAGAGCTGAATATTTTTTGGACAGACTTCGTATATACTAATATATATTAAACGTTCGTTTAACCGCTTTAAAAACTCCGCACACCAACAAGTCATCATTAAGGACCAACCGGTAGATAGTTCGATTTTCCTAACGTACACGGTACTACAGAGAAAATAACCAAATTACACTTATAAAAAAATTGGAGAATGCTTGAAATAGCCAAAAGACGACAATTTTATTTACAAACAGAAAGTGTCTATAAAATTTGTGTGTATGTAGGAGAAAAAGGAAGAATAATGTCAACTAGACTTAAGAAACCTGAAAGAAGTATTAAAGAGAAACAAACTGAACAATCTACTGTAGCTGAACATCGACACGCCACAGATCATACTATCAATGTCCAAAAAACCAAAGTTCTTGCTTCTATCTTCAATTTCTATGAAGTTTAGGAAATCGAACGAAATTTACAATCATCCTGACATCACAGTCAGTGATCATCATACAATGGTATACGTAAGCGAGATGTCGAAAGTGACTTCAAATTGACACCTACAATGGAACTCCAAACACTCCACTATGAAAATCAAAACGGTGGGGATTATAAGGGAGGAGATCTGTCACCAAAATCCACCTTTACGTACGCTCTGTGGCTTAGTCAAGGTGGGGGCAGAGGTTCACCGCCCCTATGAATATAAAAAATATGCACGTTAGAAAAGGAACTTTAGTTATAAAAGGTCAATCGGTATGTAGTTATCCCATATAACTAAATCTCCTCTTCTATATATCAATTAATTAATAATAATATGTTTATATTATTATTCATTTAGTCATATTCACTACTTTTAAAAGACCTCATACGAGGGCCGACTTTTAAATTTTTACAAACGACCACTAGATGGCGCTATTGAGATGTGGCATTACCACTGTTGTAAAATTAGACATTTGTTATTGTTAAAACAGTGGCACCTCAGAAATCGGCCTACTAGTTTGTTTACAGTGAGCGTTTAAAAAAAAACAGTTTTGTGAACAAATGGAAATTTTACGTGAAGGTTTTCGTTAGATGATTTTTCAGAAGATTTCAGTAAAGACCTAACTCAACAACAATGCCTCGAATAGCTTTGTTTAACTTTTGGTAATGAATCACCATCAGAAAAGACTGTTTACAATTGGTTTGCGGAATTTCGTCATGGTCGTGATTCCGTCAGCGATGAATTTCATGAAGGTCGACCAAAATCGGATGTTGTTCCATAAAACATCGATGCTGTGCCCAACATGATTGAAGAGGATCGGCATGTGACTTACCGTGAGATAGAAGCATCTTTAGGCATATCGAAGACTGCAGTACATTCAATTTTGTATGAACATAGCTGTGAAAAGGATTTGTTCCCATTGGATTCTGTATAATTTGTCTGAAACTCAAAAACAGGCTCGTGTTAATTGGTGTAAGGTGTCAACAATTCGACCGAGGACATGCAAAATCCGTATACAACATCGTAATAGGAGATGAAACTTGGATATATTCGTACGAGCCGAAAACTAGAACTTAGAACACTCAAACAATCAACTGTTTGGGTGTTCTAAGAGGAACCGAATCCAATAAAAGTGGTTCGATCGCGAAACATTTCCAAAAAAAATGATAGCTTGTCGCAATCAAATATAAAAAAAAACATGGTTAACAACACAAATTCTAATTCACAAAAACAATAAAGCAGTAGTTAATGGATTGAGAAAGAGAGATGTCTTCTATTTAAATGCGGATAAAGGAAATAAGGTGGTTATACTAGATAAGAAAGAATACGTGTAGATAATCTTATCGAATCTTGCTCTTATGAAAAGGTAATAAGAAATTAATTACCGAAAATGATAACAGGGGTTAAAAATTCTTTAAAGAAATGTAAGAACCTTATCTCCGATTCGCTAAAATTTAAATTAAATGTGAGTAATCCAACCATACCAAAGTTGTATTGCTTACCCAAAATTCACAAACCTGGAAAAGTAATGCGACCCATTGTTTCATCGGTCGGAACATCCACATATTTGATATCCAAATGGTTATCAAAAGAACTTGAGAATTTACCATTAAATACTTTCGCAGTGAAGAATTCATTAATAAAACAAAAAATCTAGTTCTTAATGAAGGTGAAATCTTAATTTCTTTTAATGTGAGTTTTTTGTTTCCAAGTGTACCAATACCACAAAATTTATAATATCTCGAAGAATTACTTGGGAACAATGATCTTGAGGATGAAATTATTCATGAATACTTAACATTATCTAAACTGTGTATGAAAGAAGGAACAGCTATGGGTACTGGCTTTTCACCTTTCATAGCCAATTTATTCATGAGTAAGTTTGAAATCGAAGCCAGTCAAGAATTTAAGTATTTCCCAAGGGTATGGTATAGGTATGTGGATAATGTTTTCGCGATTTTTGATACAAAAAAGTAAATATAGATGATTTTGTTTCCAAATTAAATAGCCGATATGAATCCATTAAATTCACTTACGAAATTGAGAACAAAGGACAACTGCCTTTTCTAGATATTTTAATTATTAATAATAATAATAGGTTAGAATTTGATATCTATAGAAAAGACACAGTAACAAATAGATATATTCCTAATGGTTCATTTCATTTCAAACAACACAAATTAGCCGTATTACATTTTTTAGTTCATCGTTTGGTCACTTTTCCTCTGAATAGAGTAAACTTTAATAATGAAAGAAATCGTATTACAAATATATCTAAAGTTAATGGTTATGACGATGACTTAGTAAACAAGTTAATAAACAGACATAAGTTCAGGTTAAATATTCAGAATTCCACCTTTTTTTACACGCGAAGAAAATAAGACCAAGTATGTCTCCATACCATATAATCCGAAATATAGCAAGGGATTCGATAAGGTATTTAATAAGGTAGGCCTCACCTTAGTCTATAAGTCATCAGACAATCTAAGGAATATCTTAGGAAATCTCAAAGGTAGGATTCCTAATTGTGAGAAAAGTGGAATTTATAAAATTAGTTATAATGATTGCGACAAAAAGTATGTTGGGCAAACTAAAAGATGAATTAAAACACGATTAAAAGAACATTTAGCTCATTTAAAATACAGTAGAATAGAAAAGTCTAGCATTGCCGAACATGTCCTTGAAGCTGATCATACTGTAACATTAGATAATCTAAGATTAATTAAAAATGTATCTGATAGGAGATTGTTGAACGCATACGAAAGTAGGGAATTATAAAATGTAAAAGTAGTAGAAGGTCTACTCCTTATAGTCCCCTCTACTGGTTACTTGACCGAAACTGATGGCCTCGCTTAAGCCATTAGTTACACCTGAATAATTCAGGTGTTAGGTTAAGTATAAGTAGGGCAGATTTGTAGTTTAGCTTTAGTCAATTATTGTTCCTGATGATTAGCGAAACGCGCGTCGAGGGCAAAAATAAAATGTTTGGTGTAGTGGTGATATATATTAAGTAGCTTGTTTCTTCGGTTATACTAGACATGTTGCGACCATTGCTTTATAGGATCGAAGAACAGTTAATGCTAAATGGTATACAACAATTTGTTTTCCAGAACTCATCGATGAAATCAGAAAAAACAACCGAAACGTCGCATCATTCTTCATCATGATAATACCAGCCCTCACACAGCACGTCAAACAATTGATTATTTGACGGAGAAAAACGTCGAATTAATGTCTTATTGTCCGTATTCACCTGATTTATTGCCTAACGACTTCTTTTTGTTCCCGAATGTCAAAAAAAAATGCATGGAGAGCGATTTTCATCACCTCAAGAAGGTGTTGAATCCTTCGAAAACCATGTTTCTGAGGTACCAACTTTAGAGTGGAAAAAATGTTTCGAGAGTTGGTTCGAACGCATGCAAAAGTATATAAATTTTAAAAGCGAATATTTTGAAAAACTTTGTTTAATTGTTTTTGTAAAATCTTAAAAGGTAGCCCTCGTATTACTCGAGTCACCTGTCAGTGTATATAAAATGTTTTCTTAGTCACTTTAGCTGTCATATACGTAAATACATCTGCCTTTTCTCGTGTGTCTTACAGATTAACGTGAATTATAATTATGACGTAATAGTAGAAGACTCTTAGAGGAAGCATATCTAACTTTTCGTAAGTTTATTTATAAAGGGTAAAAGATACTAGATAAACGAGAATCCCTCTCGCATTGTAAATATTTCTTTATCTTGAGCCAAGTGTGGGCGGTTCAAGCGTCGTGAGTTTGCGAAGAGATATCTATTACCGGCCAGGCCAACCGGTAATTTATCACCGGTAATCAGATTAACGGCGTATCGGTGCGTCGCAACCGGTGCAATACCGGTCCCGAGGATATGTTTAACATGCCTTGTTGCTTGTACTTTGTTACAAACTGATTAAAACGTCTGATGTATTCAATATATATATATATATAATATATATATATATATATATATATATATATATATATATATATATATATATATATATATATATGTATATATATATGTACAGGGTGTCTCTAAAAGGTACGGAAAAAATGCTACCACAAATTCCTGAGGTCAAAATATGACGATCTAACTCAACTTACCTCCGTCCCAAAGTGGATGATTTCGGAGATACAGAGTGTCAAAAGTTCAATTTGGTGTTAGTTTTTCATAAATAATTTTTTTAATAATTGGTGTATTGTCACAATTTTCAGCTAAAGGCCGTTTTTGAGATACATGGATTAGAACAATTCATTTCATTTATGGCTAGGTCTAAATTATGTGATAAATGAACACAATTTGAAGCGAAGGCGTTATAATAAATTAACTGTCACTAAAAACTAACTGGTGTCAAATCGAATCTAAAACCATTCAAGCATTACATTTTGATCAGAATAGGATGAATTGCGGCCTATCTTTTAGTAGGTGAAATTCGTAATATTCCTGAAAGGCCCCTGAGCAGTGTTGTTGTTGATGTTTTTGATACATTGTCGCTTTTTTTCCGGTGTTAAAAAAAACACGTAAATCGGATAAGTGGTTCTCCAGTGATAAGCGCCCTAACGGACGGACAGACAGATAGACAGACGGACAGAGAAACATTGCATTTTATATATATTATAGATATAGATTATTATTATTATATAACCTGGCCAAAGAATATATGTATGAATTTAAAAAAAGACGCGTAAATCGGATAAGTGGTTCTCGCGTGATAAACGTACTAATGGACAGACAGACAGACAGAGAGACATTGCATTTTATATATATTATAGATTATAGATATTCTCTGCTACATAATATTGTTCCATATTTAATGGTTTAGACTGTGTATTCCAAGAGAACGCGCTAGAGGCAAACTTTTTTTCCGACTTCATTCACTATTATCGTCACTGCTCATTCCTTATCCTACCTATCGTAATTATATATAACCTATAACCTGGCCGGAGAACATATGTATGTTTTAAAAGAAAAGTACGGAAATCGGATAAGTGGTTCTCCAGTGATAAGCGCACTAACAGACAGACAGACAGGCAGAGATACGTTTCATTTTATATATATTATAAATGTAATAAAATATATATCTATAACCTGGTCAGAGAACATATGTATGAATTTAAAAAATCACGTAATTCGGATAAGTGGTTCTTGAGGGATAAGCGCACTAACGGACAGACAGACAGACAGAGAGACGTTGCATTTTATATACATTATAGATATAGATTATTATTATTATTATTATATAACCTGGCTAAAGAATATATGTATGAATTTAAAAAAAGACAGGTATATCGGATAAGTGGTTCTCGCGTGATAAACGCACTTATGGACAGACACACAGACAGAGAGACATTCCAACAATAAAACTACTTAATTACTTTGTTAACTGTCACTAAATATATTTGTAAAGATTTTACAATTGCGTTATCGCGATTTCGTAGTACAACTACATTGTCAAACGCTTAACTAAGACTAAAACAGATTTTTGGTATTTTATGTTTATATGATGAACAGATGTGGGTCTATTACATGTTAAAAAAGTTTGAACAAAAGAGAATTTGCTCCGTCTAATTGACTATTCAGTAAATTTATATTATGGTCCTTTGAATGTCTGTAAATTTCTATAGATTCTAAGAAGTTGAGTTTTGACCCTTTAGGTGCCATATGGAGTATTTGTAAACAATCGATATTGGGAAAAGTATGGCCTGTTTCTAAGAAATGTTTAGCAAAGTGTGATCTTTCATTTTTTAGCCTATAAGAGGCATTGTGTTCTGCGAATCTTGGAATTTCAAGACAAGATTCGCAGAACACAATGCCTCTTATAGGCTAAAAAATGAAAAATCACACTTTGCTAAACATTTCTTAGAATCAGGCCATACTTTTCCCAATATCGATTGTTTACAAATACTCCATATGGCACCTAAAGGGTCAAAACTCAACTTCTTAGAATCTATAGAAATTTACAGACATTCAAAGGACCATAATATAAATTTACTGAATAGTCAATTAGACGTAGCAAATTCTCTTTTGTTCAAACTTTTTTAACATGTAATAGACCCACATCTGTTCATCATATAAACATAAAATACCAAAAATCTGTTTTAGTCTTAGTTAAGCGTTTGACAATGTAGTTGTACTACGAAATCGCGATAACGCAATTGTAAAATCTTTACAAATATATTTAGTGACAGTTAACAAAGTAATTAAGTAGTTTTATTGTTAAAATGTACTGTCACAAAGTAACGGACCACTCAATCAACTCTTTAGAGAGACATTCCGTTTTATATATACTATAGATTATAGATATTTTCTGCTACATAATATTGTTCCATATTTAATGGTTTAGGTTGTGTATTGCAAGGGAAGCGGCAAACTTTTTCCGACTTCATTCACTATTTTACGTCACTGCTCATTCCTTATGCTATCTATCGTAATAAAATATAGCCTATAACCTGGCCAGAGAACATACGTATGTTTTACAAAAAAAAAGTAAGTAAATCGGATAAGTGGTTCCCCAGTGATAAGCTCACTAACGGACAAACAGAGAGACGTTGCATTTTATATATATTATAGATATTATAGACGATACAAATCGTGTATTCCAAGTTACTATTGTAAGCTATTGTAATTTAATTTAATTATTTACAAGTTTTAATAATGCATAATTTAATAAATGAAGCAACTTTGTGTTATCGCTGCCTTAATGACGTAAAGCTCACTCACTTAATTAAGTAACGTTTTCCTGAAATCTCCTGTGCAGCAGATAAAAGGGCCAACCGGCATCACACTGACGATAAAAGATCCTTTTTCAGGATACGTCATCCTTAATGAAATATACGATTTTAATGTACTTTTTTGTCCTGACATGGCCGAAAGAAATGTAAAGATAGGGATCTCCCAAAGTGGGCTCTACTTAATAAAAAAAAAACGAAAGTGTTATTGAGGAGGTTGAAATAATGGTTAATTAGTTTTAGACCTTTTTTACCTAAGTTTATTTTTTGCGCCGTTAATGTAACATTTTATTCACGCAGTCATCGGGAAAATATATATAGTAGAACCCCGATTAAGCGAGTCGCGATTATCCGAGCTCCGGATTAACCGAGCCAATCTAAGAACCTGATTATCCGAGGTACGCGCGTCTATACTGCGTATTAACCGAGCTTCTAAAATATGTATGTACATATTTCCACTTAAAATCGTCGAGGCGTTCGGGGAATCCCCCTGACCCGTGTTAGGGGTTCCCCTATTTATGTTTTTGGACTCTTTCAGCATGTAAATTTGCGTGAATGCAGTGCGTTATAGCGTTTACTACGGAGAAGTACGAGTATACTCACATAATTTATTTGGTTGGAGTTCTGGTAGTTTAAGTGTAATTAATACGAACTGCTTTGTTTGAATTTTTGTTTGTCGTATTATAATGGAGCAAAACAACCCTAAAAGAATCGTCGTTCCTATTGAAGAAAAATTAAAAGTCATCAGAAGAATTGAAGCAGGAGAGACAATTAAAGTTGTTGCACGAGATTATGGAGTAGGTGAGGTAACAGTCGGAGATTGGAAAAGAAACTGCACAAAAATAGAAGTGTGGTGTATAAATCAAGCCTCCTCGTCCTCAGGAAGAAAATCAATGAAAACTGGCGACTATGAAAAGGTTAACGAAGTTTTATTCATGTGGTTTAACCAACAGAGATCAAAAGGTGTGGCTCTGTCAGGTCCAATTTTACAACAGAAAGCGATAATGATTAGTAGGCAATTCCCAGAGACAGATCAGTCTACCGCCAGTTCTGGATGGCTTGACCGCTGAAAAAAATGGTACGGTGTACAACAACTGACTGTATGTGATGAAAAATTTTCTGCTGATGTGTCATCAATTGAGAAGTTTAAGCGGAACTTTAAAAAGCAAATCGAAGATTGTGGATACACATGTGATCAAATTTACAACTGCGACGAAAATCTCGCTGATGGCGATTGGCAAGTCTGCACGTCCAAGAGCTTTAAAAGACATCTCACCCAAAGCCCTACCAGTCTATTACAAAAGTCAGAAGAGCGCATGGATGGATGCGACCTTATTTACTAACTGGTTTGAAGAAGAGTTCATGCCATCTGCGACTAAATTTTTGAACAGAAACCGTCTTCCTATTAAAGCAATTTTGTTAATGGATAATGCCCCCTCTCATCCTGGAGAAGGACTTCATGTGGGCGAAATTGTTGTAATATTTTTTCCTCCAAATGTAACTAGCATAATGCAAAATGGATTAAGGCATCCTCGAAAACATTAAAAAGAATTATAGGCGTTTATATCTTGGAACATCTGTTAGAATACACAGAAAAGGAGGTTATTATCAATGGAATGAGAAAGGTTACACTGAAAAATGTTATTTACTGGGTAAGTCAAGTTTGGGATTCTGTGCGTACTACCACTATTCATAAATCTTGGTCAAAAGTTATTGATTTTGAGGACTATAATGGCAGTGAAGATGATACTCCATTAAATGAATTAGTTTTGAAATTGAGAAGCCATGGAGAAATGTCCTGTTCAAATTTTGACAGCGAGATAGAAGAAGAAGAAAAAAGTTGAATTAATGCAAAAATTAAAAGGTTGCGAAAATGTGACAAGAGAAGATGTTATTGAATGGATTACAGCAGATGATTTAGAAGAAGAAATGACTATTGAAGAAATAACGAATGTTTTTCAGGAAACCGAAAAATCAGATGACGATGACGACGACGAAGCGGCGATGAACAGTCTCCCACTAAGATCTCTCATCAAGATGGTTTTGCTTCTTTGGAAAAAGCTTTGAGGTATATCGAACAACAACCAGAGGCAACCCCAGCGGATTTGCTTCTTCTTAATAGATGGAGAAACATTGCAGCGAGAATTATTTTTTGAATGAATAAAAAACCAATCTGGATTATCCAAGTTTTCAGTTATCCGAGGAGGGAGCCCCCCCCCATGTTACCTCGGATAACCGGGGTGCTACTGTAATTTCTAAAAATATTTTTTCGGAAAACAATTTTTCCCCAACTATAGAGAAAAATACAAGTCTATTCAAAATCTCAAAATAGTGCAGCAAAAAAGGCCAAAATAACGATCAGATAGGCATTGTTTAGGTACAGCAATATTATGATTTTATCCTCTCTGGGGTATCCCCAGGAGTATTGTCCTGAATTTTGGACCTCGAAAACTTGTGCTCTTCTGTTTATAAACAATTTAAGTTTTCAAAACGCGTTTTTTCAGCTTCAAATGTGAATAACTGCGGTTATATAAGTCGGATCGAGACAAAAAAAAACCTAAACTCTTCGTAATGAAATTTCCAACAAATCTTCGTTGGTTTTAAATGGCTCAAGTGCATGAGTTATGTATCTGCAAAATTGAAAAATACGCAAAAAACTATTTTTTTTTTCATTTTATTGTACCGACTAAGTGAACTGATCGGCCGAAACTTTTAGAAAATGTGCCTTTTGTTATAGCAAAAATACTCTGAAATTTTGGTGCAAAAATATTGAACCCATTGGGCGGAATTAAATTTGTTATTTAAAATTTGAATCGCTCGCCATTTTATGCTATTTGATCCAAAATGGATCTTTTTTGTTTAAAATTTAGGTCTCGACGTCAGCTTTCCGAAGCTATTAAAAAGATTTTTTTTGTCATTTTAATCGTTTTTTTTACATTTGTTTATTAATAAAATAAAAACAAATGCGTTTTTCGGTCATTTTGAAAAAAGAAATTGTTAACGAAAATGATTTTTTTTTTAAAATACAGGTCTCGCGATTCTACTAAATGTGATATTTTTTTTTTAAATGACCGCAAAAACGCATTTTATTGCTCTTTCATTAATAAACAAATGTAAAAAAAACGGTTAAAATGACAAAAAAAAAATAAATTTTAATGGCATCGGAAAGCTGGTATCGAGACCTATGTTTTGAAAAAAAAATATCCATTTTGGACCAAATGGCATAAAATGGCGGGCAATTCAAATTTTAAATAACAAATTCAACTGTGCCCACTGGGTTCAATATTTTTGTACCAAAATTTCAGGGTATTTTTGCCCTAACAAAATGCATATTCTCTGAAAGTTTCAACCGGTCGGTTCACTTACTCGACCTGTACAGGGTGAGTCAATGACAGAGTAAAGTTCATTATCCATTTGTTTCGGGAATGACGAAAAAATGTTAAATACAATAGTTTTAGGGAATATTAAGGTGCACATTTTAAAATTATTTTTGAGTATACAGGGTACTTCAAAAAAGTGTGACAGATATAACATGTTTTTTTCTTAAGTGGAACATCCTATTTTTTAATTTATTTTATTTAAATTCTGTGTAAAGCGCCATTGTTTCTGAAGGTGGCAATACTCATAATTGGTACGAGCGTTCTATAGAAATGAAAAAAAAGATATATGTAAAGAAATTTGAGTCAGATGCTACAGGATGTTCAAAATAAATTTATACATTTCGTCTATTTTAAATTGAAAAATCTCAAATTTTTTAAATGGAACACCCTGTATATTTTTATTTTTTCTGATAGATTTTACAAAACCTTCAAACTTTTATTAAGTATGTAATATACCTATTTCTAAAAGTTTTCGATTTATTTTGAATTTTTCCATTTTTACCCTTGTTTTTAATACACTTACGCTATTGTGAAAACATAAACTAATAGTTAATAATAATTTTAAGAGTTTAACTTATCTAATGATTAATTATTATGACGTAATAAATGTTCAAAAATATGCCCATCTACTTGTATACACATGTTTAGTCGTTTTACTATATTTTCCTTCACTTTCCTTAGCATAAAGGGCGTTATTGTCCTGCACGCATCCTGTATCCTATTTTTCGTATCTACTGGTGTTGTCGGGATATTCACATAAACACGATCTTTAATGTAGCCCTATAAAATGGGGTCTGAATGAATCCATCCCTACCGATCCATTTTTGTGGGTAACGATCGTTTAAAAATTCCCGAACTTCCCGGTGGTAATGAGCAGGAGCTCCGTCTTACTGAATCCACATTTGTTCCCTTTCAAAGTTGTCAACTTCCTCAAGAAACTGGGGTAATTCGTTTTGCAAAAAATTTAGATATCTAGGCCCATTAAGCGATTTGCGAAAACAATATGGACCAATAATTTGAAAATTTAATATTCCACACCATACATTAAGCGACCAATGGTTTTGGTCTTGAACTTCCCGGACCCAAAATGGATTAACTGTTGAATAATAATGCATGTTATGGCTGTTAACTGCTCCATTACTGCGAAAAGTAGCTTCATCAGAAAACATTATTTTGGATAAAAAATTTGGATCGATCTCTACTGCTCCATTCATGGTGGTACAAAAGTTTATTCATCGTTCAAAATCACGGTCGTGAAGTTTCTGGTGTAGTCCCATATGAAAGGGATGATACTGCGATTAGCCGTAGATTTGAATGTGTTAGATAAGTCAGCTAGTTAACGGCTGCTGACCTGGGGATTATCTTCAACATGAAGTAAAATCTCCATTTCTATTTCCTCATTGGTAGCATTCTGGTTTACTACTTTCCGTTTCGTATACTCAACGCTACCACTATCATCAAACCGTTCCATTACGCACTGAAAACATTTTCTAGATAGTATACGTCTATTAGGGTACTTCGCTCCGTAAAGCCTTACTGCCAAAAGACAATTTTTTCCCGCCTTGCCCAGTATATACACCATATCAATTAATTCATTTTTAGGAAAATCCATGACTATTACCTTTATACGTCACTTACCACAACAATTTAAACTATTTTTACTAGCTTTGACAATGCCTACATTTTTGTTTTGTCTTGGCAATGTTATAGCGTAAGTGTATTTTAAAAACAAGGGTAAAAATTGAAAAATTCAAAATAAATCGAAAACTATTAGAAATAGGTATATGACATACTTAATAAAAGTTGGAGAGTTTTTTTAAAATCTATCAGAAAAAATAATAATATACAGGGTGTGCCATTTAAAAAATTTGAGATTTTTCAATTTAAAATAGTCGAAATGTGTAAATTTATTTTGAACAGCCTGTAGCATCTGATTCAAATTTCTTTACATATGTTTTTTTTTTTCATCTCTATAGAACGCTCGTACCAATTATGAGTATTCCACCTTCACAAACAATGGCGCTACTTGCAATTTTTTACAAAATTGAAAATTAGTATTTTTTTTTTTTTTTAAATTGAAATATTAGAAAAACTACTATGTTTAGGTATATAACATTATTAATAAAAAAAAGTCATAACATTTTACGTAGAATTTAAAAATAAATTAGAAAATAGGATTTTCCATTTAGAAAAATATATGTTATATCGGCCACACTTTTTTGAAGTACCCTATATACTCAAAAATAATTTTAAACTGTGCACCTTAACATTCCCTAAAACTATTGTATTTAACATTTTTTCACACTTTTTGGTCATTTTCGAAACAAATGAGATAATGAACTTTACTCTATCGTTGACACCATTTACAATAAAATGAACAAAAAAAACAGTTTTTTGCCTATTTTTTAAAATTTTGTATGTTATGTACGCACTTGACCGACTTAAAACCAACAAGAATTTTTTGGAAATTTCATTATGAAGAGTTTGTTTTTTTTCTTGTGTTGATCCGACTTATATACTCGTAACCGCACTTTAAGCTCAAAAAAACGCGTTTTGAAAACTTAAATTGTTTATAAACAAAAGAGAACAAGTTTTTCGAGGTCCAAAACTCAGGACAATACTCCTGATGATACCCCAGAGAGGATAAAATCATAATATTGCTGTATATAGACTGTGCAATTTCAAATGTTTTTTTACTACACTAAAAATATAACATTAGGTAAGGTACAGTTTATTATTCAAACTGAAAGATAGTAAAAGCGCAAAAATAGGTATGCACAGTGTGGTAATTAATGGTATGCACTGGTACTGGTAAAAATTAAAAGAAATAATGTTTTCACTTTTTTTCAAAATTTTGTTCTCCTAATTCTGTACATTTTTTATAACGATTTGATAGTTGAATTTTTTTAACTTAGTTTGGGGGATTGCCACAAAGTACGTCTAGAAACCTTTAGAAAGACGTCCTTCCTTATTCTAAAATCATTAAAAAAATATAAAAAATACACATAGATAACATGGGCGTAACCAGCCTCTGAGCTGAGAGGGGGGTAACTCAACTCAACTCAAAATTCCGTTACAGTTTTTTGTTTTTTATTATTATATTTTTTTAGGCTTTGAAGGATCGGGGTGGGGGGGCAGCTGCAGTCCCCTGCCCTCCATCTGGCTACGTCCTTGATAGACAATTTGTTCCTTATTCAGTATGATGTAGTCTATACCCCTTGAGACATTTTAACTAGTGCTTATACAGCTTCGCGTCTTGTACGTTTTATAAGGTTTTAAACAACATACTCACAGAACTATCTCCAGAGGTATCACACTTGTCAAACTCAAGGTGGAATAAATTGTCTGAGTATGTTTTTAATTTTATTAATGATTTTCCATCTATTCCAGAATTGTCAATCAAATACGAAGAAGCAAGTGAGGAAACACAGTATTGGATTTATGAAAGGTTTGTGAACGATGGAAGCATTATTTTCAATGAAACTTCTTGTACAAAAATGTTACGACCAACGACAGGATATATTTATATGTTTTATCGACTATCAACGGGCATTTGACAACATAAGGCATGACTTTCTGATGCAGCAGCTTCATGAGATTGGCATAGAAGATAAGGATATACGAATAATAAGACAACTCAGAAATCAATCTGGTGAGATCAAAAATTAATAAGGACATTTCGACAAAACCTTTCAGTGCCTTAACAGGTGTTAGGCAGGGGTGCATATTGTTGCCAGTATTATTTAATATGTACGTAGAGAAAATATTTTAACTTACTCTAAAAGATGAATGCAGAGGGATAAAAGTTAATGTAATATAAATATATATATATAAATAATATTCCGTATGCAGACGATACCGCATGGAAGATATGCAAATTCTAATCAATAAGCTGAATGATATTGGCAAAGAGTATGGTCTGCGCATAAATATTGAGAAAACCAAAATGATGGTGACTAGAAGACATCCCCAAGAGGATGCATCTCTCTTTATAAAGGATCAAAAGATGGGACGGTTACTAAATTCAAATATCTTAGCTTTGTTGCCAACGAACGATGGGATTGTGATGGGTATGTTAAACTGCGGATTGACATGATAAAGGATGCCTTTCTAAAGTTGATAAACATGCTACTTCAAAGACAATTGCCACTCCCCCTGCGCCTACGAGTAATAAAATGCTATGTCTGGCGGGCTCCTCTTATATGGCGTAGAGGCATGGTCTTTAAAAGTGTGATCATTGAATCGTATCGAAGCTTCGAGCTATGGATACTGTGATGTTTGCTAAGAATTTCTTGGACATAACACCTAACCACCGAAGAAGTGCTTCAAAGAGCCGGGGTGGAGAGGCAACTACTTAATATCGTAAAACAAAGAAAGGTGTCTTATTTGGGACATATACTAAGAGGTGACTGCTACTCGATTCGGCAGAAAGCAGCACTCGTAGCTCCGGAATATCAGGGACTGGTGTGGAGTTCCAAAGGCAACCTCAATATAAACTAAAGAAATGGTACAGAGACCCTGACGTATGTATGTGAATACATGGAACATGAAGAAGAAGAAGAATGATTTTCCAGTAAGGGTAGCTTACACCCATACTAAGGGTTGGAAACGAACTTGCATAACTACTATTTAAAATGCCTCAAGCTTATAAAAAATTTAAGATGGAATTAATTCTCTATATATTTTTTGACTTTTTTAATGATTTTTAGAATAGGGGTGGTTAATATCCTTATCAGAGGTTTAAAACTCTAATTATATAAACGCTAGTCTCAGGTATACAGTCTATCAAGCTTAGGGTGAGAGAAATATGTACGTAATATAAATAAAATGTAAATAAAACTCACAACACGTACACATTCATTATTATCTGGGTATGGAACTCTAGGTGTGAATTATTAAAATATTTCGTTTATTATTATAACCCAATTAAGTTCACAATTACTTGTCAACTTAAATTTAGGGGCTCTAAAAAAGTCGTTCTCAATTTGTTAAAGCATTTAAGCGAGAAATACGAGCCACCTACCTACATGATAGAGATAATATCTTGAAAACTTGTTTGTATACGTATACCAACCAGATAATTATTATTTTGAAAGGTTAAAATAAACAAGGGTCTAACTAACTTAGCTTTTTGATGAATTGGTTTTTTTATGTTGTAAACAATCTTAAAAATCTGTTGAAAACCTCAGTAGAAGGCTAATTGGGAATATTTGAATGAATGATATCGAGTTTGAAACATCTTTCGATTTTGTATAAAGTCTAATTTCTATGTGTTTATGTTATTTCCTAGGGTCTTCTCTTGGTTTCCTCAAGCTGATTTTTCTAGAGATTCCATCTTTCTAGGTATTTTTTGATCACCTAGGTATCCTTTTATTTGGTGGTACTCATTTCTTAAGTCTTTCAGGCAATCTTACTTCCTCCATTCTAGTTGCTTTGATTCCATTTTTTTATAGCTATAGCACACGTGGTGGCAGCGGATATAACTCCTCTGCGATCCCGGCAGGGGACAGATATACTTCAGGGACGCGACCTTGCCAACGGCAACCTTGGTCTCCTCCCACCTCCTAATATGGGGAGGACATCAGGTCCTAAAAACATGAATCCTTTACCATAAACCATTCTTCCAAGTTTCTTATCCCTTGTCAACACGTTTGGCCGGCGCGACAAGGAAATGGCTAAAAACTCGAAATTAAAAACAAATATATCGAATTTCCAAAACGTAGTACCCCGGGCGAGTCGAGGAAACTCAGAAACTAACATTGCTCTTGCAGTCAGTCCCATAGATTCTGTGGGGGACAAAAATTCGAAAATAAAACAGTCGTATACATAGACAACCCAAAAGAATAGAATGGTACATAGCAACTTATAACGCAAGAACTTTAGGATCCGAAGAAAAAATAATCGAATTGGAAGAAGAACTGAAAAATATAAAATGGACAGTGTTGGGCTTAGCGGAACTAAGAAGAACAGGAGAGCCTTGTGTGTGTGTGGTCATAAAGTTTCTATAAAGGCAATGAAAGTGCGAAAATTGGAGGAGTCGGTCTACTTATACATAGAAGAATAGCAGAAAATGTTGTTCACTTCAAAGCCATATCGGAAAAAAGTGATTTCAGTAGACATGCAGATGAACAGAAGATGCAAAGATCATTCAGGTATATGCACTGATATCAGACAGCGAGGAAGAAGAAATCGACCAATTCCACGAAGATATAAACAAAGCATTGGCACATCATAAAACAAGATATGCCATAATAATCGGCGACTTCAACACCAAAATAGGGAAACCAATGAATACAAATGAGAAGAGTGTCGGTAAGTTTAGTTTGGGTACGAGATACAGCAGAGGAGAAATATTATCAAATTTTGTAAACGACAATAACTTGTACGTTATGAACACATTTTTCCAAAAGCCAGAACATAGACGATGGACATGGCAAAGCCAAGATGGTACAACAAGAAACGAAATTGATTATGTGTTATCAAATGATAAGAATATTGTAACTGACACGACAGTCCTGAATACGATAAGCATTGGCAGTGACCATCGGATGCTCAGAGCAAAAATATGAATAAATCTAAAGCAGGAGAGACGTAGATTTATAACGCATACAAAGATAAAGCCACCAACATGAATAATAAAGCAAGACACAGACGAATATCGACAAGGACTGGAAAATCATATAAAACACATAAACTACCAAACTAACTGATGAATGAACTAAACGCACAAGTAACCAACAGCGTACTTAAGACAAAAAAATACAAAAATTAAGTAAAGGGACACAAAATCTCATGAAATAGAGACGACAATTAAGAAAAGATCCTACAAACTGCAGACTAGAATTGGTAGGACTAGACAAAAAAATAGAGAAAAAGATCAGAGACGGTATCAGACAGAACAGAAACTCGAAAATAGAAGAAACTTTGAAAGAGGGGAAAAGTTTGAAACACCTAAACAAACAAATGAATGCAGGGAAACATTAAATAATAAAACTTGTAAATAACGATAACCAAGAGATCGCACAAATCAAAGAGATAAAGGAAGCTACAGAGAAATATTATCAAACACTATTTGACACGAAAATATGGCCACCGCCCGGGAAAGAATAAGGAAATAGAGTGATAGTAAGAAATGTGGGATCTGACGAAATTTCCGATGTAGCTAATGAAATAATGAATTGCCTACAACATATGCACAACAACAAAAACCAAGGGATGAAGAATAAACTACAGAAATGATAAAGTATCAATAATACAATCTCTTCAAGCTTAACAGGTGCCTCACAGAAAGTAAAATACCAACACCTTGGATAAACGCCTTGATTCTGCTTATATTTAAAAAGGGAAACAAATTTAAATTAAAGAATTACAGACCTAACAGCCTGTTATCGGTACTATACAAAATCCTCACTAAAATCATAACATATAGACTAACGAACAAATTATACAGTTATCGACCATGTGAACAAGTGGGATTTAGACGTGGACACACCATTTTGGACCATCTTGAAACAATTAGATTACTAATGGAAAAAACAAATGAATATAAGGTCACCTTGTAGATAGCAATGGTTGACTACGAAAAAGCATTTGATTCGGTAGAGATATGGGCAGTCCATAACGCCTTAAGTAAGAGCAGAGTCGATGAAATGTACACAACTCTTTTTGAATACATATATAAAAATGCCATATCACAAATAATGCTTGAAGAAAAAATAAATAAAATCAAAATTAAAAGAGGAATTAGACAAGGCGACTCGATATCCTCAAAGCTGTTCACTTTGACTTTAGAAGACATGTTCAAATCGCTAAAGTGGGAAAATAAAGGAATACTAATGGACGGTGAACGATTAAATCACTTAAGATTCGCAGATGATATCACTCTGATCGGCAACACAAAAGAAGAATCACAGTCTAGTCGAGGTCTAAAAATAAAATTTACCAAAACCAAATATTTGAACAACGGAAGTGAAGATAACAGCCAGAAACTGTTAATAGAAGGTGAAAGAATAGGAAAGGTACAAATATTCATATATTTAAGACAAAAAATCGAAAAAATAATTTAGAGGCTGACTTGGATAGAAGAGACTCGTTAGCTTGGTCTGCGTTCGGAAGGTAACAATCTACATTTAAATTGGACTTCCCGAATACAATAAAAGCCAGAGTATTCGATCATTATGTACAGGGTGAGTCAACGATAGAGTAAAGTTCATTATTTCATTTGCTTAGGGAACGAAGAAAAAAATGTTAAATACAATAGTTTTAGGGAATATTAAGGTGCACAGTTTAAAATTATTTTTGAGTATACAGGGTACTTCAAAAAAGTGTGGCCGATATAATATATGTTTTTTTAAATGTAACATCCTATTTTCTAATTTATTTTTAAGTTATGCGTAACATTTTATAACTTTTTTATTAATAATGTTATATACCTAAATCTAGTAGTTTTTCTAGTATTTAAATTAAAAAAAAATACTAGTTTTCAGTTTTGTAAAAAATTGCCATTGTTTCTGAAGGTGGAATACTCATAATTGGTACGAGCGTTGTATAGAGATGAAAAAAAAGATACTCGTATATGTAAAGAAATTTGAGTTGGATGCTACAGGGTGTTGTTTAAATGGCACACCCTGTATATTGTTATTTTTTCTGATAGATTTTACAAAACTCTCCAACTTTTATTAAGTATGTCATATACCGATTTCTAATAGTAACTCCACAAAAAGAAGTCTGAAGGTGTTAAGTCACATGATCGAGGGGGCCGCTGAATGAATCCATCCCTACCGATCGATTTTTGTGGGTAACGATCGTTTAAAAATTCCCGAACTTCCCGGTGGTAATGAGCAGGAGCTCCATCTTGTTGAATCCACATTTGTTACTCGTCGTTCAAAATCACGGTCTTGAAATTCTTGGTGTAGTTCCATATGAAAGGGATGGTATTTTCTCGAGGTGCGATTAGCCGTAGATTGGGATGTGTCAGATAAGTCAACTAGTTGACGGCTGCTGACCTGGGGATTACCTTCAACATGAAGTAAAATCTCCATTTCTTTTTCCTCATTAGTAGCATTCTGGCTTACTACTTTCCGTTTCGTATACTCAACGCTACTATTACCACCAAACCGTTCCATTAAGCACTGAAAATATTTTCTAGACCGTATACGTCTATTAGGGTACTTCGCTCCATAAAGCCTGCCTGCCAAAAGACAATTTTTTCCCGCCTTGCCCAGTATTAATTCATTTTTAGGAAAATCCATAACTATTACCTTTGTACATCACTTACAACAACAAATTAAATTTTTTATTTTTACTTGCTTAATAGACACGTCAAAATTTGACAATGCCTACATTTTTGTTTTGTCTTGGCAACTATGATGTTATAGCGTAAGTGTATTAAAAACAACGGTAAAAATTGAAAAATTCAAAATAAATCGAAAACTATTAGAAATAGGTATATAACATACTTAATAAAAGTTGGAGGGTTTTATAAAATCTATCAGAAAAAAATAATAATATACAGGGTGTGCTATTTAAAAATTTGAGATTTTTCAATTTAAAATAGTCGAAATGCATAAATTTATTTTGAACACCCTGTACCATCTAACTCAAATTTCTTTACATATATCTTTTTTTCATCTATATAGAACGCTAGTACCAATTATGAGTATGCCACCTTCAAAAACAATGGCGCTACTGGTAACTTTTTACAAAATTAAAAACTAGTATTTTTTTAAAAAATTGAAATATTAGAAAAACTACCAGGTTTAGGTATATAACATTATTAATAAAAAAGTTATAAAATTTTACGCAGAATTTAAAAATAAATTAGAAGATAGTATGTTCTATTTAAAAAAAAAACATATGTTATATCGGCCACATTTTTTTGAAGTACCCTGTATACACAAAAATAATGTTAAACTGTGCATCTTAACATTCCCTAAAACTATTGTATTTAACATTTTTTCGTCATTTCCGAAACAAATGAGATAATGAACTTTACTCTAATGTTGACTCACCCTGTACTGCCGGTTTTAATATATGGCACTGAAATGTGGGTTTTAGATAAAAGTATAATAAATAAACTCCAGTTAACCCAAAGAGCAATGTAGAGGAGAATGCTAAATATTAGACTTCAACATCGTACTCCAAACAATAAGATACGAAGAAGATCAAATGTGACAAATCTAATACAACGAATATGTATCGGGTCTTCCATTAAGGACTTGACAACTTTTTTTTTAAATAAAACGCAACCCATTTGAGACATTTCGAAAATTTTACTATCGGCTTGAAGTACAATCAGGTTTAACATATGTATGGAATTCGACTTCATTCATATGTCCACCACGGGCACGTTTGCAGCGGTCGATTCGTTGAACCCAATTTTCGATGACTCGGCCACACATTTCGACGGAAACAGCCGCTATCTCTCTTTCAATATTGGCTCTGAGCTCCTCTAACGACGCAAGCTTGTTAGCATAGACCAATGATTTAACGTACCCCCATAAAAAGAAGTCTAGAGGTGTTAAATCACACGATCTAGGCGGCCATTCGACGGGACCATTTCTCGATATAACATGTTCACCGAATTTAGATTGCACTAAGTCGATTGTTACACCCGCTGTGTGGCTTGTGGCGCCGTCTTGTTGAAACCACATATCATTAATGTCTAGCCCATGCAATTGATCAAAGAAATAACGTTGCAACATGCCTCTATAGCGATCTCCATTGACTGTAACGTGACTTTTATTTTCATCAACGAAAAAGAACGGCCCAATGACACCACCGGCATGAAAACCGCACCAAACAGTAATTTTTTGTGGATGAAGTGATGTTTCTTCAAGCACATAAGGGTTTTCACCTGACCAATAACGCATATTCTGTTTGTTGACGAAGCCGTTTATCCAAAAATGCGCTTCATCACTAAAGATGATTTTGCGATGAAATTGGTGATCTTCTTCCAACATTTCTAGAGTTCTTGAGTTAACTTTAACTTATAAGGGTGCAGGCCAAGATCCTTTCGCAAAATTCGCCATAGTGTGGTCTGAGCGATGCCCAATTCTTGAGAACGCCGTGAAATCGACCGTTTTGGTTCGTTTGAGATGGACGCTTGAACGGCAGCAATATTCTGGCCACTTCGACCAACCCGTTGTCTCACTGGCACGGGAACATCCAGCAGCGAATCTGTTAACTCAAATTTTTTCACTAGACTATGAATTGCTTGTCTACTGGGATGAGAATTACGACCAAAAATTGGCGTTAACGCTCTTAAAGTTGCAGTCACGGACTCCAAATTTTGGTAGTAAATTTTAATTATTTGTAAACGTTGTTCGTTCGTGTACTTCACCATGATGAAAATGTTGACTTTACTGAATGTTTTGACGTTGACAGTTCGGTGATTGGCTTAAGGGTGCGTTCACAGTGAAATTTCAAAGTTGTCAAGTCCCAAATGGAAGACCTTTATATTAAGGTGCAATTGGGCGGGGCATATCGCAAGTCTTAGTGAAAACAGATAGATACACCGTATAGTTGAATGGAAGCCTAGAGAACACAAAAGATGCTTAGGTAGACCACAAACAAGTTGGACGGACGACATAAAAAGATTAGCGGGATACAATTGGATGCAAAAAGCAAACAACAAAGCTCATTGGAGACAACTTGGAGAGGCTTACATCCGACTATGGATGGAATAAGCTAATGATGATGATGATGATATTTAATGTTACTGTATATTTCTTATTTTATAATTAAAATCTCAGATATACATAACCAAATTAGTCAATTACCTCGCCTTTCTTAATCCATAATTATATTAATAGAGCAACTAGTTAATATAAATATTTAAGCAATTAAATAAAAACAATTTGTTAACAGGTTTTCGTGCCAATAGTAATTAGAAACGTTTCGAGTTTCGTAATCGCCTTTTAGAATGGATAAACGAATTTTTAAAAAGATCATTATTAGAGTCTACGTTTAAGATACTAGAGAGCTAATAGACAATCATAAATTACGTTAAAAGGACCCGTTAAGTTCAATTTTAAAGGGATGTAAATGTCTCTGAAAAGACAGTGTAGAATTATCGTTAACCTTCGAGGGTATTTCTTTTACGCCATAAAAATGAGGTCCTATAAAAATAAAACTGTTGTCAAATTATTGTCGTTTTTCTAAGTGATTCAACGGAATTCTCGCTCGTTGTGTTTTTAGTGTTCCGTATGGAACACAATTTTCTCCGAAACTATTTGACAAAGAAAGTTGAAATTTGGCCCTAATATAGGAATTGATTGCCCCATCAGAGCTGTGTAGTTTTGAAAGTTAAATTTTGTTTGTTAGTTTGGAAGGTGAATCCTAAGTGAAAAAAAAAAAAATTATTAGGTCATCGGGTACGGTATTGCCAAAAATCGCTGTCCTCCCTTATCTCGAAAAGTACTGATAAAAAATTTTTGAATAAATTCTGGAATATTTTCCACGGGGTGTAGATTAAACGAAAATCACCCTTTACTTTATCTGGTACATAAAAAAACAAAAATGTCAAGGTCATCAGTTTCCAACAAAGATCGGAAACAAACTTTGTTAAAAAACTCATTTGAGGTGTGTTTTGTAAAGTCATTGATCATTTTATACCTCCGTAACAAAAATTTTTACTTTAAAAGCAATCTACGTACTGCGATTTTTTTTTCAGAAATATCAGTGAATGTAATTTGGAGCATCTTGCAGTGATAAAAGCTCTCAGTAAGCAAATAAATAAACCAAAAGTTACTCATTAATGTTCCAGACGAACGGTAGCGACGGCTCATTCATTTCAAGTAAGATTATGATCTGAACAGTTTCGATGAGGCTGAGGCCTGTTAAAGAAGTTGAAGCATCTAAAACTACAGTTTTCAAGATTGTGTTGCTGTTGCACCATAACCGCAGGTTACAGAAGATTCGCACCATACCTTACATCATACCTTACAGCCATGACTTACTGCTCTGCGACATCCTGAAGCCCTGAGATGAGGAGTTGAAAGCAGCTCTAGCGTCGTGTTTTCAGGTGCATATAAAACAATTTTTTCTTGGATGGAATGAAACAAGTCAAGAAACGCTGAACTAATTGCATTAGTGTAGGCGGAGTGTATTTTTTTTTATTTCTGCGAGTTTTCTTTCATAGCCAAATAAATAACAGAATTTTAGACAACTTCAAGGAGAGTATATATTATATTATTCAAGGTTTCAGATATTTATTTATTGTTTGTTGTTTAAGAATTTTTATTCTCTTTTGGGGATTTTAGCCATTTCCTTGTTGAGCCGGCTAAACGTGTTGACAATGGGTACGAAAGTTGGAAGGATGATATGTGGTGAAGGATTAATGTTTCTAAGACTTGATGTTCCCCTCTATTATGGGGTGAGAGGAGACCAAGGCTGGCGTTGACAGAGTCGCGTCCCTGAAATATATCTGTTCTCTGCAGAGATCGCAGAAGAGTATAAATCCGCTACCAAGATGGACGGACGACATAAAAAAAGATTAGCGGGACACGATTAGATGCAAAAAGCAAACAACAGAGTTCATTGGAGACAACTTTGGAAGGCTTACATCCGACTATGGATGGAAGAAGCTAATGATGGTGATGATAATGATTCTATTTTACCAATTATACAGGGTAAATCATGTTTTAATAAAAATAGTCAATAAATGACATAAATACGGACGGAAGAAGGATAGAGGAGGAGAACAAACCTGGAGGTTTATGCACTCTATAGGGAATCAAGAATAACAACATATGTGAAGACACAGCATCTGAGATGGCTGGGACATATACAGTGGATACCGAAAGAAAGAATGCCGAAGATAGAAGTACATAGAAAGCCTATCGGAAGAAGACGGAGAGGAAGACCGAAGACGGTGGAAAGGGATCTTAGGAGTATGGGTGTCGGCGAGTGGAAGTGGGAGGCAATGGAGAGAACCCGGTAGAGAGCATTTCTGTGCAATTTTGAACATCACTGTGGTATGTGTAAATGAGGCCCGAGGTCTACAAGGCCTGTAACGCTGTTTAATAATAAAAAAATGACATAAATGGAAGTACAAAAGTTAGTTCAGGTTAGGGTATACACCCAAATCATATAAAACTTATCCCTTGGAATAGTTGAGTATAACCATTATAAAAACATAATAGATACTTTTCTACTGTTTTGAATTCGATATGAGAACAGAGAACTAAGAAATGAGCACGAAACCGGGAATTTTTGAAAAATCTCTTGTCATGAAAAGTCACATTTTTTGAGACACAATGTTCTTTTTCTCAGCTGTCAGTAGATATAGTTACGATTTATTTTTTGTAATTAAAGTCATGTCCCGAAAAAAAAAAATATCCGAAGGAAAAAAATTGAGACGCATTTTGACACTTTAGTTTTTTTGAAGCTGTAAATAGACAAAGCAAAAATTTTAAAAATCTACCACGCTTAGATTTCTCCCTAATAATCGAGAAATAGCTAGAAAAAAGAAGTTGAAAATCGGAGCCGAAGGAACATTATGTGCAAACAAACACAGATTTCCACATCCCTGTTACACTCATGTTTCCTAGGTTACCACGAGCTTGAAAATTAAAAGTCCCGTTTAAAACCGTGTGACAAAAGATAGTTGTCGATAACCTAACATATTAAAATATAGAAGCAATAGACAAGACGACGTGAAGGGAATAAAATCTCTGCTAATACTGGACGACCCCTCTAAATTTTTTTTTAACTGTCACTGATAAAGTTTGCCGCACGACGCGTTTTATTAGCCAAAAATATTATTAATTCCAGCGGAAAATTTAGAATTCTCCAACGACTCCTCTTCTTAAAAAGGTTGAGGCATTAAACGTAAAATATGAAAACTATTTTGTATAGATTTACTTCGATAGATTAATTAGTTTAGAAATTTTCTATGAAAATTTAAGGTCTTTAGGAAACTTATTTAAATAAAAATTGAAATTAACAATACCAATAGTCTTATGGAGAATACGTCAATTTGATATGAAAATGGCACATTTTTTGTTATAAACAAATGAAAAAAAAGTGCCATCAATAGGAAATTTAACTATGTTAGACATTGAAATTTCGCGATTATTTTAAAAAAAATTCAAATTTAATTAGGAAGCTTTAACTGAAAAATAACAATTATTGGAGGTATTTGTGAATGATTATCTTTTATCTCTGAAATAGCGGCAACGTTGCATTGAGTAGTAATGGTGGGAAATTTAAATATTTTAAATTGTATAGTACAAGTTTATATAATTAAAACATAGGGTGCAAGTAAATAATATTAAGTTTAACTACGAGGCTGGTTTGAAAAGTCCGTGCAAAGTCCGAGAGATGGCACCACCGGCGCGTATCGAGGTCATGTCTCTTGAATGAACGCACACCAAGTTTCAGCCATATTGGTCTATTTCTTTGTGTTTGGCATTCGTGTGAATCAAGGAAGTCGAGTGATTTTCAAGAAATGGACGAAAAAGAATTTCGTGTGGTGATTAAACATTACTTTATGAAAGGCAAAACGCCTCAGGAGACTAAAGAGAAGCTTGATAAACATTATGGTGACTCTGCACCTTCGATTAGAACAGTTTATAAGTGGTTTCAAAATTTTCGGACTGGCCATATGGGCACAAGTGACGCTGAACGTTCTGGACGGCCTGTGGAGGTTACCACTCCAGAAATCATTGATCAAATCCATGATATGGTGATGGATGACAGAAAAGTTAAGGTGCGTGAGATTGCTAGTGCTGTGGGCAACTCGACTGAACGGGTACATAATATTTTGCATAAACATTTGGACATGAGAAAGCTATCCGCAAGATGGGTGCCGCGATTGCTCACGCTTGACCAAAAACGGAATCGTGTGAAGTGTTGCAAGGATGGTTTGCAGCTGTTCCAGAAGAATCCGGAGGACTTTAAACGTCGTTTCGTCACTGTGGATGAAACATGGATACATTACTATACTCCTGAGACCAAACAACAATCTAAACAATGGGTTACCAAGGGGGAATCTGCACCAAATAAGGCGAAGACCGTTCCTTCGGCCGGAAAGGTTATGGCGAATGTCTTTTGGGATTCGCAAGGGATAATCCTCATCGACTATCTGGAAAAGGGTAAAACTATTACAGGTGAATATTATTCATCGTTATTGGACCGTTTGAAAACCGAGCTGCAAGAGAAACGCCCGCGATTGGCCCACAAGAAAGTCCTTTTCCATCACGACAACGCACCAGCACACACCTCAGCAGGTGTGGTCGCAAAATTAATGGAAATAGGATTCCAATTCGTTTCACATCCCCCCTATTCTCCAGACTTGGCTCCCTCGGACTACTATTTGTTCCCCAAGAAATGGCTGGCGGGACAAAGATTTTATTCAAACGAGGAGGTGATTGCAGACACTAATGGATATTTTGCAGACTTGGACAAATCCTATTATTCAGAAGGGATCAACAAACTAGAACATCGTTGGACAAAGTGTATAAGCCTAAAAGGAGACTATGTCGAAAAATAAAAAAGGTTTACCCCAAACACATAAGTAGTTTTTCTTTTTGCACGGACTTTTCAAACCAGCCTCGTAATAGTAGATTTGCAATGGGTATTAGTTTTTATATATACATAAAATAAAAATAAATAATTAAAGCGTTTGTTTTAATTATTTAATTAATTTACTTGTTTAACTTATAATTACCTAGTGCAGCTTCAGTGTTAACATTATAATGTTCCTTATTGGCCTTCCATATATATGTACTGTCTGTTGATACTGTGTTATACGTTAGACATTTATCACACTTTATGGTTAATAATGACGCTAGATCACAACGTTTTTCATTAGTAAAATAACATAATAAAAGCCTTTCATTACATGAAGAACATTTTAAGTTTTCTCCAAGTGATCGCATGTCAACAATTCGACGACCAATGTCGCAGAGGTTAGGAGACTTACTTGATTTTCTATTCCATTTATCAACACTTTGTTGGCTTAATCTTTGATTGTATACAGCCTCAGTAACAAGTTTTCGCTTCCACATAATTTTTTTTTACCATTTTTATCAATATTTGTTGATTTTTTATTATTATCCTTTTTTTTTTACTTGTTTACAACAGCTGATCACAATAACCATAAAATTAAATATATCTATATACGAGGCTGGTTTGAAAAGTCCGTGCAAAAATAAAAACTACTTATGTGTTTGGGGTAAACCTTTTTTATTTTTCGACATAGTCTCCTTTTAGGCTTATACACTTCGTCCAACGATGTTCTAGTTTGTTGATTCCTTCCGAATAATAGGATTTGTCCAAGTCTGCAAAATATCCATTAGTGTCTGCAATCACCTCCTCGTTTGAATAAAATCTTTGTCCCGCCAGCCATTTCTTCAAATTGGGGAACAAATAGTAGTCCGAGGGAGCCAAGTCTGGAGAATAGGGGGGATGTGAAACGAGTTGGAATCCTATTTCCAATAATTTTGCGACCACAACTGCTGAGGTGTGTGCTGGTGCGTTGTCGTGATGGAAAAGGACTTTCTTGTGGGCCAATCGTGGGCGTTTTTCTTGCAGCTCGGTTTTCAAACGGTCCAATAACGATGAATAATATTCACCTGTAATAGTTTTACCCTTTTCCAGATAGTCGATGAGGATTATCCCTTGCGAATCCCAAAAAACAGTCGCCATAACCTTTCCGGCCGAAGGAACGGTCTTCGCCTTTTTTGGTGCAGATTCCCCCTTTGTAACCCATTGTTTAGATTGTTGTTTGGTCTCAGGAGTATAGTAATGTATCCATGTTTCATCCACAGTGACGAAACGACGCTTAAAGTCCTCCGGATTCTTCTGGGACAGCTGCAAACCATCCTTGCAACACTTCATACGATTCCGTTTTTGGTCAAGCGTGAGCAATCGCGGCACCCATCTTGCGGATAGCTTTCTCATGTCCAAATGTTTATGCAAAATATTATGTACCCGTTCAGTCGAGATGCCCACAGCACTAGCAATCTCACTCACCTTAACTCTTCTGTTATCCATCACCATATCTTGGATTTGATCAATGATTTCTGGAGTCGTAACCTCCACAGGCCGTCCAGAACGTTCAGCGTCACTTGTGCCCATATGGCCAGTCCGAAAATTTTGAAACCACTTATAAACTGTTCTAATCGAAGGTGCAGAGTCACCATAATGTTTATCAAGCTTCTCTTTAGTCTCCTGAGGCGTTTTGCCTTTCATAAAGTAATGTTTAATCACCATACGAAATTCTTTTTGTCCATTTCTTGAAAATCACTCGACTTCCTTGATTCACACGAATGCCAAACACAAAGAAATAGACCAATATGGCTGAAACTTGGTGTGCGTTCATTCAAGAGATGCTACTAACTAAACATGACCTCGATATGCGCCGGTGGTGCCATCTCTCGGACTTTGCACGGACTTTTCAAACCAGCCTCGTATAAGCATATCAGTAGAGCCAAGAGTAAACTACGTTACATCCTTGCCGCTTCGAGACACCGGAATTTTAAGATTTTTAATTATCTTTTTTATTGATTACCTACATAATATAATAATCATCGTTAATTTTATAAAAAATTATTTAATACAAAGCATTTCTAAATGACAACATTCAAAACTTTTGGTTGGGACTATCCCACCTCAACCTCCTTAAGCAAATGCCGTGTTACTTATTAATAAATTACAATATAGCAATAAAGGTGTTGTGTCATAGTAAAATATAGTTTATCTCTAAAGAAAAAAAAATAAATATAAAGAGAATAATGAACTCATCGCATTATGTGTGCTATCTTTATTAACCTAATAAAAAACTACCATCATTTCAATTTAAGTGAGTAACTTATAAATCCAAAAAGTCAATTAACTTAATCAGATCGAAGATAAAGATCTCTATCGAGCACCATTTTTGCATAATATAATTTTTTAGCGGATTTAATTGCTCTCCTTCGGTGTTAACAAAGATGTAAGAAAAATTTTAATTGGGTATTGTAATTATTTATTCTCATAGGAACGGTATTAAATGAATCTTATTTTTTCATTAATATATTACCGTTAAATGTGCGAAGATATGATGATTTTATTGATATATTAAGTCTGAAATCAAATATATTACACAGTTATACTAAAAAAAATTGTCTGTCTTGTGAAACACGCGTTACTTAAGTATTTGAATCAAAAAAATCATAAAAAAGACATCCACCGTGAGGTTTTTTCAACAAACATATTTAAAGTTACCAGAAAACTATTAAATTAAAAAAAATAAATTCCAATAAATAATGTAAAACTGTATAATCATTAAAATTATTTCGGACATCTTGTTGTTCTGTGTTGTTCTGAATCTACCACCTTTAACTAAGTTACGTAGCAAAATGCTGTTTAAAATAAATATGTGCAACCACTAAATTAAAAAACTGTTTTTAATTCTGATTAATATTGAACAAAACTATTATTTATTGGGCGTTAATTTGGAAGCAAATATGTCCTGGCATGAACATGTTGTAGGCATAGCAAGGAGGGCTTCTCAAAAGTTGGGAATATTATTTCGAACCAGAAAACTGTACCCTCAACAACAACCGTTAATTCTTTGCAAAACTCAAATTCGACGAACTATGGAATACTGCTCCCATGTTTCGGGCTCCGCTTCCAAACATACACTGCATTTATTGGATTCTATTCAGAGAAGAGCTGTTCGTCTGAATGGAGACCCGGAACTGACCGGCGGCCTTGATTCGCTGGAACATCGAAGATCGGTTGGCGAACTGAGCCTATTTTACAAGTATTTTCATGGAAAGTGTTCGAAGGATGTAGCCCGCTTCATTCCTTCCAGAGCAGTGCATGTTAGAAATACAAGTCGCGCTAATGCTTCACATCCGTATGAGGTTCAGCTTGTAACTCCTCGTAAAATGCTTTTCAAGCGATCTTTTATATGGAGAACATCATTCCTTTGGAATAATTTGCCCAGGACTGCGTTTCCCGCCGAGTGCAAGCAGCGATTCAAGAACAACGTGAGTCGCTTTTTTCGCATACATGTCGCTCCTGTAGCGCTTTAAGGACTTCCCTGCAGCACGTGTCCTAGACCCATAAAAAAAAGAAAAATTTCATTGCATTTATTTACTTAAAAGAGTATTTTAACAACTATATAGCACCCTTGTAAGTGAAAAAGCGAGTTTTTTTGTTGAAACTGAACATAAAACTTTATTTATATTATACAGGATTAAGAACTTCAAAAAAAACACTGGAAATAATAGTTTTGTTCAAAATTACTAAAAATTAAAAACAATTTTTTAATTTAGCTATTGCACATATTTATTTTAAACACCATTTTGCTACGTAGCTTAGTTACAGGTGATGTATGCGTGTTTTTTGTTAAATATGAACACTAAAATCTAATATTTTTAAGTTTTTATAACACTTGTAGATTCAGAACATTTAAAGATGTCCGAAATAATAGTTTTATACCATAATTTTAATGATTATACAGTTTTACAATATTTATTAAAATGTATTTTTTTCAATTTAACAGTTTTCTGGCAACTTTAAGTGTGTTTTATTTATGAACCAACACGGATCCCTGATCGAGACGGAGAGTTCGCCAGTCTTCTTGATCTGTTTTTAACCACCAATCCGGAGATTTACACGGTCAGCGTAAATCCGCCGTTAGGTTCTTCCGACCATAGACTACTTTCGACATCGAGTATTCTACCAATCAGTGATAGAGAGGCGCCCAAACCGCGCAAGATTTGGTACTACAAATCTGCTAAATGGGAAAATCTCATGGAATATTTTCGAACTTTCCCTTGGTTGGACGTTTGTTTTCAATCCGACGACCCATCTGACTGCGCCAGGGAGGTTTCCGATGTTATTTTGGCCGGTATGGAGGCTTACATCCCTTTTTCGAAGAAATGCCTTTCCAACGGCAAGCCTTGGTTTGACCTAAAATGCAAAGAAGTTGTTGCTTCTAAACATCTTGCATACCGACAGTGGCGTGAAGATCCTAACACCATAAATCGTAACATCTTTGTTTGTGCCAGGAACAGATGCAAAGAAATTATCGACGAAACCAAGGAGGTACACAATCAACGGATTAGAAACAAACTTCTCGCTTGTCCCGGCAATTCCAGGTCCTTTTGGTCAGTCGCTAAGGCAGTTAGTCAAAATTTCACCAAGTCCACCATACCACCACTCACACGGCCAGATAATTCTATTGCAACGACACCTGTTGAGAAAGCGAACTTGTTGGCTGAACTCTTTGCTTCACATTCTACTGTCGATTTCCAAGGAAAAACACCACCTACTATTCCCATAGTGCAGTCAAGGATGCCCGATGTTGTCTTCAGACGGCGTATCATAAAACGTATTTTAATGAAGCTAGACAGCAAAAAAGCTTCTGGCGCTGACGGAATACTTGCCATAGTTCTCAAGAACTGTGCAAGGGAACTAACACCAGTTTTCTGTAGACTTTTCAACCTATCCTACAGAAAGGGAATATTTCCTTCCTGCTGGAAATGTGCCACAGTTCAGCCGATACCTAAAAAAGGCAAGAAGACCTTGCCAAATAACTACCGACCAATCGCACTACTCTCAATAATATCGAAAGTCATGGAAAAGGCTATCAATCAGCATCTTCTAAAATATCTTGAAGGATTCAACATTATTAGTGATCACCAATATGGCTTTCGTAAAAATAGATCAACAGGAGATCTTCTGACTTATGTAACACATGTTTGGAACAACGCAATTGAACACTTTGGAGAATCTCGAGCGGTTGCTCTTGACATATCCAAGGCATTTGACCGTATTTGGCACGATGGACTGTTGGCTAAGTTACGTTCTTATGGTATGTCTGAAAAGTTCTGTTTGTGGCTCTCATGTTTTCTCAGAGAGCGTTCTTTACGAGTGGCAGTCGACGGTTTCTTTCTAACACCTTCACTATCAACGCCGGTGTGCCCCAAGGTTCCATACTATCTCCTACTCTCTTCCTTATTTATATTAACGATCTGCCGGAAAAGACCGAGAATCCAATCTACAGCTTTGCAGATGAAAGTACACTTATCTCTTCATTCACTTTGAATGCTCGGACATCGATTACTCAGACGAATATCCGCAGACAGCAGGAAGTGATTCAACTTAACAAGGACCTGGAAGAAATTCTATCTTGGGGTGACAGTAACCAAGTGGAATTTAACGCTACAAAAACCCAGGCGGCAGTTTTTTCTAAAAAAGTTAACGTTGCAGAACCCGACATAGTTATGTCGGGGCACTCCATCCCTCTAACATCGTCACTCAATCTGTTAGGCGTTAATTTGGGAGCAAATATGTCCTGGCATGAACATGTTGCAGGCATAGCAAGGAGAGCTTCTCAAAAGTTGGGAATATTGTTTCGAACCAGAAAGCTTTACACTCCACAACAACTGTTAATTCTTTACAAAGCTCAAATTCAACCAACTATGGAATACTGCTCCCATGTTTGGAGCTCCGCTCCCAAACATACACTGCATTTGTTGGATTCTATCCAGAGAAGAGCTGTTCGTCTGATTGGACACCCGGAACTGACCGACGGCCTTGATTCGCTGGAACATCGAAGAACGGTTGGCGACTTGAGCCTATTCTACAAGTACTTTCATGGAAAGTGTTCGAAGGATGTGGCCCGCTTAATTCCTCCCAGAGCGGTGCATGTTAGGAGTACACGTCGCGCTAATACTTCACATTCGTATGAGGTTCAGCTTGTTACTCCTCGTACAACGCTTTTCAAGCAGTCTTTTATATGGAGAACATCATACCTTTGGAATAGTTTGCCCAGGACTGTGTTTCCCATCGAGTACAATCTACAGCGATTCAAGAACAACGTGAATCGCTTTTCTCCGCACACGTGTCGCTCCTGTAGCGCTTTAGGGATTTCCCTGTAGCACGTGTGCTAGACCCATAAAAAAAAAAAAAAATGGTAGAAATATGATTCAAACAATTTGTAATTTGGTTCGAAAGTGGCAATGTTAGTTCATATTAGTTATTATATCCTCTTCTTTGATATCACCGTCTTTTACTTTCAAATTTTTACACTTACAACTAGTTTTCTCGAGAAAGTCCTTTCCTTGGCATCCTGTAGCTCATATGTACCCATAAAAAGCAAACATGGGTAAAGTTGTTTACCCACGATTTTCCTTGCAAATATAACTTGTAAAGTATTTTTTTTTATTTAGGTCACTCTATCACTCTATCTCATTTTTTGAAGATTAAAAATACCAAAAAATTAACATAATTTTCAAGTTATGGTAATTCAGGTCAGTTCAGATTTCTCAACTCCAAGAACCTTGAAAAGGTCGAATAATATGATAAAATGAAAGCAACTCCTCTAACTTCCTCCCTCAAGCGTTTAACCGTTTATATATTTGATTTTACATTTTTTTCATTACCAGAACCAAGAAGCAAAATAATTCTCATAATACGAGTACTACCGAATTTGTACTAATTGTATTGACCCCACCTCTTTCCCACCTACACCTGACGCGGTTTGGTCCCATTCAATATATTCAGTCTCCACTTCAATTATTATATGTGTACCAAGTTATACACAAATCGATATCTTATTTCGTTTGCTAATTATCGTACCAACCGACAGACAGGTAGACTGAACGACAGATGAACTGTCCGAGAGATAAACGACGGGCCGACGAAAATTGGAGACTGTTTTGGTGTCCTAGGAATCCTGAAACGTAACCTCTTATAAAGTCTGTTTTTTTTTTTTTTTATATTTCACGTCAACGTAATTTTTAGAGTGACAGACACCTACCTTGTTAAGCCTCCCAAAAATATCTAAAAGCTTTATATTGGTACATATGAAAATTTGATTTATTTTATTAGTCAATGTTATTATGTAAAACTATTATTTTATTGTCCCAAATCAGTTTTAAAAAGCAATAAAAAAAGGGTTTTTATCGGCTCTAATTCGAAAACAGGGGTATTTTGTAAGGTTAGGGTTCGTTTTTTTATATTCTTTATTCTTTCAATATTGGTAACATTGTTTTGAGATTTTCATTTTCAAAACTGGTAAAATATTTTCAAATTTCGAGGTTAATAAAAATTGTATCAGACAAAAAGAAATAGAAAAATTTGACTAAAAATAATTAATCTATAATAGCAATACCAATAATCAATAAGCAAGGTAAAAAAAGTACTAGTAATATTTCACTTTTTGCTTCGAAACAGATTTCCCACAACCTTAAATTTTTACTTACTAAAAATGTTTACTTCAAATTAATGAAAAATTTGGAGTGTTAATAATTTCCAACTTTACAAAACGCATGTCATGTTCTTATCTTGGATTTTTGCAATAATTGGTACATAAAATGAGCCTAGTTTAGAGACCATTCAAATTTATCAATAACAAAACATTTTCTGTAAGTAAATTCAAATTTTGTAAAAAATCTGCATCGAATTGAGAATCTAAGTAAAATATAGTATTACTAATATTTTCTTAAGGGCCTGCTTATTATACATTGCTTATTTTCATTCCCATTTTTCTATTTTTGTGTCTGGCGCAGTTTTTGGTGAATCCCTCTAAATTTAAAAACATTTGATGAAAATTGAAAATAACAATGTTACCAATACTAGAAAAATTGAGCAAACAATGTAAAAATAACCGGTCAAGTGCAAGTTGAACTTAGTGTTCCGTACGTTGATTGCCTCTGCAATAAAAATTTTTGTTATGGAGGTATAAAATGATCAGTGACTTCACAAAACACATCCCAAAATGAGTTTTCAACAAAGCTTGTTTCCGATCTTTACTAAAAACTGATGACCTTGAAATTTTTGTTTTTATATACCAGACAAATTATTAAAGGTAATGCACTCGTGACAATTTTCGTTCAATCTACACCCAGTGGAGAATATTCCAGAATATTTTTAAAATTTTTGGATCAGTACGTTTTGAGGTAGAGGGGGGGACAGCGATTTTTCGCGATATTTTCAAAATAATACAAAGAAAAGTGTGCTCATGTAAGACATTATACATATTTTTGAACTCGTGTATTTATAATATTTTTTTTTTTCACTTCCGATTTCACCCTCCTTAAGTCTTAACTTTCAAAACTACATGGCTCTGATGAGGCCATCAATTTCTACATTAGTACCAAATTTCAACTTTCTACATCAAATAGTTTCAGAGAAAATCGGGTGTGACAGAAGGACAGACATACGGGTAGACAGACAGACGGACAGACAGGCACCGAAGTGATCTTATAAGTGTTCCCTACGGAACACTAAAAAGAACACTACTTCATGTGAGAAAAAAAACCTATAGTTTTTAGGCGATATCCCTTTAGGAAAAGGGGAGAGAGTTGATAAACTTTGCTTAATTTCAATAGTATTGGGAGATTTTTTCTTGAATTTTGGTTTTAAAGCATAGTTAATGGTCATACTATACAAAGACTTCATTTTTAATATTCTTAGCTGTTTTTTTCTATTATTTGTAACATTGTTATTAAATATTTATTTTGGTAAGTTGTTTTTAAATTTATAGGTTAACAAGAAAATGTCTCAAAGAAAAAATAGAATAACAGGAATAAAAATAACCAATAATAAATGAGCACGGCTCAAAAAAATATTAGTAATATTATATTTTCCTTATGCTCTTGCTGTGTTGCCGGTTTCTAAAAAACTTTGAAATTTTTACTTACAGAAAATCTTTACCTCGTATTACTGATAAACTTTGCTTTTACGTGGCTTCTAGCAAACTAGTCCCTATGGTTTTGAATTGTAATTCTTCTTTCTTTACAATAATTTTCATATTTGTTTAATTTTCTGCTTGCTTTAAAACCGTTTTTCGATTCTAAATCGATATCTCATTTCGGTACGAGTGTAGGAATGGGAATTTTTTTAAATATATCCATAGTTATCGGTGTATTGAGTAAAGATAAGTGAATTGAAAAAGTATCGACATATTCATAACTATTGATATATCGATAATTATCGATATATTAATAGTTATCAATATATCGATAGGTATTACTTATTTCATCAATTTTATAAGATGACGAAGTGATGGAAGTTTTCTCCGCTAGATATATCGACAGTTGTCGATATAAACATAATTATCGATATACTGATAATTAGCGATAGTTATCCGTATGCTGATAACTATCAGTATATCGATAACTACGATATATCGATAAATTGAAATTATCGATAGGTAGGTCGTCATCGCGTATTGATAGGCCATCAATCTAGTTTTTTTTTATAGCGTTCTTCGCTTCCCGGTTCCCAGTTTCCATCCTCTTCGGTCTTCCTAATTTTCGGGTCTCAGATTTCTCTCTGACATTGCTCTCTGAACACCTCCAAACCATGTCGCTTTTGGTCCTCTCTTCTCCTCTTTTCTCTTGGTACCCACTTTAGAACGATAAGTTGCCGTTGTTGAATTTCCTCAATAATTGTGGTTTTTTACTCTCATTACATCCCTTATTCTTTCATGGGTAAAATCCATTATCCCTATCCCTAGTTGAGAATACTCGTGCCAACAAACCCACAGACAGACCGGCCGACAGACAGACTATGTTTTTCAGAACCTTGAAATGTGAAGAAATGAAAAAATCTCAGAAAGTGATTCTTTCAGGAATATATTCCCTCCTTTAGCAAAGGAAGCAAGAGGAATGAAAGGCCAGTTTTCTCCGACAATAATTCAGTCTTGCCAGAAATAGTTATTCTGTACATTTCTGTTTCATACTTAAATCTGAACAGGTATCATTTTGAACTAACTACAGTTGTCTTTCGTATTTATTTTTTGATAACTTGAAAACTGCATATGGTGATGTAACAATACAAATAAAACACACGAAGATGTGCATGCTTAACATTCATTTCGTTACAAATACATTGCCGCATAATTACGGCACTTGTTAGAACTAATCTAATGGACAAAGTTCATATTCATTGTTATCATCAAGTACCTCATTACAACTCTCAATTACAGTTCCAGTTTCAATTTTTAATTAAACTAAAGCACTTTTTTCGCTCCACCTACATTAACGTGTGCGAGACGATTCGCATTAACCCTTATCTTAGATCCCTGAGGCACTCGTTATCAGTGCTTATCGTGCAATTCCGTCCTAAAATGGAGGGATATCAACGGCCGACAGGGTAAGGGGTCTGCGAAATGTTCACGAAAAAAAAGGATTAAAAAAACGGGAAAATTGGGGGGTGAATATAGTATTTCATGTACATGTATTATATAACTACTTATATATAAATATATAAATATAAATATATATATATATATATATATATATATATATATATATATATATATATATATATATATATATATACGAGGGTAGATCAAATATAAACCAGACAGACTTTCTGTACTGAGCGTTTAGTATCGTTCGGAGCGGGCCGCCGCTTCTAACAATGTTGGTTCGATTTGTTAGGAGTGGGGAGAACAATCGGTTGGCCCCGCAAGACGTGCACCCTTCGATAGCGCAACGTGTCGTTATTAAATTTTCACTAGTGAAGGCGTGAAACCGACTGATATTCTGCGGAGATTAACGGCATAGTTCGGGGATTAAATACTGTGAAGGTCTCTTGGGAGTTCATGGGACGTCGTGAAGAAATCGAAAATGAGAGCCGTGATCGTCGTCCACGGACGTGGCGTTTTGCACATTGATTTTTTGCACGAACGTTGCACTATCAATGCGGTGTACTACTACAACCTTTGGGATGAGGTTAAACTTGCTTATCGCGGCAAAAGACATGACCAACCGTCACGAGACGTGATTCTTCTCCATGACATCGCTCGACCCCACACTGCAACTCTCACTCGCGAAAAATTGAAGAAAATGAGTTAGACAATACTTGATCACCCTCCCTACAGCCCTGACCTATCGCCCTCCGATTTTTATCTCTTCGGGCCACTCAAAGAAGCACTGGGAGGCCAACGATTTGATGACGACAACGCGGTGGGGGGTTTCGTGCGAAACTGGTTACTAACATAGACCCCTTCCGATACACTGGGAAAAGTGCATTTCCAAAGTAGGAGATTATGTTGAAAAATGATATGTACTTGGTTTATTAGTTTTAGTAAATAAAAAAAATTAAAAAAATAAATCTTGTTTGTATTTGATCCACCTTCGTGGTATATATATATATATATATATATATATATATATATATATATATATATATATATATATATATATATATATATATATATATATATATATATATATATATATATATATACCACGAAGGTATATATATATATCTATATTTATATATATTTTATATATATATATATATATATATATATATATATATATATATATACATATATACATATATATATATATATATATATATATATATATATATATATATATATTATATATATATATAATATATATATATATATATATATATATATATATATATATATATGTATATATATTTATTTTTTTTTTTTATTTATTTAATATTTCTAGAAGAAAACTACCTCCAGAAATTGCTTTTATTTTCTATTATTCTTACAATATAAATAAATGTAATATATTATTTCTCCTATATCCTATGTATCATGCTACTTTTATTTAAAGCACCTAGATGTGAAACATCTGTATGTGCAATATTATTTGGAAATGTTTTATTAGTTATTAATACACTGGTTGGTTACATTCATAAGTAGAAGAGAAGAAAAGCAAAAATAACAGTTTATCTTAAGTTTACAAAATCATATGCAAAACAAAATCTCCCATCAAAATATACAATCAACTAAAATACCTCTCAAATTGATGATAATTTTCAAAAATGACTTTTTTACTTAATAATTTAAAACATTTTATCTTAGTACAATTCCTTATTTCGGTTGGTAGCAAATTGTAAAGTTTAGGACCAAAATAATTTATATATCTTAGGTTAAGATTATTAGTACTTGCTGGCAGTTTAATGTGCCTGCTATGCCGGGTTCTTGTTTCATAAGTATGGTCAACAAAAGGTTTTAAATCAGGTCGAGTATGTATATAAGAACATACCGTAAAAATATAAATTGATCTAATATTAACAATGTCTTTATTAAAAAGCAGATGTGAAGGGTATAATCTATTTCTTTTATAAATAATTTTGAGTATATATTTTTGTATTATATTCAATCTATACAGGTTGCTCTCATAAAGTCCACCCCACACCAATATTCCATATCTTATGATTGATTCCACAAATGTTTTATAAATTGTAATAAGTGTTTTTTTATTTAAGAATTCTCTTAATAAATAAAATTTATGAATAAGTTTACGAATTTTGTTGGATACATAATCAATATGAGGTTGCCACTTAAGGAATCTATCAATTACAATTTCAAGATATCTTGTAGATGAAGTTTCTTTAATAGAATGATTATCAACAACAATAGTACTGTATTGTGGTCTGTTTGCACTAGTAAGTGAGAAAGCTATGTAATTTGTTTTTCCTAAATTTAATGTCAGTTTATAAGTTTGAAGCCAGTTTTTAATTTTTCTTAAATTATTAACTGTTTGATGTTTTACACTTTCCCAGTGATCTCCAGAAACAATCAGAGCTGTATCATCCGCATAAGATATGGTCAAGCCATCAACACACAATTTTAACAAGGAGTTGATATATATTATAAAAAGAACTGGTCCTAAGACTGTTCCTTGTGGAATACCAATCTTTATTTTCTGTTTGTCACTCACAATGTTATTTAGCTTGACCATTTGTATACGATCCGACAAGTAATCTCTGAATAGTTGCCCAGCTATTCCTCTTATTCCATACCTTTCCAGTACCTTAAGAAGCTCATTATGAGGCACCGTATCGAATGCCTTAGCAAGGTCTAAAAATACGGCTAAACATTTTTTATTTGAATTTAAATTATTAACAATTTCAGTTATTAATCTATGCATGGCATCTACAGTAGAGAAGCCTTCGATGAATCCAAATTGGTTTGTTGATAAAATACTATTAATTTTTAAAAAGTTAATTAGCCTAAATTTTACACATTTTTCAAAAAGTTTTGCAAAATTACTGATTAAGCTCACTGGTCGGTAATTATTTATGGAGGTTTTAGATCCTGTTTTGTGAATGGGTGTTATTATTGAGGTTTTAAATTCAGATGGTATTTTCCCAGTTGTTATGATTAAATTTAATATGTGTAAAAGAGGGTTAATAATTTCTAAATGTGTTTGTTTTATAATATTAGCTTGTATACCATAGTAGCCCGGTGCACTATTGTTTTTTAAAGATGAAATATGATTGATTAATTCATTTTTCGTTATGGGGTTTAAATAAATAGAATTTATTATAGGTGGGTCTGCATGATGTTCTACTTGTGGTGGTGGAATCGACTTTTCCATTTCCATTCCAATATTTATATAATAGTCATTACAGAAATTCGCTGTCTCAAGTGAACTACTGAAATTCTGGCCATCCATATTTTTTATATTATGGAAAGTATTGTTGTTATTATTTTCATAAGTTGCATCTTTAATTATTTTATAGAGTTTTTTTCATGTCATTCTTATTATTTTCAATTTGATTTTTATAATATTGATTCTTTTGTTTATGTATAAGTTTGTTTAAAGTATTTCTGTATTCTTGGTATTCTCTTTCTAAATGGGCGCTAAAATTTTTACTTAATTTTTTTTTTCATTTTATCTCTAGTTTTAATTGATATGATAATTCCGTTGCTAATCCATTCTTTAATTTTTTTGTGTTTTTTTGTGTTTAATAGTGTAAGTTTCTGTGGCACTTGATAATAATTGTTGGTAAGTCTCCAAGAAAATTTTTGTTGCTATTTCGGAATTATTTTTTTCCAGTATAATTGACCAATCAAAATTTTTTAAAAGTAGTTTAAATTTGGGGATATTCAATTTGAATTTAATTGTATTTTCTTGGGGTCTTAAAATACTTTCTTGAGGTTCTTCTTTCTGTTTGACCAAAAACATAATTGGACTATGATCTGTTATATCTACTTCTAATATATAGGAGTTAAAACATATATATATATATATATATATATATATATATATATATATATATATATATATATATATTTATATATATATATATATATATATATATATATATATATATATATATATATATTTATATATATATTTATATATATATATATATATATATATATATATATATATATATATATATATATATATATATATATATATATATATATATATATACAGGGTGTTACGAGATTGTTTAAGATATTAGAACTGGTGAATCCTTATAGAAAAAAGTATTGTATAAAAATAATCGGTTTCACTCGGTTACTGAAAATCAAAACAAATTGGCTATACAATGTTGCCATGGTTTAACTAGAAGTTTCATAACAAATTATATATATATATATATATATATATATATATATATATATATATATATAAAATAAAATTGGAATATGAGGTGGGTAGTGGGTAAGGTGTCCGTTTTCTACGCCGGAGCCTCGAGTTCGGATCTCGTCTCTCGAAAAATTTTACAAAGTAATGGTAGCCTCTGTCGGGAAAGGCAATGACAAACCACCCGTAATAGTATTCCTAGTAAAGCCCTCTCACTTGGGCCGATGGTGCACTAAACTGTAGGTCCCTTTTGTCTGTGGAACACTTCAAAAAAAGGCACCAACCAAAGGCGAGAGAGTCACCTACATCCGTATCGGATATGACACTTAAAAAAGAAGACCTTTGTAAGATAAAAAATAATTGCCAACTGTCTAGGAATCAATTATACTGGAAGTTTTTCTTTTAAAACCTATAATAACTCTAAAATTCTATCCAAAGATGAATTGTTTATAAAGTGTGTCCCAAAAAGTTTTTTACAAATGGAGAGAAAGTTTATCTTACATATTACAAAAAAAGTTATTCTTGATAAAAAGTTTTGCTTCACATGGAAATCCATTATCAAGCATCAAAAGTTTAAAATATTTGATGGTATACAGGGGAAATAAAAAGTCATGATTTATAATGAAGAGTAAAGTGTGTTTAAATTTAAATACAGAGCAAAATATTAATTGAAAATGTTAATAGGAACTAAAAAATTATGCTAACGTTTAGATATGATACAATCAAAATCAGTGCCCTAGTTTTTAATTAATTTCGTTTTCCTTCATTTAATAAATAATCCGACAATTACTGACGTGTTTACTGGAGTTTTTTTGAATTTTTAACTACGAAAGCCACAAATCTAAACATGAGCATAATTTTTTAGTTCCTATTAACATATTAATATTTTGCTCTGTTTTTAAATTTAAACACACTTTACCCTATATATATATATATATATATATATATATATATATATATATATATATATATATATATATACCATTAAATACTCGTATTTTAAACTTTTGATGCTTGATTGTGGATTTCCATGTGATGTAGAACTTTTTATCAAGAACAGATTTTTTTATAATATGCAAGATAAAACTTTTTTTCTCCATTTGTATAAAACCTTTTGGGACACACATTAGAATTCACTACATTTAATTAAAAATTTCACATTTTGAAAATAACCTAATAGCACCATATACAGTCGAAAATAAGTCCGGACAAAATGCATTACCTAAACGAGTAGTGTAAAAAATATTTATTCAACTATCGACCACAACATGCAAACCTTTGATTTTATTAGTTTACTGTAAAATATTTAGAGTGGTATTCCGAGACGAACAGAGACTTTTTAAAAAAATAGTTCTGGCATCGGACTTTTTCCATAATAAGTTAATATTGGTATTTTAATAATTACATATACTATATACAGATAATTTTCCCCACCTTGTTCTTGAGATAATTCAACCAGCACTTTAGCGTCTTGAACCCTTGGTAAGGCTGTCAACGTATCTCAAGAGGTGTACAACGTATCAAGCTTATAGAGATTTCATATTTAACCTTTGCTATACAAGTGTCTAACAGCCCTACCGAGGATCAACGAAAATTCTTAACTAAATTTCCCAAATCACAATTAATCAGTATTAATAGTGAATCAATATCAACTAGTAAACTTATTATGTGTAGCTTCTATAAAATGGAAACTCATTGAGACTTTGTTGCTAGCCTCATGTTTGCATAGATCCCGGATTACCAAATTAACTTTGGAAACCTCTAGGTGAAAAAAAATATAAAATTAATTGGATTTGGATTTAGTGACAGTTTATAAATAACAACAAGGAATACTAATAGACCGTGAACGATTAAATCATTTAAGATTCGCAGATGATGTCACTCTGATTTTTCCAACACAAAAGAAGAATTACAAGAAATGTTGATAGAATTAAATAACAACTTTCGAGAAATAGGTCTAAAAATAAACTTTACCAAAACCAAATATTTGAACAACGAACCTGAAGATAACAACCAGGAACTATTAATAGAAAGTGAAATAATAGGAAAGGTGCAAACATTCATATATTTAGGACAAGAAATCGAAATATCAAAAAATAATATAAAGGCTGACTTGGATAGAAGAGTCTCGTTAGCTTTGTCTACATTCGGAAGGTTACAATCCACATTTAAATTGGACAATAGAAATAGAATAGAAATATGTTTTATTGTCCTAAAATACAACGTATTTGTTGATAAAGCAAGCTTAACTTAAATTATTATTATATTAATAAACATAAATTCAATGAAAGAAAAAATAAGGAAACAGAACAAGATTAGTAGTCAATGCAGTAAATACAAAATAAAAGAAATAAAAATCACATATATGTCAACCCAAATGCCAACCACTCAACTACTGTTATATGCTTATTCCAGTCTATCATTGTAGAACTCCTCAAGTACATAGTACGCCTTTTTTATAAGTAGGGCCCTAGTCTTTCGTCTAAAGACTCTCTCGCAATTCAATCCTCTCAATTTGAGAGGCAGATGATTATATATTTTTTTGCCATTATAAACAATTGCAGATTTGATCAGCTCCGTTTTCGGGGTCGGCAACGGCAGGACGAACGCTCGCCTAGTACCGTGCTGGCTGACTGGCATTGCCTCAAGACGATGTTTTTTAAAGATCATGATAGCAGTTTCCAGGATAAACAGGGCACAAAGAGTAAGAATCCCTAACCTCGGAAACAATGGTTGACATGACTCTCGCAACCCAGCTCCCGAAATATATCTGATAGCTCTCTTCTGCAATACAAAAACAGAGCCAATCCAAATACAATAAAAGCACAGAGTGTTCGACCAATATGTACTGCCGATACTAACCAATGAAACGTCAAAACGTGGGCTTTAAATAAAAGTATAATATATAAACTTCAGGTAACCCAAAGCGCAATGGAGCGGAGAATGCTAAATATTAGACTTCAAGATCGTATTCCTGACATCGAGATACGAAGAAAATCAAAAGTGACAAATGTAATATAATAAATATGTATATTTAGGTGGAAATGGGCTAGGCGTATCGTAAGGATAAATGTTACCAGATGGACATGCCGTATGGTTAAATGGAGGCCTAGAGAACATAAAAGATGCAGAGGTAGACTACAGACAAGATGGACGGACGACATAAATGATTAGCGGAACACGACTGGATGCACAAGGCAAACAACAGAGCTCAGTGGAGACAAATTGGCGAGGCTTACATTCGACTATGGATGGAATAAGCTAATGATGATGATATAAATAACAAAATATAAAAAAAAAACAATCAATTGTACGGGCCTACCAACAAATAATAATTTAATTTAATGAACTAAAAAATAAAATAAAGATTTTAAACTGTGTGTTGTTAGTACTTGATCATTAAAATATTAGTTCGAGAACACAACAAAGTAAATAATTAGTAATAAATTACCTCCACTCCTCGAGTTAATATTATTAGAGACTAGCAATGCCCGCGGCTCCGCTCGCATGGGCTTGATTATCGTCACTGCTTATTCCTTATGTTACCTAACGTAATAAAATATATCCTATAACCTGGCCAGAAAACATATGTACGTTTTAAAAAAAGAAGCACATAAATCGGATAAGTTGGTCTCAAGTGATAAGCGCACTAACGGACAGAGAGACGTTGCATTTTTTATATATTATAGATATCTCTCACTTTTTCTCTCTCATTAAAAACTTTGAATTTGTGACCAGAAAATTGTTTATCATTTCGGTATTTCTCTTGGAATTGTTATTAGAAGAACTTTTCTCAAATTCTGATTCCATTCTGCCGAAACACGTAAGGTGAATTGGTTAACGTGAGCTGTTAAGAGGCAATAACCTGAAAGCTGTGGAAACGCACATCTTTACATGTCTTATCAAGGGATATCTTTTGGAATATTCGATAAGAAGAAGTTTTCTCTAGTATAATTAAATATAATCTTTTTCTAGGTATGCATATGTTTCTTATTATTTTAATGTATTATTAGATGAACTGTTTCTTAAATGTGAGAATTTACAATTATAGAATATAATCATGTATTTGGTAACATTGAGATATTTCCATATCTTGTTAAGCGTTCTCGTCTTCTTTGATCCAATGGCAGCCATTGATCTGGCGGTAAAATCCAGCTTTGCTTTTTTTTTTGTTCGAATTTGAAAAAAAAGTATTGAATGAGTTTCTATACGACACTATATTCAATACTTTTTTTTCAATTTCAATAAATATATATATATATATATATATATATATATATATATATATATATATATATATATATATATATATATATATATATACGATCAATGTTTTTAAACTTATTGCCTACTTTTTATTTTTGCCCTCATTATTTTAAAACTTTTGTCACTTTTGTCTGTGGATCTTTAATTTCTGAACAACACTAACCCGCCTCTGCTTTTCCAGTTTACGATAGCATCTCCTCCGCCGCAGTCTAAAGATTCCGGCAAGATATGATATCTCGGGCCCAGAAAGCACGGGGACCCGGGAGGAAAAGGGGCCCCGTTTCGAACGATGCACGTCGCCGATAAGGGTCTCAGCCCAAGTCCTATCGGCGCTCATCAATCAGACTTCTGATAAACAAACTCTGGTGTGCCAGAGGGTTTGTTTTTGGGTATAACTTAAGGTTGATTCACATGAAACGTTTGATAAATGGTGTTTTAAAATGCTATGTAAGGTTATCAAGAAGAAATCTATGAAGTTTAAATTCTTTAAACAGTTTATCAATAGAAACTGAAAGATACCCTGAAAATAGACGAATTAACAAGTACCTCTGGTCGTATTTAGGTGATAAAATAACCATTTGATTGTATATTAAACTGAGAATTTTGATTACTAAAACAAATGATCCTGTGCCATTTATTAAAACTTTTAAGTTTTTTAAAATATTTCGCTGACTTTTTCTGAATTAATTTGATAAGGATGGACAAAACTGAAGGAAACCCTTCTCGGAGATAATGAACAATATAGATAAACTAGGATTGCACAGTCTATTTTTACCTTCAAGGCTTAGCGGTCATTCGTCAAGCTTATTTATTTTAGGCTGAAGAATAAATAAGTAATATCCGAAAAGTGTAAAGTGCCGGTAGTGGAGGAGACAGCAGCAATTTCTTTCATAATATTTTTTATACTCACACAGCGAATATACCTCCCGCATTTCTATAATTTTTAGTGTACAGGGTGATCATTTTTAGACGCCCTGCACCGATTTACTGAAAACTGTTGGATATTTATTTTTTTTTTTAAATTGAATGGTATAATATATGTCAAGGAGTATACTAATATGTTTGACATTTGGTAGTGAAAACGACGCTGGGTGCCGCGATGCCAAAACACTTTTTTTCCATCGACATACCTTTTGTAAAACGGTATTGGAAAGCCCTATTTTTTTTTCAACATTTTTCCTTAAACTGTTTTTTTTTCTAATTTGTTTTACAAAAAATTATGCAGCAAAAACCCTCTAAAATATTATTTTTTGGTTATCGCGGTTGCCATGTTCGGAGGTTTTCAAACAATTTATCTAGTAGGCGACTGTCATACTTTAATTTGACAGCTTTTGTTTGCACACTTAATTCAAGTCAATAGAGTTAAACTAAGTAAACAGGTGTGTTAATAGCTGCTTTGATTGAAGTGGTTTCCCACGCTGAAAAAGTAGATATGATTTTTATTCATGGAGAGGCAAGAAGAAGAAATTTTTGGGAAGCCGTTAGATTGTATCGAGAACGTTACCACGACAGGTATATCCTAGATCATACTATGTTTTGACGATTAGAACGAAGTTTGAGGAGTACTATGGATGCATGAGCAGAAAAGTATTTCTAAACGAAAAACTGTTTTAACAGATGAAAAAGTAGCAATATATGAGATATTTTCAAAATCATCCATATAATTCAGACAAGCAAGCAGGCAATTGAATGTATCTTATGGAATTATTCAGAAATCTCTTAAAACTAACGAATACCATGACTATAAAATACATAATCTTCAGTGATTAACACAATTTGATTTCGAACGACGACTGAGTTTTGTAGCAGAAATGATGATTAAATATGACGAAGTACGTTACTTTCTGAATCATATATTATGGGCAGATGAAAGTCATTTTGTCAGCAACAGCAAACCTAATAGAAAGGATTATCGTTACTGGGCTGACGAGAATCCATACAACATTAATCAAATTCAAAATCAAGGCCATTATGGCGTTAATGTGTGATATAGGATAATTAGGAGACATTTGGTTAGACTATACTTTTTTGAGGGAACACTAACTGGAAATAGATATCTTAATTTCTTGGTTAGTACTCTATCAGTTTTATTAGAAAATGTTTCCCTTATTTTCAGAAGGTATATGTGGCATTAACACGACGGAGCACCACCTCATACAACTGTTGCTGTTAGAGAATATTTGAATGAACGGTTTCAACGAGGATGCATAGGAGTTTGCAGCCCAGTTATTCAATAGGCACCTAAGTCACCAAACCTCACGTCGTTAGATTCTTCCTTGTGGGGGACTTAAAGATATTGTATACGAAACTGCGACAAATGATATTGAGCACTTAAAAGCAAAAATCTCAGATGCGCGCAATAGTATAACTGGAAAAATTATTTACAAAGCGACTCATCAAGCGTTAATGAAAAGGATACAAGAAGGAAGACATAGAAGATTTCTTTTTATGTTTTTGTTTTTTATTTTTTAAGTGTCAAACATTTAATTTTATAAATGTGTATTAAGTTATGTAATTTTTTTTTTTAAATTTTTTTTTTATGGGTCTAGCACACGTGCTACAGGGAAGTCCCTAAAGCGCTACAGGAGCGATACGTGTGCGGAAAAAAGCGATTCACGTTGTTCTTAAATCGCTGTAAATTGTACTCGGTGGGAAACACAGTCCTGGGCAAATTATTCCAAAGGGATGATGTTCTCCATATAAATGACGAGGAGTAACAAGCTGAACCTCATACGGATGTGAAGTATTAGCGTGACGTGTACTTCTAACATGCACCGAGGAGGAGGAATTAAGCGGGCCACATCCTTCGAACACTTTCCATGAGAATACTTGTAGAATAGGCTCAAGTCGCCAACCGTTCTTCGATGTTCCAACGAATCGAGGCCACCTGTCAGTTCCGGGTCTCCAATCAGACGAACACTCTTCTCTGAATAGAATCCAACAAATGCAGTGTATGTTTGGGAGCGGAGTCCCAAACATGGGGAGCAGTATTCCATAGTCGAATTTGAGCTTTGTAAAGAATTAACAGTTGTTGTGAAGTGTAAAGCTTTCTGGTTCGAAATAATATTCCCAACTTCTGAGAAGCTCTCCTTCCTATGCCTGCAACATGTTCATGCCAGGACATATTTGCTCCCAAATTTACGCCCAACAATTTAAGTGACGACATAACTATGTCGGGTTCAGCAACGCCTGGGTTTTTATAGCGTTAAATTCCACTTGGTTACTGTCACCCCAAGATAGAATTTCTTCCAGGTCTTTGTTAAGTTGAATGACTTCCTGCTGTCTGCGGATATTCGTCTGAGTAGCCGATGTCCGAGCGTTCAAAGTGAATGAAGAGATAAGTGTACTGTCATCTGCAAAGCTGTAGATTGGATTCTCGGTCTTTTCCAGCAATCGTTAATATAAATGAGAAAGAGAGTAGGAGACAGTATGGAGCCTTGGGGTACACCGGCGTTGATAGTGAAGGTGTTAGAAAGAAATCCGTCGACTATCACTCGCAAAGAACGCTCTCTGAGGAAACATGAGAGCCACAAACAGAACTTTTCAGACATACCATAAGAACGTAGCTTAGCCAACAGCCCATCGTGCCAAACACGGTCGAATGCCTTGGATATGTCAAGAGCAACCGCTCGAGATGCTCCAAAGTGTTCAATTGCGTTGTTCCAAACATGTGTTACATAAGTCAGGAGATCTCCTGTTGATCTATTTTTACGAAAGCCGAAGTTATGTAATGTTGAAAGTTATATAGTTTTTTGTGTGTATGTGTGTATTCTTGTTTTTTATTGTTATTGTTGAAAGATATTTTATTAAATGCTGTTATAATTACTGTCAAATTAGAATATGACAGCCGCCTACTAGATAAATTGTTTGAAAACCGCCATAACTTTTTTGCAAAACAATTTAGAAAAAAACAGTTTAAGGAAAAAATGTTGAAAAAAATTAGGGCTTTCCAATGCCGTTTTACAAGAGGCAAGTCGAGGGAAAAAAAAATTCTTGGCACCGCGGCGCTCAGCATCGATTTCACTACCAAATGTCAAATACGTCAGTGTACTCCTTGACATGTATTATATCATTCTACATTAAAAAAAAAATAATAAAATTCAACAATTTGCCATAAATCGGGGTCGGGCGTCTAAAAATGATCACACTGTACACATTTGCATCGTAATCTCGTCGAAATCTATGGAGTCCAAAATAAAATATTTTTTACTCGGATCATTTTTATTAGCAATCTCGTTATGTGCCCGGCCGATTCGCGCAGTGGGTTAAGGCGTTAGCCTTGCCCACTGTTGTCCGAGAGGTCCGCGGTTCGATTCCGTGTCTGGGCTGGGTGTTTGTGATTTGTCCCTTGTGTGAATGTGTAAATTTGTGTGTCTTAAAAAAAACAATGAGAGATGCTGGCAAATTGGTTAACGCCAAGCCATAAAACACATATAAAAAAAAAAAAAAAAAAATCTCGTTACGTGAAATAATAAATAAATTATTAATAAATTTGAAAATATACGTTTCTTGACGTAGTGTTTCTATCCTAACCAATCTAATAGTTCCTCGGTTATCATAACCTTATTATCTAGTTGGATGTTCCAGAAAAGTTTATTTCTTCTGTCATTTCCAATATCTATACCTTATTTACTGTAATTTTAATAGCTCGATAAGATCATGTAGATATATAGGTATCTCTAATATTCGTACACTTATGGGATAAGGAACAATTCATCGCGACGGAGATGTTCATATACAGTCAGTCCAAAAATTCGGCATGCACCACCTGCTTTCTATACTATTTTTCTGTTATGTTTAACTAATTAATTGGAACTATGAGAGAACATGTTTAAATTATTATTTGAAACTTAACCAACGAGGATTAGTATTAAAAACAACTACGCAACATTTTATTTAGTAGTTACATCATTGTTAGAAAAACTTAAACAAAATTAATGTCAAAAAAGTCTCTATACACTCAAGAACTGTATTGAAAAAAAACACGTTATAATCAGCAGCATTTTATCAAGCTATCTATTGCTAGCTAAAGTGAAAACAAATGAATAATTTTCGGCCATACTTTATAACCTGTTACTAGTTGCTAGTAATTTTGCGGTGGGTTTTCAAAGTAGTATTAAAAATAAGATAGAGAAATTGTAAAATTCCATTTCAAGTTCGAAAGATCATAATTGATGGGTGGAAAGATGGGAAATCGTACAGAAATATAGAAAAACTTGTTAAAAAGTCGTATGCTACTGTTCAATACATTGTAAACCAGTATAAATCAATGGGTTCCTATAAAATTCGACCACGCTCCGGTCGTCCCAAGAAACTGATTCCACGTGAAGAGACCAGTATTGCTCATCGGCCAGACTTTCCGCAAAAAATGTTTTGTGGTTGCTCTAGAAGCCCAAACACATAAAAAGCAGCATTATTTCGTGCAACTTCCTTGTACACCCATTAGCATAGCAGCCACCTTCAAATCCACATATACGAGGCTGGATTGAAAAGTCCGTGCAAAAATAAAAACTACTTATGTGTTTGGGGTAAACCTTTTTTATTTTTCGACATAGTCTCCTTTTAGGCTTATATACTTCGTCCAACGATGTTCTAGTTTGTTGATCCCTTCCGAATAATAGGATTTGTCCAAGTCTGCAAAATATCCATTAGTGTCTGCAATCACCTCCTCGTTTGAATAAAATCTTTGTCCCGTCAGCCATTTCTTAAAATTGGGGAACAAATAGTAGTCCGAGGGAGCCTAGTCTGGAGAATAGGGGGGATGTGAAACGAGTTGGAATCCTATTTCCATTAATTTTGCGACCACAACTGCTGAGGTGTGTGCTGGTGCGTTGTCGTGATGGAAAAGGACTTTCTTGTGGGCCAATCGCGGGCGTTTTTCTTGCAGCTCGGTTTTCAAACGGTCCAATAACGATGAATAATATTCACCTGTAATAGTTTTACCCTTTTCCAGATAGTCGATGAGGATTATCCCTTGCGAATCCCGAAAGACAGTCGCCATAAACTTTCCGGAAGAAGGAACGGTCTTCGCATTTTTTGGTGCAGATTCCCCCTTGGTAACCCATTGTTTAGATTGTTGTTTGGTCTCAGGAGTATAGTAATGTATCCATGTTTCATCCACAGTGACGAAACGACGCTTAAAGTCCTCCGGATTCTTCTGGAACAGCTGCAAACCATCCTTGCAACACTTCACACGATTCCGTTTTTGGTCAAGCGTGAGCAATCGCGGCACCCATCTTACGGATAGCTTTCTCATGTCCAAATGTTTATGCAAAATGATATGTACCCGTTCAGTCGAGATACCCACAGCACTAGCAATCTCACGCACCTTAACTCTTCTGTCATCCATCACCATATCATGGATTTGATCAATGATTTCTGGAGTCGTAACCTCCACAGGCCGTCCAGAACGTTCAGCGTCACTTGTGCCCATATGGCCAGTCCGAAAATTTTGAAACCACTTATAAACTGTTCTAATCGAAGGTGCAGAGTCACCATAATGTTTATCAAGCTTCTCTTTAGTCTTCTGAGGCGTTTTGCCTTTCATAAAGTAATGTTTAATCACCACACGAAATTCTTTTTCGTCCATTTCTTGAAAATCACTCGACTTCCTTGATTCACACGAATGCCAAACACAAAGAAATAGATCAATATGGCTGAAACTTGGTGTGCGTCCATTCAAGAGATGCTACTAACTAAACATGACCTCGATACGCGCCGGTGGTGCCATCTCTCGGACTTTGCACGGACTTCTCAAACCAGCCTCGTATTAGCCACTTAGACTCCTCGTACATGTTAGCGTATGTTTCTTTCATCAACACTGAATAAGCAACTGGTATTGATGATTTTGTATTACCATTGTGCAGTAGGACCACTTTTAGGCTATATTTTGAGGAATCAATATATGATACTATACAAACAATAACTGATGCCCTGAAACATAAAAATGTGACGTCTAAGGCTATTTCTGATGGTTGATTCAATAATTGAAAGTTAACAGAATAATAAAAAAGATATTTTAGTTGTTGTTACATGTAGTGTGTAACCTGAACTAACCTGTGTTATTGATCATAACGATGCCGATTAATATTTGCTACTTAGGCTCATGATTATATGATTCGAAATAAATATCGTTGTAATCGTTAAATGAGTATTTTACCTATATTCAGACGATTCCGCAGTTATTCATGCAGGCCACTATTATATATGTATTATAAGAATATAACAATTACTTTTTTAATATGCGGTTCTGCCAGACAGCCAAATATATATCCAAAATACTATATTTCTCTGAATTATTATGGAAATACTCATTTCACGCCACTGGGGTCTATCAGGGCGAGTTTACTTACAGAAAGAAGAGGAAGATAAGAAATAATAAGGATAGATAAGGATATAGATGATTATAAATACGATGTGTAAGTTAAATATTTAAATTAATATTTTTAATTTTAGGTATCTGAAGAAATCTCTAGTTTGTTGCTTCTAAGTACTTCCGAAAACCATTTAGTTGAGAATATATTCAATTTCAATAATTTGTCGATTTATAGGGTCCGAGTAGATTTAGTTAAGTAACAAACAAATAATATATTATTGACATTTTCGCAATTATCTTTTTCATATTGTCGGTTATTTGTGGTAAAGGGAACACTTATAGGTGTTTGTCCGACTTGCACTGGGTCAGAATTTTTTTATATTTAATATATTGGTAAAAGGTAGAGTATGAAGTGGAAATAAATATATTTTTAATTTACAAGAAAAGGCCCACTTTAAAGCATGATATTCTCTGTTTCTTATAAAATGGTTCGATCTTCATTCAGCAGAAAGCTCCACTAATTTTTTTTCCTGTTAAAAGCGAACATAACCCCTATACGCACATACATACCTGCTATAAAAATTGACACCTAAAACCATTTCTTGATTTCAAAATCTATAGTGGTCCTTACCTAAAACAAAGAAAAAATCTAATTTAATTAAGTATTAAACAAGATTTGTGACAGTTCGCATTTTGTTTTTCATTGAAAATTCTGTTTTTAAAAAATTCGTTTTTGTCATTTTCAAAGTACTATACTTTATTTATTTATTTATTAATGGCGTTGCGCCAATTTACACAATTATAAACATAATTAAAACAACTAAACATAATAAACATCATAAACATACACAGAATCCAACATCACAAGATCATTAAAACTAGTTTCACAGCAAGCAAATATCACAACTTTTTAACAATCAATTTAAAACTATCAATGGAGCCATGAATGCTGAGGTCGAACTGATTGAAATGTCTCATTATTCTGGACATGGGTCCATAATAGCCATAATTAGTCGCATGAAAGGGAATACGAAACAGGTCTCTGCCTCTAGTGCGACGAGAAACATTAAATGTTAACTTGTCCAAGAGATAGGGACAATCAACCAGCCCATTTATTAACTTAAAAGCCAGAAGCAGGTCACAATGGAACTTCTAGTCTCCAGGGTCGAAATACCCAAAATGCCTCTAAGGTTGTGGTGGTCTATATGGTAACCATCTGGGGGTATGGCCAATTTAAAAGCACAAGTCCGCAGAAACCGGCACTACACTCCCTCAATCGCGTCTATATATACATTCTAATGAGGAGACCATACCACAGCGGCATACTCAAGCCCCGTTCTCACAATTGAACAATACAATAGTTTAAACGTAGAGCAGGAAAAGTCCCTATAGTATCGCATGATGAACCCCAGATTTCTATAACCTTTCTGAACAAGTGACAAAATGTGCCTATTGAGAGTAAGTTTCTGGTCAAGAAGAACTCCCAGATCATTAATTTCACTAACATGCCTCAACTTGCTGCCATTAATGTTATACTCAAAAGTAAAGTTCCGTCTAGCTCTACCAAAACTAATGCTAACACACTTCTTAATATTCAAGTTCAACTCATTCAGGGTACTCCATCTATAAAGGCCCTGAACATCCTACTGAAGAGAGTGACAATCTTGCAACGTGTTAACCGTTTTAAACATTTTTAGATCATCTGCAAACATGAGGAATTTAGAATGTTGTATAAACTTGCCGATGTCATTAACGAAAAGCAGAAACAGTAAATAACCACAGTGAGACCCCTGAGGCACACCTGAAAGAACTTTTATTTCTTTAGAAATACAATTATTAATACGGACACACTGTGTACGACCCTCCAGAAAACTGCCATTCCACCCAAGAACTTCACTACTTAGTCCTATTTTTCGCACTATTCACTAACTATATCCCAATTTTTATGTGTTTATTATGTGTATTATTCACTAACTATATCCCAATTTTTATGTGTTTCCCTCATATATACACAACCTGAATAACTTGACATTCCTATGATTTACTTTCTGACTATTTTATGAGAAATCACGTGACGTAGTAAGATAATTGACATTTAATTTCGTATCACATTACAATAGTTCAAAATTACACTCGCAGAAATTTCCACACATCTTGAAGCTTCATGATCCCTAGATTACGATAGGCACAATTTACAATATTCGTCGGTCTGTCGATCTGTTGCTGCCTTAAGAAATGAGACGTCGATTTTAAATTCGGTGTACATAGTACATTTAAAGTGGGAAAATGTGAGCTATATTGCTTTAAAGAAGAGAGGTGGAAGGGATGGTGACTCGTCTTATTGCTACATGATGCTTACCTGTAGGACTGGATAAATAACAACCAATTTTTTGATAATAAATTGGTTTTATACTTAAAATGGTCCCAACATTTTTTTAACACACTTAATATTAGAGTGATTCAAAGTATTAACTGCAAAAAGGGAAAAAATTATCACAAGCTAAGTCACTCTCATCAGTTACCTACTTTCAGTATGATGACTTTTAAATGACTGATCTAGAAACAGATATTGTTAAAAAGGTATCAGATCGTGATTTCAAAACATATTAAACGAATCAAAATATTTCTTTTTAGATTGGAATTTAATTCCACAACGGATTATTATAAACGTACTAGTAATATTATAAACTTACGAATTATTGTCAGTCGACTCCAATTCCGGACTAGTTTAAGTATTATTATAATTTTACTGGACACACTCAGGAAATTTTAAAAAAACAACAGAAAAAATGGTAATGAGCTCGTCCAAGAAATTCAAACAGATCAAGGTTGGTACCACGGTATCGGTGGAGGTTCCCAAAGTTGACCGTGGGCCGTTAGATAACAAGAACGTTGTAGAAAGAGTCATAGAAAGACAAAATGGACTATATCGTATAAACACTTCAGTCGGAGTTATTAAGGATTGGCTGCCAAGAAATGCCATTCAACGCCAACTAAGCTGAACGAACTTGGTGGTTCAACTCTACACCAAAAATGACATTGAAAGCAAACCAATTAAAGACAGTTTCATAATTTTACTGTCACGCCCCATTCCGTTAAATTGTCAAAAAACATGTAAACTTACAATTTTCCTGAGTCTGTCTAGTAAAATTATTATAATACTGAAAGTAGTCCGTAATATTGTAGGAATTGGACTCGATTGACGAATACATAAGTTTATAATGTTACTAGTATTATTACAATATTCTGGTTTTGTTATTAATCCTGTGATGACACAAATGTAAATCTCAACTATATCTAAATGGGCACTCAATTATCTCAATCTGAAATATATTTCTTGTAGATAATACTCCTCAAAGTGTCAAATTCTCAGGCCGTTGACTTGTCCCCCGTCCAAAATCTAAGTGAAAAGTCTAAACCATAGCTGTAGTACAGTGTTCAATCTAAAATGAGTACCAAAATATGTCTAATGTTGATACTGATACACTAAATATATAAAATATTTTAAGACTCATTCATTAAAAATAAGGGATCAGTTAAGACTGAAATATAACTTAATAAGGAAAGGAACAAAGAAAGAAAAAAGGAAAGGATAAAAATAATTTGAACAAGAAAGGCCGTTTTGAATTTTGTAAAGATTAATTGCGTCTGAATATTTGTAGAACGTATTTTATAATAATAATAAAGAAATGATAACAGGATTGTTTGTTTTGATATCAGTTCCCTGGATAAAATCTCAGTCCTCTGAACGCATTTTTTTTGCAAAATCGCTATAAAAAGCTTGTTTTATTTTTTTTTGACTCACCGGCTTCACATATGCTAGGTCATAAGCTAGTTTTCAAGCTTTATTGGCACTAAAAATGTTGTGCCGAATTTAGCTCCATTTTCTTCCCTCATTTGTAGAAACACTCATATATATATATATATATATATATATATATATATATATATATATATATATATATATATATATATATATATATATATACAGTCCCTGGCCAAATTATTAGACGCACTGTATTTTTTTTAGTAATTTTATGTTTCTTAAGAGTTTTTATGCAATAATGGTAAATTTAAACTACAATATTATTGATTTTTATTTAAAAGAATTGTTGTAGACTATATATTTGTATTTATTTTTAACATATGGCAACACTGTGTTGACAAAGTGATACATGAACGTAAACAAGTACAAAACTGTATCAGTCGCGATCGGAATCGAGTCAGGCACGGACGTGTTTATGTGGCTTTATGGACTGTGATTGTTTGTTTAACAGTTTTATACTACTCAGTTATTAGTTTATTTTGTATGCAGTGTTTTAAAAAAGTAATTGGACTATTTTCATTATGGGTAGAAAAGGCGATCTTTCACCACGTAAAAAAGCTGAAGTGAAGGCCCTTGTGATTGCGAAAACATTTACAAACCGAGAAATATCACGAAGATTGGAGGTTTCTGAAGCTAGTGTACGACGCATAAAAAAGAAAATTGAGTCAGGGAAGGAATTAAGCCCGAAAAGAAAGAAAAGATGCGGTAGAAAACCAATTTTCACTCCACGGTCAGAGAGATGTTTGAAGAAAATTTGTGTAGAAAACAGATTTGCTACCACAAAGGTAATAAATCACAACTCCAGGATGCTAGCGTAAATGCTTTTGAGCGCACTGTTCGAAGAAAATTGAAAGAATTAGATTTTAAGGCCTGTCGCCCCGCCAGGAAGCCCAAGTTAACAGCTGCAATGAAAGCAAAGCGCCCTGAAGTGGGCCAAACAATGGCAAGACAAAGATGTGGACTTCTGGAGATCGGTAAGATACAGAAATTTAATCAATAATTGATACATTATTATCATTTTCAGTTAAATAAAGCAAATAAACATGGAAGTTTATATATTTTTCCTATTTTTGACAGGTCTGCTTCAGTGACGAAAGCACATTCGAAATTTTGCAGAATAAAGCTCAGTATGTGCGTCGTCGTCACGGAGAAAAGTTTCATCCTGATTGTGTCGTCCCGACGGTTAAACATCCCACCAAAGTGATGATTTGGTCAGTCATCAGCGGCAAGGGCACTGGACGTCTGTACGTCGTCAAAGGAATAATGAGGCAAGATCAGTACAAAGAAGTATTACAAAATCGGTTGATTCCGCAGCTCAGAGAATGGTTTCCAAATAGGGAACCATTCACTTTCATGCAAGATGGAGCTCCCTGCCACACTGCTCGATCTGTTAAAGCTTTTTTGGCAGAAAAAAAATATCCCTCTGTTGGATTGGCCCAGATATGAACCCCATTGAAAATGTGTGGGAGCTGATGAAAAGAGAAGTGGCTAAAGATGTGATTACCAACAAAACCCAGCTCCTAGGAAAGATTATTCATGTGTGGAATCATCATCCTCAAATGCAGGAGACAGTACAATCTTGCATTGATAGCATGCCGCGCCGAATTAAAGCTTTGATAGCGGCTAAAGGTGGCTCAACTAAATATTGACTTTTACTAACATTAATTTCACTTTTCTTTAAAACTTAATAAACTTATGCTTTTCTAAATTAATGCTGTTTTATTTATGTCAAATAAATAGGTAATTGATTGGATAATATAAAAAAAAAAAACAAATCAATTTAAAATAATAAAACGGTACAATATCACTCGGTACTTAATATTTTACATGAAATCTTGCAGTGCGTCTAATAATTTGGCCAGGGACTGTATATATATATATATATATATATATGAATATATATATATATATATATATATATATATATATATATATATGTTTGGAATAGCCCAATTGAGAATCTCGAGCGATTGCTCTCGACATATCCAAGGCATTCGACCGTGTTTGGCATGATGGACTGTTGGCTAAGCTACGCTCTTATGGTATGTCTGAAAAGTTCTGTTTGTGGCTCTCATGTTTCCTCATAGAGCGTTCTTTACGAGTGGCAGTCGACGGATTTCTTTCTAACACCTTCACTATCAACGCCGGTGTGTCTCAAGGAGCCGTACTGCCCCCTACTCTCTTTTTCATTTACATTAACGATCTGCTCTAAAAGACCGGGAATCCCATCTACAGCTTTGCAGATGATAGTAGGCTTACTTCTTCATTCACTTTGAACGCTAGGACATCGGCTGCTCAGACGAATATTCGCAGACAGCAGGAGGTCGTTCAACATAACAAAGACCTGGAAGAGATTCTATCTTGGGGTGACAGTAACCAAGTGGAATTTAACGCTACAAAAACCCAGGCGGCAGTTCTTTCCAAAAAAGTTAACGTTGTTGAACCCGACATAATCATGTCGGGGCACTCCATTCCCCTAGCATCGTCATTCAATTTGTTGGGCGTCAATTTGGGAGCAAATATGTCCTGGCATGAACATGTTGCAGGCATAGCAAGGAGAGCTTCTCAAAAGTTAGGAATATTATTTCGAACCAGAAAGCTTTACACTCAACAACAACTGTTAATTCTTTACAAAGCTCAAATTCGACCAACTATGGAATACTGCTCCCATGTTTGGGGCTCCGGCGTACAGAGGAGAGCTGGAGATCCGGAACTGACCGGCGGTCTTGATTCGCTGGAACATCGTAGAACGGCTGACGACTTGAGTCTACTCTACAAGTATTTTCATGAAAAGTGTTCGAAGAATGTAGCCCGCTTAATTCCTCCCAGAGCGGTGCACGTTAGAAGTACACGTCACGCTAATACTTCACATCCGTATGAGGTTTAGCTTGTTACTCCTCGTACAACGCTTTTCAAGCAGTCTTTTATATGGAGAACATCATCCCTTTGGAATAATTTGCCCAGGACTGTGTTTCCCAACGAGTACAATTTACAGCGATTCAAGAACAAGTGAATCGCTTTTTCCGCACACGTGTCGCTCCTGTAGCGCTTTAGGGACTTCCCTGCAGCACGTCAGCTAGACCCATAGAAAAAAAAATATGGTGTATCCTGAAACTTCATAATACTTCTTATTTCCTTTCTACTTTACATTAAAGATCTGCTGTAAAAGACCAAATATCCAGTCTATAGCATCGCCGATGATAATACATTTGTTTCTTCATTCATCTTAAATTCCCGCACACTATCTGCTCAAGCAAATATTCGCAGATAGCATGAAATTATATAATTTAACGTAAACGTTGCCTTGGGGTACCAGTAACCAAACAGAATGTAAGCTACAAAAATCTAAAAAGGTTAACGTTACAGAATCCGATATACTTATAAGGACATACTTTCCTTAAATGGGATTAGAATTGTGGAATTAAATCCCAACTCTAATCTCTAATATCTATTAACACTAAAGGAAACAAAACTAGATAAGTCTAAGAACAAAAACTCTCCAACAACCTATCTATAGAAACTACAATCACTCAACATCAATTATTATGCGTTCCAATAAATCAGTTACATATGCTATCTATCATTGATCTTCAATAGAATATAAACTAAACAAGATATTGATCAACACGTATCATTATTTATTAATATTATTATTACACTTTTGTATATCCTTTAATAAATAATATAGAACATAATATTTTTAACACGCTGTCCCTGAACTTTCAAAACGATGTTATCTATTCCATAACAATGCCGGGCCCATAAGATGTTATCTTGTTATTTTTGAGGAGGGCGGGGTAAAATAATTTTTTCATACAACACCCACACATTAGTGGAAGTTATTACTAAAAGCTGATATAGATAAGCAATTCTTAAGTGTAAATTTATTAAGCAAGTTATTAATAAACAAACATAATTAGACAATGCGTTTAAATAACCCTGAGGTATTATTGAAAAAATAAATGTCAACAAAAGTTAAAGGCGAAGTATTTTAACAGTACCCCCGTTTAAATTTGATGTCGCTATCTGCTAAAGAAATTTTTTTATTTGAATTAAAGCATTATACCCGAGAACATCGAAATTTTAAAATAAATAAAAAAAACTGAAACATTCCTATTCAAAAACGAACTTACCTAGCATATTGTCTATTACAACACATGGTAAGCAATGTTCTTTTTTATAATCCTGTTAAAATTTGATGTCGCTATCTGCTAAGGAATTTATTTTATTTGAATTTAAGCCTTCGCATTACACCCCAGAACATCGAAATTTTAAAATAAATAAAAAAACTGAAACATTCCTATTCAAAAACGAACTTACCTAGCATATTGTCTATTACAACACATGGTAAGCAATGTTCTTTTTTATAATCCTGTTAAAATTTGATGTCGCTATCTGCTAAGGAAATTTTTTTTATTTGACTTAAAGCCTTAGCATTACACCCGAGAACATCGAAATTTTAAAATCAATAAAAAATTGAAATATTCCGATTCAAAAACGAAGTTTCCTCGCATATTGTCTATTACAATACATGGTAAAGAATGTTCTTTTTTACAACCCTGTTAAAATTTGATGTCGCTGTCTGCTAAGGAAATTTTTTTATTTGACTTAAAGCCTTTGCATTACACCCGAGAACATCGAAATTTTAAAATCAATAAAAAATTGAAACATTTCTATTCAAAAACGAACTTTCCTCGCATATTATCTATTATAACACATGGTAAAAGTAAAGGATTCATACTTAGTGCGCATATTGAAATTTTATAGAAACTAATAATCAAAATAATTTCCAACAAATTTTCTTTGATATTTAAATTTGGAATGGAACGGAAGTTTTTCCGGTCTTGGTTAGGTGCGGCTCTTGGGATTAGATCGTGTCATTTGAAGTAGTTTTCCGACGTTTATGGACATAGCACACGTTCTGTAGGGGAAAAGCTACGCGTGGACGGAAAAAGCGACTCACGTGTAAATTGTAGTCGGTAGAAAATACAATGCTGAGCAAATTATTCCAAAGTGATGAGATTCTCCATATACTTGGAGGATTGTATAAGGAATGACAAGCTGAACGTCATGCGGATTAGTGCAATGTCAATTCCTAACATGGACTTCTCCGAGAGGAATTAAATAGGCTATTTCTAGAATAGACTCAATCAAGGATGATGGTAAGTTCTGGATCTCCAATTCTCTTTCCCTACGATTGCACGTCGTATTTTCAGGAATCCTTACTCTTTGATATAATGTCTACTGGATCGTTTTCCGCGAATAATGTAGATCGTAACTCAGACCTCTCTTAATGTTGTGTTGGTAAATTTTGATCTTTTGTTTATAGAAGTTAGAGATAGAAACAGAAGTTTGGCTTTTTCTACATTGATGATACAAATATTGATGTTCAGATACAGCTGATTGTACAATTAGTTCCTTCTTGATAGATCTTTCATGTTCTTTAATTTTAGTTCCATTTTCTCCTACATACACCGTACTATACGCATAAGAAGTTTTATAAACACCTTCTAATTATAGACGATTTGTATCTTACGGTGATTTCAAGCATTGTCCAATTTTCTTACAAGTATTGAAGATACTGAAACGTGGACTTTAAATAAAAGTATAATATATAAACTCCAGATAACCCAAAGAGCAATGGAGTGGAGAATGTTAAATATTAGACTCCAAGATCGTATTTCTAACACTGAGATACGAAGAAGTTCGAAAGTGACAGATGTAATAGAACGAATATATATATATATATATATATATATATATATATATATATATATATATATATATATATCAAGGTGGAATTGGACGGGGCATATTGCAAGGATGAATGATAACAGATGGGCACGACGTATAGTTGAATGGAGACCTAAAGAATACAAGAGATGCAGAGGTTGACCACAGACAAGATGGACGGATGACATAAAAAGATTAGCGGGACACAATTGGATGCAAAAAGTAAACAACAGAGGTAAGTGGACAACTTGGGGAGGCTTACATTCGACTATCAATGGAATAAGCTAATAATGATGATGATGATTAAGGATTGTGCGAATATCTCTAGAGTCCAACATTATAGTTTTCAACCTTGCAAAAAAATGTTTTTAAATATTAAAAATTCAAAAAACGCAGTCCAAACGAATACCGAGCAGTCGGGTTGTTATTATGTTATATGTTATTGGCAAAAATCAATTTTATTCTTCAACGTAGTTTACTTCAAGGGCCATACACGTATTTCAGTGATTTTCTAACATTTCAATATCTTCCATATAGTACTATTTGTCGAGCTCTCTAAAATAAGCCGAAGTTCCCATTCGACTTCTTTATGTGCGCCAAATCTCTTTCCCTGGAAACACCTTGTCAAATTTGGAAAGAGGTAATAATCGCTGGGGCCAGAACTGGTGAATATTGTGGATGAAGAACCGATTCATAGCCAAATTGGTCCAATTTCACCATCGATTTTACAGAGTTGTGAACTGGTGCGTTATCTTGATGAAACAATCGTTTTTTCTTCGCTAAATGCGGCCTTTTTTTCTTAATTTTACCACTGAAACGCCTCAATAAACCAAGGTAATGGCCTCCGGTGATTATACGCCCCTTCTTAAGATTGGTGTTCAGTATTTCATGCGCATCCCAAAAAATTCAAACAAATACAAAATCTTTTCAGCTGATGTTTGTGTCTGTGGACGTTTCGGTCAAACAGCTGTATAACTCACAAACGAATCGACCAAAAAGTCATGAAAATTTTACACGAATCTTTCGAGAGTTGACACTAACTGAAAATCATATGTTTTTTTTTTGTTTGTGCTGCCATATCTCGGAAAGTCTCGGGACCTTTTACCCCATGTAGAATTCCACTAACACTGTAACGTTTTTGAATAATGGATGTTTCTAAAGTATAACAATATCTCTATTTATGTAAAATTTACGATATAAAATTGTGACAAACCAACACACAGAGACACAATAATACGTAATAAATCACGCTGCCCAATACTACATAAATTAGCAGCTTTTCACACCATGACACACAGATTAACATCAGTCCCTATAAAGACAGTTATTTTTGAAACGATTTCAAAGAACTGAATATCAACAATCAACAAATAATGGATACACAGCAAACATATTAGAAAAAGTACTAAATAGTATGTTATATAAAAAACCAATAAGTTGGGCTTTCGCTAAACTTAATAGCGCAATATCAAAATAATGATGAGATAGGCATAGTTTAGATACAGCAATATTATGATTTTATCCTCTCTGGGGTATCACCAGGAGTATTGTCCTGAGTTTTAGACCTCGAAAAAGTTGTGCTCTTTTATCTATAAACAAAACGCATTTTTTGAGCTTAAACTCCGATGATATCAGTTGGATCGAGATATACAAAAAACTCAACCTCTTCGTAATGAAATTTTCAACAAATCTTCGTTGGTTTTGAAACGCTGAAATGTGTACATAACCTACAAAATTGAAAAAACAGGCAAAAATCTGTTTTTTTTTTCATTTTATTGTACAGGTCGACTAAGTGAACCGATTGGCTCGAAACTTTCAGAAAATATTTCTTTTGTTCTAGCAAAAATACCCTGAAATTTTGGTACAAAAATATGGAACCCAGTGGACACAATTGTATTTGTTATTTAAAATTGCCCGCCATTTTATGCCATTTAGTTCAAAATGGATCTTTTTTTTCAAAATTTATGTCTCGACATCAGCTTTCCGATGCCATCAAAAAAAAATTCATCATTCGTCATTTTAACGGTTTTTTTTACATTTGTTTATGAATCAAATAACAACAATTGACATTCTGAAAAAAATTTTTTAACAAAAATGATTTTCTTTTTAAATAAAGGTCTCGCGATTCTCTACCAGACATGATAAAAAATTTTCAATTTTTTTTTTAAATAACCGAAACACCCATTCTTGATACTTTTCGTTCAATCTATGCCCTGTGGAAAATATTCCAGACTTTTTTCAAAAGTTTTTGATCAGTACTTTTCGAGATAAGGGGGGAGAACAGCAATTTTTGTCAATTTTTTAAAAATATTACGAAGAAAAGTGTGCGCAAGTATTACATTATATATATATATATATATATATATATATATATATATATTATATATATATATATATATATATAACACATGGGCTGAAAAAGTCCCGGGCCTAACACATAGATGGCGCTAGTTTTATTGCAGTCACCTTTTTTTCAGTTAATACTAACCTTCAAAAGACAGCTGTTAAAATTTCATGATATTCTATTCGTTAGTTTGTGAGTTATTGTGCTAAGAGTGACGCTACTTTTGTTATTTTCAAAACAATGGATCAAAAACAATTTCGTGTTTTAATTTTACACTGCTTCTTGATGGGAAAAAATACCGTTCAAGCGAAGCAATGGCTTGAAAAGTGTTATGGGGACTCCGCTCCCATCAGAAACAAACAATAAAACGTTGGTTTGCTGACTTCAAACGTGGTCGTAGAGACACCGATGATGCAGAACGCAGTGGACGTCCAAATGAGGCGGTAACACCAGAAAACATCAAAAAAATCCATAAAATCGTTTTGAATGATCGAAAAGTGAAGTTGCGTGAGTTAGCTGACATCGTAAAGATATCAAAAGAACGTGTTGGCTTTATATTGCATGAGCATTTGACTATGAGAAAGCTCTGTTCAAAGTGGGTGCCGCGTTTGCTCACTGTTTATCAAAAACAAGAACGTGTTGATGATTCTGAGCAGTGTTTGGCCATTGTTAGAGCGGCGCTGGAATGATTGCGTTGCTCTTAATGGAGATTACGTTGATGAATAAAGCTAATTTTGAACCAAAAAAAACCGTGTTTTCTTTGTTGGGCCCGGGACTTTTCAGCCCATGTGTTATATATATATATATATATATATATATATATATATATATATATATATATATATATATATATATATCATCATCTCATCTCATAAGCCTTCCGGCAGAACACATTGATCGAAGATTTTTGACCGTATACACATTGGTATATTTTTATTCCTGAGTGTGTCTCCGAGTCTACCAAATGCACCCCAGGCGAGTCTCCTTCGTCTGTCGATTTCAACTGTTTGGTTCTCTTTGCCTAATGCAATCGTGTGCCTCAGATACACATAACTTTCCACATTTTCAAGTATTTCGTTGTTTATTTCGATCAATGGATCCTTGCTGCACATGACTTTGGTCTTGGACATATTCATGTTGAGGCCTATTTTCGAACATTCGATGTCTAGTTCTATCAGCATCTGTTGGAGGTCTTCAGTATTTTCAGCTATGATAACGATATGATCGGCATATCTCAGGTGATTCGGCCATTTTCCATCTATTAGAATCCCTCTATCATGCCAATCTAACCTTTTGAATGCATCTTCAAGAGCCAACGTAAACATCTTTGGTGACAATACATCTCCCTGTCTTATGCCTCGTTTTATTCTAATCGGTCTGGTTTTTTCATTGATATAAACAGTTGAAGTAGCGTTATTATATATATACTTTAAGAGTTCCACGTATCTGGAGTCCACTCTCGCATTTTCCAGTGCTCTGAAAAAAGCCCAATGTTCCACTGTGTCGAATGCCTTTCGAAAGTCGACAAAAGCTAAGCAAATCTCAAAATTATACTCTACAGCCTTCTCTATCAAGATTCTCATTGTTAGGAGATGCTCACATGTACTATAATCTCTTCTAAAAGCAGCTTGTTCTATTGGTTGATAGTCGTCCAATTTTCTTGTTATTCCATATATTCTATATATATATATATATATATATATATATATATATATATATATATATATATATATATATTTGAACTCGTGTTTCACTAATGGAATTTTATTCATCGGTACTACACAGACGCCATCTAAAGCATTCTTTAAACTTGACAAATGCACATCGTACAGACTATATATCTCCACCCAAATCAGTCCCCTACAGAATAAACAAATTTATCAAACTTCATAACATCTCTTCTCCAACCTTCGACTATCCCCTTTGGCATGTATTTCCACCATGGTTATCACCAAAACCAACAGTCGACTTCAACCTTCATTCTCCAAATGTAAAAAACCTAAATCATGCAGTACTAAAATCCAAATTTAATGAAAGGCAACACACACAATACCCTAAATTTACAACTATATTCACTGATTATTCAAAGTCAGAGAAAGGGGTTGGTGCTGCAATTTTTCCCACCAATAATTCCAAAAATTTCAAACTTCCGCACCACAACTCAATTTTTACAGCTGAACTATTGGCCATAAAGAAAACAACAAGACACGCCCTCGACTTTAGAGGCAATAAAAATTCATTAATAATATTTGATTCTCTTAGTGCTCTTAACGCCATAACAAAAAACAACCCCAAACACGCATTTTTGCGACAAATCACAGACCTTCACTACAGCGCAAAACTGAGGAAAAAAACCATAGCTTATATCTGGATCTCCAGTCACATGGGAATAAAGGGAAACAATAGAGCAGATCAGGAAGCTAAAAAAGCCATAACGAACGGCACTTCTATCACAGAGGAAAACATCCCAAATGACTTCTTCAACCACCTCTCCTCCATCAACAGAAATTTTCTCCAGGTGGAATGGGATCTTGAAGAGAACAATAATGAACTTGGAGAACTAAAACCTTTAGTATTTCCTTCTTTACATTTCCAGCGCCTAAACAGAGTTGAGAATACAACACTTAGAAGATTAGTCACTGGTCACACTTATCATACTCACTCTAACCTATTAAAAGGAGAATCTAGCCCAATTTGCTCAACTAGTAATTCTTCCCTAACTATCAAACACATGTTTCAAGCCAACCACTTTGGTAACATCAGAACAAACTCTGGTATTCCTTCCTCTCTTTCTCAAATCATAAGCTCATATCAACTAAATAAATGCAAAATCAGACTATATTTCAAAGAACTGGAAATTAACATTTAAAAAGTAATTTAGTGTGCCAAATGACCTTTTATGTCTACATGCTTGATCTCCCTAAACATCATCAACATCATCGATGACCTGGTAAATTTTTTTTCTCACTTCCGATTTCACCCCCCAAAATTAACCCTTTAAGTCAAAATTTAATTTTCAAAACTACACGGCTCTGATGAGGCCATCAATTCCTATGTTAGTGCCAAATTTCAACTTTCTATGTCAAATAGGTTCGGAGAAAATCAGGTTTGACAGACGGACAGATAGACTGCGAAGTGATCATATAAGCGTTCCGTACGGAACACTAAAAATAACGAAAAAGTATTGATGATTACAAATTAAGCTGTGAAGATTGCCAAAAAAAACCTATATAGGATAAATAGGAATTCCGTCATATTTATGTCGGGATACTTTATTCCTCTGGCATCGTCACTCAACTTCCTGGGCGTTAACTTGGAAGCAAGTATGTCTTGCCACGAACGTGTTACATGCATAGCATAGAGAGCTGCTCAAAAGCTGGGAATATTATTTTGACCTAGAAAGCTCCATAACAACTGTTAATTCTGTACAAAGCTCAAATTTGAATAACGATGGAATACTCCTCCTATGTTTGGGACTGTACTCCCAAATATACCCTAGATGTGAAAGTGTTCGATCGATGTAGTCCGCGTAACTACTCCCAAAGCGGTGCATGTTATTACAGGTCGCACTAATACATCACATTTGTATGAGGTTCGGCTTGTTACTCCTCGTATAACACTCCCAACGGGTACAACACACAGAAGCGTGTCGCCTGCACCACGTGTGCTACGTCCATAAGAAAATAACCAGTCAAGTACAAGTTGAACTTGCACAATTAGTGTTCCGTACGTTGATTGCTTTTAAAATAAAAAATGTTGTTACGGTGGTATAAAATGATCAGTGACTTCACAAAACACACCCCAAATGAGTTTTCAACAAAGTTTGTTTCCAATCTTTACTGAAAATTGATGACCTTGAAATTTTTGTTCTTTTTTATATACCAGATAAATTATTAAATGCACTCGTGATAATTTTCGTTCAATCTACACCCCCTGGTGAATATTCCAGAGTTTTTTCAAAATTCTTTGATCAGTACTTTTCGAGATAAGGTAGGGGGACAGCGATTTTTCGCGATTTTTTAAAAATAATACAAAGAACAGTGTGCGCAAGTATTACATTATATATATATTTTTTACTCGTATTTTCACAAGCTTTCATTTGACACCACACTCGATGACGTACTAAAAAAAAATTTTTTTTCACTTCCGATTGCACCCCCTAAACTAATCCCTTAAGTCAAAATTTGATTTTCAAAAAACTACACGGCTTTGATGAGGCCATCAATTCTTATATTATTTCAACGTTCTATGACAAATAGTTTCGGAGAAAATCGGTGTGTGACAGACAAACAGACAGACAGACACCGAAGTGATCTTATAAGTGTTCCGTACGGAACACTAAAAAGGAAAAAGTTTTTCAAGAAGGATCAAAAAACACTACTCAAACACTACTCAAGTCAAGCTGCTGTAAAGGCTTAATATGTTTATCAATCCAATTACAACAGCACAACGGAGTGTTACTGTGACCTCCAGGAACAATTGGATTGAACTACTGTGGGTTCCAGGACAATCGGGTATAAAAGGTAATGAAAAAGCCAGCTAATTAATAAGATTCAAAGCTACAAAACTACATAGCGGCCTGGAGCCAGCATTTAGTATACCAAAACACGTGGTAAACGTAAATCACTGCTTTCACATACGCACCGCTCAATTAGCGATTTACGGATTCCCCTATAGTACTCCTGCAGTAACACTAAAAGGACCCCGTATATTTTCTCCCCTTTTTATTCTTAAATTGTCAACGAAAATCTAAAACACGCAAAAAGTAATTTTTAACTAATTTCCGTTACATCATCTATTCATGAAGTCCGAACCCTTCTCAACTCCCCGAGCTAACAACTCTAAAGGACTTACCCGACCAGAATTTTAATAAAACCGTCAGTTTCATTTATCGTTATCCCGCCGAAAATTGCTTTCCATAAGATCATCTCGATGACAACCTGTTATGTGTGTTAGGACTTCATATTTATTCATTAAGAGTGCTTTCCTCCATCCATTTTTCTTTAGGATAAGGAGGATGACAGCTGACGGTGACAGATCATCGTTTACTACTGAACTGAGAAATACCATTCAGGTATAAACAGTTATTTTCTTAGAAAAATATGAAATTAAAATAATGACTTAATAGATGAAAACTTGAGCTAATAAAAATACTACACTTCGTCTAACGAGGTTTTAGAATTACGTTAGAGATATGACGGTATACCAATTTTTATTGCACTTCCCAGACTGATACATAAACTGGACTTATAGCTAGGCACTATTGCCTGTTTTCTTTGTTCCCAGCTCTATATATCGTCACTCCATCTCTTTCCTGAACGTACCATTGATCTTCCTCCAATCGGTGATTTGTCTCTTACTACCCTAGACAAGGCGAAATCGGCGCCATCGTTGGAAAAAATTTTCTAATTGAATTTTTTTTCATAACCTTCTCCAGGAGATGTCCCTGAAAGAGGATCAACATGTTGCCGGGCGGTAACCTGGTCCGAATTTGTTTAAAACAAATTTTTTTTTTAAACAAAGTCCAAAAATTGAAATTTTCGCCCCGGAACAAGTTTTTTTAGGTAAATTGGACCATTTTGAACAAAAAATGTCTCTTGTGAATTTTCTCTAAAATGCGCCGTTTTCGAGATATCGGCGATTTTAGGTGCGAGAAAACGCGAAAATGGCCACTTTCACCTCCCAATATTGGGGTCAAAAATTAAAATTTTCAATGTTGCCAAGTGTCCAAATTAAAGTTTGAGATCTCTTCTACAAATTACCGTAGGAAATATTGCAATATCTTTATTTTTAAACATTGTTTTTTAACAGTTAACAAATTGCGTTCGAGCGCCCGCGGCTGCATCGAAACTGTATACATAGATATATACGCAACGCCCGTACGTAGGCGCACGGAACTGTATACGCACTGCGATGCTCTATAAAGCTTTGTTTCTTGATTTCTTATTAAAATTAATATATTTGAAAAGTATGTAAAAAATATTTATTTATTAAAGAGTAATTGTTATATCAAATTTAATTATTATAACAAATGAATATAAATAAAAATTCAATATTCGATTAGGATGGTAGAAGAATTAAAACAATTTTATGAAATATAACTTATATATATTTAATAGAATTTTCGCAAATATTTAAATTACATCCACACATGAGTATACAACTTAACATAACACTTTCTGTGCCAAGAAAAAGTTTGTTCACTGCTACTTGGATTATATAAATCGTTAAATTTTGTACTTATGTCATCTTTCCGACGATTAGCTGCTTGTTGAATTTTTTGAAATGATTCAAAATTTGGTTGTTGTACAACATCATCACACTTACCACAGAAAATGCACTTATGATCACATTTAATTCGTTTAATAGAAAAAGACATAATTACACATGTACATACTTGTAAGGGCGGAAAAGAAATGAATAAACTATTAAAGTGTCCGACTCTTATTTAAGCAATAGCATGTTTGAACTTTTGCATGATACTTCACGTTACAGCGAGTTGCAGCGCGTATACAGTTCCGCGCGCCTACGTACGGGCGTTGCGTATATATCTATGTATACAGTTTCGATGCGGCCGCGGGCGCTCGAACGCAATTTGTTAACTGTTGAAAAACAATGTTTAAAAATAAAGATATTGCAATATTTTCTACGGTAATTTGTAGAAGAGATCTCAAACTTTAATTTGGACACTTGGCAACATTGAAAATTTTAATTTTTGACCCCAATATTGGGAGGTGAAAGTGGCCATTTTCGCGTTTTCTCGCACCTAAAATCGCCGATATCTCGAAAACGGCGCATTTTAGAGAAAATTCACAAGAGATATTTTTTGTTCAAAATGGTCCAATTTACCTAAAAAAACTTGTTCCGGGGCGAAAATTTCAATTTTTGGACTTTGTTTAAAAAAAATTTGTTTAAACAAATTCGGACCAGGTTACCGCCCGGCAACATGTTGATCCTCTTTCAGGGGCATCTCCTGGAGAAGGTTATGAAAAAAAATTCAATTAGAAAATTTTTTCCAACGATGGCGCCGATTTCGCCTTGTCTACCCATACTATCCTGTTGTTTGCCATTCTTCCTATGTGTTGACCCCATTCTACTTTTCTTCCTCTTATCCAGTGGTTGAGATTTTCTATATTACATGTACGTTTTATGTCTTCACTCCTTTCTTTATTCCTCAGTGTCTTGTTTGTATATCTCCTAAGTACTCTCATTTCAGTTGATTCCAGCATCCTCTCTGTTATAGCTGTATAGGGTCTTGTTTCAGATGTGTAAGTCATTCCTGGTCGTATTACGCTCTTGTATATTCTTGTTTTCGTTTCAACGGAGAGCAATTTATTTCTAAATATGGTATCACGGAGACATCCCGCTATCCTATTAGCCTTGTTGACTTGATGTTTTACATCTTCCTCGATTTGTCCGATACTAGATATTTTGATGCCCAGGTAATCGACTTCCATCACTTGTTCTATTGGTTTATCTTTCACCACCAGCTTGCACCTAATCGGCTCTTTTGCTTGGTTTTTTTCAGTTGAGATTGACATATTATATTGTTTTATTGCTATATAAAATTCGTATTTGCAGAACGTTCTCGGTCTCAGCCATTATTATTGCGTCATCTGCATAACATATAACTTTAAGTTCTCTGTTACCAATTCGATATCCCTTCTTTCTTTTGACATTCTTTATAATTTCATCCATGACAATATTAAGCAGAAGAGGACTTAAACAGTCTTCCTGGCTGATTCCAGATTCAAAATTGACAAATGAAATGATATGGGTGAAAAAGCTTAGAGCCAAGCCAATAGCCCAATAAACTTTTATTGCTAAACCAATTGAACGTCTGGATTATGTCAGCTAAACTAAAACTACAGTTTAACGTAGGATCCGAACGGCATGATCAATAAATGGTGCGCTTACTTGCCTATTTACATTTACATTCTTTATTCACATTGAACGTTCGAACACCGCCTATTCATGCAAATATCCGCAAACAGCAGAAAGTCGTTCAACTTGACAAAGATCTGGAAGAAATTTTATCTTGGGGGTGACAATAACCAAGTAGAATTTAACGGTACAAAAACTCGGGCGGCAGTTTCTGTGAAAAAGAGTTGCTGAAACCGACATAGTTATGTCGGGAACACCATTCCTCTAGCATTGATACTCGGCGTTAATATGGGAGCAAATATGTCTTGGCATAAACATGTTGCAAACATAGCAAAGCAGAGAGCTTCTCAAAAGCTGGGAATATTATTTCGAACTAGAATGTTTTACCCTCCACAATAACTGTTAATTCCGTACAAAGCCCAGAGTCGACCAACGATGGAATACTCTCCCACGTTTGGGGCTCTGTTCCCAAATATACACTGCAGTGGTTGGATTTTATTTAGAAAAGGGCCGTTTGGTGACCAGCAACTTTGATTTCTTAAACCATCGCGGAATGGTTGGCGACTTGAGTCTATTCTACAAGTATCTCAATGGATGTAATCTGCTTAATTCTTCCCAAAAAGGTGCATGCTAGGAATATAACACGTAAGTTGAAAAGTTTTTGGTCTGACACATAGATGTCGCTTTTCAAAAATCCATACGATTTTTAGGCACAACCAACCTTCAAACGATACGGGTCAAAATTTCATGACATCTCGACGATTAGTTTACAAGTTATAGTGATTTTAGTGACGCCACTATAAAATTTTCAAAACAATGGAAAAAATCGAATTTCGTGTGTTGATTAAACATTGTTTTGATGGGGAAAAACTACCGTTCAAGCAAAGTAATGGCTTGATAAGTGTTATGGGGACTCTGCCCTTGAAAAATCATTCATCATTTACTGGTATGCTAGACGTCCAGATGAAGTGGTTACACCCGATAACATAAAAAATATCCACAAAATTGTCTTGGATGACCGGAAAGTGAAATTGCATGAGATAGCCGATACCCTAAAGATATCAAAAGAACGTGTTGGTCATATTTTGCATGAACATGTGGGCATAAAAAAGCTCTGTTCGAAATGGGTACCGCGTTTGCTCATAGTGAACTAAAAACAATAACGTGTTGATTGTGAGTGCTGGTTGGACCTGTTTAAGAGTAATAAAAATGATTTTTTCATGCGATATGTGACAAAGGATGAGACATGGATCCACCACTACACACCGGAGTCAAATCGGCAGTCAGCTGAGGGGACAACAGCCGGTGAAAGCCTCCCGAAGCGACCAAAGACACAACAGTCGGCTGGGAAGGTTTTGGCGTCTGTGTTTTGGGATGCGGGTGGAATAATTTTTGATCGACTATGCTGAGAAGAGAAAAACCATCAATAGTGAATATTACATAAGGTTATTGGGGCGTTTGAAGGCAGAAATGAACAAGAAAAAAGTGCATATGGATAACCTCATCCCTTTGGAATGATTTGCCTAGAACTGTGTTTCCCACAGGAAAAAGCGATTCAAGGCCAATGTGAATCGCTTTTTCCTGACACGCGTCACTCCTGTAATGATTTAGAAAAGTCTGTGATATATAGATTCAATTAAGTGCGACTCCACTTGAAAATGGGACTTCACAGTATCTCCACAGACCATTGAGGTCGGCCCACGACCTATTCAAATTGGTCTTCAGATATGTGTCCCACTCGAGAGCAGACCGGGAGGAAACTACCTTCAATATGATGCAGATTAGGACCCACATAGTTCTGTATGTAATAGTTTTCATTATGTCTTTTTTTATTATTTTATTTTTAATGCCTTTAGCACCGCTTGGCATGGATGTAGACCAGTTAGGCCAAAGGTGGTTGAAAATTTATAGACCCGTAGGTTGAATTGGGCCAAAAATGTAAAAGGTGAAGATTAATTTTGTATGTATGTTTGCAGAGTAAAGGATTATGCAGGTACTTCCTGGCCCAACTAGCCGACCCCGCCTGACATTAATGTTGTTGATCTGCCTTTTGTTCTTGGTCTTGCGGTCAATTTAATAAAACAAGTTTAGTCTTGGTTTACGTTTCGGTTTATGGTATTTAAACCATCATCGGAACTACGAAAAATCTAAAGTAGATGTTTATTATTAATGTTGTTTTATACATATATATATATATATATATATATATATATATATATATATATATATATATATATATATATATATAACCGTATAAATAAAGTATACAATAATCTGAAAAAATCTAAACAGAATAGCAATGAAATTAAGAAAAATTATGTTTCTTTACAACAAAATCAAAAAAGTCCTTAAACCACATAACATTAATATAGCAGAAAAACCAGCCAACAACTCAAAAAATATCCAAACTTAAACCAACAATACCAACAATAGAGCAAACAAACTTAATATACAAAATAGATTGCATGAACAGTCCAAAAACATACACTGGACAACTAAAACAATATTTAAAAAGACGAATAACAGAAGATAAAAGTAGCATAAGAAACACAAATCAAAACCATACCGCCCTATCAAAACACGCCATAAACGAATTACATAATTTCAATTTTAATAATGTCCAAATCCTAGATTTTGAAAACAATCATAAAAAAACGAAACATAAAAGAAATAATACATATACGAAGAACAAAAAATACCTTAAATTATCGAAATGACATGGAAAACATAAGTATAGTATGCAATGAAATAATTACTTAATAAAACCTAATTACTAAACCAATAACAATGAAAGTAATGACAATATAAAACGAATAAATAAACTCTGGATTTACCCATTTTATCTGCATAAATAATAAAATATTTGAATCTTCTAAATTTAGTACAACGAAAGCTGTAAATGTTAAAATGTAAATAAAATAATTTAATGTCAAAAGATCCAGCTAGACATAAGGTAGGATAACTATAACTAAACATTAAGTTCTATATATATATATATATATATATATATATATATATATATATATATATATATATATATATATATATATATATATATACAAAATATATATATATATATATATATATATATATATATATATATATATATATATATATAATCTATAATATATATAAAATGCAACGTCTCTCTGTCTGTCTGTCCGTTAGTGCGCTTATCACTGGAGAACCACTTATCCGATTTACGTACTTTTTTTTTTAAAACATACATATGTTCTCTGGCCAGGTTACAGGCTATATTTTATTACGATAGATAGCATAAGGAATGAGCAGTGACAATAATAGTAAATGAAGTCGGAAAAAAAGTTTGCCGCTCGCGCGTTCCCTTGCAATACACAGCCTAAACCATTAAATATAGAACAATAATATGTAGCAGAGAATATCTATAATCTATAATCTAAAATACGTACATAAAATGCTATGTCTCTCTCTGTCCATTAGTGCGTTTATCACGCGAGAACCACTTATCCGATTTACGTGTCTTTTTTTAAATTCATACATATATTCTTTGGCCAGGTTATATAATAATAATAATAATCTATATCTAAAATATATATAAAATGCAACGTCTGTCTGTCTATCTGTCTGTCCGTTAGTGCGCTTATCCCTCGAGAACCACTTATCCGATTTACGTGATTTTTTAAATTCATAATATATATAAAATGCAACGTATCTCTGCCTGTCTGTCTGTCTGTCCGTTAGTGCGCTTATCACTGGAGAATCTTTTTTTTTTAAACATACATATGTTCTCTGGCCAGGTTATAGGCTATATTTTATTACGATAGGCAGCATAAGTAATGAGCAGTGACGATAATAGTGAATGAAGTCGGAAAAAAGTTTGTCGCTAGCGCGTTCTCTTGCAATACATAGCCTAAACCATTAAATATGGAACAATATCATGTAGCAGAGAATATCTATAATCTATAATATATATAAAATGCAATGTCTCTCTGTCTGTCTGTCTGTCCATTAGTGCGTTTATCACGCGAGAACCACTTATCCGATTTACGTGTGTTTTTTTTTTTAATTCATACATACATTCTTTGGCCAGGTTATATAATAATAATAATCTATATCTATAATATATAAAATGTAACGTCTGTCTGTCTGTCTGCTTGCCTGTCTGTCTGTCCGTTAGTGCGCTTATCACTGGAGAACCACTTCTCCGACTTACGTGCTTTTTTTTTAAACATACATTTGTTCTCTGGCCAGGTTATAGGCTATATTTTATAACGTTAGGTAACATGAGGAATAAGCAGTAACGATAATAGTGAATCAAATAGGAAAAAAGTTTGCCGCTAGCGCCTAAACCACTAAATATGGAACAATATCATGTAGCAAAGGATATCTATAATATATATATATATATATATATATATATATATATATATATATATATATATATATATATATATATATATATATATATCTGTGCTTATCACTGGAGAATCACTTATCCGATTTATGTGCTTTTTTTTAAACATGCTAAACCATTAAATATGGAAAAATATGAAGTAGCAAAGAATATCTATAATATATATAAAATGCAACATCTCTCTGTCTGTCTGTCTGTCCGTTAGTGCGCTTATCACTGGAGAACTACTTATCCGATTTACGTGCTTTTTTTTTAAACTACATATGTTCTCTGGCCAGGTTATAGGATATATTTTATTACGTTAGGTGACATAAGGACTAAGCAGTGACGATAATAGTGAATCAAGTCGGAGAAAAGTTTGCCGCTAGCGTGTTCTCTTGCAATACACTGCCTAAAGCATTAAATATGGAACAATATCATGTAACAAATAATATAATATATATAAGATGCAAGGTCTCTCTGTCTGTCTGTCCGTTAGTGCGTTTATTACTTGAGAACTACTTATCCGATTTACGTGTTTTTATAAATTTATACATTTGTTCTATATAATTCGCTATAAGCCTAGATAATGGGAGATAATCGGAGATAAGTATAAATAATGGGAGATAAGGAGAAATAGTGGGAGATGAGCAGAGATAAGCCTATATAGTAGAAATTATGTAGAGATAATGGGAGATAAGGAGAAATTATGGGAGATAAGGGGAAATAAAGGCAGATATTTTATTACGTTAGGTAACATAAGGAATAAGCAGTGACGATAGTAGTGAATCAAGTCTGCGCTAGCGGAGCCGCAGGCACTGTTAGTAAGTATATATATATATATATATATATATATATATATATATATATATATATATATATATATATATATATATTAATATATCAAAATATAATATAACCAGATAAATTATTAAAGATGATACACTCGTGATAATTTTCTATTACTCTACACCCTGTGGAGATTATTCCAGAATTTTTCCAAATCAGTATTTTTCGAGTAGAGTGATTTTTCTCAATTTTCTAAAAATAATACAAAGAAAAGTGTGAGGAAGAATTATATTATATATATTTTTGAACTGGTGTTTTTACAAGCTTTCATTTGACATCCCACTCGATGACCAGGTAAAAAAATGTTTTTTCACTTCCGCGTTCACCCCCCCAAAACTAACCTCTTAAGTCAAAATTTACCTTTAACTACACGGCTCTGATGAAGCCATCAATTCCTATATCATTGCCAAAATTTCAACTTTCTATGTGAAATAGTTTCGAAGAAAATCGGGTGTGACAGGCGGACAGACAGACACCGAAGTGTTCTTATAAGTGTTCCGTACGGAACACTAAAAAGAAAATTTGAGTCAAAATTCTAAAAATTGAATTTTCCTGTTTTTTATGCACTGGGGTGTAGCTGGAGGGGGCAGAGGTGTAATATACCTCCCGTCTTTATGAATAAAGAAAATACACCACTTAAAAGGATTTTTATTTATTTCTAAAATTCTACGGTAGGTAGGGCATGTCAGGCCGAGAACTTCTGGAACGATCCTCGTAAAAGTTTTAAATTTCATGATGTCTATATATGAAGAGTGAATTTTAAAAACTGCAGAATAATATGTTAAAACGCTAGCTAATATATTCATAGTTTATTTTATTTTTCTTTATAAAACTAATAAAATTTATCAGACGCAAAATACATTGAAGAATCAGTCCACGTATTCTCTCTCTACCCCTATCACTACCTATTATCTTTCTGTCAAACTTTAAAGAAAAATGGATTTGGCTCTCGATTAGCACCCCGTTTACTCTGCAGCTCGATTAGGACATCTTAATGAATAAATATGAAGTTGTCATCGCAAAATGGGGCCTATTTTCATTCCGCAAAGGATAAATGGTCAAAAGCCCCGGTTTGTTGTCGTTTAACATTCTACGCGTGATCCTTACACGCCATTAAACTTTTTTGTGTACTGTGATGTTAGATCTTTCTCGCATATAACGGATGTGTTAAAGTTTAAATGGTTAGCTAATTGTATTATTTAAGGAAGGTTTTTACTTTCCTGTTCTTAAAAAATTGGAAATTTTAGTCTAATGTTGAAGATGGAATGTTAAAACGGTGTATTTGTGTAAGAGTGGGAGTGTCATAAAATAGTGTAGAGGTAGGTCATATAGCTAGACGAAAAAATTAATGTCAGAGTTCTAGGTTATCCAAAAATAATCATGATGTTAACTCACTTTCTATTAATTTTTGATTATAGACAATCTTCATTTACATAAATCTATCAATATTATTTGTAACACCAATATTAGTGCAGTAAAAAAAGCAAATTTTTAAAACGCGGTTTTTAGTGTTCCGTACGGAACACTTATAAGATCACTTCGGTGTCTGTCTGTCCGTCTGTCTGTCTGTCTGTCCGTCTGTCACACCCGATTTTCTCCGAAACTATTTGTCATAGAAAGTTGAAATTTGGCAATAATATAGGAATTGATGGCCTCATCAGAGCCATGTAGTTTTGAAAGTTAAATTTTGACTTAAGGGGTTAGTTTTGGGGAGTGAAATCGGAAGTGAAAAAAAAAATTTTTTACTAGGTAATCGAGTGTGGGGTCAAATGAAAGCTTGTGAAAACATGAGTAAAAAATATATATGTAATGTAATACTTGTGCGCACTTTTCTTTGTACTATTTTTAAAAAAAATCGCGAAAAATCGCTGTCCACCCGCCTTATCTCGAAAAGTACCTATCAAAACATTTTGAAAAAATTCTGGAATATTCTCCACGGGGTGTAGATTGAACGAAAATTATCACGAGTGCATTACCTGTAATAATTTATCTGGTATATAAAAAAACAGAAATTTCAAGGTCATCAATTTTCAGTAAAGATAGGAAATAAACTTTGTTGAAAACTCATTTGGGGTGTGTTTTGTGAAGTCACTGATCATTTTATACTTCCGTTACAACATTTTTAATGTTCCGGACGGAACACTTATAAGATCACTTCGGTATCTGTCTGTCTGTCCGTCACACCCGATTTTCTCCGAAACTATTTGTCATAGAAACTTGAAATTTGGTAATAATATAGGAATTGATGGCCTCATCAGAGCCATGTAGTTTTGAAAGTTAAATTTTAACTTAAGGGGGGGTGAAATCGGAAGTGAAAAAAAAATTTTTTTACTAGGTCATCGAGTGTGGTGTCAAATGAAAGGTTGTGAAAACACGAGTAAAAAATATATATATATAATGTAATACTTGCGCGCACTTTTCTTTGTATTATTTTCAAAAAATCGCGAAAAATCGCTGTCCCGTGCCTTATCTCGAAAAGTACTTCGTTAAATCGATTTCCAAGCTGTATTCAAAAATTTGAAAAAATCCTGGAATATTCTCCACGGGGGGTAGATTGAACGAAAATTATCACGAGTGCATTACCTTTAATAATTTATCTGGTATTTAAAAAAAAAACAAAAATTTCAAGGTCATCAGATTTCAGTAAAGATTGGAAACAAACTTTGTTGAAAACTCATTTGGGGTGTGTTTTGTGAAGTCACTGAACATTTTATACCACCGTAACATAAATTTTGACTTAAGGGGTTCGTTTTGAGGGGTGAAATCGGAAGTGAAAAAAATTTACTAGGTCATCGAGTGTGGTGTCAAATGAAAATTCATTTGGGGTGTGTTTTGTGAAGTCACTGCTCATTTTATACCACCCTAACAAAAATTTTTATTTTAAAAACAATCAACGTACGGAACACTAATTGTGCAAGTTCAACTTGCACTTGACCGTTTTTTTATTTTAAAAGCAATCAACGTACGGAACACTAATTGTGCAAGTTCCACTTGCACTTGACCGGTTATTTGACCTTAAGATGTGAATAACTTTGGTTATATAAGTCGGACCGAGACAAAAAAAAAACCAAACTATTGGTAATGAAATTTCCATCAAATCCTCATTGGTTTTAAGTCGTTCAAGTGCATACATAACCTACAAATTTCAAAAAAGGCAAAAAATCTGGCGTCAGGACCTAAATTTTGAGAAAAAAGATCCATTTAGGACCAAATGGCATAAAATGATGGGCAATTCAAATACAAAATTCAATTGTGCCCACTGGGTTTAATATTTTTGTACCAAAATTTCAGGGTATTTTTTGGTATAACAACAGGCATAATTTCTAAAAGTTTCAAGCCGATCGGTTCACTTAGTCGACCTGTACAATAAAATAAATAAAAAAAACAGTTTTTTGCCTGTTTCTTCAATTTTTTAGAATATGTACGCACTTGAGTTTTGTTGGAAATTCGTTTTTTTTTTTGTCTCGATCCGACTTAAATAACCGGAGTTATTCACATTTTAAGGTAGTTCACTCGGACTGTATAGTCCGACAGTAAATACAAAAAGTTTAAAATACTTAATGGCAGATTATTTTATTTTTGTCGGAGATCGTATTCGATAGATTGAAACTTTCATATGCAGACACACACTAATATAATCGCACTTTTAATGAAAATAAATGTGACAACGCTGCCAACGCGTATACCGGATGCTCTATAGAAGTAACGTTTTTATAGGTTATATTTATTATACTTTGTGTATGTTTACTCTTTAGACCATATTACTTCTCTTTTAAAATAAAAAAAAATATAATTAAATAAAATATGCCTTTTGATTATAATATTTTGCAATATAAAGGCAAATTTGCAAAGGAAAAGCTCATCGATAAACGCCAAAAAACTATTTCGGCAATGAATAACGCGAAAAAATTAAAAACTGAAGAGTCGTCGACGGATCGAGTTAGATGAGTTAGGAAAAATTTAAACGTTTAGATCATAATTACAAATTACGTATCCTATAAAGAGTGCGTCATGAAAAAAACTAATATTGCCATCTCTAATGCCTTTAAAAAGTGTTATTTCAGATCTTAGGATTAAAAGAATTGCATCTGAATGCATAACTTTGGAAGATCTAAAAAGTTCTTATGATAAATTGGGTTCTACAGGAATAGTGCAATTATTATCTAGTCGAAAAGACGATGGCAAACCACGTGTAACCAAAGATGCGCGAGTATTAAATAAAGTAATTAATTACTTCACAAATAGTTTATAATATTTTATTTATTTATTATTAGTATCAATAATTCTTTATTAAGTTTTACCGGGAAAATTTATAAAACCGTTTTTTTTTATATATATATTTAATATTGTTATCAATTGATATGCAACAATGTTGATTAATGAACATAATATTAACCTACAAACACATTTTTGTTTAAATATAAATCTTTTAAATACTAAAGAAAAAATAATAAATATCAAAATGCAAATTCAAATTTTTAATTAATACATTTAATATTTTTATTTGGTGATTAAAGATAAAGCTGATAAATATATTGTGTTTATTCAATAAATTATTTAACCTACAAATGAATTTCTGTTTAAAAGTTAACCACTTTAAATGCTGTTTGAATGTTGGCGCGTGAAATATAATGACATACAGCGTTGTCAAATTGTAATATCTGTGTCCCTCCCTACACGCAAAGTGTAAGTTTTGTAGCAACAAACAACAACTTAGAAAAAGAAGAAAAATAGTAATAGAAAGAAAGAAGAGAAAGATACGGCGAGATGATTTATTAAATAGTAAAGAACTTCGACTGCTCAAGAAAAAAACAATGTTTTTGCCCAAAATAGATTTTATTCTTCAACCGAGTTTCCTTCAAGAGCGATACACTTATGCTAGCGAACTTCCAACATTTAGATACCTTTCATATAGTACGATTTGTCGAGCTCTCTAAAATAACCTTCAGTTTCCCTTTCGACTTCTCAATTTAAGCTAAATCTCTTTCCCTGGAGCCAACTTCTCAAATTTAGAAAGAGGTAATAATCGCTGAGGGCCAGGTCTGGTGAATAAGGCGGATGAGGAAGCAATTCACAGCCCAACTGATTCAATTTCACCATCGATTTTATGGAGTTGTGAGCTGGTGCATTATCTTGGTGCAACAACACTTCTTTCTTCGTCAAATGCGATCTTTTTTTTCTTGATTTCATCATTCGAAAATCCAATAAATCAACGTTACAGTCTCCGGTGATTGTTCGCTCCGTCTCAAGATAGTCGATCAGCATTATTCCTCGCGCATCCTAAAAAATACTTGCCAAAATCTTTCCAGTTAATGTTTGTGTTTTTGGACTCTTCGGTCGGCTTTCATGCGGTTCCAGCCACCCTGCGGACTACCTGTTTAGGTAGCTCAGGCATATAGTGGTCGATCCATGTTTCGTTCAATGTTACGAATCGAGGCAAAAACTCCTTTGGATTACGTCGAAACAGCGTTTTGAATCTCCGTTCTTGTTGCATGGTATTGATCTGTTGATGTATGTATTGTTCATCGTAATGAAGGTCTCCACGGTATTCTCGGCAACTGTCTGTTTTTTTTCTTTCTCCATTGTTCCATTTTTATCCTCGATTGCCCAAGTTTTAGGCTTCAAATCTTTATCTATATCTTTATTTTTTTAAAAAAGGTCTTTTACTTGATTTTTCTCTGCTTGCACTTCCTTACATACGTTATTAAGATATACAGTCAGTCCAAAAAGTCTCCATACACCACCTCTATACTATTTTTCTGTCATGTTTAATTAATTAATTGGAACGATGAGAAAACATGTTTAAAATAATATTTGAAACTTGACCAGCGAGGATTAGTAATAAAAACAACTACGGAACATTTATAGTTATAAAAATGTAACAATTACCAATAAGTTTGACGAAGTTTAACGGAAAATAACAACTTCGTTTAAACTAATATTTAGTGGGACCGCCGTTGGCCTTGATAATCTTCTGTAACCTTTTTGTCATGCTTGCAACCAGCTTTCTAGTAACTTCCGCTGGCATGTTCTTCCATTCGTTCAATATTCCGTTTTTTAATTCTTCTCTATTTGAAACATTTAATATGCGAACGCGTCGTTTAAGTTCCTCCCGTAAATGCTCGATGGGGTTAACATCGGGTGATTGTGGAGGTGTATGAAGCTGCTGTCGCACATTATGGATCATCCATTCTCGCACCAAGTTTGCGGTATGTTTCGGATCATAGTCCTGTTGGAAAATGTATCTTTTTTGAGTGCTAATTTTTGGACATTTTCTCTTAAATTATCTCTCAGAATGTTCAGATAAGTATGCTGATCCATGATACAATTAATAAAATTTAAAAAAAGAACACTGCCACCCCCTTGTCTCACCGTGAACAAATGTTTTTAATATCGAATGCGGTAGTCTTCTTTCTCCAAACTTTAGTTCTGTCATCAGACTCAAAAAGGTTAATTTTAGTTTCATCACTAAAGATTACGGATTCCCAAAATTCAATTTAGTAACGTATTCCCTAGCAAAAACTAACCGCCTTTTGCGATTAGCTTCCGAAATTAACGGCTTCTTCCTGGATGCACACCCCTTATAGCCTGCCTTGTGTAAACAATTTCCAGATCTTTGTGAACAAACATTTATCGAAAATAGTTCCCGTACTTCTTCTTTTAATTTTGGTGTACTTCTCTTGGGATCTATAATTATTTGTCTAACAATACTGGCCTCTTCACGTTAAGTGAGTTTCTTGGTACGACCGGAGCGTAGTCGAATTTTATAGGAACCCGTTGATTTATACTGGTTTACAATGTACTGAACAGTAGCATGCGACTTTTTAACAATTTTTCCTATAGTTCTGTACGATTTTCCATCTTTCCACAAATCAATAATGATCTTTCGAACTTGAAATGGAATTTCACAATTTATGTCGCTCATTTTTAATACTACTTGGAAAACCTATTGTAAAATTACTAGCAACAAGTGACAGATTTTAAAGTATGGCAGAAAATTACTCATTTGTTTTCAGTTTAGCGAGCAATAGATAACTTGATAAAATGCGGCTGATTATAACGTGTTTTGCAGTTCTTGAGTGTATGGAGACTTTTTTGACATTAATTTTGTTTACATTTTTATAACAACGATGTAACTTCTAAATAAAATGTTCCGTAGTTGTTTTTAATACTAATCCCCGTTGGTTAAGTTTTGGAAACTGTTTTCTCATAATTCCAATTAATTACTTGAACATAACAGAAAAATAGTATAGAAAGCAGGTGATGTATGGAGACTTTTTGGACTAACTGCATATTCTTATCTTGTCAGTTCTTCTGTATAAGTCGGTTTAGATCTTGGTACTCTTTTATCTGTTGATCATCGTTTAGTCCACTTTTCTTCATATTTTTCCTTTGTTCTATATAGTGCCGTGTTTTTCTATCGACATCCAAGGTTTTTTAATACATTTTTTTTACTCTTTAAGATACTATTTCTTCGTGGGCCAGCAACGCTCACGAAGATCAATCGTGAGAGTGCACGGCACCCATAGGGCACGTAGCTTTTTAATATGCAAATATTCAAGCAAAATATATCTCCCGTATTCTGTTGATATCTTTAACTTTCACTTTGCAGTCATTCAGAACAATATAGTGTTTTTTTTTGTGTTTTTTGGAGTGACTGCCTCATTTGGACTTCCCTCCGGAACGTGGTGCATCACCGGTGCTTATACAACCGCATTTAAATTCACTACACCATCAATATATAGTTACTTTCGACGGAGCAGATGTGCCATAAACACTTCTTGCCATTCTTGGGTTCTGGCTGCATTCTTGCCCATCAAAATGCAATGTTTAATTATCGCGCGAAATTCTTTTGTTTCAGCGTTTTGCAAGAATCAAAATTAGCGTCACGCAAACAACTGTAATTCGCAAAACTAATAGATAACCTTTTACAAGAATCTTCTGAGAGTTGACTGAAAATCATATAGTTCTTTTTGTTTGTCCTGCCATTTCTTGGAAAGTCTCTGGACTTTTCATAAATATATATATATATATATATATATATATATATATATATATATATATATATATATATATATATATATATATATATACGAGGCTGGTTTGAAAAGTCCGTGCAAAAATAAAAACTACTTATGTGTTTTGGGGTAAACCTTTTTTATTTTTCGACATAGTCTCCTTTTAGGCTTATACACTTCGTCCAACGATGTTCTAGTTTGTTGATCCCTTCCGCATAATAGGATTTGTCCAAGTCTGCAAAATATCCACTAGTGTCTGCAATCACCTCGTTTGAATAAAATCTTTGTCCCGCCAGCCATTTCTTCAAATTGGGGAACAAATAGTAGTCCGAGGGAGCCAAGTCTGGAGAATAGGGGGGATGTGAAACGGACTTTCTTGTGGGCCAATCGCGGGCGTTTTTCTTCCAACTCGGTTTTCAAACGGTCCAATAACGATGAATAATATTCACCTGTAATAGTTTTACCCTTTTCTAGATAGTCGATGAGGATTATCCCTTGCGAATCCCAAAAGACAGTCGCCATAACCTTTCCGGCCGAAGGAACGGTCTTCGCCTTTTTTGGTGCACATTCTCCCTTGGTAACCCATTGTTTAGATTGTTGTTTGGTCTCAGGAGTATAGTAATGTATCCATGTTTCATCCACAGTGACGAAACGACGCTTAAAGTCCCCCGGATTCTTCTGGAACAGCTGCAAACCATCCTTGCAACACTTCACACGATTCCGTTTTTGGTCAAGCGTGAGCAATCGCGGCACCCATCTTGCGGATAGCTTTCTCATGTCCAAATGTTTATGCAAAATATTATGTACCCGTTCAGTCGAGATGCCCACAGCACTAGCAATCTCACGCACCTTAACTCTTCTGTCATCCATCACCATATCATGGATTTGATCCATGATTTCTGGAGTCGTAACCTCCACAGGCCGTCCAGAACGTTCAGCGTCACTTGTGCCCATATGGCCAGTCCGAAATTTTGAAACCACTTATAAACTGTTCTAATCGAAGGTGCAGAGTCACCATAATGTTTATCAAGCTTCTCTTTAGTCTCCTGAGGCGTTTTGCCTTTCATAAAGTAATGTTTAATCACCACACGAAATTCTTTTTCGTCCATTTCTTGAAAATCACTCGACTTCCTTGATTCACACGAATGCCAAACACAAAGAAATAGACCAATATGGCTGAAACTTGGTGTGCGTTCATTCAAGAGATGCTACTAACTAAACATGACCTCGATACGCGCCGGTGGTGCCATCTCTCGGACTTTTCAAACCAGCCTCGTATATATATATATATATATATATATATATATATATATATATATATATATATATATATATATATCAAGGATTTTCTACAGCTAACGCTGTGTTCCTTCTCTCAGCCTTTGATTCCATCCGTTTCTATCTTCCCAGTCTCCATCTGTTAGACCCCTGTCCACCATAGCTTCGTCCACATCGTCTCTCCACGATCGTCTGGGTCTTCCTCTTTTTCTTCTCCCTATAGGGCTCCACTCCGTTATTTTCTTTATCCACCTATTATCTTCGCTCCGTCTTATATGTCCATACCATTTTAATCGTTTTTCTTCAATGATGTTTATTGCGTTCTTTTAATGTTCATTCTGCTTCTTATTTCTTCATTTGTTATTTTCTCCATACGTGTCACTCTACAACATCTTCTCCAATATCCATCTCTACCGCGTTAATTTTAGATTTATTTCTTTTGTGGATCGTCCATGTTTCTGAAACGTATGTCGTTATGCTTTGTATTATTGATTTGTATATGCGTGTTTTGTTTCTCTTTGTAATGTGTTTGTCCCACAGGATCGAATTTAATTGTCTTATGCATGTCCGCGTTTATCATAATCTAGCTTTAATCTCTTCTTCTGATGTTGCGTTTTTTGAAATAATGGTTTCTAAATATTTAAATCTATCGGTTCCTTTGATTATTGTTTCGTTATCGACTTCTAGATTCTCCACATTTCCCTCCTTTGTTGTTAGATATTCCGTTTTATCAAAGTTTATTGCTAATCCTGCTTTAGTGTATTCTTCTTTCAGTTTTCTTACCATATAACTGAGGTCTTCCTCATCTTGCGCCATGATTACTTGGTCGTCTACGAAATTTAAAGTATACAAGTAATCTTCTAGTATTGGGACTCCATTACATTTTTGTTTCCATTTTTTTAATGTTTGTTCGAGGTATATTTTGAATAGTGTTGGAGATGTAGAGCATCTTTGTAATAGGCCTTTTGATGTTTGGAGTCTCTTCCCTATTTTATATCCTATTTTTATATTCACTGGGTTGTTTTCGTAGAGAGCTTTTACTGCGTATATTAGTTCTTTGTCAATGCTTATTTCTTTCATTGCGTTCCATAATCTTTGTCTTTGTACTGACTCATAGGCCTTTCTTATGTCTATGAAGGCTAGATGAACATTGTTTGTTTTATAGTGTATATGTGGTCTATACATGATTTTCCGGCCGTAAAGCCTGCTTGATCTTCTCAAATTTTTCCTTTTATATTTTCCTCTATGATATTTTTAATAACTTTTTCATACAAACGTCCCATACTCGATATTATGCTTAGGCCTCTACAGTTTGTGCATTTTCTGCGGTCTCCCTTTTTAAATATAGATACTATATAGGCTTTCGACCTACCAGAGAAATGGTCAAAATCCCATGTAAGTATAGTGGAATAAGTTATACCTAATAAAATTCCAGAATTGAAGGTAACATAAAAAAAAGAAAGGAAAGGAAAAGTCACACAGAATTAATCAAATCGATTAAATTTCCATTATCGTCTCTATTATTTTCACGCTGAACACCGCAACCTACAAACACACTGGAAAGTAAAATTTGAATCAAATTAATAATGAAATTATAAGCCCAAAATTAGATAAATGATGAAGGGAATTCAGCCATTCCTAAAACTAAATATAAAGGGCGAGTGAATGTATGGATTGGATATGAGTCGGTTAAAACGGGAGAGCCAGCGGTCCAAAAAGATAAAGCCAAATTTAAGGACTTTCTGCTTGCAGTGTATATGATTAAATTAAATGGGATGTGGGGTAGTTTCAGTTAAGTTACGAAAGATTACCGAGATTATAGTTGTGATTGTTTCGTTTTCCTTCTAAAACATTTAATTTTGGAATTTCAATTCGGTTGGGTTTAACTCCATTTCTGGTGGTATAACGAACAGTACCGAACTTATAAAATTCTAGTGGTTATTCAAAGATAATCAATATTTAATTGTCACATACACTGGTGAGCAAAAAAAAATCGACTCTAATGATTTTGCTTCATTTAACACCGATCCTTGAATTTAATTTTTATTTTTGGTATCATTAGAATGCTGATTTTTTACTCTTTCCAATAATATCAATAACATTTGGATTTCCAAAAAGTTTTATTGATTAAAACGGTTTTACTCAATAGAATCGTTTTTGCTCGCTCAGCAACGTACTCGTTGCGCGCTATTCATCCCTATAAAAATACATGCAACTGCATTTTTTTGTTATTCCTTTATCGGAACTTGAACCGTCAACATTTCTCCTATACTTGCTCACTAATTACGTTATCGGAAAGTGGATACCACCTGGGAAGAAACAGCCCATGGCATCACTCTATTGCAAGAAAGGCATAGCCAACGTGTAGCCGCTGCGCAACTGCACCTGACCCAGTCAGCTGTCTACAGACTTTACCAAGAGACTGGCGCCTTTACACGGAGACTAAGATCAGGAAAAAGAACGTGTACCTCGAAGCGAGACGACCGCTTCGTTGTCTACAAAACTCAAAGAAATCGTCACTTGACTGGCGTTGAGGTCAAGTACGAGCTCCGAGAAGTTCGTGGTCGGGCTATCAGTCATTGGACAGTCAGAAAGAGACTTAAACAAGCTAACTTAACTCCGAAGAGACCAGCTAACGGACCCAAATTAACAACAGCCCATCTGCAAGCGCGACTCAGATTTGCCCAAGAACATGTCGACTGGCCCTGGAGCTATGGCGCTCCGTTTTATTCTCCGACGAGTCCCGAATGTGCCTACAAGGCAATAATAAAAGGAGACGAGTCTATAGGCCTGGGGAGAGCTATGCGCAGTGCTGTATTACTGGAACGGTCGCCTACAGAGGAGGTTGTGTCATGGTGTGGGGAAGCATCTCACTGGATGGGAAAATCGATTTGGTTTTTGTGACTGATGAGTAGCAGTACATCGAGGAAATAGCTTCGTGCTAATGCACGACAATGCGAGGCCACATGCTGCTGCATCGGTGCGGCAATACCTGGCGGAAGTGGGAATACCTACATTAGATTGGCCTGCGTGGAGGATTGACCTCAATCCAATCAAACACATGTGGGATGAGCTCCCAAAAACAATTTCGAGCCAGAAATCCAGCCCCCGCATCGCTGAGGGACTTAAAGGTTGCGATGGTGGAAGAGTGGGGAGGAATCTCACAGACAGTGGTGAAAAAGCTCACCCGCTCCATGAAAAACCGTCTTGAAGCAGTAATAAGGGCTAGGGGGGGGGGGGATAGAAAATATTAATTTTGATTTTTATCAATAAATTTAACAGTTAAACTTAAAATTTATTCTCTTATCCCTATTTTTAATCTTTGTTTTGCTTATTTCCCCTTTCAGTCATTTTAATCAATAAAAAGCATGAGGAATGCTATGGAATTTGGAATCATTAGAAAGAGAATAGAATCGGCTTTCAAATGATGCTAAAATCCGTAAAAATATATGAACACTAGATTCTAGGATCTGTGTTAAATGAATCTAAATAGTTGGAGTCGATTTTTTTGCTCACCAGTGTAGTTCCAAATTTACACCAAATAATGATTACACAGCCCCACAAAAAAAAAGTGGGGTATACTTTTGACGCGATATATCAGATCCGTAGTATTTTTTGCCCGCTGATCACGAATCTAACGTCAGAATATCGCCATCACATCTCAATTTTTTTCTAACCTCAAAAAAGGTAAAAATTAGTAAAAATTAAGAAAAATATACTCCTAAAAAATTGATTCAAGCTTTTTCATGAATCCAAAGATGTATTAATATGTATTCGGACACGCTAAGCTAATATTCATCGGTTGGATTGAGCCATACAGTTCTGTTTTCTTTCTAACCTCAATAAATCAGACAGATATAGTGCTTCTCGAATGCAAAAACGAATTCAAATTAAAATTCAACCGATCCTTACCAAATTTGGTACACGGGGATTTTTTGGGTCGCTGATCACGAATCTGAGGTTGGATTTGCAAAATTCAAGATGTTTTCGCGCCATTTTGAACGCCGAGAAAATTCATCGGTCGATTTTTATTCTTCTACCTGCATCCAGGGCACCTCCACGTGGTGACGGTGAGCAACGGTGTTACTCCACTAGCCGGCAGAGTCCCTGGATAACGGCTTAGATCCCGTCATGTCAGGTAGAAGAAAGAGAATTACGATACAGGGACTCGGAAACCCAGTATCGGCGGTTGGTCAGGGTGGGAAAGCGGGCCCGCAGCCGTCGTCATCCAGCGACCGTAGCTCTTCATGTGTGGGTGACTTGGCTCATGTAGAGTATAATGCTACAAGAAAACGGTCTCACGGTACAAGGACTTTTCATAAGTGCGATAAAAACAGTGATTCATTTTGTTATATTTGCTGTCAACACGTATTGAGTAAAATGGGGTCACCGATAACGGATAAGATTAAAACCTTATATAAGGATTGTTTTAACATTGAAATACAGCACCAGGATACAGATTGGGTTCCCCACATCATTTGCAGTTCTTGCAAAATAATGTTGTACATCAATAAGAAGGCGATTAAATATTCCAGACCAGCAATATGGAATAGACCATACAGTGAAAATGATTGCTACTTTTGTATGAATGTTGTATCTAGGCATAACCGGTTTAAAAGTCCTGGTTTTGAGTTTATTGGGTCTCATTTTTAAAGTTACAGGGTTATTGAGGTCTATTTTTTTGAGGTTACAGGGTGTGGGAGTCTAGGGTTTCAGGGTTTAGGGTTTAAGAGTATCAGGTTTGAGGATTCCCCAACTGTATACCAAATTTGGTAGGAATCGGTTGGTTTTCAAAAATTTTGTCCGCCATCTTGGATCCGCCATTTTGAATTTTGCAAATCCGATCTCAGATTCATGATCAGCAACCCAAAAAACCCCCGTGTACCAAATTTGGTAAGAATCGGTTGAATTTTAATTTGAATTCGTTTTTGCATTCGAGAAGCACTATATCTGTCTGATTTATTGAGGTTAGAAAGAAAACAGAACTGTATGGCTTAATCCAACCGATGAATATTAGCTTAACGTGTCCGAATACACATTAATACATCTTTGGATTCATGAAAAAGCTTGAATCAATTTTTTAGGAGTATATTTGAGGTTAGAAAAAAATTGAGATGTGATGGCGATATTCTGATGTCAGATTCGTGATCAGCGGGCAAAAATACTACGGATCTGATATATCGCATCAAAAGTATACCCCACTTTTTTTTTTGTGGGGCTGTGTTACTACTAGTAATTACCTCTTCCCAGCAAAAAACTCAAAAACAGTCTGTTTCTTCCTTGCGAAGCAGTTATTTATATGTTAAGCACGGAAAACTATGTGGACTCCTGGAGGCTTAAGAACCTTCTACAATCCCACCACTGTCTGAACATGACACGACCAAGATTTTTTGTGCATTCGTATGAAGTAATGTGCAAAAAAATAAATATGAAGTTCATCCGAAAAGTAAGATTCGGTCGGTAATAAAATGAGAACGACTGAAAACAAAAAGAAAACTTGATTAATTGTTTTAAATACATCTCTGCTTACTTTACTTTTCTATATAGTCACACTTCCGTTCTAAACACTTCTGATACTTTGACACCAGCTTTTTCAGACTTTCCGCTACTCCTGGAGTTTCGTCAGTTTTGCACTTAGGTTTTCAACTTTTTAGTTCAGATTCAAGTTGGTTTTTGAGATATAGGAAGAGATGGTAGTTACTGCGTGCTAGATTCGGACCATAGGCTGGATGATTAAAAATCTCGAAGCATTAAAAGACGGATGATTGAAAACCTCGAGTGGAAGATTTTCGATCATCCGGTCTACACTTCGGGTGTAAATTCGACTCGTACCGACCAATAGAACAGGCAGACACACAGCACTATAGACCATCTTCAAACCGTATGCTCATTGACTGAAAAACAACGAAGTACAATATATCTATTTGCGTAACTTTCATAGATTTCCACGAGGCTTTTGACTCCGTAGAAATCTGATATATCAATGGACAATGCCAGAATTGCCTAGATACACGGAAATCGTCAAAAACATATATAAACACACTAGAATCAACGTCAAAATCCACGAAAATTTAACAACCTATTTGATTAACTTCAAAAAAGAAGTGAGAAAGGACGATATCATCTCACCTAAGCTATTCACGCTTGTCCTAGACGATTTATTCAAAAAATTAGAATGGCACACAACGTACCGACCAATAGAACAGGCAGACACACAGCACTATAGACCATCTTCAAACCGTATGCTCATTGACTGAAAAACAACGAAGTACAATATATCTATTTGCGTAACTTTCATAGATTTCCACGAGGCTTTTGACTCCGTAGAAATCTGATATATCAATGGACAATGCCAGAATTGCCTAGATACACGGAAATCGTCAAAAACATATATAAACACACTAGAATCAACGTCAAAATCCACGAAAATTTAACAACCTATTTGATTAACTTCAAAAAAGAAGTGAGAAAGGACGATATCATCTCACCTAAGCTATTCACGCTTGTCCTAGACGATTTATTCAAAAAATTAGAATGGCACACAAAGGGTCTCAAAATAGATAGTTCATTCCCGAATCATCTACCTTTTGCAGATGACATCGTCCTTTTTTGAAGTGATACATATGAATTAACCGGGATCATAAAAGAACTGAATGTTTCAGAACAAGTAGGCCTGGAAATAAAAATTCGGAAAACTAAAATTGTGAGCACTGACAATATCGAGGTTACAATTTAAAACAAGCAAATAGCATATCTGGGGCACATCATCCTAGAGAAAGAAAACCAGACAGCTGAAGTAACCAGAAGAGTGACGCTAACCTCGACAGTAAAAACTTAAAAGGTAGCCCCCCTACATGCAAGGCACATTTTGAAAAAGCATAATCAGTCTTCAATTAATGACATCGAGTTTTTCTACCGATAACTTCTCTAATTCATATAATAAAATTGTGCTTCGATTGATAAAATTCTCCATCTAAATTGAATTACTTTCCTATATAGTCACACTTGCGTTCTAAACACTTTTAATACTTTGAAATAAGCCTCTTTAAACTCTCTGCATAAAATTCCGACTCCTGGAATTTGGTCAGTTTTGCACTGAGGTTTTCAACTTTTTGGTTCAGATTCAAGCTGGTTTTTGAGGTATAAGTAGAAATGGTAGTTACTGCGTGTGAGATTCGGACCATAGACTGGATGATTAAAAATCTCGAAGCATTTAAAGATGGATGACTAAAAAATCTCGAGTGGAAGATTTTCGATCATCCGGCCTACACTCCCGATCTTGCACCTGGTGTAAATTCAACTCGTACCGACCAACAGAACAGGCAGATTTACAGCACTGTAGGCTACCTTCAAATCCTATGCTCATTGACTGAAAAACAACGGAGTACAACATATCTATTCGCGTGACTTTCATAGATTTCCACGAGGCTTTTGACTTCATAGAAATCTGATATATCAATGGACAATGCCAGAATTGAACAGATACACGGAAATCGTCAAAAACATGTACAAACACACTAGAATATATGTCAAAATCAATGAGAGTTTAACGACCTATTTGATCAACATCAAAAGAGAGGCGAGAAAAGGCGATACCATCTCACCTAAGCTATTCACGCTTGTCCTAGAGGAATTATTCAAAAAATTAGAATGGCAAACGAAGGGTATCGAAATAGATCCTGATCATCTACCTTTTGCAGATGACATCGTCCTCTTTTGAAGTGATACATATGAATTAACCAGAATGATAACAGAACTGAATGCATCAGAACAAGTGGGCCTGAAAATAAACATTCGGAAAATTAAAATTATGAGCACTGACAATATCGAGGTTCCAGTTGAAAACCAGGAAATAGTATATGGTATTTGGGGCACATTACCCTAGAGAAAGGAAACTAGAGAGCCGAAGAAACCAGAAGAGTGACGCTAACCTCGACCGCATTAAAAAACTGTAAAGACTTAAAACGTAGCCCTCCTATGTGCAGGGCACATTTTGAAAAAGCATGATCAGTCTTCAGTTAATGACATCGAGTTTTTCTACCGTTAACTTCTCTAATTCATACGATAAAATTGTGCTTCGACTGATAATATTTTGATAAAATTCTCCATCTAAATTGAATTTAATGAACTTAAAGTCCTGAAAATTTACCTCAAGTATCTCAGCACCTATCTCGCTGACGTCATCATCCCATTTCGCCCACTCACCCATCAACGTGTCCCCGAAAGTAGTCTATTTTCTGATTCGATCACTTGAATTAAGGCACAGCGTTCAGCGATACTATCAGAGCTATTCCACGATATCGTTCCCATCTCTTCGAGCTTATCGTTTCAAACGATCTTATCGTTTCATCTCGGTGCGGCGTTGCCGCGCTGCTTGAAACGTTGATTTGTTATCTTGTGGGTGTGGGAAACAGTACACGGATGGATTAGTAAATTCATTATCATATATACTCACTTAGAGGGCAAATTGATTTATGTTTCAGATGCCGCCTCTTTCTAACAAATACTGCCAATATTAGAACGAGGTACATACATTCAGTCCACAAAGTCTCCATACACTACCTGCTTTCTATTCTATTTGTCTGTTATGGTTAACTAATTAATTGGAACTATGAGAAAACATGTTTAAATTAATATTTAAAACTTAACCAACGAAGATAGTATTAAATACAACTACGGAACATTTTATTTAGAAGTTACATCACTGTTATAAAAATGTAAACAAAATTAATGCAAAAAAAAGTCTCCATACACTTAACAAGTACCAATAATACTTTGACGGAATTTAACGGAATATAACAACTTCGTTTAAACTAACATTTAGTGGGACCGCCGTTAGCCTTGATAATCTCCTGTAACCTTTTTTTCATGGATCATCCATTCTCGCACCAAGTTTGTGGTATGTTTCGGATCATTGTCCTGTTGGAAAATTTATTTTTTTTTCGAATGCTAATTTTTGGACACTTTCTCTTAAAAAGTCTTTCAACATGTCCAAATAAAAATGTTGATCCATGATACCATTAATAAAATATAAATTTCCAACCCCTCCAGCGGATATGCATCCTCAAAGCAGAACACTGCCACCCCATGTCTCACCGTGGAACAAATGTTTTCAATATCGAATGCGGTATTCTTCTTTCTGCAAACTTTAGTTCTACCATCAAACTCAAAGATTACGGATTCTCAAAATTCCAGAGGTTTAGTAACGTATTCCCTAGGGAAAGCTACCCGCTTTTTGAGATTAGCTTCAGAAATTAACGGCTTCTTCCTGGCTGCACACTCCTTATAGCCTGTCCTGTGTAAACAATTTCTCACTGCTTGTGAACAAACATTTTTCGGAAATAGTTCCCGTACTTCTTCTTTTTTAATTTTGGGGCACTTTTCTTGGGATCTATAATTATTTGTCTAACAATACTGGCCCCTTCAACATGGAGTCAATTTCTTGGGACGACCGGAGCGTGATCGAATCTTATAGGAACCCGTTGATTTATACTGGTTTACAATGTACTGAACAGTAGCATGCAACTTTTTAACAATTTTTCCTATATTTCCGTTCGATTTTTCTCGCTCATTCTTAATCCAGATTGGGAACGGGCGCAGCGGTAATTTCTCCTATATCCAAATCAAGATATAAATTAAACAATATATCATCGATCTTTACAGCGGAACTGTTGGCCATAAGAGAAGCCATCAGATCTGCAATATCCAACAAAAATAAAAATATATTTAATCACTCAGTTCCGTACAATCCGTTAATGTATCTAAAACGTATATACCCTTAATCCTGGATATAATGAATCTCGTACAAATATGCAATTTCCGTTTAATACAAATTGTGTTTCTATGGTCTCCTAGCCATGTTAACATAAAGGGGAATGACTTAGCGGATATAAATGCAAAAGCAGCAATCATATCAGGGAAAATCGAAAACAAAATTTTATCTCCATCAGATTTACTCTCTCATTTTGATAAAAACATAAAAAATATGTTCCAACTTTCACGGGATCTACAAGATGAGAATAAATTTTGGGAATCTAAATCAAATATATACCCACCCTTGCATCTACAGAGTTTGAGCAGAAGAGATAATGTCATATGAAGGAGAATAGCTACGGGATATAGACATCTTACTCATGCTTACTTTCTCGAAAATGACCCGATCCCCATTTGTCAAATACATCTCACTACACTCACAATAAAGTATATTTTGTCTCATGATTATACTCACATTAGGACTAAATATAATCTACGAAGACCGCTAATACCTAAAACCCTAATAAAATTCCTGAAAGAAGTAGACCTTTATAATAAGATATAATCTAATATAGGCGCCAAATGACTACAGTTGTCGACGCGCCTTACATTTAACATCATCATCATCATTATCATTTTGAACACTACTTTGAACACCCACTGCAAAATTACTAGCAACAAGTGAAGTAATTATTCACTTGTTTTCAGTTTAGCGAACAATAGATAGCTTGATAAAAGGCGGCTAATTATAACGTATTTTTTTCAATGCAGTTCTTGAGTGTATGGAGACTTTTTTGACATTAATTTTGTTTACATACATATAACAATGATGTAACTTCTAAATAAAATGTTCCGTAGTTGTTTTTAATACTAATCCTTGGTTAAGTTTCAAATATTAATTTTAACATGTTTTCTCATAGTTCTATTTAATTAGTTAAACATAACAGAAAAATAGTATAGAAAGCAGGTGGTGTATGGAAACTTTTTGGACTGACTGTATGTCATATATTTAAAGCCAATAGTTTGGGAGAAGCTCAATTTTTATGAAAGTAACGTCAAACACTAACCTTTACTGAAAAAAACTTTAAACTGATGTATGTTATATCAGAATGTTTAAAAAATCGGCTAAGTGCAAGTCGGACTTGCGCAATTAGTGTTAGAGGTATAAAATGATCAATGACTTCACAAAACACATCTTAAATAAATTTTCAATAAAGTTTGTTTTCGATATTTGCTTTTTTATACCAGATAAATTACACAAGCCAACATTTTTAAACTCTGAGACTAGACTAAACTTTTTCGAAGGTTTTTGATGCACTAAATCCAAATCCATCCTCAGGAGCATATTAGGTTTTCGACATATCTTAACCTAAAAATGCAAAAAATACGGTGTTTCGCTATATTCGTGATTATATTACACCGCGAATTAATTTTTCTCCACAAAACTCTTCAAAATGCATTTGAATTTTTCAGATATTCTACTTCTTCTGGGAGAAATCGTCCGTTGAAATTAATTAGTGTTTTCGTTACAACCATACCAAAAAAAAGTTGATCCACGAACGTTTTCCATAAAAAAAGAAAGTATTTTGATTCTAATTAATTCTAAAGAGTAAGAAAACATTTATAGAAAAACATAATTATAATAATAAAGAAAAATGGAGTCAACACAGCCACGTCCTCGTTTCCTGATTCTAGGTTCGGCTGAGAGCGGTAATATGCGATCGTTCATTCAAAGAAACTTATCACAGTTATTTTACTTGAGGAAAAAATATAACAATTATCGAGTTTAATAGTATTTTAGATTCTTTAGAAATTCGACCCGTCATATCGGATCTGTCATTTTGAATTTCTTAAAGTTAGGCACAAACTATGACTCGATGGGGTTAAACCGATAACAAATTCGGATTCAGCGTCTCAAAATTCATATAATTACACCACTCTCGCCTGCCGGATCAACTTTCTTTTTGTAAAATTGTAACAAAAACGCCAAACTAATTAATTTCAACGGACGATTTCTTCGAGAAGAAACAAAATATCTGAAAAATTTAAAATGCATCATGAAGGGGAAGAATACTTTCAGATGCTGCAATGAGTTTTGTGGAGAAAAATATAGCGAAAAACCGTGTTTTTTGCATTTTTAGGTTAGGATATCTCGGAAACCTGATGTGATGGAGCAATTCTGATGTCGGATTCTTACTGAGCACACCAAAAACCTTTAGGAAAGTATACTCTGGTTTCAAGGTCTGGAGTTTCGTCCAATTTTGTCGGCCTGTGTTATCAAAGGTACCAATTTTGATTTAATCTCTTTTTGGTCGTATAGATATTAAAAAACCATTAATCAGTAAAAATAATAAAAAGGCCCGATTACAATTTGTTAAAGAACACCTAAATTGGACAATCAAAGATTGGAAAAAAGTAGCTTTCTCAGACGAATCTAAATTTAATCTTTTTGGAAGCGAGGGTAGACAACATGTACAAGAAATGATGTTTGGTACCAAATTCCTACTGTAAAGCACGGTGGAGGAAGTGCCATGGTTTGGGGAATTTTCGTTGTACTCGTCGGTCCACTGATCGAGATCAACGGAAATATGAACGCTGATATTTACAAGGACATTTTAGAAAAGAATTTGTTATCATATGCTGAAAAAACATTGCCTCAGAATTGGATATTTCAGCAGGATAATGACCCCAAACATGCATTCAAGTTGTTAAAACAGTGGTTTTCTGCTTCAAATGTGAAAGTTTGAAGCTGGCCATCTCAATAACCGGACTTGAACACAATAGAACACTTATGGGAAACGCTAGATCGTTAAGTTCGAAAGCATACATATTCAAATAAAGCCGCATTATTCAAATCGTTGAAGGAAGAAAGGGATAAAATTTCACCTGCTTGTATTAATCGATTAATTGAGTCAATGCCACATCGTTATGCGGCTGTTATAGCTGCAAAGGGTATGGCTACAAAATACTAACATAAAAATATGATTTAAGTCTATTATAGAGCATATTAACTAATAATTTTTCTCGTAGTACAAAGTGGCCGGAAACTTTGGCACATATAAATATAAGAATAATAATAATAAATATATTCACAAACATAAATAATATTCTTTTACTATATTATTTTGTTTTCTATATCTCATACTCACATCTCATAATGATTAAAAATCATTAGTCTTTTTTTTAGAGTACGAAATGTCACTGGCCGGAAATTTTTGCACGCCACTGTATATATATATATATTTTACTCGTGTGTTCACAAGCTTTCATTTGACAACACACTCGATGACCTAGTAAAATTTTTTTGTTCACTTCCGATTTCATCCCCCAAAACTAACCCCATAAGTCAAAATTTAACTTTCAAAACTACATGGCTCTGATGAGGCCATCAATTCCTATATTATTACCAAATTTCAACTTTCTGTGACAGATAGTTTCGGAGAAAATCGGATGTGACAGACAGACCGACAGATGGACAGACAGACAGACGGACAGACAAACGGACAGACAGACACCGAAGTCATCTTATAAGTGTTCCGTACGGAACACTAAAAAAAATTCTTAAAAATAAGATTTTTTTTTACTGTATTGAGTTTTAGTGCAGATTGCCTTCGTCCTATATCTTTAATCTCGAAACGAGTATTGTATTCTCAGGTGATGCAATACATATAACACTGTGTATCTTGTATAACTACCATAACACAAACGGATTTCGCGTAAATGCCAAGCATACCTCTTAATCACCTTTTTTAATTTCGTATAATAAAAATCGCTAATCCGTTAACATTTAATTTTGAAAATAAATAAACATAATATTTAAGCTCATTGTTTTTAATGTTAAATAAACAATAATTGTGTCAGGTAAAAATTAATTTATACAAGGTGATGCTGATGATATAGGTTCTTGGTTAAGTCAGTTCAATGGGCTAGGTACCAGAGATTTCCTGCCAATATATATTTTAAAATATGATATATAATATTTACCCACTGCTGCCCTGCAAATACAAGTTGTGAAGTTAATATATAGGCCACTTCATAACGACAATCTCTTACATACAATTTTTATTAAGATTGAAAACAATAAAAAAAAACATAATTTTTCCAAAAACTTTGAAAAAGATGTATAACAAAATATATTCGAGGTAAACCCTCCAATCTTGGCTCGCATAAAATGGGTGAATTTTATGTTCGACTATAAATAATATTGCCTACAGTTTTTTTCATTATTCTAACAAAAACGATATAAAGCTCTTTTATATAATTAAAAACTATACAAAATTTATCTTTTCACCCTCTTCCACTGAAGTTATATCGATCGAACATTACAGGTTCAATTTCTACTTCAATATATATATATATATATATATATATATATATATATATATATATATATA
>CM032447.1:230433839-230484402 GCA_019049505.1 Pachyrhynchus sulphureomaculatus | reverse complement strand
GTATCGAGAGCGGCCTCATAGTATGAATCAAGCCGGTGATCTTCATTCCAGCAGGCTGTCCCAAGGTACTTATTGGTTCTCTGCTCAGTGTTTAGAGGTTATTTAAATTCGTAGATTTTTATTATTATTAATTTCATTTTTTTTTATTTGGAGATTGTTCAAACTGTTAAACGTTCTTACTTGTATACTCTGGTTATTATTTGAATTGTATCATGTTCTTCTTTTATATGTAGCTCATTAATATAAACGTTTTTCCTGTAATTGGGCCTTAGCATGTTGGAACTGAATGTATACATAAATAAATAAATAATATTCTCCTTCACTTTGTCGAGCCTTTAAACTTGGATGTACCAATATTCTTCTTTTTACCCTTTCTCTGAATTACATTCCCGAAATGAAGTATTTAATTTCTTAATTTTTGATTCTATTTTTATTAATATCATTTCAAATCTTCCAGAATCCATTCTAAAATACTTTATAAACTTTCGTTGGTCGTCAATTAGATGACGGTACAGTGTATAATATTCATCTTCACATTTTCGAGCCTTTAAACTTTAAACCCATATCCTTCTTCTCAGTTTCCTCCGTTTTGCGATGATTTTGAATCATCGTCTAAAAGAAAAGCTATAATTGCTAATGCTTCCATTGAAAAGTTAAATGACATTATACGAGGCTGGTTTGAAAAGTCCGTGCAAAAATAAAAACTACTTATGTGTTTGGGGTAAACCTTTTTTATTTTTCGACATAGTCTTCTTTTAGGCTTATACACTTCGCCCAACGATGTTCTAGTTTGTTGATCCCTTCCGAATAATAGGATTTGTCCAAGTCTGCAAAATATCCATTAGTGTCTGCAATCACCTCCTCGTTTGCATAAAATCTTTGTCTCGCCAGCCATTTCTTCAAATTTGGGAACAAATAGTAGTCTGAGGCAGCCAAGTCTGGAGAAAAGGGGGGATGTGAAACGAGTTGGACTCCTATTTTCCATTAATTTTGCGACCACAACTGCTGAGGTGTGTGCTGGTGCGTTGTCGTGATGGAAAAGAACTTTCGCGGGCGTTTTTCTTGCAGCTCGGTTTTCAAACGGTCCAATAACGATGAATAATATTCACCTGTAATAGTTTTACCCTTTTCCAGATAGTCGATGAGGATTATCCCTTGCGAATCCCAAAAGACAGTCGCCATAACCTTTCCGGCCGAAGGAACGGTCTTCGCCTTTTTTGGTGCAGATTCCCCCTTGGTAACCCATTGGTTAGATTGTTGTTTGGTCTCAGGAGTATAGTAATGTATCCATGTTTCATCCACAGTGACGAAACGACGCTTAAAGTCCTCCGGATTCTTCTGGAACAGCTGCAAACCATCCTTGCAACACTTCACATGATTCCGTTTTTGGTCAAGCGTGAGCAATCGCGGCACCCATCTTGCGGATAGCTTTCTCATGTCCAAATGTTTATGCAAAATATTATGTACCCGTTCAGTCCAGATGCCCACAGCACTAGCAATCTCACGCACCTTAATTCTTCTGTCATCCATCACCATATCATGGATTTGATCAATGATTTCTGGAGTCGTAACCTCCACAGGCCGTCCAGAACGTTCAGCGTCACTTGTGCCCATATGGCCAGTCCGAAAATTTTGAAACCACTTATAAACTGTTCTAATCGAAGGTGCAGAGTCACCATAATGTTTATCAAGCTTCTCTTTAGTCTCCTGAGGCGTTTTGCCTTTCATAAAGTAATGTTTAATCACCACACGAAATTCTTTTTCGTCCATTTCTTGAAAATCACTCGACTTCCTTGATTCACACGAATGCCAAACACAAAGAAATAGACCAATATGGCTGAAACTTGGTGTGCGTTCATTCAAGAAATGCTACTAACTAAACATGACCTCGATACGCGCCGGTGGTGCCATCTCTCGGACTTTGCACGGACTTTTCAAACCAGCCTCGTATAGGCACTTTTCTCACCTACTCCGATCTAACTTGAATCGTAGACGAAAAATTGGAGCGAGATCTAAATCGGAACAGCAATGTGGATATGACAAAATTTTATCGAACTGAGAGCATATCGAGAGCGGCATTATAGTGTGAATCGAGTCTTAAATGGTAAGGCTAATTTCGGGAATTTTGTTCAAGAGTATAATAAAAGCAGTCGAAAATTTATTCGAAGTACTTTATTAAACAAATATTTAAGTGTACAAAAATATTGTTTTTATATCTTTTTAATTCAAAATAGTCGCTTGAGAATCAAAGACGACAAGGTACCTTTTATGCGAGGCCTGGAGCGATTGCTTCCGTAGATTTTAACCTAGAACAAAACACCAAAAAATATTCATTAATATATATTAAGAACTAGTGGATAACGTACGGAAATTTAAAAATATCGTCTTTCCGAAAAATGATGCATAATTGAAAAAAAATTTTCACCCCAAAAGTTTCACGAAAAATTGTTTATAATCGGTAAATCAATAAGTTTTGAAAGAGGAAATGAAACAAGATGATGAGTCGGAATACATTTATTCTTTAGTATATCCTCCTTTAAGCTCAATGTCTTTTTTTCAGCGACTTTTCAAGTCATTTACCCTATCTCTGAAGTGGTTGAATGCTTACGACGTAGAAATCTCTTGAGGTTTGAGAATAGATGGAAGTCAGTCGGAGTCAGATATGGTGAATAGGGTGGATGTTTCAACAATTCGTACTGTAATCCGACTAGTTTTGTCGTTGCCAAATCCCCTCTGTAAGCAGATGCATTGTCATGATAAAAGATGATTTTTTTCTTCTGCAAACCGGGCCTTTTCTCACGAATTTTCTCATCCCGCTGGTCCAAAAGGTTGCAATAATACTCAGCCGTGATTGTTTTACTAGTTTGAAGGTAATCAATTAACAAAATTCCTTTTGCATCACAGAAAACTGATGCCATATTTTTTTTGAATGACTTTGACCACTTTGGCTACTTTGGAGCTGAACAATCGGGCTCAGTCAACTGTGAAGTTTGTTGTCGCAATTCAGGAACATACTGGTAAACCAAAGTCGTTGTAGTTACAAATCAATGCATAAAATTAGTTTTATTTTTTATGAAATGAGCCATCTGTTGTTCAGAAAGTTCCTCTCGAGTGCGTTTTTGTTCCAATGTTAGCAAATGCGACACTCATCTTATGAATAGCTTTCTCATACCAAAAATATTAATTAAGATCTCATATGTGAGATACCTATAGCCTCAGCTAAATCATCCACGGTTAATCGATGATCTTCTATTACCATATCTGGTATTTGCACAACAGTTTCTTCAGTTGTTGCAATTTTTGGACGTGCTGAACGTGGATCATCATTAACACTTATACAACCACGTTTAAACTTTAGAGTCCATCTATGAACAGTTGGAAATGAAGTAGCAGACTCCTATAACACTTTCTCTAACTTTGTATGAATTTCAGTTGCCTATAAACCTTCCAAAACAAAGAATTTTAACACTGCAAGATATTCAATTTTTCCATTTTTAAAAAAATACTCAAACACGTCTACTTTAACCAGCTGATAAACAATGAATGACTTTACGGATCGACTTGAAATTTAGAGTGTGTTCATGTGAAAGATGAAGTTTCAAAATGGTGTTCAGTATTTGGTTTAAGTGACGCTCCATAGATGTTGCTTTCAAAACTTATTGACCGACCTTAAAAAAAGAGGAAGTTTATAATTTATCGCAAAATCTGCAAGTTATCCACTAGTTTTTGACATATATTAATGAAAATTTTTTGGTTCCTTCTTTTAGGTTGTAATCTACGATCGCCCGTTTCAGACCTCGCATAAACCGTATCTTGTCGCCTTGGTTTCTGAAGCGACCATACACGACAGTGTACAGGGTACTTCAAAAAAGTGTGGCCGATATAACATATTTTTTTTTTAAATGGAACATCTTATTTTCTAATTTATTTTTAAATTCGGCGTAAAAATTTTATAACTTTTTTTATTAATGATAAAATATACCTAAACATAGCAGTTTTCTAATATTTCAATTTTTTTTAAAAATACTCGTTTCCAGTTTTGTAAAAAATTGCCAGTAGCGCCATTGTCTCTGAAGATGGAATACTCATAATTGGTACGAGCGTTCTATAGAGATGAAAAAAAAAAAATATGTAAAGAAATTTGAGTTAGATGCTACAGGGTGTTCAAAATAAATGTATGCATTTCGACTATTTTAAATTGAAAAATCTCAAATCTTTTAAATGGCACACTCTGTATATCGTTATTTTTTCTGATAGATTTATACAAAACCGTCCAGCTTTTGTTAAGTTGGACGGTTCTATAGAGATGAAAAAAAGATATATGTAAAGAAATTTGAGTTAAGGTATTCGAAATAAATTTATGCATATGCCGTATATTATTATTTTTTCTGATAGATTTTAAAAAACCTTCCAACTTTTATTAGGTATGTCATATACCTATTTCTAATAGTTTTCGATTTATTTTGAATTTTTTAATTTTTACCTTTGTTTTTAATACACTTACGCTATAATATTATAGTTGCCAAGACAAAAAAAAAATGTAGGCATTGTCAAATTTTGACATGTCTATTAAGCATGTAAAAATAATTTAATTTGTTGTAGTAAGTGATGTATAAAGGTAATAGTTATGGATTTTCCTAATAGACGTTACCATCTAGAAAATCTTTTCAGTGCTTAATGGAACGGTTTGATGGTAGTGGTAGCGTTGAGTATACGAAACGGAAAGTAGTAAACCAGAATGCTTCCAATGAGGAAAAAGAAATGGAGATTTTACTTCATGTTGAAGATAATCTGCAGGTCTTTCATATGGAACTACACTAAGAACGTCAAGACCGTGATTTTGAACGACGAGTAAACTTTTGTACTACCATGAATGGAGCAATAGAGGCCGATCAAAATTTTTTATCCAAAATAATATTTTCTGATGAAGCTACTTTTCGCAGTAATGGAGCAGTTAACAGCCATAACATGCATCATTATTCAACAGTTAATCCATTTTGGGTCCGGGAAGTTCAAAACCAAAACCAGTGGTCGCTTAATGTATGGTGTGGAATATTAAATTTTCGAATTATTGGTACATATTTTTTCCGCAAACCGCTTAGCGGGCCTAGATATTTAAATTTTTTGCAAAACGAATTAACCCAGCTTCTTGAAGAAGTTGATAACTTTGAAAGGGAACAAATGTAGATTCAACAAGATGGAGCTCCTGCTCATTACTACCGGAAAGTTCGGGAATTTTTAAACGATCACAAAAATGGTTCGGTAGGGATGGATTTATTCAGTGGCCCCCTCGATCATGTGACTTAACACCTTTAGACTTCTTTTTGTGGGGCTACATTAAAGATTGTGTTTATGTGAAGCCCTCTACAACACCAGTAGATATGAAAAATAGGATACGGGATGCGTGCAGGACAATAACGTCCTTTATGCTAAGGAAAGTGAAGGAAAATATAGTAAAACGACTAAACATGTGTATTCAAGTAGACGGGCATATTTTTGAACATTTATTACGTCATAATAATTAATCATTAGATAAGTTACACTATATTAAAATTATTATTAACTATTTGTTTATGTTTTTACAATAGCGTAAGTGTATTAAAAAAAAGGGTAAAAATTGAAAAATTTAAAATAAATCGAAAACTATTAGAAATAGGTATATGACATACTTATTAAAAGTTGGATGGTTTTGTAAAATCTATAAGAAAAAATAATAATATACATGGTGTGCCATTTAAAAAATTTGAGATTTTTTAATTTAACACAGTCGAAATGCATAAATTTATTTGAACACTGTTGGATTTAACTGAAATTTTTTTACATATATCTTTTTTCATCTGTATAGAACGGTCGGTCCAATTATGAGTATTCCACCTTCAGAAACAATGGCGCTACTGGCAATTTTTTACAAAACTGAAAACTAGTATTTTTTTAAAAAAGTTGAAATATTAGAAAAACTACTAGATTTAGGTATATAACAAAATAGAAAAAAAAAATTGACGCAGAATTTAAAAATAAATTAGAAAATAGAATGCTCCATTTAAAAAAAACATATTTTATATCGGCCACACTTTTTGAAGTACCATGTATACTCAAAAATAATTTTAAAGTGTGCACTTTAACATTCCCTAAAACTATTGGGTTTAACATTTTTTCGTCATTCCTGAAACAAATGAGATAATGAACTTTACTCTATCCTTGACTCACCCTGTACACTTAAAATTTGTTTAATAAAGTACTTCAAATAAATGTTCGACTGTTTTTATTATACATTTGAAAAAATTCCCGAAATTAGCCTTTTCTCCTAGAACCTGGAGTGACCTTACCTTAAGTCTTTAAAAGTTAAAATTAAGAAAATTGTTTTTATATTTTAAAAGAACTGTATTACGAGGCTGGTTTGAAAAGTCCGTGCAAAAAAAAAACTACTTATGTGTTTGGGGTAAACCTTTTTTATTTTTCGACATAGTCTCCTTTTAGGCTTATACACTTCATCCAACGATGTTCTAGTTTGTTGATCCCTTCCGAATAATAGGATTTGTCCAAGTCTGCAAAATATCCATTAGTGTCTGCAATCACCTCCTCGTTTGAATAAAATCTTTGTCCCACCAGCCATTTCTTCAAATTGGGGAACAAATAGTAGTCCGAGGGAGCCAAGTCTGGAGAATAGGGGGATGTGAAACGAGTTGGAATCCTATTTCCATTAATTTTGCGACCACAACTGCTGAGGTGTGTGCTGGTGCGTTGTCGTGATGGAAAAGGATTTTCTTGTGGGCCAATCGCGGGCGTTTTTCTTGCAGCTCGGTTTTCAAACGGTCCAATAACGATGAATAATATTCACCTGTAATAGTTTTACCCTTTTCCAGATAGTCGATGAGGATTATCCCTTGCGAATCCCAAAAGACAGTCGCCATAACCTTTCCAGCCGAAGGGACGGTCTTCGCCTTTTTTGGTGCAGATTCCCCCTTGGTAACCCATTGTTTAGATTGTTGTTTGGTCTCAGGAGTATAGTAATGTATTCATGTTTCATCCACAGTGACGAAACGACGCTTAAAGTCCTCCGGATTCTTCTGGAACAGCTGCAAACCATCCTTGCAACACTTCACACGATTCCGTTTTTGGTCAAGCGTGAGCAATCGCGGCATCCATCTTGCGGATAGCTTTCTCATGTCCAAATGTTTATGCAAAATATTATGTACCCGTTCAGTCGAGATGCCCACAGCACTAGCAATCTCACGCACCTTAACTCTTCTGTCATCCATCACCATATCATGGATTTGATCAATGATTTCTGGAGTCGTAACCTCCACAGGCCGTCCAGAACGTTCAGCGTCACTTATGCCCATATGGCCAGTCCGAAAATTTTGAAACCACTTATAAACTGTTCTAATCGAAGGTGCAGAGTCACCATAATGTTTATCAAGCTTCTTTTTAGTCTCCTGAGGCGTTTTGCCTTTCATAAAGTAATGTTTAATCACCACACGAAATTCTTTTTCGTCCATTTCTTGAAAATCACTCGACTTCCTTGATTCACACGAATGCCAAACACAAAGAAATATACCAATATGGCTGAAACTTGGTGTGTGCGTTCATTCAAGAGATGCTACTAACTAAACATGACCTCGATACGCGCCGGTGGTGCCATCTCTCGGACTTTGCACGGACTTTTCAAACCAGCCTCGTAGACCAAATATATGCAATTTTTTTCGATGACAGAACTAGACAAGTTAGTTGCCTGACGTAAATAACAAATAATAAGTGATTGTGTAGTTTTAAGCATACAAAATACAGTGAGATATGTTTAATAGAATAAAATTTGAAGCCACAAATGGTTTTTAACAAGTGTAACTTGTTAAATCTTTTAATATCAAACCATTCAAAAATAGGACATATTTTAAAGCAACCTCGTAATACTAGCTTCAGGTCGTTAGTTTTTAACACTATGTTTACCATATAATCTAGAGAATGCTTTTTACCGCAACAATCTCGAATTATTATTGTTAAGATATGCCGGACCAAAAATAATGCGATACGGTCCATTAGGCGGTAATCTCGATCACAAGACTGTCGAGTGCTCTTTCGAACATACGAAATTTTATAAGATAAATCACACAGCCATCATGATAAGACCCCTAAATATAGAAAGCAGATCGAAAACAGAAACCAGCCATAACACTAGAATTATTTTAATATTTATGTTTACAGTTTATCGATGTTGTATTATTTTGTTAAAGTACAGTCTGTCAAGTAAGAACGTGTCTGCGATAACTCATTTTTGGTAGATGAGATTCTAGCCATTCCACAAATAATCGGTAGAGGGAGTCTTTGTCTAGGACACGTATTTTAGTAAAAGTATCTCAACTCTACAAAATTTTTTTTTGTTTTTGTGCTAAAATTTATTTTATGATTTTTTCTATTCATTATGCTCTAAAATAAAGGAAAAGTACCCATATTCCATATAAAGTTTGCTTTTATGGTAGTTATGATAATAATACATTTTTTTGAGTTATCGTAGAAATATTAAATAGTTCTGATATATTTAAAAATACCGCGAAAAAATAAAGGGGTCGTAACTTTCAGACAGTATCTACAGATGTCGCTTAAGTGATAAACAACAATTGACTGTTTTGTAGAAGACTTAAAGAGGTTAAAATGTCGTCGAGAAAGTGTAAATATCATGCTGATGCATTTTGTTATATATGTGCTATATTTACGAGGCTGGTTTGAAAAGTCCGTGCAAAGTCCGAGAGATGGCACCACCGGCGCGTATCGAGGTCATGTTTAGTTAGTAGCATCTCTTGAATGAACGCACACCAAGTTTCAGCCATATTGGTCTATTTCTTTGTGTTTGGCATTCGTGTGAATCAAGGAAGTCCAGTGATTTTCAAGAAATGGACGAAAAAGAATTTCGTGTGGTGATTAAACATTACTTTATGAAAGGCAAAACGCCTCAGGAGACTAAAGAGAAGCTTGATAAACATTATGGTGACTCTGCACCTTCGATTAGAACAGTTTATAAGTGGTTTCAAAATTTTCGTAATGGCCATATGGGCACAAGTGACGCTGAACGTTCTGGACGGCCTGTGGAGGTTACGACTCCAGAAATCATTGATCAAATCCATGATATGGTGATGGATGGCAGAAGAGTTAAGGTGCGTGGGATTGCTAGTGCTGTGGGCATCTCGACTGAACGGGTACATAATATTTTTGGATAAACATTTGGACATGAGAAAGCTATCCGCAAGATGGGTGCCGCGATTGCTCACGCTTGACCAAAAACGGAATCGTGTGAAGTGTTGCAAGGATGGTTTGCAGCTGTTCCAGAAGAATCCGGAGGACTTTAAGCGTCGTTTCGTCACTGTGGATGAAACATGGATACATTACTATACTCCTGAGACCAAACAACAATCTAAACAATGGGTTACCAAGGGGGAATCTGCACCAAAAAAGGCGAAGACCGTTCCTTCGGCCGGAAAGGTTATGGCGACTGTCTTTTGGGATTCGCAAGGGATAATCCTCATCGACTATCTGGAAAAGGGTAAAACTATTACAGGTGAATATTATTCATCGTTATTGGACCGTTTGAAAACCGAGCTGCAAGAAAAACGCCCGCGATTGGCCCACAAGAAAGTCCTTTTCCATCACGACAACGCACCAGCACACACCTCAGCAGTTGTGGTCGTAAAATTAATGGAAATAGGATTCCAACTCGTTTCACATCCCCCCTATTCTCCAGACTTGGCTCCCTCGGACTACTATTTGTTCCCCAATTTGAAGAAATGGCTGGCGGGACAAAGATTTTATTCAAACGAGGAGGTGATTGCAGACAGTAATGGATATTTTGCAGACTTGGACAAATCCTATTATTCGGAAAGGATCAACAAACTAGAACATCGTTGGACGAAGTGTATAAGCCTAAAAGGAGACTATGTCGAAAAATAAAAAAGGTTTACCCCAAACACATAAGTAGTTTTTATTTTTGCACGGACTTTTCAAACCAGCCTCGTATTAAAGTATAAGATATAAAATTTTATTTAAACGCATGTGAAAAGCTTTATGAAGCCTACAAAGTCTATTTCAACTGCCCTGTTCGGAATCTAGACAAGCCCAGGGCTCCACATGTTGCTTGTAGTAATTGCAAAAGATGTTTAGAAGGTAAACAGTTTTTAGTAAAAAAAAAAAATAAATATGTTTGTTTTTATCTTTATTTATTTCACGTTGGTATCGAGGTGAGAAAGGGAGTATGAAATTCGCAGTACCGAGAATTTGGCGAGAGCCAAGAGACCACGTTAATGACTGTTATTTTTGCGTAGTAAATCCAGCTAAAAGACGTAGAGGCAAAAATGCGAAACCCATCGAATATCTTGACCTTGCTTCATCTTCTGCTCCAATCTCACATAGCCCACAACTTCCAGTCCTGAACCTCCTAAAAAATTGTCTCAGTCAAGCTCATCTCAGAGTTCAAATAAAAATATTGAAGATGAAGAATTTGTATTGTCACAGGAACCACCGAAACTCCATTTTCTTACCTCAGAAGACTTTAATGACTTAATAAGAGATTTGAATTTGCCGAAGAGTAAGGCAGAGCTTTTGGGCTCTCGTTTGAAGCAATGGAATTTGCTTATTGATGTCAAAATAACAGATCAACAAAGTCGGCATGAGACATTTGCTACGTTCTTCACCAAAGAAGATGGACTTTGTTATTGTAACGATATAAGAGGTGTGTTTGAAGCAATTGGGATGCCCTGTGTTCCCAGTGAATGGCGTTTATTCATTGACAGCTCGACGAAAAGCTTGAAAACCGTTTTATTACATAACGGAAATAAATTTCCATCTCTTCCAGTCGCTCATTCTGTACATCTAAAAGAAAACTATGAAAGTGTTAAAATTTTACTCGAAGCTTTAAAATGCCAAGTGGCAATTCATTGGAGAATTTAAGATGGTAGGATTTTTAATGGGACTACAGGGTGGATATACAAAATATCCATGTTATCTCTGTTTGTGGATAGTAGAGCGGATGCTTAACACTATGTTCAACTATCATGGCCACTAAGAACGGAATTTTGTGTTGGAAAACAAAACGTTAAATGTGAACCTATTGCTGAACCTGAAAATGTATTAATGCCGCCTTTACACATCAAGTTAGGGCTTTTGAAACAATTCGTAAAAATGCTAGATGAAAAATCTGAAGCTTTTACATTTTTAAAAAACTTTTTTCCAAAGTTGTCAGAAGCAAAGGTTAAAGCTGGAATTTTTGTCGGTCCACAAATTAAAAAAAAAATTTTGCCAGTGAAGAATATCCATAATTACTTATTAGTGCTCAAAAAAAAGTTTTCAGGGAATAACAAAGTTGAAAATTACCAAGAGCTAGTTGAAAACATGTTAGAAAACTTTAAAACCATGGGTTGCAGAATGTCTCTAAAAGTACATATGCTGCATGCTCATTTAGATAAATTTGAAAACAACATGGGGGCGTACTCAGAAGAACAAGGAGAACGTTTTCATCAAGATATTATGAACTTCGAACAACGTTATCAGGGCCAATACAACCAAAATATGATGGGGGACTACATTTGGGCTTTAGTGAGAGAAAGTACTTATGAACATGAAAGAAAAAGTAATAGGGTTCACTTTTAAACTTTTTTCCACTATTCTGTAATTTGATATGATAGTAAAAGTTGATAAAAATCATATATAAATATATTTGTTTCGATTTATCAATAAATAAAAATTTAAACTATGGATTTTCTAAAATACTGTTCAACCGTTCTCATGGATACAAAAGCAAACTTTTTCAGGCCATATATATTTTTTTTCGTCTAACTGTCGATAAATCTATCGAAATTTCATACCCTCTTATCAAAGTCAAAATTCGTGTTGACCTGGTATCTGTCGTTTCCGAACTTTCGTCAAAATCATGTAAATTCCGAAATGAGTCACTTGTTCGAGGCAGTTGCCATTCAAAAGGGTCGAAAATGACATATTCCGCGTCCGCCAAATTTATTAAAAAGTCGGTATCGTTGGGTAGATCATTATAACGAGACTAAAAATGTAGACGACTTACCAAAACGTGGCTCGGTAGGCAAAGTCACTCCGAAAGTCGAAAAACGAATCGTATCTTTATTTTCATGGGACACGAAACTGAAGCTGCGACAAGGAGCGGCAAAATTAAGAAAATCAGGTTTGAATGTGTCCCATGAGACCATTCGACAACATCTTCGTGCTCGTGATGTCAAATTCTGAAGTACGTTGAAGAAACCTTTGCTGGGAGAAAATCACGTCGCGAAACGGCTTGTTTGGGCCCTCGATAAGATACTAGAATGGCCTTCATAACCGCCGAACACTAACCCTATTGAAAACGTTTGGTCCCTTGTAAAGATAAAGCTCACAGGGAATACTCTGAGGACTTTGCTCAGTTGTCTCGCGAGATTCGAAAAATTTGCAGCATATGCAGAAAATCTCGTCGACAGCATGCCTCGAAGATGCCAGGCGATTATTGATGCAGGAGGCGATTGAACAACTTGTAATTGTGTCGTTGTTAGTACACCAAAGAATATATATATATATATATATATATATATATATATATATATATATATATATATACTGATTGCAAAAAATTTTTTCGAACACACATTTTTTCAAGAATACGAGCGGTCACGTTCTTACTTGATAGACTGTATAAGGAAAAATTGTTACTTTTATGTCTGGAATATAATACGTAGGCTGAAAAGTTCTGGGTCTGACACATAGATGTCACCCTTTTTAAAATATCCATATAATTTTTAGGAAGTTCTAACCTTCAAACGATACGTATCAAAATTTCATGACATTTCGACGATTAGTTTACAAGTTACAGTGGTTTTAGTAACGCTACTATTGATATTTTCAAAACAATGCAAAAAATCGAATTTCGCGTGTTGATTAAACACTGTTTTTTGATAGGAAAAAATACTGTTCAAGCAAAGCAATGGCTTGATAAGTGATGCGGGGACTCTGCCCCCGGAAAATCACTCATCATTTACTGGTGAATTTAAACGCGGTCGTACAGATACAAATGATGCTGAATGCTTTGGACGTCCAAATGTGGTGGTTACATCTTAAAACATCAAAAAAATCCACAAAATGGTTTTGGATGACCGTAAAGGGGTTACACCACCTTGAGATTTTCAAAAAATTCAATTATTTTTTTTGGCTAGATAAACTGTTTATACTTTTAAGAATATTTTAAACGTTTAACTATTTCAAAATTCAAATTATGTCCGAAGTTATAGCAATTAGAAGGCAGAGAGTCGGCCCGAAATTCAGGCAGTGATCGGACCGGCACGAGCGGTCAAAGCCTTTTTTTTATGGGTCTAGCACACGTGCTGCAGGAAAGTCCCTAAAGCGCTCCAGGAGCGGCATGTGTGCGGAAAAAGCGATTTACGTTGTTCTTGAATCGCTATAAATTTTACTCGGTGGGAAACACAGCGCTGGGCAAATTATTCCAAAGGGATGATGTTCTTCATATAAAAGACTGCTTGAAAAGCGTTGTACGCGGAGTAACAAGCTGAATCTCATATGAATGACATGGCCTTGACAAAGGGTATTGTTCTTTTAGTCAGTCCTTTATAAAAACGATGTTTAGAAGGATTCACTCAGAATAATAACGAAAGTCTAAACGCTGTCATTTGGTCTATGGCTCCAAAAGTGCATTCCAGTGGCACAAAAATTGTTGAGATTGCATTTTCCACTGCAGCTAGTATATTTAATGATGGATATACTAGTGTATTACAAATGATGCAATTATTAAACCTTGTAATTTTCCCGAGCGCGCTGCGATTTATCGAGAACTTGGATTCTCAACGAATATGTATAGCCAATAAGAAAGCCCAACAGGAAATTGAAAAGAGCTGCTCAAAAGGAGTCGGAGGACATCGCGGCAACAATGGAAGAACTCATGTACGGTCCAGGAATCGCAGATTGAAGATAATTTAAAAAAATATTTGGTTTTAAGACGCTGATACCGTACTGTGTTTTCTTTCGCGTTTTTTTTTTTCGAAACTACTTTTTTTCAAACTGGTGTAGAATGTTTCTTAAGATCTACTTAACCGATATTGTTGAAATTTACAACACATATTTTTTATAATATTATCTAAGATGCAGCATAGGATTTTTTTGATTGGGTGCCACGTTCATAAGTTAAAAATTTTTTGAACTCAAAATTTCGATAAAAATCAGAGTTTTTTTTTCGAACAGCTGTCATTTCTACAAAAAAATTTAAAAAAAATTTTTCCTCTACTGTATCTTAGCTATTATCTTTCTAAATAAGAAAAAAAAACTTTTTATTTTTCAGACGATGCCTGACAGAGAAAATAAGAACACCATCAGCAAGGATTTTCAAAAGATGGTCCTACTTGATGGCTCATATCTCTGTCATTTTTTTTTTTTTTTTATTCGTTATTATTTCAAATTGTTCATAAAACTATTATATATATGTGTAAAAGAAAAATTACTTTATATATTTAATAGTTGCGTCAAAAAAAAATTATACCTATATTTCCGAGCGCCAAGATAATTTACCTCTAAGTGAAATTGCGTGGGATAGCTGACACCTTAAAGATATCAAAAGAACGTGTTGGTCCTATTTTGCTTGAACATTGGGGCATGAGAAAGCTCTGAAATGGGTACCGCGTTTGCTCACAGTGGACCAAAAACAATAACGTGTTGGTTCATGCGATATGTGACAATGGATGAAACATGGATCCACTACTACACACTGGAATCAAATCGGCAGTCAGCTGAGTGGACAGCAGCCGGTGAGAGCCGCCCGAAGAGACTAAAGATACAACAGTCGCACAGTGTGTCGACTAGTACAAGTTAGCTGGACAAAATTATTTTTTCACTTATTTCAATTGTTTATGTATATTCTAGGCATATTAAGTTATTTTAAGAAAAAAATTCATCGCGTTGGTTTTTTTTATGGGCGTGGCTAATTTTTTCCCCTAAATTAGTCAGCTACGCAGACATATTTAACGATAACTCGGGAACAACTTGTCAGATTTTTATAAATAAAACATTAAAAAATGCGTAACAAAATTTTATTAAAGTTGATTGAATATTATTTTATTCTATCTTTTATCGTTTTGGAGTTATTTAGAAATTAATGGAGAGAAAAAATTTTTTTTCGTGTAAAATTCATTATTTTTTTCGGTAAAAAAGCGCAATAACAAAAGAAAAACAAAACATTATTTTTGTTTTTGTTTATGTTTTATGTTTATGTTTTATTTAATAAGGCTTGCAAATTTATTTCAGCACGAGTTTCTGTTATAGCAATGTGCTCCTCTGCAGGGTACCAGGCCTGTTTGGACTTTTTTAAACTAAGATATGACGGAAACACATTATGCCCCGCCTTCATGGACCACTTCCTAGTTTGTTTGTAAGAATGCGTTGTTGACTTAAAATCTATATAGTAAGCTAAGGCTTCGTCACTACTTAATTGCCTAGGATTAACGGAACTGGTATTTTTAGACTTAATAATATTATCTGGGCTCTCACTAATGTCTCTAATCACATTGGCAATTTTCCTTTGCCCTGCTGAACGCACAGCAATTTCGGCAGCAGTCACCATTCACTGACACTTCGGAATTCTACGAGATCCACGACGCGACGTTTCTTCGTCTTAAACGACGATTCCTCGAAATCTTTGCGAGGTCTTCCTGCAGGAGTCACATTCTCACTTGATGTTGAAGGTTTTGGCGCAAAAGAACTCGCAGTAAACTGTATGTCTGCTTCATCCAACCAATTCTTATTTTTAATTAAAAAACGCTCCTTCGACTTTCCTGAAGCCAACCATTTGGCACCAAACTTATTAGACAAGCTGGATATCTTCAACTTTATTTCTTTTTGGCTGCTTTCAGTAATGTCACCAAAGTGAAATTTTGAAGAAAGAAAGTCATATACACGCGAGTTTTTTTCATTCTTCGTGTGTTTTCAACCACTCCTCAAAAAAGGCTACCCTTGAAATAGAGTAAACGTGTTCTGGAAAAAAAGAAAAAAAAAAATGTACTGAAGTGTGCTAAACAAAATGTGTATTTTTACGAAGAATAAAGTTATTTCTGTGTAATATCTAAAAATTAGCCCGGATAGAGGTGAATGTCTGTATATTCTGAACTTTCAAAGTTTTTTTTTTAAAAAAAAACACGCTAAAATATATAGGCTATTTAAAAAAAAATACTAAAAATTCAAATTAATAGATTCTGATTAAAAAAATACATTAAAAAATAGTACTTACCCTCAGTATTAATATTCATCACAAAAACTTTCACAATATTACAATATGTCACTATAAGATGTGCACGAAAGTGTCGCTAAATTGCAACTGATTGATTGAAAGAGCTGCATTAAACTCATTACCTGACTTCTCACGCTTATGACTCGCCACTTGCAAATTTGATAAACAACCTTTTCTCGGAATTCGGGGTTTGGTGGTGTTGTTTACGTTTTGCAAATAAGATTTCCTGGAAATCATAACATGAATTTTGTCCACCTAGCATGTTCTACGCGACACACTGTAAGTCGGCTGGGAAGGTTTTGGCCTCTGTATTTTGGGATGCGCATAGAATAATTTTCATCGACTATGCTGAGAAAGGAAAAACTATCAATAGCGAATATTATATAAAGTTATTGGAGCGTTTGAAGTGAAATCGCAAAGAAACGCCCCCAAATGAACAAGAAAAAAAGTGCTCCTTCATCAAGACAATGCACCGTGTCACAAGACAACGGTTACGATGGTAAAATTGCATGAATTGAAGTTTGAATTGTTTCCTGATTGACCGTATTCTTCAGATTTGGCTTCCAGAGACTATTATCTATTCGCAGGCCTATTTTGAAGGCAAAGACAAATCCTTCTACAAGAAAGATATAAAAATGTTAGAAAAGCGTTCCACTGATTGCATCGCTCTTGAAGGAGACTATATTGATTAATAAAGTCGAATTTTACAAAAAAACATGTTTTAAGTAGCTAGACCAAAAACTTTTCAGCCTACGTGTTATTAATAGTATATTTCTTATATTTTGAGCTTGACGTAGGTTAAGTGTAAATCTGGGTTGCCATTTTTGGCGTATTCTAAGAAGTGGGTGTTTTATCTCACTTAAACAGGGCCAAAAAGTTTTGGAGGTGGATCTTTACGAGTTTGGCTCTGCTACAATCGTCATTCCATTTTTAAGTGTTCTACCTAGACATGTCATATACAAAAATGCTTGATTGTGAAATTACTCTTGCCGTTTTTAAGTATTTAGACAACATTTTGTATGAATTCGTTGCTTTTTGCAATTTTTGAAATTCCGAAAAATGTGTAAAAGTAATTTGTCACATCATACAATAATGAAGTTTTTCACTAAATATGGAAATGTACCAAAAGTTTTTAAGTTTTAACAAACCACCGCTAGAGTGAGATCTGACATTGCCATTGTTGTACCAGGTGTACAAGTATGAAATGCGGATTTCAGACAACAGATGGTGCACCAATGCAGTTTGTGCTATAAAGATTTGACACTACGCCATTTTGTTGTGTCATCAACAAGTGTCAGACGCGCACGAGTGATAAATTGGAAAAGTGTGTGCATAGTGTTGTGTTGTTGTGTTCAATATGTTGAAATTTATACCGAACAAAGAGCATTCGCAGACAGCATTAATGTTTTGTTTTCATTTGAAGAAAACTGCTGTTGAATCATACCGATTACTTCGAGAAGCTTATGGTGACCATGCTCCATCGCAAGATACGTTTGGACGATGGTTTCGGCGCTTCAAAAGTGGTTACTTCGATGTTGGAGACAAGAAACGTGGAAAACCGCCAAAAAAATACGAAGATGTGGAATTGCAAGCATTGTTGAACGAAGACGATTCGCAAACACAAAAACAACTCGCCGAGCAATTGGGCGTTAGTCAACAAGATGGATACCACATGAGTTGAACGACAGGCAAATGGAAAAAAGCGCAAAAACACGTATAACATTTTGCTCGCTCGGTACAAAAGGAAGTCGTTTTTGCATCGTCTAGTTACAGGGGATGAAAAGTGGATTTATTTTGAGAATCCCAAGCGCAAAAAATCATGGGTAGACCCAGGCGCACCATCCACATCGACCGAATCGCTTTGGCAGAAAGACGCTCTGTGTTTGGTGGGACCAGAGGGGCGTGGTCTATTATGAGCTGTTTAAACCTGAGGAAACGGTTAATACTAAACTTTCTTCCGAATTTAACATGTTTTTTTAGAAAAAAAATCCGCATTTCATACTTGTACACCTAATAAAACTCGACATTTGTTATTGTTAAAACAGTGGCCGCTCAGAAATTGCCCAGTTGTTTGTTTAAGTGAGCGTTTAAAAAAACAGTTTTATGAACAAACGGAAATTTCACGTGAAGATTTTCGTTGGATGATTTTTACGATTCTAGTAAAGGTCTAACTCGACAACAATACCTCGAATCGCTTCGTTCAATTTTTGGTAATAAATCACCATCAGAAAAGACTTCCAATTGGTTTGTAGAATTTCATCATGGTCGTGCTTCCGTCAACGATGAATTTCGTGAAGGTCGACCAAAATCGGTGGTTGGGGATTGAAGAAGATAGGCATGTGATTTACCGAGAGAGGCATCCTCAGGCATATCAAAGACCGCAGTACACTGAATTATGCATGAACTTTTACCTGTGAAAAAGATCTGTTCATGATCTACACCGCATTATTTGACAGAAACTCAGAAAGAGGTTCGTGTCATTTGGTGTAAGACAATGCTAAAAAAATTCAACCGAGGACATGCAAAGTCGGTATACATCGTAACAGGAGACGAAACTTGGATATATTCGTAAGAGCCGGAAACTAAGCAACAATCAGCTGTTTGGGTGTTCCAAGATGAACCGAATACAACAAAAGCACGAAGCACTTCCAAAAAATGGTCGCTTGTTTCTTTGGTTATACTGGACATGTTGCAACCAATGCTTTAGAGGATCGAAGAACAGTTAATGCTGAATGGTGTACAATAATTTGTTTGCAGGAAGTCATCGGTGAAATCAGGAAAAACAACCGAAAAAGTCGCATCATTCTTCGTCATGACAATGCCAGCTCTCACACAGCATATCAAACAGTTGATTATTTGACGAAGAAAAACATTGAATTAATGTCTCATTGCCCGTAATCACCGGATTTATCGCCTAACGACTTCTTTTTATTCCCGAATTTCAAAAAAAATGCATGGATAATGATTTTCATCACCGCAAAAGTTGTTGAATCCTTCCAAAATAATACTTTTGAGGTACCAACTTCAGAGAGGAAAAAATGTTTCGAGAATTGGTTCAAACCCATGCAAAAGTGTATAAATGTTAAAGGCGAATATTTTGAGAAACAATCAAACCATTTGTACCAATTTTTTTTCCATTGCTTTGAAAAAACTTAAAAGGTAGCCCTCGTATGACAATGATGGCCCAGTTATGTTAGCTGTGGGTTATGCGCTCTTTTTGTGTTGAATTCATTTTCAGAGACCGTATCAACGTAATATTATTGTAATTAAGTCAAATGAAAATTTTGAAGTAACTCGTAGGCTGAAAAGTTTTTAGTCTGACACATAGATGTCGACCTTTTCAAAAAATCTATATGATTTTTAGAAAGTACCAACCTTTAAACAATATGTCAAAATTTCAAGATATTTCGACAATTAGTTTACAAGTTACAGTGGTTTTAATTTCGTGTGTTGATTAAACACTGTTTTTTTATGGGAAAAAATACCGTTCAAGCAAAGCAATGGCTTGATAAGTGTTATGGGGACTGTGCCCCTGGAAAATCACTCATCATTTACTGGTATGTCGATTTTAAACGCGGTCGTAGGGACACAAATGATGCTGAAAGCTCTGGACGCCCCAAACGTCAAAAAAATCCACAAAATTGTTTGGACCTGTTTAAGTGCAATAAAAAGGATTTTTTCATGCGATATGTGACAATGGATAAAACTTGGATCCACCACTACACATCGGAATCAAATCGGAAGTCAGCTGAGTGGACAGCAGCCGGTGAAAGCCGCCCAAAGCGCCAAAACCTTCCCCAGCCACAACAGTCGGCTGGGAAGGTTTTGGCCTCTATATTTTGGGATGCGCATGGAATAATTTTCATCGACTATGCTGAGAAGGGAAAAACCATCGATAGCGAATATTATACACTCAGTCAAAAAATTAAGAGAGCAGAAAAATTTCCAATTTTTTTTTGTGATTTTTGAAAGGCTGTTACTTCGTGGGTAATGGTCGTACTGAGAAAAGGAAAAAATCATTTTGAAGCTTGAAATGTCTGGTTTTAAAATCCTGAGATGAAAAGTTTTTTGGGCATCTCTCTCGGCGCTATTAAAAGAAATAACGCAAAGCAAAATTTTTCCAATTTGTTTTTCAAAATTGTCCTTGGGCTCAAATAAGTTATAAGTTTCCCGTACAGAACACTAAAAAAAACATACCAAGTGCCAGTCGGGTTGCGCAATTAGTGTTCCGTACGGTGATTGCTTTTAAAATAAAAAATTTTGTTATGGACGTATAAAATACTCAGTGACGTTATTAAACACACACTAAATGAGTTTTCAGCAAAGTTTGTTTCCGATCTTTGCTGAAAACTGATGTCCTTGAAAAAATTGTTTTTTTTTTCATATACCAGACAATTTATCAAAGGTAACGAACTCGTGATAATTTTCATTCAATCTAAATTTTCCAAAAAAAGGGGGAGTGGACATAGATTTTTGGCGGTTTTTTAAAAATTTTATAAAGAAAAACTTATGCGAGTATTATATTATATATATTTTTTAATTCGTGTTTTCACAAGCTTTCATTTGACACCCCACTCAATGACATGGTAAAAAAGTTTTTTCTTTTCTTCCGATTTCATCCCACAAAACAATCCCTTAAGTTAAAATTTAACTTTCTGTGTCAAACAGTTTCGGAGAAAATCGGGTGTGACAGATAGACGGACGGACACCGAAGTGATCCCATAGGTGTTCCGTAGGTGCGTCGTTGTTGTTCTCTAAGGAAGCTGCTGGTTAGTCTTCTGGTGTTAAAATCATGTCATGGTCCTGCTGATTAAGAAGTAGATCCAAGTCCTCTTCAGTAACAAGTTTTTCAAGCAATTCTTTCGAAATATGACTAGATTGGAGTCCTGTTTTTGGTTCTGTTCCAAATAACTTTGCTTTGTAAGGTGATCGTTTAATGGTTCGATGAAAAGAGGAATTCTTTTGGAATTGAACAAAGTAACAACCTATAGCCTAATTTTTTGTGTCATTGTCAATTAGCCAAGCACGTAACATATCTTCAACATCTTGATTTGATCGCTCAACAGCTGACTAGCTGGATATTTAGGCCTACCATTTACAATTTTGCACGTTGGCCACAGGCTTGTTAATTCTTGTATGACAGCAGCCGTAAACTCACGGCCGTTGTCGCTTTGTAGTATATAAGGACAACATACTTCCAAAAATATTTTCAATAGCTCCATAACTACTTCAGCAGCTCCTTTTGAAGTCAACGGTCGAAGAAAGCTGAATTTCGTCGCGTGGTCCTGGGAGTGTAATAGCCATTTGTAATTTCTGTCTGGAGTCGTCTGTAAGTCAACTAAATCGACTTGGCCACGGTGATTGAAGTCGCTAGATACAATTGGGCAAACAACGACGTAAAGTGAACTTACAATATTAGAATTTGACACAGGGTATTTTGGAAAACATGGATTCAGCATACGAACTAAAATCGAAAAAGCTTGGAGACCACTAATTACGTGTATTTTTCTCGAAAGTAGTCGACGTTATAAAAAACGAATCTTATCATTAAATAGGTTTTACAAATCAGCTACTTTTTATGCTATTTTATTTGGTAAGCCTAACTAAAGCTTGTTAAGTTCTTTTGGAACATGAGTTGGTCTTTCAATTGATGGGTTTGAGAAACTTAAAGGAAATTTTTGAACATTATTTAATAAGTTCATCTTTAAGACCAAATATTATTTAAATGTGACTCTTCTTCCTGATTACAATCCTGAATAAAATATTTCGATAAAAGATAGGACAAAGTTTACATTTAAACAGACAAAATGTATTAACTATCTTGTTTCTAACAAACAAAATTAATGATGATATAAAACGATAAATCTTATAAATATGTATTTCTGTATGATTATCTTTTTTTTTTAGTGGTAACTGGCCATAATGGTAATTAAATTTAAATTTTATACTTCTTGATTAACTTAATTAAAATGGTTTTTTAGTTCATTTTACTTGGTGTTTTCTTATTTTTTTATATGTACTACATTTCTAGTGGAGTTTATGGATGCATTCTACTCTTGTATAATCCTGCAGCAACGTGTTTTTCCTATTTTTTCCTAAAAACTCTGAAACACTGTAATACGAGGGTTGTATCGGTGGCCTTGCCAAGGAAAAAACATTTTTATGTATAAAATTTATTTTATTAGTATTCCGTACGGAACACTTATAAGATGACTTCGGTGTCTGTCTGTCTGTCCGTCTGTCTGTTTGTCACATCCGATTTTCTCCGAAACTATTTGTCATAGAAAGTTGAAATTTGTTAATAATTTAGGAATTGATGGCCTCATCAAAGCCGTGTAGTTTTGAAAGTCAAATTTGACTTAAGGGGTTAGTTTTGGGGGGTGAAATCGGAAGTGAAAAAAAAGATTTTTTTAGTAGGTCATCGAGTGTGGTGTCAAGTGAAAGCTTGTGAAAACACGAGTCAAATATATATATATATATATATATATATATATATATATATATATATATATATATATAATGTAATACTTGCGCACACTTTTCTTTGTATTATTTTTTAAAAAATCGCGAAAAATCGCTGTCCCCCCACCTTATCTCGAAAAGTATTGATCAAAAAATTTTGAAAAAATTCTGGAATATTCTCCAGGGGGTGTAGATTGAACGAAAATTATCACGAGAGCATTACCTTTAATAATTTATCTGGTAAAAAAAAAAACAAAAATTTCAAGGTCATCAATTTTCAGTAAAGATTGGAAACAAACTTTGTTGAAAACTCATTTGGGGTGTGTTTTGTGAAGTCACTGATCATTTTATACCACCGTAACAACATTTTTTATTTTAAAAGCAATCAGCGTACGGAACACTAATTGTGCAAGTTCAACTTGCACTTGACGGTTATTTTTCAGCATAATCTCCTTTTATTAGTTACTTTTTCTGATAATTCCCGGAAACTGTGGAAAAAAACCTAAAATCTAGCTCGACAGATTGATTGGTCATGAAAAAACAAATAATTAAAAAAAATCTTTCCGATGACTTCAAAATTAAGACCTGTAGGGTAATTTGAGTGACACAGCAGGGCTTCGTCCCACTGTGCGGCGGCGCACTACAACAGGCAAATTTTCATATTTTAATATCTTAATTTCTAAATAACACAGATAATGTGGGCATTTTTAAACTTAAGGTATAGTAATAATATATGCACAACGATTTTTTTTTCAATACCATATTTTATGAAATATTTGAAATTTACTGTATGCCTGTAAAATCATGCAAACGAAAATTTCGTTTTAAGTTTTACAAATTATAAAGCAACAAAATAAAAACTATTAGGATCATTGGAAAGCTGAAAGTCTCCTCTTCAAAAAGCTATCTTTTAATTTGTTTTTACATTCTGAAAACAAGTAATATCGATTAACCTTCGAGCGGTGCGCGTAGACTTACAAAGTGACCTATTTGGCGCGCTACACTTTTTGAATCATCTATCCGAATTTTTAATAAATTCTCAAGCTAATAAAAAAATCTATATACTATTTTTTTGTAAAATTTCCTGCTCTTTCACATGGTGCTATTAGTTTTTGGATACTTTTTTTAGTTTTCAAGAGATTACCGAAAAACCGAATTTTTGATTTTATTTTGGATTTTGTGGGCTTAGCGTACATCAGACACAAGCAAACTTTTTTTATTGTATTCTACATCCAAAAACTTCCTATGTGCCAAAATGTAGCCTGTTAATATTTAATGAGAGCTCAAAACCCCTGGCGACTGGGCTATATCCTAAAAATAATTATTTTTTCAGTCTATTTTTTTATTTCTATTTTGTATTTATTATAAGAGTGCGTTTTACTGGGTATATTTGACATTTGGCATTAAACCTTGATATTTTATCAGATGCGGTAGTTTTTTAAAAGATATTCATTTGTTTTTAAAAACAATTTTCTAAGAAACCTTATGTTCCACCCCTGTCTTGTTTTCCAATAATTTTTAATCAGTCGTAATCAGCTAGCAAGCAGCGTTATCAACGCGGGTCAGGTCAGTCGCTCGGCAACTGATCCAGATAACGAAAATTAAAGATTGAGCGATAACACGCGCCGGGCGCAATTTGTTTTTGCCCGATTTATTTTTAACCAAGTTGCATGGCTGCAGGGAAATCAAAAGTAATGATAGTACCTATTTTATTTTATTTATCTGGATTGGATTATGCCCATATTTATGACTGTAATAAGTTTGGTGCTCGAAGATATAAAAAGATCGTCTGGCTAATCGAGCTACATTAAGATATCATTAACATTTGCAAACACTACGGATAAGTAGAACCAATATACAGGTGGATAATCTATTTTTGTTAATAATTTATGTATAGCCTTACCACACAGCCAAGCATTTGGTCAACATCTCGTTTATGTCAAGTTAATAGTGACAAATAAGTGATTATTTATTTATTAGGGCGGTCCTATAACAGAGACGTGCTCTCTATTCCCATGTATTTTTCAGGTAACAATGCTCTTTTGTAACGAAGTTTTATTGCCGATTAAATCATTTTATTTACTTACCTTCCTGTTGTCCCAACTACGTGTATAAATACATATTTAGAGCAGCATGTCCAAGTGTCAAGCCAGTCAGTGACAAGTCAGTTAGTGTGTTAACAAAATGTCTTCTCCAGCGAAACGCCAAATGAAAAGCGTATAGTTAGAAATGTATTTGACTACGCTAAAAACGATCAAAATTGTGATTTAAGTGTGGACAATTGAGTGACAAAATGTTCCATTATGACCGGGGTTGGTAAAGTCACAATTACAGAATTTTTATCGAAGAAAAGGAGGAGGGTATTGACTCTCCAAAAAAGAGACCCTGCAGAAAAGAGCTTCAGCTGACAGATAACACAAAACAAGCAGTAAGGCGTATTGTTCGTCACTTTTTTATGAAAAAAGAATTCCAGCTCATCATCCATATCATATCCAAGATCCTGCAGGCTGCGAAAAGCCACCCAGAAATATCGAAAATGAGTAGAGTAAAACTATGGAGTGTTTTAAAAGATATGAATTGTTACTGGAAAAAGTGTGAAAGAAAATCTTTATTGATAGAAAGTAGAGAAATTGTACACTGGAGAAGAGAATATTTAAGAAAAGATAAAAAAGCTCGTTCTGAAGGAAAAAGGATATATTAGTTAGATGAATGGATAGATGAAGGGTACAGAGTCAAGAAATTTTCGCAAGATGGGGATATCAAAAATGCTCGCCAAGCATTCAATGAAGGTGTTTTTACTGGTCTTAAACCGCCATCTGGTAAGGGAAGTAGGTTAATTATGAGGCATATTGGAAGCGACAGTGCTTTTGATATAATTTCATTACGCGGGCTTTTCAGAAAAAGGGTTTTCTTTTGGAATAGGCTCAAAATGGTCTAATTTTGAAAGACTTATGAGAAGATATAGGGGGGAGGCCGTTTTTGTACTTTTTTTTGCATCTAAAAATTGATACGTAAGCGTACGAATGTCTACTATACTATTGACAACCACTAATCGAAACTGCTCGGGAGAACTCAGTTCGTTTATGCGCATGCGCCGAGATGATTATGCTACAATTACAGTCATAGTAAAATTCCAACCAATAAGGAACTTTGCGTTAAATTTTGTTTGTGGAAAACAACACGAAAAGAACAAATCACAAGGTTTCTTTTTTGGAATAGGCCTAAAATTGACGAGAAAAAATCGAGGTGAGGCTGTTTTTACTACCCTGAACTAACCTTGGTATCCAGTCGCTAATATAGCACGTATATCATTTTTAGTGTTCCGTACGGAACACTTATAAGATCACTTCGGTGTCTGTCTGTCTGTCTGTCTGTCTGTCTGTCTGTCTGTCTGTCTGTCTGTCTGTCTGTCTGTCTGTCTGTCTGTCACACCCGATTTTCTCGGAAACTATTTGACATAGAAAGGTGAAATTTGGTAATAATATAGGAATTGATGGCCTCATCAGAGCCATGTAGTTTTGAGAACTAAATTTTGACTTAAGGGGTTAGTTTTGGGGGGTGAAGTCGGAAGTGAAAAAAAAATTTTTTTACTAGGTCATCGAGTGTGGTGTCAAATGAAAGCTTGTGAAAACACGAGTAAAAAATATATATATAATATTATACTTGCGCGCACTTTTCTATGTATTATTTTTAAAAATTCGCGAAAAATCGCTGTCCCGGGCCTTATCTCGAAAAGTACTTATCAAAAAATTTCGAAAAAATTCTGGAATATTCTCCACGGGGTGTAGATTGAATGAAAATTATCACGAGTGCATTACCTTTAATAATTTATATGGTATACAAAAAAAACAAAAATTTCAAGGTCATCAGATTTCAGTAAAGATTGGAAACAAACTTTGTTGAAAACTCATTTGGGGTGTGTTTTATGAAGTCACTGATCATTTTATACCACCGTAACATAAATTTTGACTTAAGAGGTTCGTTTTGAGGGGTGAAATCGGAAGTGAAAAAAAATTTTTTTTACTAGGTCATCGAGTGTGGTGTCAAATGAAAGCTTGTGAAAACACGAGTAAATATATATATATATATATATATATATATATATATATATATATATATAATATATATATAATGTAATACTTGTAATAATTTATTTGGTATATAAAAAAAAACAAAATTTCAAGGTCACCAGTTTTCAGTAAAGATTGGAAACAAACTTTGTTGAAAATTCATTTGGGGTGTGTTTTGTGAAGTCACTGATCATTTTATGCCACCCTAACAAAAATTATTATTTTAAAAACGATCAACGTACGGAACACTAATTGTGCAAGTTCAACTTGCACTTGACCGGTTTTTTTCACATTAAGGTAGGATATTTTTTTTTCATTATTTAATGTATTTTATAATTGTTGATTATTTAGTTCAAGTTAGTTTCAGTTAGTTCAGGTTAACAAAAATGCTTACCTCCTGATTTTTTCTCATAAATTTTTCAACTTTAGACCCTATTTTTAAAAAAATCTTCCTTTTTCTGAAAAGCCCGCGTACGGAAATTTTATCAAAAAAATTGACAATAAACAATTTTGTGCTAAGATTAGATTAGATCTACATTTCTCCCATTAGTGTGAACTATTCTTCCGAAAACAACTGACAGTTTCGATCAGTGGTTATCAACAGTTGTCAGTGATATAGATTAATTTTTATTTACCAAAAAAAAATGCAAAAACGGCCTCCCCCCGATATTTTCTCCTAAGTCTTTCAAAATTAGACCAATTTAAGCCTATTCCAAAAACACCCTTTTTCTGAAAAGCCCGCGTAACGAAGTTTTACCGTGGTTTTGTAGACCGAGGCCTTTTAACATTCATATCCAAGAAAACAGGAGGATTTATTACGAAGATATGTATCTGAAGTTTGATTCTCGCAGATGATAGACTTAATACCAGAAGGTTCTGTTACTGTAATAAATAATGCAAGGTATAATTTAAAAAAAATTAGAACAAGTTCCAACCTTGGGTTGGCTGAAAAAGGACATCCAATCTTGGATGACCGAGAAAAATATTTCGTTTCCAAAGGACAGCCTTAAGAGAGAATTATTAGTGGCTCTCGTGTTTCCCCAGTTCCTTACGAGTGGCGGTCGACGGATTTCTTTTTAACACCTTCACTATCAACGCCGGTGTGCCCCAGGGCTCCATACTGTCTCCTACTCTCTTTCTCATTTACGTTAAGGATCTGCTGGAAAAGACCGGAAATACAATCTACCGCTTTGCAGGAGACAGTACGCTTATCTCTTCATTCACTTTGAACGCTTGGACATCGGCTGCTCAGGCGGATGTCCGCAGACAGCGGGAAGTTGTTCAACTTAACAAAGACCTGGAAGAAATTCTATCTTGGGGTGACAGTAACCAAGTGGAATTTAACGCTACAAAAACCCAGGCGGCAGTTTTTTCTAAAAAAGTTAACGTTGCTGAACCCGACATAGTTATGGCGGGGCACTCCATTCCTCTAACATCGTCACTCAATTTGTTCGGCGTTAATTTGGGAGCAAATATGTCCTGGTATAAGCATGTTGCAGGCATAGGAAGGAGAGCTTTCTCAAAAGTTGAGAATATTATTTCGAACCAGAAAGCTTTACACTCCACAACAACTGTTAATCCTTTACAAAGCTCAAATTTGACCAACTGTGGAATACTGCTCCCATGTTTGCGGCTCCGCTCCCAAACATACACTGCATTTGTTGGATTCTATTCAGAGAAGAGCTGTTCATCTGATTGGAGACCCGGAACTGACCGGCGTCCTTGATTCGCTGGAACATCGAAGAACAGTTGACGGCTTAAGCCTATTCTACAAGTATTTTCATGGAAATTATTCGGAGGAGGTGGCCCATTTAATTCCTCCCAGAGCGATGCATGTTAGAAATACACGTCGCGCTGATACATCATATCCGTATGAGATTCAGCTTGTTACTCCTCGTACAACGCTTTTCAAGCAGTCTCTTATATGGAGAACATCATCCCTTTGGAATAATTTACCCAGGACCGTTTTTCTCTTTTTCCACCGAGTACAATTTACAGCGATTCAAGAACAACGTGAATCGCTTTTTCCGCACACGTGTCGCTCCTATAGCGGTTTAGGGACCTCCCTGCAACACATGTGCTAGAGCCATAAAAAAAAATTACACAGGCCGACAAAATTTAGCCAAATCTTTTTTTTGACGCGCTAAATTCGAATCCGAGATCAGAATTTTTCTGATGTTTTCGAGATATTCTAACCTAAAAGTGCGAAAATCACGGGTTTTCGGCATATTTGAACATATGTTACATCGAAAGGTAGTTTTTTTTTATCAAGCCATTAATGGAGTCTGAAAGAACTACTCTTCCTCTTGAAAACGCATTTCGATTTGTCCGGATATCTTTTTTCATCTTTGAGAAATCGTATGTTGAAATTAAGTATTTCGACTTATTTCTTGATTTTTGGAAAATGAAAGGCATCGAATAAATACAATTCTTCGACGCATTAACTTTTGTAACGATTGTTAATTTATGATGAAGGATGTTTCAAATTAGACTTATTTTGAGTTTAATAAACAAACAGAAAACTTAATGCGTCGAAGAATTGTATTTATTCGTTGCCTTTAATTTTCCAAAAATCAAGAAATAAGTCTAACTATTTAAATTCAATATACGATTTCTCAAAGATAAAAAAAGATATCCAGATAATTGAAATATTAAGAATATTTACAAAAAATAAATTTATAATTTAATATCAAAAAATTACCTTTCGATGTCACATAACCTCAAATATCTTGAAAAAACCTTGATTTTCGAACTTTTAGGTTAGAATATCTCGAAAACCGGAGCTATCAGAGAAATTCTGACCTCGGATTCGAATTTAGCGTGTCAAAAAACCTTCGGAAAAGTATATTTTGGTTTCTGGGTAAAAAATTTGTCGGCCTGGGTTATTAACAATAACATACAACATAAAAAAATATCACTACTTTTACTTAAATAAGTAAGTTGCAATAAAATGTAATTGTCCCAAACTTGTGGCACCATTAATAAAATACTTGACATCATAAAATTGCTGTATCTAAACTATGCCTATCTCATCATTATTTTGACTTTTTTTTTTATTGCACTATAATGATAATGATGACTTAAGAATTTGCCTGTCATTGCGTTACGTATAATGACAACCGTAATATTTTCAAGGGTATTGGCGAATTGCCTCCCCGCAGGTAGTAGTAAAAAATGGTCAGATTTAATAAGCCTCATTTATAGCACACGTGCTGCAGGGAAGTCCCTAAAGCGCTCCAGGAGCGGCATGTGTGCGGAAAAAGCGATTCACGTTGTTCTTGAATAGCTGTAAATTGTACTCGGTGGAAAGCACAGTCTTGGGCTTCCAAACCTTTCTTCTACCTAATGGGTATTTCCCGGTAATTAAGGGTATTTATACAATATTGCAAATAAGTATGGTATATACAATTGATATAGCTTGTAATATTTGTCAATTTGATTTCTAAATTCTATCACTATAGACGCGAAACATTTTCTTAACATAAATCCCAGTATCCTTTTAAGTGTTTAAAAAGTGGTGATAAGCGTTGGACTTGCACAAAGTAAACGTGCAAATCTTTCCTTGTTACTCTGGGAGAAGTGGACAACAATATTGTCGTTACAAAACATGTACAGGAACATTGCCTTGACGTAAAGATAGAAAGATTACATTGTCAAATTGTTAACACGTCCTGTAAAAGAAAAGCTGTCGAAGATGGATCAGAAAAACCCGCCAAAATTATACGGCGCGTGCTACAAGAAAACCTACCATCTACAGCAGGGGTGCTCAAACTTGAACTGCTGGCGATCTACCTCAATATTGTTAGACTACGATCGATCGACTCTGAGAGGCTGCAAGTAAGTGTGATGCAGGACTGTCGTCTAAGTAGGGTGTATCGTGGCATAGATATTATTTTTCCGCACAATATGCATTTTTCTAGTCAAGGTCTGCTCTAAAATGTCAATGAAAAAAGTCATAATTATTCAAAATTGCGAGTTTATTGGTTCTTACAAAACAAACGAGTTCTAGTGTCTAAACTTAACTAAAGAGTGACTTTGGATGTTGAAGCGTGGCACTGCATGTCCTCAGCATACTTTTCATAAGATGGTACGTAATTACCGAGTGCTAATCGCAAGCATGATGACATATGTTCGTCAGTTAGTCGATTGCGATATTTTGACTTAATTATCTTCATTTCAGAAAATGCAGACTCGCACAAGTAAGTTGACCCAAACATTGCCGTCAGTTGAAGGGCGATTTGCCTTAAATTCGGATATTTATCTTCAGATATAAAAACACCAGAATTTTGTATCGATGCTGTGGCTTTGAGATATATATATGATATAAACTGCACTAACTCATTTTCAACAGAACAAGAGTCCATGTTAAACTGACTTGCTATTTCAGTAGCTAATTCCTCAATGTTTTTACACGAAAAAAGATAACTCATAAATGATGCGATATTTGCCAATTTACTGAAATCATAAAAACGTATTTCGAATTGGCCCAAAATATTTGCTAATTCTATCTCATAAATATCATAATTCAACTGAGGAATCCTTGCTTTCAAAGACGGAAAATTTTTCAGATCCTTACTTTTCAGTTGATCTATCATAAGTTGCAATTTACTTTTGAATGCGTTTATTGCGCTAATCATCTCAATAATAGTTTTTCCTTTACCTTGAAGCTCCAAATTAATGGTGTTTAAATGCATTGTGATGTCTGTCAAAAATGCCAAATCAGCCGTTTTTCAGCATCTGAGTGTCATCAGCTCTTTCGTCCAGAAAAGCTGTTATTTCGGGCAATAATTCTTGAAACCTTTCTAGGAATTTTCCGCGACTCAACCACCTGACGTCCGTGTGAAGAACTAAATCAGTGTGTTCAGCTGACTCACTATCTTCCAACTGCAATTTAAAGAGCCGTCGTTCCAAGCTACGTGCACGGATAGAATTCACAATTTTTATTGCAATGCCCATAATCTCCTCCATGTTTAGAACTTTTGAACACAAAACTTGTTGATGTATAATGCAATGGAAGGAGAAAAATGAAGGGAAATCATCATTAGCTCGACACAATGCCACAAAACCGTTTTTGTTTCCAGTCATTGCGGTTGTAATGCACACTAGTTTATATATATGGGTAGCTTGTAGTTTGTTACAAAATTGAAGAAAACGTCATATATATCTTCGCCACGGGTCTTTCCTTTCAGAGGAATCATTGTCAAAAACTCTTCCTTAGCCGACATGTCACTGAATACCATTCGAATAAAAATACACAGCTGGGCAGTGTCTGTCATATCGGTGGATTCGTCGAACTGTAAAGAAAAGTATGTACATTCAATGATATCATGTTTTAGTTTATCTGCCATGTCCTGACTCATGACTTCAACACGCCTTGTGACAGTCGGACGAGATAACTGAAGTTCTCTAATAGCAGACATAATCTCTGTTTTATTTTTAAAATCTCCAAATAAAGTCTCACCCGCTTCAATAAATGCTTCCTTCACAACCAATCCATCATCCAATGATTTCTTGTGTTTCGCTAATATATGAGATATTTTAAATGACGCGATCGTTGCAGCTTTTGATTGTTTGGCTGGTCTTGTGAACATGGTTTGTTCTTTTTTCAAACAAGTTATCAAATCACGTACTTTTCGTTTTCTTAATTCACTCTGTGACGGAAAATCCTTTTCATAGTTTTTATGAACCGTTTTATGATGCCTCTCTAAGTTCCCACGCTTAGGTATTGCAACTGACGCACGGCAAATGAGACAAATGCACTTATCCTTTACCATATAAAAGAAAAATTCTTCCTCCCAATCGTTATTAAAATGATAAGTTTTACTTTTCTTCGCCACACTCATTTTGGACTATTTATTAATAAACTTTGTATCGATGTATCGCCTTCAAGTTACAACTCAGACTGACTCCTATTCCTGCAGGCGCAACATTTATATCGGCGCGAACGAAGTCTCGAATGTTCCCGTCAAACACGCCGCCCGAAGTTTCTAGAAAAATCGGCGGGAATCAAAAACGCGGCTTTTCTTTGACAAGTACCGCGCGTTCCTTTGATAAAGCCGCCTTTTGCCGCTAGCAGGGGGTTATTACGATAAAAGAAAGTGATGAGGGGTTTATTCTGGCCTAATTGTGGATCGAATAAATTTTAGTAGTTTATTCATTACATTTTGTTTTAGTTACCTAAAACAAAATCTGTGAATAGTTCTATATCGGAATTTTTTTCTCGAGATCGACTCAAAAAGCACTCGCGATCGACTTGTCGATCGCGATCGACCGTTTGAGCACCCCTGATCTACAGTTACTACGCCCGACGTTGCTTATATTAGAAGAAATACGTACAACGCTCGTCGGAAAAAAGCACCTTGCATTGCTGAAGAGTATTGAAGATACTTTTAAAATTCAGGAAGAGATCAACATCGAAACATCTAAAGGTGAACCGTTTTTACTTATTAACAGTAGAAGTGACCAAATAGTTGTATTTTGTTGTAAACGAAATATCCAGTTTTTGGAGAAGGTCTGACGAATTTATTTAGACGGTACCTTTAATTATTGCCCTCAGTTCTTTTGTCAATTTTGAGTGTTCCGTACGGAACCCTTATAAGATGACTTCGGTGTCTGTATGTCTGTCTGTCCGTCCGTCTGTCAGTCACACCCGATTTTCTCCAAAACTATTTGTCACAGAAAGTTGAAATTTGGTAATAATTTAGGAATTGATGGCCTCATCAGAGCCGCGTAGTTTTGAAAGTTAAATTTTGACTTAAGGGGTTAGTTTTGAGAGGTGAAATCAGAAAACAAAACTTTTTTTACTAGGTCATCGAGTGTGATGTCAAATGAAAGCTTGTGAAAACACGAGTAAAAAATTTATATAGAATGTAATACTTGTGCACACTTTTCTTTCTATTATTTTTAAAAAATCGCGTAAATCGCTGTCTCCTTATCTCGAAAGGTACTGATCAAAAAATTTTGAAAAAATTCTGGAATATTTTCCACGGGTGTAGATTGGACGAAAATTATCACGAGTGCATTACCTTTAATAATTTATCTGGTATATAAAAAAAAAAAAAAAATTTCGAGGTCATCAGTTTTCAGTAAAGAGTGGAAACAAACTTTGTTGAAAACTCATTTGGGGTGTGTTTTCTGAAGTCACTGATCCTTTTATACCACCGTAACAAAATTTCTTATTTTAAAAGCAATCAACGTACGGAACACTAATTGTGCAAGTTCAACTTGCACTTGACCGGTTATTTACTATTCATGGGTGTTACAATGGACATTATATTCCATTAATTTTTTCGTTGTTGCCTGATAAACGGACGGAGCTGTACATAAAATGTTTAATTTCATAACAGATATTTTTAGTGTTTCGTGCGGAACACCTATAAGATGACTTCGATGTCTGTTTCTCCGTCCGTCTGTCTGTCTGTCACATCCGATTTTCTCTGAAACTATTTGTCACAGAAATTTGGTAATAATATAGGAATTGATGGCCTCATCAGAGCCATGTAGTTTTGAAAGTTAAATTTTGACTTAAGCGGTTAGTTTAGGGGGTGAAATCGGAAGTGAAAAAAAATTTTTACTAGGTCATCGAGTGTGGTATGAAATGAAAGCTTGTGAAAACACGAGTAATATATATATATATATATATATATATATATATATATATATATATATATATATACATAACGCAACAATATATTAAATCATACAAATCTCTATAATGAATTAATTTTAATAATTTTTTATGAACATTGGTTACACTAAAAGTTAGAAAAAACTTATTTGGATACTTTAAAAGTAAATTAGCTACCAAATTTCTCTATAAGATTCGAATTAAAATTATTCTTAAGACCTAATAACAAAATCGTTGAAATTATGTAATAATGAAAAAAATAAACTGGGACACTAGTAGCAAAATTAATGGTGTAACTGGGACACTAGTAGCGTGTGTTGCCTCCTCTACTTCGGATGACAGCGTTTATGCGCCTAGGCATGCTTCTAATTAAATTTTGGATAAAATCTTGAGGAATTTGCTCCCATTCTGTGATAACTGCATTTTCAAGTTCCCTCAGGTTTCTAGGTGCAGGTATATGACGTTTCACATTTTTCTTAAGGTGATCCCATACATGTTCTCTCGGATTCAGATCCGGGCTTTTTGGTGGCCATTGCATAATCGGTATATCAACTTGATTAAGATAATCGAGTACCTCCCTAGCCACGTGAGGTCGAGCGTTGTCTTGCATAAATAGGAAATTGGGCCCCACAAAATGACCGAAAGGCATCACATGTTCTATTACAATATTCTTAAGATAGTAGTCAGCATTCATGGATCTCGTACGGACAGAAACTAACTCTGTGCGAGCATCAAAGCAGATGCCACCCCAGAACATAACAGAGCCACCGCCCCGAATGGAATCCTTGCAGAGATATTGCAAGGAGTAAACTTCTCTCCTGGTCTTCGCCATACTCGCTCACGACCATCTGGATGTTTTAGACTAACCCTAGTTTCATCTGTGAAGAAAACTTGTTTCCAATCATCCACAGACCAGTTTTCGTGATTTCGAGCAAAACGTAACCTGGCAACTCTGTTCTCTCCAGTAAGCAAGGGCGCAGTGGCTGGTCTCTTACTGTTTAATCCAGCTTCATTTAACCGTCTTCTAACTGAAATTGTGACATTGCGGACAGCTTCCAGTTCGTTTCTTATTATAGAACTAGTGACGGTCCTGTTTCTTAAAGCATATTGACTTATAAAACGTTCATATAGGTCGCTAGTGCATCGTTTTCGCCCTTGCCCTAGCCTTCTAGAATAAGTTCCTACTTCATTCAAGCGTCTTACCATACGACTTATTGTGGAACGATGTTTGCCTAAAAAATTGGCAAGATAACTCTGACAATATCCCTCGTCCAATAAAACTGAGGCTCGCACTACCTCGTGTTCAGTTAAATTCCTTCTTCGATTCATTTTTCTAATTCTTCGGGGTCAAAAATAACACACTACCACAAGAACGTATTACTTTGAAAAAGAGAACAATTTATAAGCTTACTTTTAAAGAAAATCTATCGCATTATTACAGAAAATTGTTTATCTTCTAAAAAATTCTTTAAAACTGTAAATCTAAATGAATTGTTTTGATTTCTTTCATAAACAACGAAACAAAATATGCATAGCCTACTACTCAAATACTCGATAAACTTTAAAACTGACATAAGAAAAAGATAAATATATTTTCAGATTGTTGCGTTAATTTTGTCCAGGAGTTTATATATATATATATATATATATATATATATATATATATATATATATATATATATATATATATATAATGTAATACTTGCGCACACTTTTCTTTGTATTATTTTTAAAAAATCGCGAAAAAATCGCTGCCCCCCCTTATCTCGAAAAAAATTTTGAAAAAATTCTGGAATATTCTCCACGGGAAACAAACTTTGTTGAAAACTCATTTGGGGTGTGTTTTGTGAAATCATTCATTTTATACCTCCGTAACAATTTTTTTTATTTCAAAAGCAATCAACGCACGAAACACTAATTGCGCAAGTTCAACTTGCACTTGACCGGTTATTTAAATATAATTTTGTCAAACTAGAAATTTTGGAAGCTGTAATTGATTTTGGACAAGGATAAACAGCTCACTTAAAATTGATTTGTCTCACTAAATACAAAAAGGATTCTACCTCTTCAATAATATTAAAATCATTATTCATTCAAACAATACAGGAAAAATATAAAAATTTTACTAAATATTACACCGATGGATCTAAATCCAAATTGGGAACGGGCGCAGCGGTAATTTCTCCTATATCCAAATCAAGATACAAATTAAACAACATATCATCGATCTTTACAGCTAAACTGTTAGCCATAAGAGAAGCCATCAGATCAGCAATATCCAACAAAAATAAAAATATTTTAATCATCTCAGATTCACTTAGTTCTCTACAATCCATTAATGCATCTAAAACGTCTATACCCTTAATCCTGGACATAATGAATCTCGTACAAATATGCAATGTCCGATTAATACAAATTGTGTTTCTTTGGTCTCCTAGCCATGTCACGGATATAAATGCAAAATCAGCAATCACATCAGAGAAAATCGAAAACAAAATTCTATCACCATCAGATCTAATCTCTCATTTTCATAAATCCATAAAAAATATGTTCCAACTTTTATGGGATCTACAAGATGAGAATAAACTTTGGGAATCGAAATCAAATGTATACCCACCCTTGCATCTTCAGAGCTTGAGCAGAAGAGAAAGTGTCATATGGAGGAGAATAGCTACGGGACATACACATCTTACTCATGCTTATCTTCTCAAAAATGACCCGATACCCACCTGTCAAATACATCGCACGACACTTACAATAAAGCATATTTTGTCTCATAATTATACTCACATTAGATCTAAATACAATCTACGAAGACCACTAAATGAAATTCTGATACCAAATAAAGAAAACGTACAATCTCTAATAAAGTTCCTGAAAGAAGCAGATCTTTATACTAAGATATAACACAGGGCAACAAAAAAATATTTTTGTTTTGGTGCCTGGGATTTTAGAGCTGATTTTAACTATATTTGGGACGCTAAATCTATACATGCAATCCGTTTTTCTCTATCAGCTCTACTTTTTTAGATACATCAACTTATCTACCAATGTGGTTTTTATTCAGTATATTCATTTATGAGAGTTCTAAAATTATTATATATTCATTAATGTAGGTACAATGGTTTTATTGTCACTCTGTAATTGAGTAAATTCCAGGTAAATCTATAAATAGTGGAACCATTGCCTATCAGGTACCTGAACTGACCCTTTTAATCACCTAACTCGGGTAAGTCTCGTCAGTTTGTGCGTTCTTACTAATGAGAGTAGATCGAATTCGGCGTGTTATTTTATGTTAAGAAAAGAGTGTTTTTGTGTTATTGAACAGAATTAAAATGAGTTCAGGTTCCAGTTCAAGAAGAAGTTGTGTAAATCAACCTGATGTGTTTTGCTATATATGCGGAGAATACATGTTTCAAACAAAACAGACAAACTGTTACTGACTTTGTAAAGCGAGCGTATCTTGGATACTTTGGAGTTAAGCTTGGTGATCAGGACAAAACGTGGGCCCCGCATCTCGTATGTAAAACTTGTACAGAGTATTTACGGCAGTGGACTACCGGGAAAAGAAAATGTCTAAAATTCGGCGTACCAATGGTTTGGAGAGAACCAAAAAACCACTTCAATGATTGTTATTTCTGTTTAGTAAATACTAATGGAATCAATCGAAATAACCGCAGTAAGTTTTGCATATATAGGGGTAAAAATGCATCAGTTGAGCACAGAAAAATTCAAAACAGGGATATTTGACGGCCCACAAATAAGACAATTAATTAGGGATCCTGCCTTCATAAATTCAATGAATCAAGTTGAACGAGAAGCTTGGACATCATTGGTTGCAGTTGTAGAAAATTTTCTAGGCAAACATAAAGCTCAAAACTATGTTGAAATGGTTAACAAGATGCTTAATAGTTTCAAATCCTTAGGGTGCAATATGAGTATTAAAATACACTATGTACACAGCCACTTAGACCGTTTTCCAGAAAATTTAGGAGACATGAGTGAGGAACAAGGTGAAAGATTTCACCAAGATATTAAAGTTATGGAGGACCGCTACCAAGGAAGATGGGACATGCACATGATGGCAGATTACTGCCGGAGTTTAAAAAGGGACTGTTTAAAAAAACATTCAAGAATGTCGCGGAAAAGAAGCTTTCCAAGTGTTGAGTGACTATTTCATTTCTTCAATGTTTTTTTTTTGTTTTGTAAGTACGACATAATATTGTATTTTGTATAACTAAAATAAAAATTTCGTATCTACTTTTGTTTACTACACTTACGGATTTGAGTTACAATAATGTAACTTATATTTCTCTAAAATTGTATATCTTAAAAATTTGAGCTCCTAGGTACAAATGAATACGTTATTTGAATTCAGGACATCAAATTGATATAGAATCAGCTCAAAAAAACTCGACACCAAAACAGCTGTTCCCCTGTATAATCTAATACAGGCGCCAAATGACCTCAGTTGTCGACGCGCCTTACATTTAAACATCATCATCATGTAATTGATTTTGAAAAAGGTATCCACAAGGCTGTTCCATAAACTTGGCCACTAGCAAAAATAGAAGTCGGTTTCATCTTTCACAATGTTGGTATCGAAAAATTTAAGAATACGGCTTAACATGTTCATATAAAGATGAAATTTCGGAAGTTGGGAAATGGTTACGAATAACATTCGCCCTTACTTTTTTAAAACAGGATGAAGTCAGCGATTGTTTCGTATGTGACTTGCTATCAGTTGCACCCTATTATTTAGGGTCCAGTTTTATCTCGGGAGGCAATTTACATGTACCCATTTTCAATTTTCTAAAAACAAAAAAAAAAACCCTTTTTATTGACATTGAATAAACTGTATTAAACGGATGATAAATCTAAAATTTATAAAAGGATTGATTTATTTTAAAATATTTATTACTCCGTTATCGGTCCGACTGATATTTTTTATGCTATTTTCCCATTATCATTGTATTTTACATGTAAATAGTTGCCAATATTTATTTTCTAAAATAATATCGGATGCAGTGCACGGACGATATAAGCGATATATATGCCATTAATTTTATTTATATTTTATATAAATTTCACGCGCCGTGAGCCCGGGTCCAAATATTTTATTAAAATAAAATATATCTGAAATTTTTATCTGGGCGTTATCGCTCCATTCTACTCGTATTTTCTGATTGGTTTTTGGTACTGCAAACGAGAAGATTAAAATTACGTCGTAAATTTTCGAATTTTACTATAACACGAAATATTCGGAGAAACTCTTCTAACATCTTTAACACTACATGATCGGTTAAAAAAAGTAATGTTGTAACATTCATTTTTTCCTAGATTTTAAGACCATGTAATGTTACTGATTTTTCACTTCAAATTGTACTTATTTTCATTTTTGTATCGAACGGTATATTAAACAGAGATTCCAAGACGTTCGGTATATACTGTGCAGTGCGGGTTCCTGACCGAATCTACCGCTACGCCGCGATTGGTGAAATGTGTGTATCCGCAGTTTTGGTTCCGGCGGCGCCATATTACCGGCAGAGTTTGCATGGTTTATTTAAGGGTCCGAGAAACGACGGTCTGGGCTAATTTCCATCCAGCCGCCGAGTGAAGAATTTCCATCCAGCCGCCGAGTAGGCGAGGCTAACTGCATCGGAGCCGCCAAGGAGGCTTCCTTCGACTGAGCTAGAAAAAAGCTCATAACAACCATCATGCGAGCTAAGTAAAGCACCAGTTTCTTAACGAAAAGCCGTAGTGGGCTCTCTAAGTGTTTGCTAAAAAAAGTGAAATCGGTCGTATTCCATCAAAGCAGGAATAAGAACAGTAAGTTACCAAAGCATACTTCAATAGACCTGTCCCTGAGTAGTGCCTTAACAGTAATTTAAAACTGACTAAAAAGTGAAGTGAAAAGCACTATTTTTCGTCTTCGGGGGTTGTCATAGTTCAGAATTTAAATGTAATAACTACTAGTTAGGCTAGAATCTTTTTGTAAAACTGCAAAGGTTAGAACTTTTTATTTTTTAAAGAAACTTGAATAAATTTTCTTTTTGTTGATTAAAGCTAGTGTCTCACTGAATACCTATTTTTCTTTTCAGGATAAGAAAAGTCGTACTAGTATAATTCTTTTTAGTAATATCTGTAAAACACTTCAGTATTTTTTCATTTTTTTAACTGAAGTTAGATCCTTTCTATTTTAAAATGAATGGTGCCCAAAATTTGTACGACTGAAGTTTTTTTAAAAAAAAAATAGAAAATAATTCCAAAAAGACGTAAAACAATTATCTCTTACCCATATTTCTCTACCAAGGAAAACTGAGCTAGTGCTTGTTTAATTTCTTTAGTTCTTTTAAAATCATTAGTCACTCAATTCATTACCAGAAATTAAAGTGGGGCGCAATTAAACACCTTTTCATCGGCTACAAAATGACGCCTCAAAAAGCGGGTAAGTTAACACCTTACAAAATTACGCCCAAGCTTGGGGCAACATTTTTTCAAACGGTACAATGTCACCAAGTCGATTAAAAAGAAATTATTGACCAGATCGGTAAATACACTACCGTCAGAAACTACTTGCCCAGCTAGAAATTTCAATGTAACTGCTAAAATTTAATACCTAATTAACCTCTTTTATTATATCAGGTACATTTAATTGTTTTTAACAAGTGTTATAAAATTGTTATAAGTGAAACCACAAATTAAAAACCTATTAGAACAAATTTCCAAGTTTTGCATGATAATCGTTTTGAGGCGATTTCTGAGAATTCCAGTTGAAGTAAGAACTCATTTCAAGTTTCTAGTGATTATGGAAATTCCTAGTGACATTTTATGATAAAAACTATGCTATAAATACCATTGCCCTTTTGGTAATTAACCATTCGCAAACAGTACTTTGTCATTGAACGGGCTCAATTGGTTTGTGAAAATGCCAAAAACGAAAGAAGTTTCAGTTGAAAATCGGGCTCTGATAATTGCGAGACATCAAAATGGTCATTCGAGTCGACAAATCGCGAGTGAATGTGGATGCCAAGGAGAACGGTGGACTACATCATAAAAAAATGTTCTGCGGGACATGGAATTTCAACCAAAAACGTTCAGGAAGGCGAAAAAAAACGACTCCCGCTGAAGAAAGAGCTATAGCAATGTCCAGCAGACGTAATCTCCACCTAACCGCGCCAGAAATCACGGCTCAAGTAAACCTGGAGCGGCCCATCCCCATCAGCGTGACAACCGTGAAGAATAGGTGAGCAGAAGGTGGACTACACGGAAGAGTTGCAGTGAGAAAACCACTTCTTAGGTAAGTGAATAAACGTAAACTATTAGAATGGGCCCGTGAATATGAAAACTGGACATCAGAACAATGGAATTTCGTCCTTTGGAGCCACGTACGGCGGTCAGCTGGAGAGAGAATGTTGGAAGCCTGTCAGTTCCCTACAGTAAAACATGGTGGGGGTTCAGTAATGGTTAGGGGTTGTTTTGGCAACGGTAAAGTTGGAAAAATCTTTAAGATAGGATACAACCACCCTAAACATTCTGCTAAACAAATTAGAGAACTTTTGGACCAATGGAAATCCGATAAACGTCCTGGAAGTGATGATTTGGCCTCCACAATCACCCGACTTGAACCCCATCGAATTGCTGTGGGACCATTTGGACAGGTGTGTTCGAAAACTCAATCCAACATCAGAAAATCACTCGTGGGAACTTTTACAATGGGTTAAAATAATAGAAGAAATTCTGAAGAAACTACTCGACAGAATGCCGAAACTCTGTAAAGCGGTAATTAAAAAACAAAGGAGGTCACATAGATGAGAAAAATCCTGGAAAATCATGAATATTTTTCTGATTTTCTAGACTGTAAATAATGTGAAAATAAATAATAATTCATTAAAATAAAAAAAATATATATTATCTGGGTTTTTGTAGTCTTGGGACTGAAATAACTAGGTGGGCACACGGTAGTGTACATGCAAATTCTTCAAAGTAGTCTCCTCCTGCATCAACATATGTTTGCGCGATGTCCAAGCTGCAAAGGCGTCCTGGAAGGCCTGAGAAATTGCTTTTAAAGTCGTTATGGAAGCTGCTTTCACGTCGTCAATTTTTCTGAAATGATATGAGTGGGGATTTCAAGCGGGGAAACAACAAGAAGTCTGCGGAAGCCACGTCGTGACTGTAGGGTGGCTGGGGCAGCGTTGCTACGTTAGATCTGGCCAGGTACCTGGTAACGACGAAGGCGGTGTGGACTGGCATGTTTTTCAAGGTGAAGTTTCCAATCGCTGCTGATGTCTGGCCTGACGCAACGGATCTTTGGTCTGAGTTTCTTCAGCACTTCCACGTCAAATTTAAAGTTGATGGTGGTCCTGGGAGGTACAGACTTGTACAAGAGACGAAACAGAGGTTCACAAAATCGCCTGTTCTTACCGTCCGAGAGCTCGGAGAAACTGAGTAAGCACTAGTTCCAAAGCTGACCGGCGCACATTGGGACCGAATGCCGAAAAGGTGGTTCCTAAAATGAATATTTGATTGAGGGACTTTTCAGGCTCTAGGTATGTGGGTTGGTACCTGCGCTATTCGAAACGACCGGTTATAATAATCGAGTGTGCACACGTGGCTCTTAACACCTCGTGTTGTTAGAGTGTCGAGCAGGCCAGATTCTGAGCCTGTTCTGTTTGAGTTAGACAGGCAGATTCAATTGCGCTCAAATGTTTTGTATTTGAAGTTAATTTAATTTCGTGAAATGGAGTCACACACAGCGGACGCATTATTTAAGCTTCGATTTTACCAATCGGACAAATGTCTGAAGAGGCACAAGAATGTTGTAACAAATTTATAAAAAATTATCGGCAGGACTTTGCGCGAAAATGTAATCGTGTTAAGAATATGGAAGATGTATTTCATAGGCTTTTGGTATCATCAGATCCAGATCCAGATATCAAGCCTGCGGAAATTACCAGCGAAAAAATTGAAAACGTTGGACTCTGAAGCTGTACAACTGCTAAGAGCTCCCAGTTCTGAGATTCAGAGCAGTGATGATGAGTCAGTACTTTCATCAGATGAAGAATATTGATGTTTTCTGGTAATAACATTTTTATATAGTTTACATTGTCATTATAACAAACAGTTTCACTTTAAAACATTAACTTATTTTATCAAACCGCCATATTGGATCTTCCATTTTGTTTTTCACTTTTTTAATTTTAGATCCTTATCAGCGACATCGAAAAACCCTATAGTCGAAATTTCATAAAAATATGACAGTTTTTATCAATTTTGTCCGCCATATTGGAGCCGCTATTCTGTTATTTACATTTTTTATGTCAGAGTCTTAATCAGCGACCTCAAGAAATCAGATATGCAAATTTTCACATAATTGAAATAACACCTGTATATTTTGGCCACCTTTTCGGGTTTTGGTCCCAATGTGCGGCGGGTAGAGTGCGATGCGACGTAGAGTCGCTTCACAATAAAATCGGTGACATTATTTTCCGGACAGACCCTGTATATACAGTCAGTCCAAAAAGTCTCCATACCCACTTGCTTTTTATATTATTTTTCTCTTATGTTTAACTAATGAATTGGAACTACGAGAAAAAAATGTTTCAATTAATATTTGAAACTTAACCAACGAGGATTAGTATTAAAAACAACTACAAAACATTTTATTTAAAAGTTACATCATTGGTATAAAAATGTAAACAAAATTAATGTCAAAAAAGTCTCCATATACTCAAGAACTGCATTGAAAAAAACACGTTATAATTAGCCGCATTTTATTACCAGTTATGTCAAAAGTCTTGGAGAGGGCAGTACATACACAGGTCTCAGAATATCTCTTGACAAATGAGTTGCTCCCCTTGCATCAATCTGGCTTCCGGAGGGGTCATAGCACATCAACGGCTTTATTGAATTTAACGGATAGCATAATCAGAGCTATTGATAAAAATATGGCTGTTATATCAGTCTCGCTGGATTATTCGAAAGCCTTTGATGTGCTGGATCATAACCTACTTTATGCTAAACTGCACTATCTGGGCTTCGCTGATCACTCCGTACAATTTTTCTATAGCTATTTGTCGGGTAGATGGCAGAGGGTGCGAATGAATGATGTTTGTTCAGTTGCTGGTAAAATTATCTCCGGAGTGCCCCAGGGTTCAATACTGGGGCCTCTTCTGTTTCTTATATATACTTTTGATATATTCCAAACAGCTGTATATTCATCGGTTCAGTCGTATGCTGATGACACACAGTTGCTTCATTTCTTTGAACCATCGGATCCTGAGTCTGCAGCAGAAAATTTAAATCAGGATCTCATGGCTTTGTCAGTTTACTCGGATGAACATACTTTGAGGCTAAATCCAGACAAGACTCAAGTTTTATTATTTGCAAGGAAAATCGGCGACCAACCTTGAGCATGGCTTTGAGACTGAGGCTGGCTGATCAGGATTTGCTGTTTTCTGATTGTGCCAAGAATTTGGGTCTTTGCATTGATATACATCTCAGATTCAGGGAAATTGTGTGAATCTTTGGTCTTGTCTTCATTTCATTATTGTAGTATTGTGTACTATCCTTGCTTGGATGCGCTTTCAAGGAGACGATTGCAGTATGTACAGAACGTCTGCTGCAGGTTTATATTCCATTTGAGAAAATATGATCATATATATTTAAAAATAAATGAGTTAAAATGGTTAAATTTTGCTAATACTGTGCAATTGCACTTCGGAATATTCTTAATGAGGCTCTTAGGAACTTCAGTCCAGATTTATTTAAGGGAGAAGCTAGTATCCCGAAATTTGGTACATGATAGGTATATTAGACTATGCCTCAGCATCGCACTGCCTTGTTTCAGCGCAGTTTTACATATAATGCAGTAAATACATACAATACTATGAATCCAGAACTGAAAACGTGCACTATTGGCCGACTTCGTCGGTTATATAGGGAAGAGCTGTTAAATAAGCAGAATTCTCAGCCGTAGTTTATTTGTATTTTGATGTATCTTGTCGATTATTGATTTTACTATGTTAGTATGTAATTGTTGCTTCATTTTTGTTTGTAAGCGCGTTGTGTGTTGAAGAGGTTAGATGTAAGAGTAACCGATGGTTAAATCTCGCCTCTTCTACTACACGATGTGTGTGGGTAATATGTACTCACATCACATGTAATTAACATCTTAATCAAGACGATATTTATTTATTTATTTATTTATCAAGTTATCTATTGCTCGCTAAACTGAAAACAAATGAATAATTTTCGGCCATACTTTATAATCTGTCACTAGTTGCTAGTAATTCTGCAGTAGGTTTTCAAAATAGTACTAAAAATGAGCGAGAGAAATTGTGAAATTCCATTTCAAGTTCATAAGGTCATAATTGATTTGTGGAAAGATGGAAAATCGTACAGAAATACAGGAAAAATTGTTAAAAAGTCGCATGCTACCGTTGAGTACATTGTAAACCAGTATAAATCAACGGGGTCCTATAAAATTCGACCATGCTCCGGTCGTCCCAAGAAACTGACTCCACGTGAAGAGGCCAGTATTGTTAGACAAATAATTATAGATTCCAAGAAATGTGCACCAAAATTAAAAGAAGAAGTACGGGAACTATTTTCGAAAAATGTTTCTTCACAAACAGTGAGAAATTGTTTACACAGGACAGGCTATAAGGGGTACGCAACCAGGAAGAAGCCGTTAATTTCGGGAGCTAATCGCAAAAGCGGTTAGCTTTTGCTAGGGAATACGTTACTAAACTTGAATTTTGGGAATCCGTAATCTTTAATGATAAAACTAAAATTAACCTGCCTGATGGCAGAACTAAAGTTTGGACAATTATTATATATATTAAAAAGATTTGTTTCACTGTGAGACAAACGGGTGGGAGTGTTCTGCTTTGGGGATGCATGTCCGCTGGAGAGGTTGGAAATTTACATTAATGGTACCATGGACCAGCAGGTTTATCTGAACATTTTGAGAGACAATTTAAGAGAGAGTGTCCAAAAATTAGCCCTCAAAAAAAGCTAAATTTTCCAACAGGACAATGATTTGGTGCGAGAATGGATGATCCATAATGTGCGACAACAGCTTCATACATCTCCGCAATCAGCCAATGTTGTTTCAAACAGAGAAGAATTAAAAAAACAGAATATTGAATGAATGGGAGACCATGCTAGCAGAAGTTACTAGAAAGCTGGTTTCAAGCATGACACAAAGGTTACAGGAGATTATCAAGGCCAACGGCGGTCCCACTAAATGTTAGTTTAAACGAAGTTGTTATTTTCCGTTAAACTTCGTTAAACTATTATTGGTCATTGCTAAGTGTATGGAGACTTCAACACCAAGACACCGTCCAGTAATCAACGCTTTGAAAAAAGTGGATGAGATTTCATCGAAACGTCAGCGAAACCGTCCATCAAGGGATTTTAAGCTAATACGGGATACCCGAAAAACCACTGCTACATATATATATATATATATATATATATATATATATATATATATATATATATACATATATATATATATATATATATATATATATATATATATATATATATATATATATATATATAAGGGTGGGCCATCTATCGGTTTAAATCTGAACCACCGGTTATTTCGAATCTGGCAATACTTATGTCATTCTATTCTGTCACAAAATTTAGTATATTATCTCCACTGAACGAAATGAATTGATTTACGCTTGAGCAACGTTGGGATTTATTGGAAATTTATTTCCAAAACAAAGACAATTGGTCGGAAATTGCACGAAAATATCGTACAAAATTTGGTCGCAGCGAAGGACCAACAGTGCCCGGTATACGCAAGTTTATTGCTAAAGTTCGTGAAACTGGTTTCATTGTTGATGCGCCAAGACGTGAGCGTGCTCGTACAGTGCGTACACCCGAAAATATCGAAGCTGTGGACGGCGCAACCATTACGGTCAATGGAGACACCTATCGCACCATGATAACCGATTTTTTTGTGCCCGGTCTTCATGGTATTAATGTGAACGATGTTTGGTTTCAACAGGATGGTGCAACTTGCCACACATCTCATGCCACAATCGATTTATTGCGTCAAACGTTTGATGGCCGTTTAATTAGCCGAAATGGTGATGTCAATTGGCCGCCAAGAAGCTGCGATTTGACACCGTTGGACTATTTTCTGTGGGGCGCCGTTAAAGACAAGTGTTATGCCGACAAACCAGAGACAATTGAGCATTTGAAGGCCAACATTCGTGATGCCATTGCCGAGATATGACCCCATACACTCGAAAAAGTGCTCGAAAATTGGTCCGATCGAATGGGGTACTGTGAGGCCAGCCGCGGCAGCCATATGAATGAAATAATATTCCATCTCTAACCGGAACAATTGTACTTCACAACAAAAAAAAAAATTTGGCAAAATTTCAAACCGTTTTTGTTTTATTGCATTTTTAAATTTAAATTTTTAAATGGCCCACCCTATATATATATATATAGGTTTTCACGGATGGTGGAATGGACATTAAAATTCCGGGTGCCAATCCGTTCGTTTGTTCCACTGCTATATATATATATATATATATATATATATATATATATATATATATATATATATATATATATATATATACATATATATATATATATATATATATATATATATATATATACATATATATATATATATATATATATATATATATATATATATATATATATATATATATATATGTAATACACAAATACTAATTAATTCATAGGCAAATTAAAAACAAAAATAACTTTTTAAATGTATTTAACATACGATAAGTTTCCAGTTATCTTTAACTTTAATGGAGTGTAGCTGTTTTGCGTTTTTTCTATCAAGTTTAAAAAGAGTTATTTGTGTATACGATACGCTCGCGTAATCACTAAATGCCTTGCATTTAGATAAATCATTTGTAGAATTTCATCAGCACTTAACATAACTATTTTCCAGATACCAAGTTTCAAAACTTAATCCTTGAAAAACCAGACAACGTTACTCGACTATTACGCTTGACGTAATGCAAACTTATTGGTAGTATGAGAAGATAATAATTAATTAAAAACCGATTAATTGAAGTAATTACAGACTCTTGTAATATTTAATTTATAGAATGAATAACTAAATGATTAGGGGAAATTCTGAATGTTCTAACGGCCATTTTAGTTAAAATTTAATATTAAATATTTTTTTCTATATACCACTATCCATAATCATGCTGCATGCCTAAGACAAGCTTAATCTAAAGTGATTCGTTATATTTTTAATAAAAAAGTTAATAATTTAATACGTCTGTCTATAGATATATATATATATATATATATATATATATATATATATATATATATATATATATATATATATATATATATATATACGTATATATACGTATATATACGTATATATATATATATATATATATATATATATATATATATATATATATATATATATATATATATATAGCAAAAAGGTTTTTTTTTTATTTTTTTTTTATTTATCGGGTTTGCGGTCTGTGACAATTAACACTCGACTGCTGTTAAACTCTCTATATTTCGTTGTACTTCACAACTTCATCGGGACAAACTATAATTTTTAGAAAAAAAAAACAGTGTGTCAGGACCTTTATTTGTAAATAAATAGTTATTTTAAAAACTTATCAACTAAGAGATGGTCACAACATTTATAAAAATAAAAGAACATCGACTACATTAGACACATAACAGAAACAAGAAAATACTTATGTACAGTGACAAATAACAGTTAACAATGAACTAATCTAGGCTATAAATCCGAAATCGGACCAAAAAACGAAAAAAACTATCATCAAATACAGTGGTTTAGTTATGCATACGGTGGTTCAGTTATTGACTTGTAAAATTTATAAGTTTAAAATATTACAATACATTACACTTAATTTACTGGTATTTGCACTATAATTAACACAATCCTTATGTTTGTTTATGTGACACATTTCAAGAAACAGCCGATCCTTGTAATTATTTACTCTCTTCAAAACTTCCACATTGGCAAAATCGAACTGATGTCCCGTTTTTAAAACATGGTCAACTAAGGCACATGACCTCTTATTTATTCGACAATCGCTTTTGTGTTGTGTAAGTCTTTGTTTTATCCACTGCGATGTCTGTCCGATATAACATGAAACACAACCCAAACAGGACAACTTGTAAACTACATTGGTGTTATAAAGTAGAGGGGGTCTCTGTTTGAGTTGGGTAAACAAGGTACGGCTACTGAGACTGTTATATTTAACTATTTTAATGTGTGGAAAATCTTTGAAGATGGAAACCATTGAATCTGTTAATCCGTGCACAAACGGTAACTTTTTATATCTGAGAACATTGTGAGTTTCCTCTGTAGGGCCATCAAAATTGTTAGAATTGTAAATAAGTTTTTTCAAAATGTGTTTTGGATACCCTAGCACAGGTAGAAAATATCTTAGAAGAAATTCCTGACATGTCTAAGGATATTTTGAGAGCTGGAGTAACAAATTTGGTTACAAATTACCTACACAACTCTCATAACAATAAAATATCACAACTTAGCTGTATTTACGAAAAAACAAAAAATTTCTAAAGAATCATCCAGACATGTATCTGCTACACGCTGACAAGGGCGGTTGTACCGTGGTAATGGATAAAACTGAATATATTGCCAAGACTGAGTTATTATTAAGCGATTCATCAACATACATACAACTAAGTACAGATCCAACCACAACAATACAGGCTTCATATAATAACTTAATAAAGGAACTTAAAACAAACAACCAAATACGTGCGGGGGTCGCAAAACACCTGTCGGTTTATAATTCACCTTTCCCCAAATTGTACTGTCTTCCAAAAGTACATAAACCCAACATACCTTTAAGACCAATTGTAAGCTCAATTAATGCCACTACTTATAACATTTTAAAATTCCTGTCTAATATATTAAAAAATGCTCTATCAAGCATTACAGATTATAATATAAAAGATACTTTCTCTTTTGTAAACATGATAGATGGGTTGCGATTACCACAAGGTCATGTGTTGATATCGTTGGACGTGGTCTCCTTATTTACCAATATTCCTGTTGATCTGGTTTTAAAAATCCTGGAAGACAAG
>CM032447.1:230331339-230431339 GCA_019049505.1 Pachyrhynchus sulphureomaculatus | reverse complement strand
TGAATCCTAGTCCAGCTGAGACCAATTCGCTTTTGTATTTCCGCTGTTTGGTTGCTCTTGTTCTGTGTCCCAAGTATATATACTCTTACACTCTCTCGATCTCTTCCATGCTGATCTTAATTTTTGTGTTTTGAAACTTAGAAGTTTTGTTTTCCATGTATATATATATATATATATATATATATATATATATATATATATATATATATATATATATATATATATATATATACATACATATATATACAAACCACAAAACACTCTGACAAACATCCTGGGTAACCTCAAAGACAAGAGAAAACTGGAAAACCATGGAGTTTACAGCATCATGCGGAGACTGCTACATAGGCAAACAAACAGAAGAATCTCCACGCGGATCTAAGAACATAAAATAAGTATAAAATACAAGCAAATAACTTCAGCTCTTTTTCAGCACCATCATGATATTGGTAACAACATCAATGTTGTCAGAAATCGAAAAGAATGGACAGCTAAATAAGCGGGATGGTGCACTTGATATCTCCTTGATATGGAAGGGTGTACTAGCTAAACCAAGGGATAACCAAAACATCGATTAGGCAACAGTTAGCATAGCCCCGAAACCCTTAATTACCAGTGATAGGGGTACCTAGCCGGCAAACACCGATGCCCGAACGAATACTCCCGATCCCCACCTACAATCTGCGTAGACGCCGACCTACAAAGACGGCGACCACACTCAGCTAGCGTCGAGCGGCAGCAGCAGCAAGATCACAGCATCGAGTAGCAACTTTTTTGTTTTTTTCTTCTTGGGAAAGAGGTTCTTGATTAATTTAGGCAAATTGATTTTGGTAAAATTATCTTTTCTGTTAATTTGGTGTGGGTTCATTATCGTAAACGTTTCCACCACATTTGGTCTTCATTAGTATTATTTACTTATCCTAAAAAGAGGATGTCTTCATAATTATTTTTAGAATAAGTAAATAATATTGATGAAGACCAAATGTGATCGAAACGTTTATAATAATGAACTATCACCAAATTGACAGAAAATATAATTTTACCAAAATCAATCTTTGCACACCAAATTCCTAAGAAGAAAAATTCAAAAAATATCTGGTTCAAGGTCTATCAACTTTTATATAATATGTATATATATACAGTCGACACTCTATGTAGTGAAAGACCAAAATGTTGACCGAAATTTCACTATAGAAAGTTTTTCACTATATAAAGAAAAAATCCGTATATATTGCTATGTATGTATTTTATATTGGTAATCATTTACTTGTATTTTATAAGGTACAAGCAACAAAAAAAATTCCAAAATTGAGTTATTAGAAAAGATTTTATTAAACATTTGAAAGTTTAAATAGTACATAGCATGTACAGGGCTAAATACATACATAAAGTCCGTACGTTATATCTTTACCCGTGTGTCATAGTTTTCAGGCCATATAACAGACGACTATTATATTATTTGTCTCTTTTCACCAATAAATCGTAAGTATTGGTAAAAAGAGACAAAAAATATAATAGTCGTCTGGGATATTGCCGGAAAACTATGACGCACGTGTAAAGATATAACGTACGGACTTTATGTATGTATGTACTACATACGAAATAAAAATAATAATACAAAATCTGTTAATACATATGTACATACTACGTACATACGTACTAGGAAAAATAATCAGTTATTTTCTTTTGAACATTACTTTTGAAAAATAATTGTTGCTCAACAAAATTCTCGCATTTATTCAAACGCATAAAGATTTGATCAGGTACACTTTCCTGGCCCCTGAGAGTAGTTCGCACAAGGTCAAATGCATTTCTTATTTCATTTTCACTAAATTTAGCAGGACATTCCCCGGTTTCAGTTTCTTCTTTATGATCTTCTATACTTTTTATATCATTAATTATGTCTTGGTCAGTTGGGAGATCTGTCCTGCCAACATCATTGTCGATTTCTAAGAAATCTTCAAGTAAAAAATCTGCGTCGACGGTAGCAGTTTTTTGTAGAATACCCATTGCCTTTTTAAGGTAGCGAGATCCATTTCGTCTTCTTCTTCCCATTCGTCAATTTTTTCAGTAAAACCTGCTTTAGAAAGGCAGTTTTTTGATAGTTTTCTGAGAAACATTGTCACTCCATACTTTAGCGACTTCGGTTATACACTCTTTAAGGGTAATCAATTTTTGGACTGGAAGGTTGTTATCAATCGTATTAACAATTTTGTGAACAATTCTGTTTCGGTAATGATGTTTTATGTTTTTTATAATACCCTGGTCCATAGATTGCAATTTGGAGGTCATGTTTGGTGGAAAAAAGATCAATTCAATATTCCTTAATTTTTTACTTACAGTAACTGGATGTGCAGGACAATTGTCTATAAACATCACAATCTTTCGCTTTTGGCTTTTCATTTTCGTGTCCAGTTCTTTGATCCATCTTTCAAAAATCTCAGAAGTCATCCATGCCTTTTTATTATTGGCGTAATCTAACTCCAGAGATTTAACTCCTTTTAAACCACGGGGATTTTTGCTTTTACCTATGAGCAGTAATTTCAGTTTTTCTGAGCCATCCATGTTTGCTCCAACCATAAGTGTCACCCTTTCTTTACTTGTTTTAGCACCAAAACATTTATCACTTTTAAAAGCAAAAGTTTTATTTGGCAAACATTTAAAAAACAAATCGGTTTCATCACAATTGAAAACGTTTTTTTGGCTCGTACTTTTTCAATGCACTTTTTAAAACAGTTTCAGTCCAAATGTCACAGTCCTCCTGACTAACGCTTGCACTCTCGCCAGACACCGTCTTGAAAACAATTGAATTGCGAGTCTTTCAGGCACTCAACCACCCTTCACTAGCTTGAAAATTAACGCAGTTAAATTCTTTAGCAAATTGTAGAGCCTTTTGCTTTATTAAATTTTCCGATATTGGTACGTTTTGATGCGTACGGGCCACTTGAAACCATCGTAAAACTGCTTCATTTACATCCTCGTAAGTACTCACCCGTACTCGTTTTCGACTGCTTGGAACACTAGGTTTCTTGATGATACTGTCGCGACTTTTTATTATCAGAGAGACGCAACTTGGAGAAACACCAAATTTTGCAGCAACATCAATTTTTTTGCAGCCTTTATCAACTTCCTCCAAAACTTTAATTTTCTCAGCTAAACTTAAACACACTCGCTTGGACATCTTACTTGATTCTTAAACAAAAAGAAACTGAACCTGAATTTGCGAATTACTAGGCCTCGACTATAAAATGGGTTTTTCCCCGTGTTTTTTTAAAATGGGTTATTCCGCGGGTTTCTCACAGAAATCTACCTGATTTATTGCCAACCATTAGGCGCTATAAAACGCGTTAAGAAGCTTTTCAAAAGAATGCGCCATAAAAATGGAATTCGTGCTAATGTTAGATAAAAAAATGGGAAACCCGAAATGGCCAAGATCTCAATAAATGCATAAAAATTTATACATAAAATTCCGGTAAAAATTTTATTATTTATTTATAGAGTGTTACTATTTTACAGATTCACTATATGCAGGGTTTTTTACATGAAATTTCATTAAAATATTCTAGGTCTTGAAAAAATTGCATTATAAAGAGTTTTTCACTATACAGAGTTTCACTATAAACAGTGTCGACTGTATATATATATATATATATATATATATATATATATATATATATATATATATATATATATATATATATATATATATATCTATATATATCTATATATATATCTATAGTCGGATGTAAGCCTCCCCAAATTGTCTCTAATGAGCTTTGTTTGTTTTGCATCCAATGGTGTCTTGCTAATCTTTTTATGTCGTCCGTCCGTCTTGTTTGCGGTCTGCCTCTGCTTTTTTGTGTTCTTTAGGCCTCCATTCAACTATACGGCGTGGCCATCTGTTATCATTCATTCTTGCGACATGCTCTGCTCAATTCCACCTTAATATACATATTCGTTGTGTTACATCTGTCACTTACTTTTGATTTTCTTCTTATCTCGATATTAGGAATACGATCTTGGAGTCTAATATTTTGCATTCATCGCTCCATTGCTCTTTAGGTTAGTTTATATATTATATTTTAGTCTAATATATATACCATATATATATATAACAAATTTTATATTTAAGAATTTTGTTAGATACGGCAATTTTTGCTTTCTTTTTTTATTTATATATATATATATATATATATATATATATATATATATATATATATATATATATATATATATATATATATGTATATATGTATGTATATTTATATATATATATATATATATATATATATATATATATATATATATATATATATATATATACATATACATATATCGCATTGTCGAAGACAACTTCTCAATCCAGGTCCTTATCAACGCAAAGGGACAACGTCCATCTCATGAATTGAATAGACTTGATAAAAAAATAATAAACGGTGACATTCAAAAGGCGTTTTTTCCCCCTAGAATTCCCTTCTGAGGTTCGTGGTAAGATTGAAATTGTGAAAGTGGTCTGTGGCTATAAAATATTTAACAACCACTGCTCTACAAGTATTTTCATAGAAAGTGTTCGATCGAAAAAATTTAGTATTCGGTAGTCGAGTAGTTTTCGAGTGTAACAACGTGGAAAGAGCAACGGATTTCATTTTCGCTCGTGGATCTGATAACTGTTTCATTTATCAAATCTTTTTTACACTTAAGTGGTCCCAACACAAAATATTTCAGGTATTTTTGTATTGCGGCATGGAGTCCAAGTTCGTCTTGTACATAGCCCACATTAGGATTGTAGACTCCGAGAAGAGAAAGAAGGTAGTAGTTACTTACAACCAGTGGCGTAACGACAGAGGAAGCCAGAACTATAGAATCTTTCCAAACAAGTTTCTTAAGCTGAAGCTATAATACAGTTTTAAATGGTAGCAATATTAAAACGTAGTTAAGTATATTTTACGTTACGAGTTCATCTCGGACATAATTTCTGCCTACACCAATCTTACTAAAATTCCATTACTCAGTGACTTCTGTATGGACAATAATTAATACAATGTAATTCATCGGCGCTCATGTATAAGTAAAGTCAAGTTGTTTATACCCATTATTGCCTTGGCGTTATCGGCGTATGGGGCTCTTATCTCGCCCACCTCCCCGATAAGAGCTGTCGTTTTGTCATTTTCGGACCGGCAGCAACTCGCCGATAGCGCCACTGCCGCGTCGTTGACGCAAAAGCACGAATATTCCATTTCGGATATCGCGGTGTTGTCTTATCGCACGGAGCTGCCCAGATGTCTTATCGTACCAACACAACAATGCCATTGGCGATAATAAATTTGTAAGTTTATATATAAGCTCGTTGATAATTTCTTATTGTATAAAAGTTTTATTTTTTAATTAATTTTAGGCAAATATCTTAATAATTTTAATTTAGGAAATCGCATATAATATATTGCCACAGCTGATAGGCCTTGTTGTGTTGTGCAATGTTGCTCAGTACAAAAGACTCGGCGTTGGTGATTTGTGACTCCGCAACCTTGGAATCTAAACTGTCGGGTAGACTTTTGTTTCTGACTGAATCGTTGTACTGTAAATATCATAAAATAAAAACATTTTTTTATAAATTTTATCTCATAATCGACAGTTGTGGCCTTGGCACAAATAGGAAATACGAGTTTAGAATTTTCACACAATATTACATTTTCATCGAAATCTTTTGGCTTAACACCGTACAGCCACAGTAAACATAAAACACAGTAGCGACAGTCGAACTCGGCATCTTTAATCTCAAGGGGTTCGAGTTTATAATGATCACATGACCTGTCGCCATACTGCTGGTATGAGGCCCGCGAGTTTTTGCAATATTCAAATTCATTCTTTCAAGAAAAATCCTATTCTGTGGAATAAAAATGACTGACTGATTGAAAGGAAGAAAAAAACGAGAAAAGTTTTTTTTAGAAACATTTTTTTATCAAGTTTTTATTAAAACTGATATGCAAAAAGTAGGGAAAAAGGCAAAAAATATATATTTGGCTTCAAGGCTTTCTGCACATTATTCATTTAAATATCTCATTGTTGAGTTTATATTTCTCAACTAATAGAGATACGAGGCTGGTTTGAAAAGTCCGTGCAAAGTCCGAGAGATGGCACCACCGGCGCGTATCGAGGTCATGTTTAGTTAGTAGCATCTCTTGAATGAACGCACACCAAGTTTCAGCCATATTGGTCTATTTCTTTGTGTTTGGCATTCGTGTGAATCAAGGAAGTCGAGTGATTTTCAAGAAATGGACGAAAAAGAATTTGGTGTGGTGATTAAACATTACTTTATGAATGGCAAAACGCCTCAGGAGACTAAAGAGAAGCTTGATAAACATTATGGTGACTCTGCACCTTCGATTAGAACAGTTTATAAGTGGTTTCAAAATTTTCGGACTAGCCATATGGGCACAAGTGACGCTGAACGTTCTGGACGGCCTATGGAGGTTACGACTCCAGAAATCATTGATCAAATCCATGATATGGTGATGGATGACAGAAGAGTTAAGGTGCGTGAGATTGCTAGTGCTGTGGGCATCTCGACTGAACGGGTACATAATATGCATAATGGGTGCAAGATGGGTGCCGCGATTGCTCACGCTTGACCAAAAACGGAATCGTGTGTAGTGTTGCAAGGATGGTTTGCAGCCAGAAGAATCCGGTGGACTTTAAGCGTCGTTTCGTCACTGTGGATGAAACATGGATACATTACTATACTCCTGAGACCAAACAACAATCTAAACAATGGGTTACCAAGGGGGAATCTGCACCAAAAAAGGCGAAGACGAAGACCTTCGGCCGGCAAGGTTATGGCGACTGTCTTTTGGGATTCGCAAGGGATAATCCTCATCAACTATCTGGAAAAGGGTAAAACTATTACAGGTGAATATTATTCATCATTATTGGACCGTTTGAAAACCGAGCTGCAAGAAAAAACGCCCGCGATTGGCCCACAAGAAAGTCCTTTTCCATCACGACAACGCACCAGCACACACCTCAGTAGTTGTGGTCGCAAAATTAATAGAAATAGGATTCCAACTCGTTTCACATCCCCCCTATTCTCCAGACTTGGCTCCCTCGGACTACCATTTGTTCCCCAATTTGAAGAAATGGCTGGCGGGACAAAGATTTTATTCAAACGAGGAGGTGATTGCAGACACTATTGGATATTTTGCAGACTTGGACAAATCCTATTATTCGGAAGGGATCAACAAACTAGAACATCGTTGGACGAAGTGTATAAGCCTAAAAGGAGACTATGTCGAAAAATAAAAAAGGTTTATCGCAAACACATAAGTAGTTTTTATTTTTGCACGGACTTTTCAAACCAGCCTCGTATTGTCCGGAGGGAAAAAAATGTTCTTTTTGAGAATATATCTCTGCACACCTTCACCTTCGCGCGTATAATGTCAAGAATTATGCTCCTTATATTTCAGTGAATCCCAGTAATCTGGAGAGATTGAAAATAATTATAATTATCATTTTAAGATGAGATCGTCTTTCTTCTGAACCTAAAAATGAGGTGAACACATTTTTTGTTCCATTTTATCTTTAGTTAAATCTAATATAATAATTTTCATACAACTTTTCGTGCCTATATACTACTTATATAAAAAAATTAAATCCATGTACTGATTTATTTAAATTCATTCGTGGCGGAGAATTACTACTTTTGCATGCTCAGTTAAGTTACCGGATTTTAGCAGAACTTAACTCTAGCAAACATTTTCCCCTGAATTCAGAAAAAAAAGTACAAGTGAATTAACATAAACCAATACTTAACAATAATAAAACATCTACTGTTTTACAAATAAAATGTATCTCTAATATGAAAACATAATTATCATAATCTTTATATAATATATTGCATAATAGAAATAAAGAATTATGAATAAATTACCTTGGGTAATCTAAAAAACTAACTCTTTTAGAGATGCCACATATATTATTACAAGCACTAACCGCACAACAAAAACTTCCTCTTGACATCTTTTTTATAATTGTTTTCAATTATAACGTCAAACGAGTCGTTTACTTAATGGAAAATTATTAATAATGGAGTACGTTATAAAAAGATTTTCCTTGAAATCCAGATGTAAACACCAGTCATGTTGTTGGTATGATATGGGACGCATATAAAACAGATACTGAACTACTGAACGACCCAACTCTTCAACAAACTACCTAATTTAAAAATTGCATTTAAACACAAAAAAATCATCAATAATATTTTCACTTAAAAGACAAAGATGAAATCACAAAAGTTTCAGAAGTAATTTACAGCATCCTTTGCTCTCAATGTGAAAAAATCTACATAGGACAAACATCAAGGGTCCTAAAAGACGCTTGCTCAACTTAGTAGCCAATTTTCGCATGAATTTGATTTTGCTGAAACCAAAATCCTCTGTAGAGAGAGAAATCTCGGCAAGAAAATCTTTAGGGAGATGGTAGAGATCCACTGGAGCCTAATGCGGTCAATAAAAAAACGGACATTGAAGATCTGAGCTTAATTTTCTCCAATCTATTAGAAATGGGCAAAACCAAAAATTCATATATTACACATCTGACATATCTCTGTGACAATAATCACACTGATTTCTACAAACTCCAGAAACTTATAATAATTAAACAAAATGTCAACGTCATTCTTCTCTGAAATATAAATTAACCACAACCTAACCAAGAGATAGACAAACGCTGCCCTTAACAAAAGGACAAGAAAACATATTAATAAAAAAAAATCCTTTACAAATTAAAATCACCTTTAAACAAAATTCGTTCGTACCACACTAACAATATGGAGTAAAAGCATATTATATCTCCCAGAGGATTATGTCGAGGGTTCCTCATGTTTTTTTCTAATAAATAAGTGTAATAATGTACCCCATAAAATAGTGAATCCTGAACACACCACTTAGCAGTAAGTACTTTTATGTTATGAACAAAATACGAGTTGTTCTTTGCTTTGAATTCTCAAAAATACTAATTATCTACTATAATTGTAGCCCTGATGAAGAAAATGAAATATTTTTGAAAGCTGGGCGTAGCTAAAAAGGTATCAAACACTTTTTAGTTCTTTCCGAAAGACCGTCTTACCCCAGGAACAAATAACTGGTGTTTAACTAGTCGGTCAAGACTACCCTTCTCTCTCTTTCTCTCTCTCTCTCTCTCTATATATATATATATATATATATATATATATATATATATATATATATATATATATATCTATATATATATCTATATATATATATATATATATATATATGTATATATATATATATATATATATATATATATATATATCTATATATCTATATATCTATATATATATCTATATATATATATATATATATATATATATATATATATATATATCTATATATATATATATATATATATATATATATATATATATATATATATATATATATATATATATATATATATATATATATATATATATATATATATATATATATATATATATATCTATATATATATATATATATATATATATATATATATATATATATATATATATATATATATATATATATATATAATTAATTATATATATATATATATATATATATATATATATATATCTATATATCTATATATCTATCTATATATATATATATATATATATATATATATATATATATATATATATATATATATATATATATATATATACAGTCCCTGGCCAAATTATTAGACGCATTGCAAGATTTCATGTAAAATATTAATTACCGAGTGATATTGTACCGTTTTATTATTTTAAATTGATTTGTTTTTTATTTTTATATTATCCAATCAATTACCTATTTATTTGACATAAATAAAACAGCATTAATTTAGAAAAGCATAAGTTTATTAAGTTTTAAAGAAAGTGAAATTAATGTTAGTAAAAGTCAATATTTAGTTGAGCCACCTTTAGCCGCTATCAAAGCTTTAATTCTGCGCGGCATGCTATCAATGCAAGATTGTACTGTCTCCTGCATTTGAGGATGATGATTCAACACATGAATAATCTTTTCTAGGAGCTGGGTTTTGTTGGTAATCACATCTTTAGCCACTTCTCTTTTCATCAGCTACCACACATTTTCAATGGGGTTCATATCAGGGCTATTACCCGGCCAATCCAACAGAGGGATATTTTTTTCTGCCAAAAAAGCTTTAACAGACCGAGCAGTGTGGCAGGGAGCTCCATCTTGCATGAAAGTGAATGGTTCCCCATTTGGAAACCATTCTCTGAGCTGCGGAATCAACCGATTTTGTAATACTTCTTTGTAGTGATCTTGCCTCATTATTCCTTTGACGACGTACAGACGTCCAGTGCCCTTGCCGCTGATGACTGACCAAATCATCACTTTGGTGGGATGTTTAACCGTCGGGACGACACAATCAGGATGAAACTTTTCTCCATGACGACGACGCACATACTGAGCTTTATTCTGCAAAATTTCGAATGTGCTTTCGTCACTGAAGCAGACCTGTCAAAAATAGGAAAAATATATAAACTTCCATGTTTATTTGCTTTATTTAACTGAAAATGATAATAATGTATCAATTATTGATTAAATTGCTGTATCTTACCGATCTCCAGAAGTCCACATCTTTGTCTTGCCATTGTTTGGCCCACTTCAGGCGCTTTGCTTTCATTGCAGCTGTTAACTTGGGCTTCCTGGCGGGGCGACAGGTCTTAAAATCTAATTCTTTCAATTTTCTTCGAACAGTGCGCTCAGAAGCATTTACGCTAGCATCCTGGAGTTGTGATTTTATTACCTTTGTGGTAGCAAATCTGTTCTCTACACAAATTTTCTTCAAACATCTCTCTGACCGTGGAGTGAAAATTGGTTTTCTACCGCATCTTTTCTTTCTTTTCGGGCTTAATTCCTTCCCTGACTCAATTTTCTTTTTTATGCGTCGTACACTAGCTTCAGAAACCTCCAATCTTCGTGATATTTCTCGGTTTGTAAATGTTTTCGCAATCACAAGGGCCTTCACTTCAGCTTTTTTACGTGGTGAAAGATCGCCTTTTCTACCCATAATGAAAATAGTCCAATTACTTTTTTAAAACACTGCATACAAAATAAACTAATAACTGAGTAGTATAAAACTGTTAAACAAACAATCACAGTCCATAAAGCCACAGAAACACGTCCGTACCTGACTCGATTCCGATCGCGACTGATACAGGTTTGTACTTGTTTACGTTCATGTATCACTTTGTCAACACAGTGTTGCCATATATTAAAAATAAATACAAATATGTAGTCTACAACAATTCTTTTAAATAAAAATCAATAATATTGTAGTTTAAATATACCATTATTGCATAAAAACGCTTAAGAAACATAAAATACTAAAAAAAAATACAGTGCGTCTAATAATTTGGCCAGGGACTGTGTATATATATATATATATATATATATATATATATATATATATATATATATATATATATATATATATATATTATATTTAAGCAAGTTGAGTCAGCAATTTGACTAATTGCTGTAGGTATTATTAAATTTAATGTATGCATATTTTTCAAAAAATATTTAAAAAAAGGGTTAAATGTGATATTAGAAAGTCATTAAAATCACATCTCTTGTGGATTCGGAAAGAGTTTTAAAAAAAAACTGCAATTGAGTTTTGTGTTAAACTTAGTAAAAGTTTTACCGCCTTATATGCTTCAAAACGACTGCGGTGATGAATTTTAAAATGGGGAAAGTAATAAAAGTGATGAAGAACCATCCAAAAATTAATGGAAAATGAATTGAGAACTCCAAAATAAACTGTGTACAAAATTTTGACCGCTCAGAAGGATTCGAACTTTCTTGAGATAATGGCTACTTAAAATAAATGATTTGCATAATTGCACTTGGCCTTATTTTCTATTTAAACTTCTTGGTTTTCTTTTGGACAGTGGGCATATTTTTGATAGTATTAGCACGTATATCTTTGGAACTAAAAAAATGGAAAATTTGATTGTAAAGTAACACCAATCCAAAAAGTATATTTGGTTTAACACTAACTGGAGAAAATATAGTCTGTCGTGTATGTAATATGTTTGTTTGTTTGTTTGTTTCTGTTGGGCAGGGCGCATCGACAGCTAAGATTATTTAGCGCCCACTAGAGTTAGTTTGGTATGCCCACTAGAGTTAGTTTGGTATAAATAGATTAGACTATGTAGTTGAATTCTTTTAAGTAATTGGTTATGTTTTCTTTAAGTGAGACAAAAGATTTTATGAGGATGGTGATGTTGGATGGGATGCCGTGGGTGTCTCTCAAGTTTTGATGTTGAATGGATTCGATTAGATGTAACACTGATAAGGGGGAGTCACATTTAGGACAGAGTGGAGGGGGATCTCTCTTTAATAGATGTACATGCGTGGAGTAGGTGTGTCCCAATGCCAGTCTTCTCATTATTACATTGTGTCTTCGGTTCAATTCTGTGGAGTTAAGAGGAGGAAATACATTGGTTTTGATGGACCATAATTTGTTGTTGGGGTCTTCCAAGTCCCATTTGAGTTGGAAGAAAGAGCTGTGTAGGTGTTTTATGAAGATGTTAAAATCATAGTAGTGATTCTCTCCCATGTTCATACTGCCCCTTTCTATGGCAAGTTTAGCAAGATAATCCGCTCGGTCATTATGAGGATTGCCTATGTGACTGGGCAACCAAAGCAAGGATATGGTACGTTTTTTCAAGGTGGCCGTGTACATCAGATCCAGAATTTGCCTGATATAGTTGAAATTGAGATTTCTAGAATTGATGGCTTTGAGAGCGCTTAGGGAATCAGAAATTATGAAAGTTGGTTGTTGGATGTTTGCTTGGAGGGAGTATCTGATAGCCTCCTTTATTGCCAACAATTCTGCGGAGAAAATAGAGATATGTTTAGGTAATTTAAACATTTGGACAATATTATCAAAAAGAAGGCAGCCCCAACTCCCTTTTCCGTCTTTGATCCATCTGTGAAGAAAAGTAAATGATTGGGATAGATATTGGATAGTCTGTCAAGAAAGAGCTTGTTAAAGAATAAGTTTGAATGTTCTGATTTTTTATAGGAGTGCAAAGTTAGGTCAATGTTGGGGAGAGGGGAGACCCAGGGAGGAAAGGTGGTTTGGAGGGGGTAGTTGTAATGAGGGGGGGAGATATTGCGCTGGATGAGTAATTTGTTGATTCTGTGGGGAATAGAGTCAGTGGGGAATGTAATGTTTGGTCTGTGGACATTGACCAGGTTGAGTGAGGATCTGGTATGAGGTCGATGTAGGGAAATTGAGTAAAATTTTAACAGTGAGAGTTGGCGAAATAGTTGGAGTGACTGAGTGGATGCGATGCACTGTAAGCTAGTGATTGGGGTGGTTCGGAATGCGCCTGTGGCCAGTCGGAAACAGCAATTTTGTATAGTTTCAAGAAGTTTCTTGACATGAGGGCTTGCGGAGTCGTAGATGAAGTTGCCGTAGTTGATTCTAGAAAGGATAAGAGACTTGTATAGATGAGAGAGAGAATCAAAGTCTGCGCCCCAGGTCGTGCCAGAGAGCATTCGAATGAGATTGATGTCAGAAAAAGATTTGGTTTTAAGGGATTGTATGTGAGGTTTCCAGGTGAGTCTATAATCGAATATTAGGCCTAGGATTTTTAGTTGGTCTGCTGAGGGGATGGAGATGTTTGTATATTTGGTTTAACACTAACTGGAGAAAATATAGTCTGTCGTGTATGTAATATGTATCACTAATAATGATAATTGTATTCTGTCAATAGGTTTCTTAACAACAATATTTATGTAACTACCAAAGTGATAGAATTGAAAATGGTAATAATGATTACTATGTACGTAAATAAGGTTTCCCTTTAATTAATATGTTGTTTAAACGTTAATATGTCGGGTTGCAGGAAGTTATTTATTCAACAATATATATATATATATATATATATATATATATATATATATATATATATATATATATATAAGGGTGGATAAAATATAAACGAAACTTTCGGTACTGAGCGCTTAGTATCATTCGGAGCGGGCCACCGTTTCTAGCAATGTTCGTTGGATTTGTTAGGAGTGGGGAATAAATTTCTCACTCGTGAAGGCGTGAAACCGACCGAAATTCTACGGAGATTGACGGCACAGTTCGAGGATCAAACAATGTCAAGGCCTCGTGTGTTCGCCTGGCATAAGAAGTTTACGAGCGGCCGTGGAGAGGTTGAAAATGAGAGCCAATGATTTTTTGCACGAACGTCGCACCATCAATGCGGCGTACTACTGCAACCTTTTGGATAAAGTTATCTTATCGCCTCAAGAGCCGTGACTAATCGATAAGAGAAGTGTCCATAACAATGCTCGACCTCACACTGCAACTCTCGCTAGCGAAAAATTGGAGAAAATGAGTTTAACACTTGATCACCCTTAAACTGATATCCCGTTGCTATGTGGTGATTAACTGCTCCACAAGTCCCATCACCCCAATCCTAGCCACTATCGTTTTAGACCATGTGTAGAACTGGGTATTACTGTTTGTGGTCCCTTTCATTCACAAGTATGTTGATGAATCCATCAGTTTGCTGATGATACACAAGTGTATGCTAGTTACAATAGAGATAATGCTGAGGAAATGCTCCATCGCTTGAATGCCACACTCCAGAATATTCAGTCATATTTGGCGAGGCAGAGTCTTAAGTTGAATCCATCTAAATCAGTGGCAAATAATTTTGGTAATGCGCTGGCGGGACTTGACTTGGATGTTGTTCTGGATGGTGTTCCTGTCCAACTGAGGGAAACTGTAAAAACTCTTGGGCTTGTGATTGACAAGGACCTGCGCTTTAGAGGTCATGTCAAGCTTATAATACGGAAGGCATTCACAGCGTTAAGGAGCTTACATAGGAATAGAACTATTTTGACCTGAGACGTAAGGAAGAGGCTCCGCGAAGCATTAGTCTTGAGTCATGTTAATTATGCGGATGTGGTTTTTGGGCTATGTCTAGATGTTCGTTCCAGTTCCAGAATACAAAAGATTCAGAACTCTTGTGTTAGGTTTATGTGTTGATTGCGGAAGACGGATCATGTTTCTCCTCAATTGGTGGGGCTTGGCTGCACTAGCGGTGTTTGCTCATAGAGTCTTGGTAACGGGTTGTCCTCTCTGTCTTAGACAGAAATTGAGGCATCGGGTAGATGTGCACGGTTTAAATACTAGAAATATTTACCTTTTAGAAATACCAAAGCACAGAAAGGCGATCTTTGAAAGATGTTTCAGCTGTGCTGCAGTGAGTGTTTACAATTCGGTACCGCACGCTATTCAAAGTAGGTCAGTTAATGATTTCAAACTAATTTATAAGAAATTTCTTCTCGGGAACGCAGTCTGACTTTTATTTCTATTAGTCCTATCTTTTCCAGCTGATTGATTATTGTAAGTTGTATGTTTTCTTCTTTTTTTCTTCCAGCACTATGTTATCTTTTTCTTTTTTGTATTTTTATTTTATATTATTATTATTATCATAAAAAAGTTCTTCTTTCTCACATTTGGTCAATGTGGTTCAATGTTTGGCTGGCGGGCCAATGCCAAGTCAGCACAAACGCTATTATCATTATGTATTAAGGAATGACCTGACAATGTTACATGTTTTCAAAATCACTGACTTCTGAATGTTTCTGTGTATGTTTGTGTCGAGTCCTAATTGTACTAAGTGTGGTGTGAATGTCATTGGTGTAAGGCCTGTGGCTGATATAATGAGGGGGACAATGATGACTTTTTCTTGTTTCCATAGCCATTTTATATCCGTTGAAAGGTCTGTGTATTTGGAAATTTTTTCTATGTATTTCGTTTGGATGTTTGTGTCGTTGGGGACAGCTATGTCAATTAGATAGGTGACTTTTCCTTTTTGCACTGAAATGTAATATCGGGTCTATTGGAGGAGACTGTTTTATCAGTATGGATGCTGATGTCCCAGTAGAGCTTGTAATCTTGTAGTTTGTATGTTGTGGCTAGTGCTTGGTGAACTACTTTGGCAGCTGAGTCATGTCTGGCTGTGTATTCTGTTCCGGCTAATATTTTACATCCGCCTGTTATGTGTTCGACCGTTTCTTTCTGCTGGTGGCATTTCCTGCATCTGTCTTCTGTAATAGTTGGGTCTTTGATGATATGCTTTTAGTAGTTTCTGGTTAATATGACTTTATCCTGGATGGCAAGTAAGAAGCCTTCTGTTTCAGGGAATAGCTGCCCATCCTGTAACCAGGTGTATGATTGTTTTTTATTTACGTGGTCTTGTTCTATGTGGTATCTGTGTTTTCCGTGGAGTGTTTTCTCTGACCACGTTTTCATCTTTTCCTGTTGTAATTGGGTGTGACTGTGTGTGTCTGCTGAGTGGTCTGCCCGGGATAAGTCTAGAGGTGTGTAGTTTTTGTCTGCTTTCACTGTCGCTGTGTGGAGGCTGGTTTGCTTGCTGTGAAAGAATTTCCTAAGTGCTTGTATTTGTTTTGTGTGTAATGATCTGATCTCTATAATTCCTCTGCTTCCTGCCTTCCTCTCGATTGTGAGTTTTTCTTTGCATGCGTTGGGGTGTAATTTCCTGTATTTAGTGAATTGAGATCATATAAGTATGTGAATATTTTCTATGTCTGTTTGTGACCATTTGATGATACCAAATGAATATGTGAGTATAGGTATAGCGAACGTGTTGATGGCTTTAGTGAGATTCTTAGAGTTGAGTTTTGTTTGTAAAAGTTTCATCAGTCTGTTTTTGAATTCGGTTCTGAGCTCTGTTTTGATGTGAGTGTGGTTGAGTTTGGTGCTTTGTTGGAAGTCTAGATATTTGTATGTTTCTTTGTCGAACATGTTATCTAGTGTTTCATTGTTGATGGTTTCTGTCTCATGGTGGCACTTCCATTGGCCTTTGTTGATGTGGAGCACTTTGCATTTACTTATACCAAATTCCATATTAACATCTAAGGTGAATATTTCTGTGATTTTGAGAAGTTCTTTCAGCTGTGTTTTTGTGGCAGCGTAGAGTTTTATGTCATCCATATATAGGAGGTGGTTTATTTTATGTTGATTCACTTTTTGGTGTCTGATATTGAAGCCATGCTCTGTTCTGTTTAGTATATTTGAGAGTGGATTGAGACAGAGGCAAAACCATAGAGCGCTGAGCGAGTCTCCCTGAAATATACCCCGTCTGATGTACAGCTCTTCTGTTTGGATGCGTTCGGTTTGTGTTTCTAGGCGTATTTTGGTTTTCCATGTTTTCATAATTTGCGCTAGAAATTGCCTGAGGTGTTGGTTGATTTTATAGTTTTCTAGGGCTCTGATTAACCAGCTGTGGGGTATGGAGTCGAAGGCTTTTTTATAGTCTATGTAACCGATGTGAAGGTTTCTGTGTTCTTTTCTGGTTTGTCCCATAATCACGCTATCTATGATCAGCTGCTCTTTGCATCCTCGACTATTTTTCCTGCATCCCTTCTGCTCTTCTGTGAGAATATTGTTGTCTGTTAGGTGTTGTTCTATTTTCTTGGAAATTGTGGGTGTGATGATCTTGTACAGGGTTGGAAGACAGGTGATAGGTCGGTAGTTCTAGTTCTATTTTCTTGGAAATTGTGGGTGTGATGACCTTGTACAGGGTTGGAAGACAGGTGATAGGTCGGTAGTTTGACGGGTTTGTGGTGTCTGAGCTTTTGGGTTTAACGTATGTTATTCCTTGTGTAAGGAAAGTGGGAAATGTGTGTGGTTGTAGAATGGCTTTGTTGGTTTGGTGTGTGAGTGCTTCGTGTGTGGTGGTAAACTGTTTGTACCAGAAGTTTTGTATATTGTCTATTCCAGGACATTTCCAGTTGTGTGTGTGTTTGATAGTTTCTGTAATTTCTTCTGTAGTTAGTGTGGAATTTTCTTGTTCTGTCACACGTTTGTGTTTATCTTCTTTGGCTTTGATCCAGGGGGTGTTATTATTATGTAGTTTGGGTTCTGACCAGACACTTTTCCAATTTATTATTATTATTATTATTATTTTTTCTCTCTTCTCTCTATAATGATGTAATATTATTTTATGTATTTTTATTTAGTATTTAGGCATTACTTGAATGTTGTATTAATTAATTTGTATTTTTATATTTGTTTTTTTTTGTATCTTGTATGCTTAGCTACTGGCTCGGTTGAGATGAGCAGTTCATAACTGGACTTCGCCTAGTTAAAAATAAAGACCTTTTGTTATTATTATTATTATATCATAAGTTTTGTACGTACCAATTATACTTAAGTAACGTTAGATACATTCAATTCATTTAATAACAGTCTACAATTTACCACTCAAGTTGAACATGATTCGAGTGTCTCTTTTCTGGACACCAAAGTTATAAGAGATATAGACAATAAAATCGTTCTAGATTGGTACCAAAAACCCTCGGCATCCAACAGATTTCCTAATTCCCATTCTAACCACACTACCAATCAAAAATTTAACACAGCACTAACTATGAGAAACAGAATAACTCAGATTAGTGATGAAAGATTCCTAAATTATAATTGAAAAAACTGTTCCATATTTTCCTTAACAACGGATATCCTAAACATACTCTTAGGAGGATCATTTATAACTTAAATTTTTATGATGGCCCCTTAGATGACAACTGTTTCGAAACGAAATATATTAAGCTACCATTTATATCTGATTTAACAAATAAAATAGTGACAGTTTTCAAAAAATGTCCTCATATAAAAATTGTCAAATATAACAACTTGTGCAATTGGAACTCGTTTAGTAAACAGGTTATCCTGCCTAGACTGTGACAGTGTTTATAATGGACAAACATCACAATGGCTCAAACAAAGACTGACACATCATAGAAGTGATTGTTTAGTGGGGAGAAGCTCTTGTGCGGTAGTTAATCACCACATAGCAACGGGACATCAATTTGATTTCAATAACACAGGTCTGTAACAAAAATGCTGTCTGGATGTTTTCAACTGATTTCTATGTATTTAGGTGTTCTCAAAACTAAAAAAATACTCAAAAAACTCCAGAACGTCAGGTTATTTTGCAAAACGCAAAATTTTATTATAAAAAAGTGTTTTTTTGGGCTAACTTGAAGTCATAAATAAATAGGTACAATTTTATTTTGATTACTGTTTATAAATGTATACAGGCCATAACTATCATTACTTTCTAAATAAAGAACGCCCTGTGTGAGCTAAATTAACAAACATAAACGTTGTAACCAGAACGTGCGCGCTCCGATAGTGTAGAAAGTGGCGCGGTACAATTACGTGTTAACTCGTCATTGTTTTATAGATCTTGGTTCAATATAGTGCAATGTCATCTGTGTGGAAGTGTGTGAATTCGTCTGACAGTTTCTGTTATATTTGTGGCGAATATATGGTATTAAAGCAACAATTTAATATTACGGACTTTGTAAAAAAAGTATACTTCACGTATTTTGGCTTAAAACTTGGAGATCAGGATAAAGTTTGGGCACCTCATAAAGTCTGCAAACGATGTGTTGAAGACCTTAGAAATTGGTTTAAGGGCAAGAAAAAAGCTTTCCAATATGCGATTCCTATGGTATGGCGCGAGCAAAAGAATCATAGTGATGATTATTACTTCTGTTCGTGTAATGTGAAAGGGTATAATTCAAAATGGAAGCAGTCCATTTCATACCCCAATCTGTAATCAGCTATTCGTCCCATCCCTCATGGGACCGAAATAACAGTGCCCAAGGCCCCTGCTACCTTGGAAGAGATTCCAAGTTCTGACGAAGATGGTGCTGTACCTGAACCCGATGACAAGTCAAGTTTTCAATTTGAAGATGACAGCAGTCCGAAATTGTTTTCCCAGGGCGAGCTAAATGATTTGGTAAGAGACTTGAATCTTCCCAAAAACGCTGCTGAGTTGCTTGGATCAAGGCTCAAAAGCAGGAACTTACTTTTGCCGGGAGTGCCTTCCTCCTGGTTTAGATATCGTGAGAGGCAGTTCACTTCCTACTTTGCCCAAGAGGACGAGTTGGTTTATTGTACCAATATTGAAGGTTTGATGGATACATTTAAGATCTCATACGACCCAGCACAGTGGCGTATTTTCTTAGATTCTTCAAAAAGAAGCCTTAAAGCAGTTCTGCTTCACAATGGCGGTTTCTATGCTTCCATTCCTGTCGGTCATTCCGTACACCTCAAGGAAACCTACAAGAACTTGGAATTGGTTCTTTGCAAATTAAAATATAAAGACCACGGTTGGCAAGTGTGCGGTGATTTAAAAATCTTGGGCATGTTGCTCGGACAACAATCTGGGTTTACCAAATTCCCTTGCTTTTTGTGTCTATGGGATAGTAGAGACCGAGCAAATCACTGGACCAAAAATTGTTGGCCTCCGAGGGAGCTTAAAGTTGACGAAAAGAACGTCCTGCATGAAACTTTGGTGCCTCCTCATAAAGTTCTTCTACCACCGCTTCACATAAAGCTGGGATTGATGAAGCAATTTGTAAAGTCACTTCCAAGAGATGGAAATTGCTTCAAATACTTAATATCAAAGTTTCCAGGCCTCTCGGACGAAACGTTGAAGGACGGTGTTTTCGTTGGACCAGATATTAGACGGCTTATGGCTGATCCACAATTCATCAAAACCATGACGGATCCTCAAAGAGAAGGGTGGATTGCCTTTAAAGAGGTCATAGAGAAATTTTTAGGCAATAACAAAGACCCTAACTACAAACAAATCGTCAAAAGAATGTTAAAAGCATTTCAAGCTTTAGGTTGCCTAATGAGTTTAAAAGTACATTTTCTTCATTCCCACCTCGACTACTTTCCAGAATATTTAGGAGATCTGAGTGAAGAGCAAGGTGAACGATTTCACCAAGATATTAAGGAGATGGAAAAAGATACCAGGGAAGATGGAGCGTCTCAATGATGGCAGACTACTGTTGGACGCTTCAGAGAGACCTTCCAGATGCTTCCTATAAGCGAAAATGTACCAAAAGGAGTCTCACTGGGAAAAAGAAATGTGTTTAGTGCTTACTAATGAATGTATTTTAGATAAAAAAATAAGTTTTGTTACGCAATTATAAATTAAAAAAAAAAATTTTAGTCTTTTATCTTTTATTTTAAGATGATAACTTGTTTAACATAGATACCTACATTGTCAGAAAACGTGACGTTCTATTACAAAATGAAAGTCATTTTCGGATTCAGTACACCCAAAAACATAAGAATTACGCAAAAAAACCAAAACAGCTCTCAATTTTTTTTTTTTGCAGACTTGTGTAATGTAGAGTTATTTCAACATGAAAACGATTACAAAAAACGCTTATTCCTTGAAATGTATCACATAAATAAAGAAATAAATTCGATAAATTATAAGTTGGAAACCAACAATTTAAATAATATATATTGTAATATTTTAAAAAATTATATTACATTATAAACATTATATAGAGATAAATCACACATTAATCAATAGTAATTACATGTCATTTTCAGATATTCATTTACCGGTAATGTAAAGAACTTGCATTTGGAAATTGGGCTCACATGTCTTAACCACTGTTATACATCTAAATAAACCAATACAGTAAAAATCATTAGTCATGTAGCAACCATCGCTAAGTTATGTTTGTTCGTGTTTAAATGTCGTGTTATCGTAAAATTGTTACTCAATTAATATGTATCTGTTGTGACCCCTTTTCTAATGATGTCTGCTCAAGTTGACAAGTTTTTTTTTGACTGTGTATGTATGTGATGGGCTTACTCAGGATACTACTTTCAATTTTAGTTTTACACTTCTGATGAAGCTGAAAAATATCGGTGAAATATTGAGTTACGAGGATGAATTGAACAGTTCGCGGCCTGACCATAAAATAATTATAATATTTTTATTATATTATCCTCAATAAGTTCATACTTTCTTTGGTTGTTACAGTGTCAAATTTTGTTGCTGTAGAATTTGAGGTTTTTAGGTTAGAACGAATTTAGTGCAGCATTTTTGGAAAAATGGAAAAAACTGAACAACGTGCGTTCATCAGGTGCCTGTTTAAATAAAGATTAACACCAAAGGAGATCAACGATGATATGAAAACAGCACTAAGGGAATCTGCTCCGTCATATACCACTGTGAAAAAATGTTACAGAATTTAAACGTGGACGAGAGAGCATCGAAGATGACCCTCGCTCCGGCCGGCCCACGACGTCTACGACTGAAGAAAACATCGGCCAAGTGTGTGATCTCATATTGAAAGTCCGTAGATTAACTATCAGGGAGATTGCAGACACTATAGGCATCTCGTTTGAACGAAGACAAAATATCATTGCCAACGAACTCGGATTTTCTAAGGTTTTCTCTAGGTGGCTCCCCACATTGCTTTCAGTTGAACAAAAACGAATTCGACTCACGATTTTTTGCTACTGTTTGGAGATGTTTGAGGCTGATCTACAAGATTTTCTTAATAGATTTGTGACAATAGACGAAACCTGGGTTCACCACTATACTCCAGAGTCAAAACAACAATTCGAGCAGTGGAAAAAATCTGGTGAACCGACCCCAAAGACAGCGAAGGCAATTCTGTAGGCTGGAAAAGTGATGGTGTCAGTTTTTTTGGGATGCTAAAGGTATTATTATGGTGGACTAACTTGCGAAACAATAAACTCGACTTACTATTGCACCCTTTTGCGTCATGAGAGAAATGCCCAGGATTACTGAGAAGAAAGTATTGTTCCATCAGGACAACGCTCGCGTTCACACGTCTGTTGAGTCTATGGCTCAAATTCGTGATTGTGGTGTCGAATTGCTGCCCCACCTGGCTTATTCTCCTGATTTGGCACCTTCGGACTTTTATTTGTTTCCAAACTTAAAAAAACACCTCGGTGGGCAGAAATTTTCATCAAATGAAGAAGTCGAAGCTGCAATTAGCCAGTATTTTGAAGACCTTGAGAAATCTTTTTTTTTCAAACAGCTGTGGAAAGCAGGTGGAAGAAGTGCGTAGAGCTAGGTGGAGATTACGTCGAAAAATAAAAATATTTTTGCTCATTTTTTTTTTGTTTTCTTGATTAGGCCGCGAACTTTTCAATCCATCCTCGTATTTTAACAACAAATAAGTATTGTTCTTATAGACCGCTCTTCTGACATATTCACATTCTATTATATATATATATATATATATATATATATATATATATATATATATATATATATATATATATATATATGTAGTAATGGTTTTTTCGGGTATCCCGTGTTAGCTTGAAGTCCCTTGATGGACGGTTTCGCTGACGTTTCGATGGAATCTCATCCATCTTTTTCAAAGCGTTGATCACTGGTCGGTGTCTTGGCGTTGAATGTCGAGACTGGCCCTGAGTGCGCCGGTTTTATGTACTCGGGGGTGTTTCTATTGGTCGGACGGATCCGGCCAATAGAGGCTCGGCTTTGGCTGCGCGTTGTCGGTCCTGTGGTTCTTTGTAATGTTTGTGTTGGTGAAGTAACATATGGTTGAATTATTGTTTCTCTTGGTTGGACTTGGTACTGGGATAGAATATGTTTCCAAGAGTTCGGTAAACGTTGGCTATCATCCCGATTATTTAAGTTGTTGGGCCTCTTTTCTATTTCTATGGCTTCTTTGATTACCCTAGTGGATAGGTTATTACTTTTTTGTAGGGTTCTGGTTTTGTCAAAATCGATTTTGTGGCCGGTATTGTGTGCATGTTGTGCTAGAGAGGAGGTGGTGGATTTTTGTTTTACGGCGTCAAAGAAGCCATAGAAATAGAAAAGAGGCCCAACAACTTAAATAATCGGGATGATAGCCAACGTTTACCGAACTCTTGGAAACATATTCTATCCCAGTACCAAGTCCAACCAAGAGAAACAATAATTCAACCATATGTTACTTCACCAACACAAACATTACGAAGAACCACAGGACCGACAACGCGCAGCCAAAGCCGAGCCTCTATTGGCCGGATCCGTCCGACCAATAGAAACACCCCCGAGTACATAAAACCGGCGCACTCAGGGCCAGTCTCGACATTCAACGCCAAGACACCAGTGATCAACGCTTTGAAAAAGATGGATGAGATTCCATCGAAACGTCAGCGAAACCGTCCATCAAGGGACTTCAAGCTAACACGGGATACCCGAAAAACCATTACTACATTTCACACCCGTGAGAACATTCGTCAAAACATATATATATATATATATATGTTTTTTCTTTTTTCCTGACCGCTAATGAATAAATTTAGGACAGTTTTTTGTTCCTGGTCTTGCGGTCAATTTTTAATGAAACAAGTTTACTTTTGGTTAACGTTTCGGTTTATTTTATTTAAACCATCTTCAGAACTACAAGAAAGAAAAAAAAAATGTATTAGTGTTAATGTTTAAGATGTAAAATTGATGATTAGTGTTGTTTTATACAGAAATATATGTAGAGAATAAATATTAGTGTTTATTATATTTTTCCTACCTTATATCTAGTTGGATCTTTTGGTTTAAATGATTTAAATGTTAACAGTTTCACAGTTTTCGTAATACTAAATTTAAAAGGTTTACATATTTTATTTTACTATTTGTACAGGTAAAATGGGTAAATCCAAAATTTATTTATTGCTTTCATATTGTTGTTACTTTAATTGTTGTTAGTCTAGTAATTGGTTTTATTAGGTTATTAAATCATTATATACAATACTTAGGCTTTCCGTGTCATTTCGATAATTTAAGGTGTTATTTGTTTTTCGTATATGTATCATTTCCTTTATGTTTCGTTTTTTATGATTATTTTCAAAGTCTAGGATTTGGACATTATTAAAATTGAAATTATGCATTTCATCTAGGGCATGTTTTTAAATATATATAATCGTTCACCTCCCCGTCTGAGTAGGGATTTTACCCTTTTTCATATCCTAAGGTTGTCGTCGAGGATGTCGTAATACCCGTTAAAGTTGTCCAAGTGTTGGAACATACATTTCTGTATTTCACAGCACCTTTTAGAAAACGCGGTAGTGCTGCCTCGGACGTTATTGCATTTCTGTGACCAATTACTACCTATGTACGTGGCCAGGTCAAATATACTTAAATAAATTAATAAATAAGTACACCGACCTGTCGGGATTGGAACCCGAGACTTTCTGCACCGCAAGCAAGTATTAAGCCACGGAGTTACGGGCCGCCACATCCCTGTCCACATAATTTTAGCTCCTTTATCCTTTCTTCCTTGATATCTACTGTCGCTACATTTTTATCCATATTTCTGTATTTTCCTTTATTTTATCATCATCCATCCCTCTGAACAATATTTATCCTTAAAGTTCAAGGGCTTATTATTACCGTGTGTCCATTGTTGTTTCAAATTTTCCGGAGGACCTTGCAAATATTATAGTTAAATCAAATATAGTAGAGTATTCTATCTTATCGCCGCATCTCCATCGCATTTCATCAAACAATATATTACAGTTTTGTTCATTATAATCCTAACCTAATCTGTAACCTAAACTATGTCAGTTTCACCAACGCAACGTACCCTATAAATTCAAAGTTGTTTATAACATATTAACTCTGTCAACTCTATGTTAGCGCCTTCGCTCGATCCCTCATCCCTTTTACCTCTACTGTCGACTGCTGTTGCCTTGATATCGCACATTTGCACACCATTACCTGTCCGAACGTGAGACCCCGAGATAACGGAGTCTCTCTGCTTGATGTGGCGATGCTTCTAACGCTGACATTACTCGACTATTTTTCAGATTTTTCTTTTGGCTCGATGGTGTATTAAATTATAAAGAAATTCAGAACTACTACTAGCCCAATCAGAGGCTAATTTTGACGAAAAGCCCTCATTAAATGTTAACAGACTGCATTTTGGCATACAGGTAGTTTTTTTGGACATAGAATACGATAAAAAAATTGCTCTAAAGTGTACGCTAAGCTTACAAAATCGAAAAGAAAATGAAAAATTCGGTTTTTCGCAAATATCTCGAAAAATAAAAATGATATTGAAAAACTAATAGCACCACGTAAAAGAATGGGAAATTTTACAATAAAATAGTATTTAACTTATTTTTTTTAGTTTTACCGTAATTAAAAAAAATATATATTTAAAATAAAAAGGCTGGAATAATACCGTTAAATATTTTGAAATTGGCTATTAAGGGGTTTTTCGGGGTGCTGATTGAGAATCCGATGACAGATTTGAAAAATTCAAAAGGGCGGATCCAATATGACAGTCAGAGAGTACGTAATTTATTTAATTTCTTCCAGTAATTTAGAATTTTTGTGTTTTCAGTAACTGTTTTCTTTGTAAATGGATGTTTAAATAAAATATAAATACTTTGTATTTAAAGCTTACACTTTTATCTTTCATTTCTTACCTTTAAATATATATATATTTTTTTTATTTTAAGTTTAAAGTTGTATGATTAATAATAAGCAAAAATATGTTTATCATGAACACTTAAGAGCAAAATTACAAAAAAAAGAGTATTTAATCAACACACAAAATCCAATATTTTCCATTGTTTTGAAAATATCAAAAGTAGCGTCACTAAAACCACTGTAACTTGTAAACTAATCGTCGATATGTCATAAAATTTTGACACGTATCGTTTGAAGGTTGGTACTTCCTAATAATCATATGGATTTTTTGAAAAGGGCTACATCTATGTCAGACTAAAAACTTTTCAGCCTACGTGTTAAATTTACAGTGTTATAGCTAAGGCCTGGTAACAGGGGGCTCAGTAACAAGACACTTACACAGAATTTAAATAAGAGTTTATACTATATAGTACAAATGAACAATTAATGGCGATAGCGCCTAATAGAATCTGAAACAACAATACTGGTCATATGTTATTATCATTTGTACTAATAAACTTTTCTTATAGATTTGTTAGGCGCTGTCGCATTCATATAACAGTTGGGATATTCATTACAGACAACCTCCACTGAAGAACTAAAAAAATCAGCAGCTGATCTCGCATTAAAATACAAAGAAGATTTAGATGCGAATAAGTTATGTTGGGAAATTGAAAGTTAGAAACACGAAATAAAATCATTATTGCCCGATTTAAAAAATGCAGACTACATTACTTTTCTGGATTGTCTTAACGAATATGGTTTAGTGACCAGTTATTCCAATATAGGCATAGTTCTTCGACTAGCATTGACTCTACCTGTGACTGCTAGCTGTGAAAGATCATTCAGCAAATTAAAATTAATAAATAAGTATTTCCGATCGCAGATTGGCCAAGAATGTCTGAACAATCTAGCTATAATTGACAAAATTTTATCAGAAAAAGCGAGAAAAGTACATTTTTAACCAAATTCCATTATTTCAGTGATTTTTATTGTCCTCTGTGCTATAAAATACCTATGTACAGGAATTTTTAGGGGCGTAAATTTCTATTAAATATATATTATATATATATATATATATATATATATATATATATATATATATATATATATATATATATATATATATATACGAGGCATGTTTTTTAAGTAAGTACCGTTTTGGAATTAAAAAAAGACGTGCAAAGATATCGCTATAATTTTATTTTTACATGAAAGCCTGTACCTTAATCTACTTTTCTACATAATTTCCGTGAATATTGAGGCACTTGTCATAACGTGGCACCAGTTTTTGAATACCCTCCTCATAAAATTCTGCCGCCTGACTTGTTAACCACTGTATCACAAATGTTTTGACTTCGTTATCGTCTTGAAGACGCTGACCACCCAGGTGCTTCTTCAAGTGCAGGAACAAATGGTAGTCGCTGGGCGCCAGATCAGGGCTGTATGGAGGATGATCTAGAGTTTCCCATTTAAAAGATTTGATGAGATCTTTGGTCCGATTAGCCACATGTGGACGGGCATTGTCATGCAGCAAAACGATACCCTTACTCAACTTGCTACGTCTTTTGTTCTGGATTGCACGACGCAGATTGTTCAATGTCTCACAATAAGACGCTGCATTGATTGTCTCATTACGAGGCAGAAACTCCACTAGCAATACTCCTTTTCTGTCCCAAAAAACTGTGCACATGATTTTGCGGGCAGAAATTGTTTGCTTAAACTTCACTTTTTTGGGTGATGATGAATGTCGCCATTCCATGGATTGTTGTTTCGATTCTGGTGTAACGTAGGCCACCCATGTTTCGTCACCAGTAACAATTTGGTCTAAAAAAATGTTCACCTTCATTGTGGTACCGCTCAAGGAAAGTCAATGCACTGCCTAAACGTTGGGTTTTGTGCAAATCCGTCAACATTTTTGGAACCCAACGTGAACACAATTTCCGGTAATTCAAGTTCTCGGTCACAATGCGATACAAAACACTACGAGAATATTGAGGAAAGCAGTCGCACAATGATGAAATTGTAAAGCATCTGTTTTCTCTCACCTTTTCGTCCACTTTCTGCACCAAATCTTCATTAACGACCGAAGGACGCCCACTCCGTTCTTCATCATGCACATTTGTGCGGCCATCTTTAAATGCTCTCACCCATTTCCTTACCATTCCATCACTCATAATGTTTTGTCCGTAAACTTCACAGATCTCACGATGAATATCGATCGGTTTTACGCCTTTAGCACTAAGAAATCGTATAACAGCCCGTACTTCACAATCGGCGGGACTCACGATTGTCGGAGGCATCTTAAACACTCAGTAAACAACGTATACAATGAAGAATCAGACTGTAATGGCGTCAGTGCGTAGACATGAGATGTAGGTTACCAGCGCGCATGCGCGGAACGCCGACCGTATCGCTGCGGCGGCGGAATCGCAAAACGGTACTTACTTAAAAAACATGCCTCGTATTACAGTAGATGTTCTCACGGATGGTGGAATGTAATACATTAAAATTCAGGGTTTTAATCCGTTCATCTAACAATGAATTTGCACGACGTTTTACCAAAATCTCATTTGGCATTTTCAAATGCTCCCGCTGTTGCTGCTACTCGATACTATGATTTTGTTGCTGCTGCCGCTCGAAGTTAACTAAGAAAACGACGTGAGGCTGCTGTCTTTTATAGGTCGGCGTCTACGCACCGCACGACTACGCGACGCACGATCTACAATCTGCGTACTCGCCTACCTATAAAAAGCACGTCGGTTTCTCAGTTAGGTTCGAGCGGCAGCAGCAGCGAGATCACAGTATGGAGTAATAGCAGCAGCGGGAGCACTTGAAAAATGCCAAATGAGATTTTGGCGAAACGTCGTGTAAATTCATTGTTAGACGAACGGATTGAAACCCGGAATTTAAATGTATTATAAATGTGTGTGTGTGTATGTATATATATATATATATATATATATATATGTATATATATATATATATATATATATATATATATATATATGTATATATATATATATATATATATATATATATATATATATATATATATATATATATATATATGTATATATATTTAGTTTTTTTTAAGCTTTTAATGATTTTCTAATATCAAGTATAGTTTTAACTGTAACTAAAAAAAATGTCTGGACTTTTTTTGATCATTTCATACTGCTTTAAACATATGTTAATTGCCGGCGGCGCCCTACAGCAGGCAAATTTTCATATTTTAAAACTCAATTTTTCAATAACAAAGACAATATTGGTATTTTTAATTTTTCTTATATTGAAACTTAAGGTATAATAATGATATATGCAGAAGGATTTTTTTTTTGATACTATATTTTATTAAATATTTGTAAGTTACTGTATGTCCGTTAAAATCATGCAAAAAAAATTGCGCTTTAAGTTTTACAAATTATAATGCAACAAAACTAAAAACTATTAGTATCATCGGAAAGCTGAAAGGTTTCTCTTCAAAAAGCAATCTTTTAATTTTTTTTTTGCACTCTGAAAACAAGTAATATCGATTAACCTTCGAGCGCTATACTTTTTGAATCACCTATCCGAATTTTTAATAAATTCTCACACTAATAAAAAAATCTGGAAAAAATCTATGTATTATTTTTTTGTAAAACTTCCCGCTCTTTCACATGGTGCTATTAGCTTTTCGGTATCTTTTTTATTTTTCGAGATATTATCGAAAAACCACATTTTTGATTTTATTTTGAATTTTGTGGGCTTAGCGTGCATCAAATTTTAGCAAACTTTTTCTATCGGATTCTACATCCAAAAAACTACTTGTATACCAAACTGTTGACATTTAATGAGAGCTCAAAACTCCTGGCGACTGGGCTATACAGTGTATGTATAGATGATATATGATTATGATATGATATGAATTTAGAAGTCCTTTTCTTTGTTTTAATACGCACTCTATTGCTATGTATTAAAGTATTTGTTTTTTAGGCTGGTAAAACTGTTATTACCATTCGACCAAAATTTTCGCGACATTGCTTTATTAAGTTAGACATAAAAGCGTGTTTTTTGTAATTTTGTAACTTCTTTTTGGCGATTTTCGCAAAGGGTAAATTTATTTAGGAAAGAATTTGCATTAAATTATGTCTTAAAAACGAAACTTCTTGTACCAATACGTTACAAATAGGTGAAGAGGGTAGTAGAGAAGCAGTTAAAGATGAATGGCGTTCTGGAAGGAAATTCACCCCAATTACGAAAGAAAACATCGACAAAATCAAGAATTCTTAATCACCATTCAAGTAATAGAGATCTTATAGATCTTACTGAAATATCAAATGGATCACTACAATCAATTTTTGGGGAAAGATTTGGGCATGCGTCGTGTGTTATCTCGTCTGGTTCCAAAACAATTGGATATTTTTGAAAACATTGTTCTGTTGAGGTCGGTAAAGAGATGCTTTCTTCGTGTGAACTTTGAAATGCATAATTACTGGTCACGTAGACGTAGATTCATTCATATGACCCAAAAACAGAGCAAAATCAAGTTAATATCTTGATGACTAAAAGAGAAAAAAACCATTTCAAGCAAATCAAAAATCATGTTAACTGTTTTTTTTTTTTTATTAACATAGGATTATTATTTATGGTAAGCTTTATGTGTCATTTACGTGACTCAATTCGTAAAAAAAGCCTGATTTGTCATAAGCCAATTCATAGATTTTCCATCAAGATAAGGCACCATTGCACAATACAAATATTATTAGTAACTTTTTAACTAAAAATAAAACAATGACCTTTCCGCAAGCATCGTATTTATCAGAAATAGCAGTCTGTGATATTTATCTGTTTTCTAAGTTCAAATTACCACTTTGGAGATGCTGTTTTCAATGTACAGAAGTTGTAAAAGAGAATTCACTGGCCCCTTTAAATCAATACCTAAAATCGAGTACAAGAAAAATGGGTTGCAATGGGAGAAGATTATTTCAAATGAAATCCCTTTAACTTTTGAACATAGTGCAATCTGTCAAGTAAGAACGTGTCCGCGAAAATTCATTTTTAGTAGATGCAATTCTAGCGATTCAACAAAAAATCGGTAGAGGGAATCTTTGTCTATGATGCATTTTAGTAAAAGTATCAGTCGAATCCGAACTTTCGTCAAAATCACGTAAAATCCAAAATGAGTCATTTGTTTGCGCGTCGGTTTGAGGCAGCCTTTCTTTGTTCCTATTTAAAGGGGCCTAAAACGACACATTCCGCGGCCGCTAAATATTTTAAAACGTGGGTATCGTTTGTGAAGAAGTGGGTAAATCATTTTAACGAGACGAAAAATGTCAACGACTTGCCAAAACGTGGCGCGGCAGGCAAAGTCACTTCGAGTGTTGAAAAACGAATCGTATTCTTGTTTTCAAGGGACTCGAAATTGACGCTGCGTCAATGAGCGGCAACATTAAGAAAATCGGGTTTTGAAGGTGTCCATTGAGACCATTCGATCATTCGAAGAGCTTGGGCCACGATAAGATACTAGAGTGGCCCTCATAATCGCCGGACGCCAACCCCATTGAAAACGTTTGGACCCTTATAAAAAGAAAGTTCAGAGGAAAAACTCTAAGGACTTTGATTCAGTTGTCTCGCGAGATTTGAAAAATTTGGAGATCATTGCCGCGCGAATATGCAGAAACTCTCGTCGACAGCATGCCTCGAAGAGGCCAGGCGATTATTGATGCAGGAGGAGATTGAACATTTTACGGTGTTGTTAGCACAACAAAGCATACACTGATGGCAAAATATTTTCTCGAAACCCATTTTTTTAAGAATACGAGGGGTCACGTTCTTACTTCACAGACTGTAGTATGTCTACTTTCAAAGAATACTTACGAAAAATATTAATTACAACTTATGAAAATATGAAAAGCAAGCTTTTGAATTAATAAAACACCATATGGTACGATATGCAATTTGTTCAAAACAATTGTTTCTTCTTAAAAATAGGGTAAAACTCTTTTATATAGCTCTACACCAGGGGTCGGCAACCTTTTAACTAAGGGGTGCCAGTTTTCATCCATACAACATTTTGCGTGCCGACATAGGTACTTACTACAACTAAAATTAACAAAAATTAACTTAAAATATTGCTTTTAGAAGGTTTAATTACAAAAAAATTTTAACATTTAACAAATAATTTTATTATACTAGTCCTAGGATCTAGTGTGAACCTTGTGCTTGAAGTTCTTTAGAGAGTTTTCTTATATCCGGTTCATGTCTGGTTATTTTCAGTGTCACACATGCTTCCGAGTTGTCTGTTGTCAGCCTGCTTCGGTATGGGTTTAAAATCACTCTCATAAGGGAAAAAAGTTGTTCACAGATATAGGATGATCCGAAAGCTGTAAGCATGGCAAACGCTACTTTCTTAAGACAAATAAATTTCTCTGGTAAACTCATCCAACAACTGAGTATCTCGTTTGAATGGTTCTGGCAGTCACCTTCTTAATTCTACAAATTTCGTGTTCAATAACTCGGAGCTTTTAAATTCAATGTATTGAAGATCAAAATCATTAATGTCCGTCCATGAGAAAAGAGATATGTCAAAACAACTGCTGGAAAAATCCATTAAATCTGGTTTGATTAAAAAAGCGAACATAGGACCATGTTTGTCAAAATCCTGACCCATCTCGATAAACTCCTCTTTTAAATTAGTCATATATTTAAGAATTTCGTCTATTAGTGCACCATCGTCGACACTGGATATATAAGTTTTTAAATTTGGAAAATATTTGTATGTGTTTGTAGTAATATCGCTGATAAATAAATCTATTTTTAATTTGAATTCCAGGATTCGATAAATCTAGAATTGTTTTGCCTGAACCTTGTAACTTTAAGTTGAGTTCACTGAGATGGTTTGTAATATCAGTAAGAAAACATTAACATACAGATCCAGTTCTTATCTTCTAGTTCAGGATAAGCATCTACTTGATTTTTTTCCAACAAGAACGATTTAATTTTGCCCAGACATTGCGCAAATCTAGAGAGCACTTTACCACGGCTGAGCCAGCGCACATTATTGTGCAATGGTGTATCTGAATATGCACTTTCTAATTCCTGCAGAAACGCCTTAAATTGTCTATGGATCAGTGAAGAAACGACTGACAATGTAGTTAACTATTTTAACCACCCTATCCATCACGGATTTTAAACTTCCAGCAGAGATTTTAGCGCGCAAACTCTCTGGTGAATTATGCAATGAAAATTCAAAACTGATCGACCCATGCGTTCAATAAGAAGGGAAACAAATCCTTTATGTCTCCCAATCATAGCAGGAGCGCCATCTGTTGTTATGCAAAAATTTTTATTTAAATCATTGTTCCGCTTTTCAAAATGTTTAACAAATTCTGAAAATATATCCTCTCCTCTTGTAGTTCCCTGCAATGGGAGCAGACAAATCAGCTCTTCATACACACTGCCATCATCGAAGTATCGCGCAACGATTGCCAGACGGCAATGTCATTAATATCGACACTTTCATCCAATGCTACACTAAATACAAAACTCCGTTTGATAGCGTCTATCTGCTGTTTTTGGACATTTTGTGTCATTTCGGTAATTCGTCTCTCGATGGTCCGCGCTGATGCCGGTATATCCCTAATCCTGGCCAATATTGTATCCTTATTGGGCAAGTCGTCGAATAAAATCTCGCCAGTACTTAAAAACGTTTGCTTCATAAATTCTTCTTCAGTGAACGGCCTACCCTTTTGTGCCAACGACTGTGCAATTTTGAAACTGCATTCAGTTACCCGATTTTTTCCTTGGAAAACATTGCTAAAGAATGTTGACTGTTTCTCGTATTGTTTACTTTCTCTTTGTATTGCCTCCCTTTTATCAGCGTTATCTTTAAATGACGATTCATGTTTTATCTGGAAATGTCGTTGAACACTAGATGTCCGGAAAACTACGCTTTCCCGACATAGGACACAAATGGCCGGATCGTTTTGCTGTACAAAACCGTAATCTGTTGTCCATGAAGTTTGAAATGATCGAACGTCTACCTTCTGTTTCATCGCGGCAACATAATTTTAATTCTCTCTTAACTTTTCGACGACTATTGACTGGAACGGATGTTACTTCTATACTAAATGATCCAAACGTGTAGCCGCTTGCTATATATAGAAAAATAATGTTTCCAGAAAATTCCAATAATTACGTTTAATAAATTTCTAATAACAAAAATTATTATCTACATTGCAATCAAAGGGCCGCCTAGAAGTTAAATCTAACAAAAACTAAAGTTCGGCAATATAAAAAGAAGTGCGGCGCGCGTCGGGACGATTGAAGTCAAGTCAAACAAAAACCGCCTTATAGCGGCTCTTTTGATCTGAATTGAGGACGTTTATTTGTGTTTTTGCCTAGGCTTATATTTTGAGGCTTGCCGTCTTTAATACTTGCCAAAATTAAAGCCAAACCAATGCATTCAGTAAAATTATAAATTACAAAATATATATTTTTGTAGTTTTTAGTAATAATACCTAGTGACCTATATAATATATGGTTTTTGTTTGTATCGTTAAAGTAATACTGTCTTCGATTATTTACTTAATTTCGAAACATGTCACAGATTACAGAATTAATGTGTAAACTTTGAATAGGTACGCGTGCCATTCAAAATTGCTTGGCGTGCCAGAGATGGCACGCGTGCCATAGGTTCCCGACCCCTGGTTTAATGTATTGTGCTTTATTAAACGCTTTTTGATAGTCTAGAAAGCATATATAGATGGTTTAACCCATGAAAATGTTGTTGATCTTGGTGCTGCATTACTCTCAGTTTTAATTTTTGTTTTATGAAGAACTAGAAATTCCAACTGTTGGAGGAAAATTCGGCTGTTCCAATCCATTTAATGCTATTCGCAAACCATAGAATATAATCATTTTAAAATGGAAATTCTATTCGCAACTTATCTTCGTAATACATTCTCGTAAATAATTACCACCCATATTTCTTGTAGACACAAATAAGGCCAGTACCCGCCCATTTTCAATTTATAACTTCTCGAGTAACAGGGCAGATCATCAAGATATGTATTACTTATACATAAAGAGTAGTACGTAAGTAATGTTATCTATCATTTGTATTGTTTCAGCAATAGTTAATTTTTAGCATGAAAAAGTATATACCAGGAGCCTGTTATACAAAGGTATAATAAGTCTTGACAATAATTCATGTAAGAATTGGACACTTCTCGTTAAGACAATTGTATGATTTGGTCGTAACAAATCTTGAACTTGTCCAGAACACTTGTAAAAAATAAAAACTTTAGCTTCTCCAGAAGCTACAATTTTGGTTCAGATATCTTAATGATACATATGATTTCTGGCCACGTGGTGACAAAAATCTGAATGCAGTGTCGAATTATTTCAATCTACAATATTCACACATAAAATGTACTGGTACAAAGGAAAGTAGTAGCATCTATCTAAAAAGTTCCCGGATTGATATTTTTCCCAGCCTTTAAACAGCGCCATCTCGTAAATAAGAGTAAAAACTCAAACTTACATTTGGAAACAACACATTCGCATTCAACCAGCTAGTTGTGATCAGTCAGTGCTGAGTAGTGGACGTGGGAACTGGACGAGTCGTACTTGTTGTGTCACAAAAATGTGATGGAGAGCGAGCAGTGATCAAATATCATGTGACACTGACTAAAACAGCTACGAAGACATTTGAATCTTTGAAAAACGCTTACGGTGATGATTGTTGATCGCGTCTACAAGTGTCAGAGTGGTGTAAATGCTTTAAAGAAGGACGAGAGTCGCTGAAGGATGATGCAAGGTCAGGGCGTCCTAGCACAAGTTCGGCCGACGCAAATGTGAAAATTCGTAAAAAAGTAAATCAAGTGTTCAAGACATTGTCCGGAATGTTTTGAACAAGAGGAAAGTGTGTGCGAAGTTTGTTCCTGACAGCCTGATATCCGAAAAAAAACATCAACGGGTGGACGCCAGCCGAAATTTCATCGAAATGAAAAATGCGGACGATTCTTTTCTATAGAAAATAATCACGGGCGATGAGACATAGTATTACCAATACGAGTTTACCACAAAACGGTAGAGTGCGCAATGGCTCGGTAGCAGTTTGCCGAGACTGAAGAAAGTACGTTTGATAAAATCAAGAACAAAGACAATGCTCATCGGATTTTTTGACGCTTAAGGAATTATCCAAAAAGAATTTGTTCTCGAAGGCACTACAGTGACTTTGTAAGAGGATTTAGCGAATTGGACCGGAACGATGGAACTTCCACCCTACATATTCGCCTGATTTAGCCTCTAGTGCGTTTTTTTTTACTCCCAAAAGTCGACATAAAAGGTCAACGCTATGACGATTTGGAGGACATTAAAGCTACTGTGACGCGCGAGTTAAATATGATCTCAAAAGAGGATTTTTCTAACAGTTTCACATAATTTTATGAACGTTCCTAACGTTGTATTGAGGAGGGGACTATGTAAAACATCTGAAGTAATAAGATGTTCATTTTTGATTTTTCTGTTTTTTATTAAGGCAGTCCGGGAACATTTTTGGACAAACTTCTAAAAGGTAATTGATGTAACACTGACAATATCAAATGTTTATTTAACTGCTTCAAAATCCTGGCTCCCAGGTAAGATAGAAATAAGAACTCACGGTACTACACACAGCATAGCTAAATTACGTAAAAGACCTAACGTTCTCACAATCTTTTAAAGAAACTGGACAATGCTTGAGATCCCCAAAAGACACGATTTGTTTACAGACTGAAGGTATCTATGAAATTCCCTGCGGAATTACGGGACATGAGAGATGTCTCAAAAGAAATAGATTGTACAGGTCAGTCAATAAGATGAATTAATGAGTCGAAATACATTTATTCTTCAGTATAATCTTCCTTAAGATCAATACATTTTTTTCCAGCGATTTTCCAATTCATTTACCCCATCTCTGAAGTGGTTTTACAGAAGACCTTCAAAATACCCATCTACGGATGCCATCACCTTTTCATTTGTGGAGAAACGCTTCCCGCGTAAAAATCTTTTGAGGTTTGGGAACAGTGGAAGTCAGACGACGAATAGGGTAGATGTTCCAGCAATTTGTACTTTAATCCGACTAGTTTTACCGTTGCCAAAGCCCTCTATGAGCAGGTACACTATCATGATGAAAGATGATTTTTTCTTCAGCAAACCGGGCCTTTTCTCACGAATTTTCTCATCCAGTCGGTCCAAAAAGTTACATTAATGCTCTCCTGTGATTGTTTTACCGATTTGAAGGTAATCAATTAACAAAATTCCTTGTGCATTCTGGAAAACTGATGCCATAATTTTTTTTGACCGACTTTGATCACCTTGCCTGCTTTGGAGCTGAATAGCCGGGTTCAGTCCACTGTGTGGTTTGTTGCAGCAGTTCAGTCTCATCCTTATTTAAAAATTGATGCACAAAATCCGTTTTATTCTTTATGAAGCGAGCCAAATCTTGTTAAGAAAGTTTCTCACGAGTGCGTTTTTGTTCCGATGTTAGCAGATGCAGCACTCATCTTGTGCATAACTTTCTTATACCCAAAAGATTATCTTATCAGATCTCATGTACTAATCCATGTGAGAAGCCTATAGCATCAGCTAAATCATCCACGATTAATCGACGGTCTTTCATTACCATATCTTGTACTTATCCAACAGTTTCTTCAGTTGTTGCAGTTTTGAACGATGTAGATCATCATCGACATTTGTATGACCACGGTTAAACTCTAGAATTTATCTATGAACAGCATGGAAATGAAGGAGAAGACACCTCTAATACTTTCACTAACTTTGCATGGATTTCAGTTGCCGATAGATCTTCCAAAACAAAGAATTTTATCACTGCACGATATTCGATTTTTTCCATTTTTAAAAAATAGGCAAACACGTCTACTTTAACCAGCTGATAAACAATCAATGACTTGACAGATCGACTTGACATTTAGGGTGGTTCATATGACAGATGAAGCTTCAAAATGGTATTTAATATTTGATTAAAGTGATGCTACACAGGTGTCGCTTTCAAAACTTATTGACTGACCTGATATTTCTGGGGCTTGCACTGATCAACTTCTACCCGAAAATTTCAGAACTACTACAGGGTTATGGTTCACGACGACCATTATCGAAATTAAAGCGAATCAAATATCACTTTCCAAAAGGGCTTTTGTTTTGAGTTGATAGTAAAATCCTTTCATTGTAGATGCAAATACATGTTGGGGTATGCCCCAAAAAAAGAGATTTCTTATGCATTTTACTGGATTTTGCTAACTGTTTTGAATTATTTTTAAGTGTTCACCCTATTTTAGGCAGAAAACCTCTGCTATACAATAGAGTCATAAAATGTAAATGAGGGTTTATCGGTAGCATAGTCGTCCGAGCGTAACCTAAGTACTTTAATTAGAATCAAAAACAATCATCATCTTCAAAATCTGAAGACTCGACTTCTCTTAAATTGTTAATTAAGGGTTCTATTTCCACCGTTTCTTTGATGTATTCGTCAAGTTTCCACATCTTATTTTCTTCTTTTATAACATGTCGAATGGCGTTTTTCCAATTATCCTCTTTGATCATCTCTATTCCAGCGAGTAATAATTGCCTTACGTCTTGAAGTTTGAACGTGGTGTTTTTCCTCGCAACGAAACCTTTTATTTGTGCCTAAATTAGCTCTATGGGATTCAATTCGCAATGATATGGGGATAATCTAAGCACTGTGATATTCAGTTCCTTTGCCATCTCATCGACTGCGTATTTCTTGAACTGTGCCTTATTTAGTTTCGTAATTTTAAGAAGTTTCGCTTTTAACATACCATGTTTGAGAATTTTGTCTCTTATCCATTGAAGAATATCCGCTTTCTTCCATGAATTTGTCGGGAGTCGTTCTACTCATCGAGAATGGTAATTGGGAATTGTGTAATACTATAACTGATTCTGCTGCTATACATTCAGTCATATGTTGGAAGTATTCCTCAAAAACATCGACCGTCATCGCCTCATGGTAATCTTTAGTTAACTTTGATTTGAATTCCAACAAGCCACCGTCGAGAAATCCGTTTTCACTACCAATATGTGCTATAATTAGCCTGCGGCCTTTTCTTGAAGGGGGTTGTGATCCAGTTGAGCAACCTTCCATAAAAGTTTGTTTAGCACTCGTAATGTTTTTGTCAATCCAGAATTTTTTCACTATGTGTCTTTCATTAACCCATCATCTAAATAAAAAATATTTCTTTCCTCGGCTCGAAATTTTCTGATTGCTCGTAGATATTCTCTTCTCCAACAAATTATTTCTGTTGTATCGATAAGTACAGATTTTCTTTTCTATTGTGCTTTTCCCAACGAAAATTCAGGTTAGGAAGGATTTTCCATAATGTCCATTTTTTTAAAATCTGGTAAGTCCAGCTCTTCTCTGATTTCTTGCAAAACTTTATGTAGTATTTCTTTCTTAATAAAAAAATCGTGTACTTTTCTTCTTACTGCATTTTTAAAGTCTTCACCGACCTCTAAGGGTTCCTTTCCTTTGTGATTCTAAGGTTCGTTGCAAGGACCGCGTTTTCTTTCTTTTAGAAATCTATAAATAGTTGCACAATTTCACGGTCTTAGCTTGTTGGCTGTTGATGCACTAGGGCATCGTGGACATTAAGTATCATTGTTTTTTCTCGCAGGGAAAATGCAGATTTACAGACTCCGCGAAGTTTGACCGGGGCCAAACTGAAAGTTGAAGCCATTGCTGTTTTGTTTTATTTTTATACTTACACAGAATATTTTTATTGCATACTTAGGCACTTAGGCACCTACCTACGGATAAGTACTTTAGTTAATTATATTTTAATAACTGCTAAAATCCTAAATAATTTTATTGTACCTATTACACAGGGCAACAAAAAAATATTTTTGTTTTGGTGCCTGGGATTTTAGAGCTGATTTTAACTATATTTGGGACGCTAAATCTATACATGCAATCCGTTTTTCTCTATCAGCTCTACTTTTTTAGATACATCAACTTATCTACCAATGTCGTTTTTATTCAGTATATTCATTTATGAGAGTTCTAAAATTATTATATATTCATTAATGTAGGTACAATGGTTTTATTGTCAGTCTGTAATTGAGTAAATTCCAGGTAAATCTATAAATAGTGGAACCATTGCCTATCCGGTACCTGAACTGACCCTTTTAATCACCTAACTCGGGTAAGTCTCGTCAGTTTGTGCGTTCTTACTAATGAGAGTAGATCGAATTCGGCGTGTTATTTTATGTTAAGAAAAGAGTGTTTTTGTGTTATTGAACAGAATTAAAATGAGTTCAGGTTCCAGTTCAAGAAGAAGTTGTGTAAATCAACCTGATGTGTTTTGCTATATATGCGGAGAATACATGTTTCAACAAAACAGACAAACTATTACTGACTTTGTAAAGCGAGCGTATCTTGGATACTTTGGAATTAAGCTTGGTGATCAGGACAAAACGTGGACCCCGCATCTCGTATGTAAAACTTGTACAGAGCATTTACGGCAGTGGACTACCGGGAAAAGAAAATGTCTAAAATTCGGCGTACCAATGGTTTGGAGAGAACCAAAAAACCACTTCAATGATTGTTATTTCTGTTTAGTAAATACTAATGGAATCAATCGAAATAACCGCAGTAAGTGGACTTATCCCAATTTAGACTCGGCAATACGCCCTATCCCGCACTCAGATGAAATACCGATTCCAACATTTTATCAGCTACCACATATCTCTGATGACGAATATTTTCCCTCTGATCGCTCTTCTGATGCTAATAAAAGTTCTGATGCTAATGAAACTAACAGTGACTATGAGGGGACGTCATCAGTTCCTCAACGCTTCAATCAAAATGAATTAAATGATCTCACCAGGGATCTCAATTTATCGAAAAAAGCTTCTGAAGTACTGGCTTCTAGGTTGAACGACAAAAATTTACTGGAACAAGGAACCAAAATTACCTTTTACCGTACAAGAGAAAAAGATCTGCTACCATTCTTTTCTCAAGAAGACAATCTTGTATTTTGTCACGAAATTAGGGGACTCATGAAAGAAATGGGACTTTCTGAATATATTCCAGATGATTGGCGCCTATTTATTGACAGTTCAAAGCGAAGTTTAAAATGTGTCCTTCTACATAATGGGAATAAATATGGTTCAATACCACTAGCTCACTCAACGAAACTGAAAGAAGAATATAATACCATAGCTTTGGTCTTGCAGAAGATAAAGTATTACGAACATCAATGGATGATTTGTGTAGACTTAAAAATGGTAAACTTTCTTCTTGGGCAGCAAAGTGGTTACACGAAATATCCGTGTTTCTTGTGCCTCTGGGATAGTAGGGACAAAACACACCACTGGGTTAGAAAAAATTGGCCTCAGAGAGAAAACATGGACGTTGGGGAAAAGAATGTCATTAACGACGCTTTGGTTGAAAGAGAAAAAATCATACTTCCTCCGTTACATATAAAGTTGGGCTTAATGAAGCAATTTGTAAAGGCTCTTGATAAGAATGGGTTTTGTTTTGCATATATAGGGGTAAAAATGCATCAGTTGAGCACAGAAAAATTCAAAGCAGGGATATTTGACGGCCCACAAATAAGACAATTAATTAAGGATTCTGCCTTCATAAATTCAATGAATCAAGTTGAACGAGAAGCTTGGACATCATTTGTTGCAGTTGTAGAAAATTTTCTAGGCAAACATAAAGCTCAAAACTATGTTGAAATGGTTAACAAGATGCTTAATAGTTTCAAATCCTTAGGGTGCAATATGAGTATTAAAATACACTATTTACACAGCCACTTAGACCGTTTTCCAGAAAATTTAGGAGACATGAGTAAGGAACAAGGTGAAAGATTTCACCAAGATATTAAAGTTATGAAGGACCGCTACCAAGGAAGATGGGACATGCACATGATGGCAGATTACTGCTGGAGTTTAAAAAGGGACTGTTTAAAAAAACATTCAAGAATGTCGCGGAAAAGAAGCTTTCCAAGTGTTGAGTGACTATTTCATTTCTTCAATGTTTTTTTTTGGTTTGTAAGTACGACATAATATTGTATTTTGTATAACTAAAATAAAAATTTCGTATCTACTTTTGTTTACTACACTTACGGATTTGAGTTACAATAATGTAACTTATATTTCTCTAAAATTGTATATCTTAAAAATTTGAGCTCCTAGGTACAAATGAATACGTTATTTGAATTCAGGACATCAAATTGATATAGAATCAGCTCAAAAAACCTCGACACCAACACAGCTGTTCCCCTGTGTTATCATTACGCTTTATAACACTGTAGATTTCTAGTTCTTAAGAATTGTTAATTGTACTCGTTTAGGCCTTTATCATGCAAATAAGATTTTTATTTTCATCATTTACTCATTAAATAAACTTTGAAATGCGTTGATTTATATAGCTTATTGTAAAGTTCAGAAAGCATGTAATAAAATATTTTTTAGAAAAAGGTCGCACTGTTGTACAGAGATAGAAAATAAAGCTGAATAAAGCTAAAAATGCAAATAATTGCTAGATAAATTTCGGACGCTTATGGTTTATGACATTTTAATGTTTATAACCTATGTTATGTGCTATCAACTCCAAACAAACGGACTTTAATAAAAATGTTCAAAATTAAATGTAAACCCTCCGCACGAACGTACTTTTGACATCATAAAATTTTAAAACTAGTCCTTTTCATTTCTTGATATACATAAGCTAAAAAATCGAGCCATATCCGCTTTACATCGTTCTGAAACCTGAAATCACCGTTCATGGTCGAATAAAATCATTTTCAAACGGAGAAAATTGGCTTTACAATTTTATTTCAATAAATAATTACCGTCAATATTTCTTGTAGACATAAATACATCGAGTACCCGCCCATTTTCAATTTATAACTTCTCGGATAACAAACGGGCAGATCGGGCAAGATATTGCCCATAAGTAAAAATGCTAATCGAGAGGCAATAATGGCGATGGGCATGGCAATAACTGGTAATCAGCGTGGAATTTATATATCACGTATTTGTAGTTTGATCTAATGAGTTACCGAGATTAATTCGTTGGGAGGACTTTAATTACTGGTGGGCAAAATTGTTTATTGGGGAAGTAAATCGAAATGAAGATAAGGGAACATATTTTCTTTGCAATCTTGATACCTTTAATTAGGTGATATCTTCGCGAAGGAAAGCCGGTTTGATCAAGATCAAGAATATTATTTTATTTACAAAAAAACGTTTTCTAAATTTTTACAAAGGCTACGACAAAATCTCTTCTTGAGTCAAAATCCAATTTAATTTTCTTTATCTTCAAATGTCTGTATCAGGAAATTTGGAAACAGTGATATTTACAACTTAAAGATACTCTTAATTAATATCATATACTATACTATATTTATTTGAAGGTAGGCGTGCTGGCTGACACTGTAAACATCTCGATAGGCTACATTTGACCCGATATGTAAAGTAAATCCCAAGATATAAGATCCTACCTTTTTGCTTTTTCAATGGGGCAATAAACGACTCTATTACGGTTTTGTGCATAGTTGCCAGGTATTACGATAAACGTATTTTTATTTTACCTGCTTTGTATACTGCCCTCACTTGCACCTGCAATCATATTGGATCTATTTTTACCTATATATTTACTACCTGGCAACCCGGTTTGGGGCCCTTTAAGTATTTGATAATATAGGCTGACATTGTAAAGACCTCGATAGGCTACATTTGACCCGATATGTAAAGTAAATCCCAAGATATACGATCCTACCTTTTTGCTTTTTCAATGGGGCAATAAACGACTCTATTACGGTTTTGTGCATTGTTGCCAGGTATTACGATAAACGTATTTTTATTTTACCTGCTTTGTATACTGCCCTCACTTGCACCTGCAATCATATTGGATCTATTTTTACCTATATATTTACTACCTGGCAACCCAGTTTGGGGCCCTTTAAATATTTGATAATATAGGCCTAATGACCACAGGTCCCCATTAAGTTTCGAAAGATACTTTTTATTATTTTTATTTTTAGTTTTACTTACAACTTACAACGTAACAGTTTTATTTTAATTATGTGGCGTCTGTGGGAAAACTGCAATAGTGGCTATCGCAAGAGAAAACATTTATCACTTGACGCTAAACAAAAAATGTTTACGACAGTTTAAAGTAAAAAGAAATTTGAATTGCTTTGCAAGAAACCAGTGAACTAATCCCAATTTCTATGATTAAGGGTATTGTAGGAAAACCATCATTCAGGAGCAGGAAAAAACGGAAAGATTTTCAAATGCATCATGTAGATGATTGTGAAAAGCACGTCATCCCGAGAAAAAATATATTCTATGTATGAAGAGCAGTTGCCGACACTAAACAAAATAAAATTACGACTGGTGCAGGACGGGACCAATATATCGGGTCTTCCATTAAGGACTTGACGATTTTTTTTTTTGAAATAAAACGCAACCCATTTGAGACATTTCGAAAATTTTACTATCGGCTTGAAGTACAATCAAAACATTTATGTATGGAATTCGACTTCATTCATATGTACACCACGGGCACGTTTGCAGCGGTCGATTCGTTGAACCCAATTTTCGATGACTCGGCCACACATTTCGACGGAAACGGCCGCTATCTCTCTTTCAATATTGGCTTTGAGCTCCTCTAACGATGCAGGCTTGTTAGCATAGACCAATGATTTAACGTACCCCCATAAAAAGAAGTCTAGAGGTGTTAAATCACACGATCTAGGCGGCCATTCGACGGGACCATTTCTCGATGTAACACGTTCACCGAATTTAGATTGCAGTAAGTCGATTGTTACACCCGCTGTGTGGCTTGTGGCGCCGTCTTGTTGAAACCACATATCATTAATGTCTAGCCCATGCAATTGATAAAAGAAATTACGTTGCAACATGCCTCTGTAGCGATCTCCATTGACTGTAACGTGACGGTTATTTTCATCAACGAAAAAGAACGGCCCAATGACACCACTAGCATGAAAACCGCACCAAACAGTAATTTTTTGTGGATGAAATGATGTTTCTTCAAGCACATGAAGGTTTTCACCTGACCAATAACGCATATTCTGTTTGTTGACGAAGCCGTTTATCCAAAAATGCGCTTCATCACTAAAGATGATTTTGAGATGAAATTGGTCATCTTCTTCCAACATTTCTAGAGCCCAATTTGAGAACGTACGTCGCTTCATATGATCGAGTGGCTTTAGTTCTTGAGTTAACTTTAACTTATAAGGGTGCAGGCCAAGATCCTTTCGCAAAATTCGCCATAGTGTGGTCTGAGCGATGCCCAATTCTTGAGAACGCCGTGAAATCGACTGTTTTGGTTCGTTTGAGATGGACGCTTGAACGCCAGCAATATTCTGGCCACTTCGACCAACCTGTTGTCTCACTGGCACGGGAACATCCAGCAGCGAATATGTTAACTCAAATTTTTTCACCAGACTATGAATTGCTTGTCTACTGGGACGAGAATTACGACCAAAAATTGACGTTAACGCTCTTAAAGTTGCAGTCACCGACTCCAAATTTTGGTAGTAAATTTTAATTATTTGTAAACGTTGTTCGTTCATGTACTTCACCATGATGAAAATGTTGACTTTACTGAATGTTTTGACGTTGACAGTTCGGTGATTGGCTTAAGGGTGCGTTCACAGTGAAATTTCAAAGTTGTCAAGTCCCAAATGGAAGACCCTTTACATTGTGGCCGATCAACCCTTCACAGAATTCTCTTAAGAATGGGATTCACGTTCCGAAAAACCAACAAAAGGCAAGTAGTGATGGAGTCACAAAGATTACGAATCTTGCGACATACTTATTTATAAGAAATTAAAAATATCGATCAGAGAATTGGCCAATAATTTACCTTGACGAAATATGGTTCCATACCCATGACACTGTGCAAAAAAGATGGGTTGACAGCAGTACAAAATGTCAGACTAACGCAACTTCAAATAAAGGTAAACGAATAACCATTTTGCATGCTGGATCTGAAAAGGGCTGGCTGGGTTTCAAATTGTCTACTATTATCTACAAAAAACATAAAAGATTCTAATTTGGTTTCAAAATTACCTTTTGCCAAATGTTCCCGAACAGAGTGTTATAGTTATGGATAATGCAAGTTACCATAGTTGCCTACGAAATAAGATTCCTAATGCAGCCAACACCAAATCGGAAGTACAGGAAAATATGTTAGAAAATGACATTTATTTTGATTTTAGTTATAAAAAGTGATCTTTTGGAAGTTTTGATAGACTATAAATTGAAAAAGAAATATGTTTGTGATAGTACAGCTGAGAAAATGGGACACACCGTATTATTGTGTGTTTAATCCAATTGAACATATTTGGCATCAAATTAAATCAAAAATAAGGGCACAAAATGTTTCTCCTACTTTAAGCGTGTGAGTGGTTGAATTAGTAAAAAAATTATAAATGATATATCTTGTGAAAGCTGGAAGAATTCCATTCAGCAAGTTGTTAAAGTTGAAGATTCATATATTTATGTAAATAATATAAAACCACTGATAATTACCTCAGCTGATGACAGCGATAGTGAAACTGAATTAGGCTTAAGATAAAATATATTTTTATTTATACAATATGTCCCCTCTTGTAAGCCCCATTCATTCAAACTTTATATTTGTACTTCTTATCCATTTGTTTTTACATGCATCTATTAATAAACATCTCCAACAACACTTAAAATTTTATTTATTTGCATTAATGAATAAAATTCTTAAGTACATCTCTGCAACCTATCATAAACAAAAGGTCGGAATTTTTATATTGCCACTTAAAATGGCAAAAACCAGGATCTTATATTTTGGGACAGGCTATACCGCGTTTGTGATACTCTATTTAGTTGAAACTGATAGTAACAAAATCCCAGTGAACTGACCGGCGGTCCTATAACCGAGGCGTACTATCTATTCCCAGGTATTTTTCAGGTAACAATGCTCTTTTTAAAGAAGTTTTATTGTCGATCAAATCATTTTATTTACCTTCCCATGCTGTTGCCCCAACTATAAATACATATTTAAAGCAACATGTCCAAGTGCCAAGCCAGTTAATGTGTTAACAAAACGTCTTCTTCAGCGAAACGCCAAAAGTTCGGGCAGCTAACCCATAATGAAAAGCGTATAGTTAAAAATGTATTTGACTACGTTAAAAATGATCAGAATTGTGATTTAAGTATGGATAATTGTGTGACAAAATGTTCCTTTATGACCGAAGTTGATAAAGCGATAGTTTACTCTCTAGAAAAGAGACCAGACAGAAAAGAACTTCAGCTGACAGATAATACAAAACAAGCAGTAAGGCGTATTGTTCATGACTTTTTTATGGAAAAAAGAATTCCAACTTTAGATATGATCCTGCAGGCTGCGACAAGCCACTCAGAAATATCGAAAATGAGTAGAGTAAAACTATGGAGTGTTTTAAAAGGTATAAATTTTTATTCAAAAAAGTGTGAAAGAAAATCTTCATTGATAGAAAGTGGAGAAATTGTACACTGAAGAAGAGACTATTTAAGGAAAGTTAGAAAAGCTGGCCCTGAAGAAAAATGATATATTACTTACACGAGACGTGGATAAATGAATATACGAATATCAAAAATGCTCGCCAAGTATTCAATAAAGGTCTCCCTACTGGTCTTAAACCGCCATCTGGCAAGGGACTTAGGTTAATTATTACACATATTGGAAGGGAAAGTGATGTCTAGTCTAGATGGTAGATGCCCAGATCCCACCAGCATCGCCCGGTGTGATACCATCGCATCGGCTTAGGCTGCGTGAAGTTGCTTCACGTTTCGTGGCTGTGCCGATGTCCCGGACTATGGGACCAAATAGCATGATGAGGCACCTGGATACAAAAAATTCCGGAGGTAAAATAGCCCCCCGTTCGGATCTCCGGGTGGGGGCTGGTTCAGGTGCGTCGACATGCAGAGATCAGAATTTTAAAATGGATTTTTGCAACATACGAGGTTTAAACTCAAACATAAATTCAGCACACCAACACCTGCAATCAAATAAACCTCATGTACTCGCTCTCTGTGAAACCAAGGTCAGTTCATCGACCAGCACAGTTAACTATCTTTATCCTGGGTACGACTTCTATTCCCGATTTAGGCGTAACTTTGGAATTTGTCTTTTTGTCAGAAGCGACCTCTCTTGCCAACGAGAAGAGGCTCTGGAGCCCCCAAACTTTGATGTTATATGGTTAAAAATAACGACTCAACCAACCACAAGGTTCATCTGTATCCTGTATCGACCACCAAGCGATACTAACTTTAGAGCACTTTTCGCTTCTTTTGCAGACACCATCGATCATTTACAAATTAACTATCCAAATGCCGAAATTGTCATCCTGGGCGACTTTAATGTCCACAACATCAACTGGCTTAAATATTCAAATACTACCGATGAACAAGGTCGTGAAGCCGAATCATTTTCAATCAGTTGTGGCTTAACACAGCTTATTGACGAACCAACACGGATCCGAGACGGGGAGTTCGCCAGCCTTCTTGATCTGTTTAACCACCAATCCGGAGATTTACACGGTCAGCGTAAATCCGCCATTAGGTTCTTCCGACCATAAACTATTATCGACATCGAGTATCCTACCAATCAGTGACAGAGAGGCGCCTAAACCGCGCAAGATTTGGCACTACAAATCTGCTAAATGGGAAGATCTCATGGAATATTTTCGAACTTTCCCTTGGTTGGACGTTTGTTTTCGATCCGATGACCCATCTGACTGCGCCAAGGAGGTTTCCGATGTTATTTTGGCCGGCATGGAGGCTTACATCCCTTTTTCGAAGAAATGCCCTTCCAACGGCAAGCTTTGGTTTGACTGAAAATGCAAAGAAGCTGTTGCTTCTAAACATCTTGCATACCGACATTGGCGTGAAAATCCTAACACCATAAATCGTAACACCTTTGTTCGTGCCAGGAACAGGTGCAAAGAAATTATCGACGAAGCCAAGGAGGCACACAATCAACGGATTAGAAACAGACTTCTCGCTTGTCCCAACAATTCCAGGTCCTTTTGGTCAGTCGCTAAGGCAGTTAGTCAAAATTTCACCAAATCCACCATACCACCACTCACACAGCCAGATAATTCTATTGCAACGACACCTGTTGAGAAAGCGAACTTGTTGGCTGAACTCTTTGCTTCACATTCTACTGTCGATTTCCAAGGAAAAACACCACCTAATATTCCCATAGTGCAGTCAAGGATGCCCGATATTGTCTTCAGGCAGCGTATCATAAAACGTATTTTGATGAAGCTAGACACCAAAAAGGCTTCTGGCGCTGACGGAATACCTGCCATAGTTCTCAAGAACTGTGCGAGGGAACTAACACCAGTTTTCTGCAGACTTTTCAACCTATCTTACAGAAAGGGAATATTTCCTTCCTGCTGGAAATGTGCCACAGTTCAGCCAATACCTAAAAAAGGCAAGAAGACCTTGCCAAATAACTATCGACCAATCGCACTGCTTTCAATAATATCGAAAGTCATGGAAAAGGCTATCAATCAGCATCTTCTAAAATATCTTGAAGGATTCAACATTATTAGCGATCACCAATATGGCTTTCGTAAAAATAGATCAACAGGAGATCTCCTGACTTATGTAACACATGTTTGGAACAACGCAATTGAACACTTTGGAGAATCTCGAGCCGTTGCTCTTGACATATCCAAGGCATTCGACCGTGTTTGGCACGATGGGCTGTTGGCTAAGCTACGTTCTTATGGTATGTCGGAAAAGTTCTGTTTGTGGCTCTCATGTTTCCTCAGAGAGCGTTCTTTACGAGTGGCGGTCGACGGATTTCTTTCTAACACCTTCACTATCAACGCCGGTGTACCCCAAGGTTCCATAATGTCTCCTACTCTCTTTCTCATTTATATTAACGATCTGCTGGAAAAGACCGAGAATCCAATCTACAGCTTTGCAGATGACAGTACACTTATCTCTTCATTCACTTTGAACGCTCGAACATCGGCTTCTCAGACGAATATCCGCAGACAGCAGGAAGTCATTCAACTTAACAAAGACCTGAAAGAAATTCTATCTTGGGGTGACAGTAACCAAGTGGAATTTAACGCTACAAAAACCCAGGCGGCAGTTTTTTTCAAAAAAAGTTAACGTTGCTGAACCCGACATAGTTATGTCGGGGCACTCCATTCCTCTAACATCGTCACTCAATTTGTTGGGCGTTAATTTGGGAGCAAATATGTCCTGGCATGAACATGTTGCAGGCATAGCAAGGAGAGCTTCTCAGAAGTTGGGAATATTATTTCGAACCAGAAAGCTTTACACTTCACAACAACTGTTAATTCTTTACAAAGCTCAAATTCGACCAACTATGGAATACTGCTCCCATGTTTGGGGCTCCGCTCCCAAACATACACTGCATTTGTTGGATTCTATTCAGAGAAGAGCTGTTCGTCTGGAGACCCGGAACTGACAGGTGGCCTTGATTCGCTGGAACATCGATGAACGGTTGGCGACTTGAGCCTATTCTACAAGTATTTTCATGGAAAGTGTTCGAAGGATGTGGCCCGTTTAATTCCTCCCAGAGCGGTGCATGTTAGAAGTACACGTCACGCTAATACTTCACATCCGTATGAGGTTCAGCTTGTTACTCCTCGTACAACGCTTTTCAAGCAGTCATTTATATGGAGAACATCATCCCTTTGGAATAATTTGCCCAGGACTGTGTTTCCCACCGAGTACAATTTACAGCGATTTAAGAACAACGTGAATCGCTTTCTCCGCACACTCGTCGCTCCTGTAGCGCTTTAGGGACTTCGCTGCAGCACGTGTGCTAGACCCATAAAAAAAAAAAAAAAAAGATTTTGTAGACGGAGGAGGGATTCCGATGTATTTGAAGATTGGTTCTGTTATTGCAACAGATTACGCAAGCATTCTAAAAAACGAGTTCCAACTTGGGCTGGCTGAAAAAATACATCAAATCTTGGATAAAAGAGAAAAACATTTCATTTCCAAAAGACAGCATTAAGTGAGAATTATTAGAACTTGAAGTTCTCAGAAATAAGGACAAGTATAGTATTTTTCAAGATTTAAGAAAGTGATTTGGCAAATTGATGCAATAAAAATATTTAAACGACCGTTACGATCTTCGCACGTACTTAGCCGTAACAGGTTAGTAATTGATATATATATATATATATATATATATATATATATATATATATATATATATATATATATATATATATATATATGCCTCCCTTTCAATCTAATATTTTATTGGCTACTTCGTGTTTATAAATATAAAGAATATTCTCCATTTTATCTGCAGTATTATACTGAAATAGTGTGTATTATAAAGTTCAATAGTGTCTTAAAATGTCCGAAACCCTTTCCATCAGAAGCCGCAAATGTTTGTCCATTGAGACAAAAGTGATAGTTCAGGTTAATTCAGGTTTCCTTGTGTAAACCGGCATTGGTATTGTCCTATTACATTTTTTATTATATATTTTAGTTTTTCGTGTATTATCGTTGGCAAAATCTTGTAGGCGGTGTTGAGTAGGGTAATTCCTCGATAATTTTCGCGTACTCATTGGTCGCCTTTCTTGTGTTTTATTACAATTTTACCTCCTTTCCAATCATGGTGCATGTGTTCTTCTTTCCATATCTGTTTAATTAGTACGTACATGCTTTCACACAGTTCTTCTCCGCCGTATTTAAATAATTCCATGTTTATCCCGTCTTTGCCTGGCATTTTCCCGTTCTTATTTCTTAGTATTATTTCTTTTATTTCGTCTCTTGTTGTTTCTAAAATCATTTCCATTTCATTTTCTTCTTGCTCGTTTTCTTCGGTTATGTGTTCTTCCTGCATTTGTTCGTTTAGGAGGTGGTTCCTCCCATATTATTATTGTAAAACTGTTTTGTGTTAAACATTCTGACCTTCTGTTTCTATTTCTCTGATTTGTTCATCTATCCATTCTCTTTTCCACTTCATCCTGGCATTTATTTTTTTTGTTTGCCATTCTTTTACATGTTTCATTAAACCACTCTTTCAATTCGTGGTTTCTTTCTATCTCTATGCTTTCTTGCGTTGCTTTTCTCAAGCATCTTTTTGTTAATATAAAGGCTATATTTTCCTATAATTTGAAGCCGTAATATAGAATCGAACGGAAGTTACCTGTAAAAAAAAACATTTTTCAATTTGCCGTAGTAAATACTTTTTTTAGGTTAGGTACTCAATATTTTTAACGCGGGTGTACCACAGGGATCTCACCTAGGTCCGGTCTTATTTTTAATATTTATTAATAGTGTTACCTCTGTCTTTCGAAAATGTAAATGTTTACTGTACGCCGACGATCTTAAACTGTTCTGTGCGGTTGATTCTTCAAAAGACTGTGTAGACATACAAACTGATTTGAACAAGCTAGTCAAATGGCGTTCCTTAAATAACTTAGAAATTGATACCTCAAAATGTAGGATTCTTAATTTTTATAAACGCAAAGATCTTATTAATTTTAATTATTGATTAGACAGCAAACCTTTACAAGCTGTTGATAGTTTTTAATGATTTGGGTGTGATTTTTAGCAGTGATTTGAGTTTTAATAGTCACATTGATAATATATTACTGAAAGCATCTCGTATGATAGGTTTTCTACGCCGTACCTGTTGTCTTGTTAGGAGTGTTTTGGAGTACAATAGTGTCATATGGTGTCCTGTTTATAACTGTCATATTAATTGTCTGGAGTCTGTCTAAAATAAGTTTGTAAAATTCATTTTATACGAACTAAAGTTTCCCTACAGCAACGTACCATACTTGACTCGTACTCAATTAGTAGGTATAGAAACACTTGAAACACGAAGACGCAATGCTTTAGTGTTATTTTTGTACAAATTACTTAACGGTCAGATAAACTGTCATACTTTGCTGTCCCATGTTGATTTTCGGATTCCAAACAGGACCACTAGATTGTAACATTCATTTTTTCCTAGATTTTAAGACCATGTAATGTTACTGATTTTTCGCTTTATATTGTACTTCTTTTCATCTTTGTATCGAGCAGTGTATTTCGCAGATCGCTCGTGGTACTGTGTGCAGTGCGGGTTGCTGACCGAATCTACCGAAATTCGTAGTACGCCGGGATTGGTGAAATATTTGTTTCCGGAGTTTGGTTCCGGCGTCGCCATTTTAGAGACGTAGTTCTCAGGGCTTATTTAAGGGTCCGGAGAACATGCATCTTGGCTTATTTCCACCGAGCCGCAGTAGAGGCTTAGTACCTTCAAGCCGCAGCCAGGCTGAGTACCATCAAGCCGCAGCCAGGCTGACTTCCACCGAGCCGCAGTAGAGGCTTACGACAATATCTACGAGAGCCAAGTTAAGCACGAGTTCTTTATCATAAAGCCGTAGTGGGCTCTGTGTGTTTTCTAAATGGAGTAGCCAAAGTAGGCTCTTCTCAAAAGTGTGAAATCGGTTTTGTGTTCCACTGAAGGCCAAGAAGCCCGTAGGAAAACCGTAAGTCACCAGAACATACATCAGTAGATCTATTTTCCGCAAATAAGTGTTTTAACAGCAATTTGAACTGATAAATCGTGAAGTGAAAATCACGACTCTTTGATTTCGGGTGTAGTAAAGTTTTAGAAGTAAAATGACTGATTTAGGGACTCTAATTTTAATAACTACTGTTTAGGCTAGAATTTTTGTAATTCTTAAAACTGCAAGGGTTGGAACTTTTATTTTAAATCAGGAATAAATTTTCTTTTTTGTTGATTAAAGCTAGTGTCTCACTGAATACCTATTTTTCTTTTCAGGATAAGAAAAGTTGTACTAGACTAATTCTTTTTAGTAATAACCGTAAAACACTTCAGTATTTTTTCATTTTTTTAACTGAAGTTAGATCCTTTCTATTTTAAAATGAATGGTGCCCAAAATTGTACAACTGAAGCTTTTTAAAAATAGAAAATAATTCCAAAAAGACGTATAACAATTATCTCTTACCCATATTTCTCTACCAAGGAAAACTGAGCTAGTGTTTGTTTAATTTCTTTAGTTCTTTTAAAATCATTATTCACTCAATACCTTCTCAGAAATTAAAGCGGGGCTGCAAGAAAATTGCGCTCAAGCGTGGGACAAACAACTTTTCACAGGGTACAAAAAGTGCGGGCAAGTTCCCAAGTTACAAGATCTCAACAACTGTTTCATATGACTTTTCATCGTACTACATACGGAAGTTTTTCTAATAGACTGTTAAGTAATTGTAATGCAAATTTTAGTGATTTAGATCTTTTTAGATATAGTATAACATTTAAAAACAAAATAAACTATAGACGTATTAATATAGCTACTCTAAGGTAACGACAGTAACAATTTATCTGTTATCTTTGTATTTACTTCTTTTTGTAAATTATTATATGTGCATTCTTTTTTTGTAACTATAATTACTGTTTTACTATTTGGAGTTGTTGCTCTGTAATATTCATTGTATAAATAAATAACTCCGCTATGCCAGTCCCAAGCCTGGAGTCTTGTCACGCAAGAGATAAGAAAGGAGAACCTCGTACAAAAAACCAGGGTTCATCTGGCCCAGATGATAGCACCCTGTAAGGGCTCCTGTCTAGGATACAGACGAAGATGCTGCCTTGTATTTTGGTGTTGGTTCATCAAAGGCTAGAGGAAGAAAACTTCGACTACAAATAACCCGGCCCTTCAGGATTGGGGGTTGAGACGTCAGACCAACCCTCTGACACTCGGACAAAACTTCTGAATGGTTAAAAATCCTAGTAACCAGCCTCGGAATGGATGGGTTCAACGAAGACGACTCAAGCTACGAAAACGGACAAAAATCTAGCTACTTGGAATGTACAGGGACTCTCTGGAAAGCTAAACGAAGTAGTGGAAGAAATGAAAAATGCTAACATAGATATAGCTATTCTGACGGAAACTAAAAAGAAAGGAATAGGATCAGAAAACATAGGGCCTTACGATCACTTCTATAGTGGAATACCAAAAGATAAAAGGGCACAACAGGGGGTGTCTATTATGGTACGTAAGAACTTGAGAAGATATATATCCAACTGGGAAGCCATAAGCGAACGGATAATTAAACTGAATATATGTATTTGCGGATATAGAGTCACTATCTTGGGAATATACGCAATCAATGACGATGCCCTAGTAGAGAAAAAAGATGAATTTTTTGAACAATTACACGACGAAATTTTAAAAGTAGGAACATCAAGAGAACTGATAATAATGGGTGACATGAATAGTAGAGTGGGCAAAAAAGACAACAATTCAGTAATTGGAAAACACGGAGAAGGAATAGTTAATAATAATGGACAGAGATTAATAGAGGTGTGTGAACAAAATCATCTGCGGATATTAAATGGGTTTTACCCACATAAAGAGATACACAAATACACCTGGACACAAAACACGAGAGAGCTAAAGTCAATAATAGACTACAGTATAATAAAACAAACAACACAGATTAAAGTTCACGACGTAAGAGCGTATCGAGGAATAACATGCGGCTCAGACCATCACCTACTGAAAATGAAAACAGCGTTCCCTGGAAGAGCGGAAAATACGAAACAACACTCCACGACAAATGAACCAGAACAAAATCAGAGCGAAAAAAAATTCAATCTAAACAGCTTGGAATACGATAGTTAGAGTTATACAGGAAAAGGTTAGATGATATGTTGGGAAACAAAGAATTTGAAGATATACAAGACCACTATAACCATATTAAAAACTCGATACACCAAGCAGCTAAAGAATCATTAGGATACCACGAACCAGGACATAAAAGAAAACCTTATTGGTGGGACAAGGAAACGGAGACGCTCGTCTCAGAAAAGAAACAAAAATACCTCAAGTTCCTGAATACAAAAGCAACCACCGATAAAATAGCATATAAAGAAGCACAGGCCTTGGTTCGTAGGCATATCACTCAAAGGAAAAACGACACGTGGGAAAAGAATTGTAATAGACTGAATACATATCTGGGAGGAAGACAAAGTTCAGAGAGCTGGAAATTCTCAAAGACAATTAGACAGGAAACAAAAAAAGATATAATATCACCCATAACCCCAGAAGTATGGAATGAATATTTCACAAAATTATTAAACGAGGACAGGGAAAAATTTTTAGGGAACCGTGACGATAAGTTTGATAATATACACACGACTTCTTCACCCATAAGACTAACTGTTACTGAAATAAGAAAAGTATGCAAACGACTCAAGAATGGGAAGTCCCCCGGTCCAGGCAATATCCCCGAAGAACTTGTAAAGTATAGAACAGATAATTTATTTAAACACCTCACCTCACTTTTCCAAAAATGTATAAACCAAAGAAATATCCCGGAAGAATGGAGTAATTCAATAACATCAACCATACATAAGAAGGGAAGTAGAATCGAATGTAACAATTACCGAGGGATAGCCGTTACAAGCTCCATTAGTAGAATATATGGCAAAGTGTTAAAGATCAGAATAGAAATGGAATATAGCGATATGGAAGCAGAGGAGCAAGCAGAATTCCGAGCAGGAAGATCAACTCTAGATCACCTATTCTGCCTAACACAACTCATAGAAAAAAAAGTGTCGGTAAACCAAGAAGTACACTGTCTATACGTGGACCTTAAAAAAGCCTATGATAGCGTCCCCCATAGAAAACTCTGGGCTGCATTGGAGCAAACCAACATAGCAACGACATTAGTAGAGGCGGCCAAAACCATATATAACAATTTAACAGCAAAAGTAAAAGTAAAAAATAAAACTTCTAACGGCTTCAAAGTCACCAAAGGTCTTAAACAGGGATGCCCCCTTTTCCCAACATTATTTAAAATCTATTTAGAACAAGCATTAAAGAACTGGAAACGGAAATGTGAGAGAATGGGTATACCATTGAATGAGAAAACGCTATATACTCTCTACTTTGCAGACGACCAAATAGTAATAGCACAAGATTATGACGACCTAGAATACATGAGCAGAAAACTAATAGAAGAATATGACATCTGGGGCCTCGAGGTAAACTTAGCCAAAACCGAGTACATGTGTATTGGAGGACAAAACAGAGACCTTATCTCAGAAAATGGCAGACACATTAAACACTGCACAGCTTACAAGTATTTGGGAGTAATAATTACGAATGATAGACTCTTAGACACAGCAATTAAAGAACGGAACACCTTAGGAAGAAGAGCAATATCGGTAATGAATAGCATCATATGGGACCAGCAGATATCAAAAACAAATAAACATAGGATATATAACACCATCATTAAGTATGGCCACTCAAACAAACAACGGAAAAGTGTCTCGAAACAATAGAAATGGACTACTGGTGAAGAGCTGCAGGCCGATCGAAACGAGAAAAGATCAGAAACATCCGGGAAATTATGAACGTGAAACACACCATCGTAGATGACATAAGAACTAAACAACTCCGATGGCTTGGGCATGTCCAAAGGATGGAAGAACATCGAATCCCCAAGCAAATTATTGGATGGAAACCATACGGCCGCAGAAAGAGAGGTAGACCAAGGCTTAGTTGGAGAGAAGGAGTTGATAGGGAAATGAGAGAGAGAGAGAGACCTGGAGGACGAATTGTGGAATGACAGGGAACAATGGAGACTAGGAATCGGAAGACGTCGGAGAACGTTTTAGACCGATCTATATATATATATATATATATATATATATATATATATATATATATATATATATATATATATATATATATATATACAGTCCCTGGCCAAATTATTAGACGCACTGCAAGATTTCATGTAAAATATTAATTACCGAGTGATATTGTACCGTTTTATTATTTTAAATTGATTTGTTTTTTATTTTTATATTATCTAATCAATTACCTATTTATTTGACATAAATAAAACAGCATTAATTTAGAAAAGCATAAGTTTATTAAGTTTTAAAGAAAAGTGAAATTAATGTTAGTAAAAGTTAATATTTAGTTGAGCCACCTTTAGCCGCTATCAAAGCTTTAATTCTGCGCGGCATGCTATCAATGCAAGATTGTACTGTCTCCTGCATTTGAGGATGATGATTCCACACATGAATAATCTTTTCTAGGAGCTGGGTTTTATTGGTAGTCACATCTTTAGCCACTTCTCTTTTCATCAGCTCCCACACATTTTCAAGGGGGTTCATATCAGGGCCAATCCAACAGAGGGATATTTTTTTCTGCCAAAAAAGCTTTAACAGACCGAGCAGTGTGGCAGGGAGCTCCATCTTGCATGAAAGTGAATGGTTCCCCATTTGGAAACCATTCTCTGAGCTGCGGAATCAACCGATTTTGTAATACTTCTTTGTACTGATCTTGCCTCATTATTCCTTTGACGACGTACAGACGTCCAGTGCCCTTTCCGCTGATGACTGACCAAATCATCACTTTGGTGGGATGTTTAACCGTCGGGACGACACAATCAGGATGAAACTTTTCTCCATGACGACGACGCACATACTGAGCTTTATTCTGCAAAATTTCGAATGTGCTTTCGTCACTGAAGCAGATCTGTCAAAAATAGGAAAAATATAAATTTCCATGTTTATTTGCTTTATTTAACTGAAAATGATAATAATGTATCAATTATTGATTAAATTGCTGTATCTTATCGATCTCCAGAAGTCCACATCTTTGTCTTGCCATTGTTTGGCCCACTTCAGGCGCTTTGCTTTCATTGCAGCTGTTAACTTGGGCTTCCTGGCGGGGCGACAGGCCTTAAAATCTAATTCTTTCAATTTTCTTCGAACAGTGCGCTCAGAAGCATTTACGCTAGCTTCCTGGATTTGTGATTTTATTACCTTTGTGGTAGCAAATCTGTTTTCTACACAAATTTTCTTCAAACATCTCTCTGACCGTGGAGTGAAAATTGGTTTTCTACCGCATATTTTCTTTCTTTTCGGGCTTAATTCGTTCCCTGACTCAATTTTCTTTTTTATGCGTCGTACACTAGCTTCAGAAACCTCCAATCTTCGTGATATTTCTCGGTTTGTAAATGTTTTCGCAATCACAAGGGCCTTCACTTCAGCTTTTTTACGTGGTGAAAGATCGCCTTTTCTACCCATAATGAAAATAGTCCAATTACTTTTTTAAAACACTGCATACAAAATAAACTAATAACTGAGTAGTATAAAACTGTTAACCAAACAATCACAGTCCATAAAGCCACAGAAACACGTCCGTACCTGACTCGATTCCGATCGCGACTGATACAGGTTTGTACTTATTTACGTTCATGTATCACTTTGTCAACACAGTGTTGCCATATGTTAAAAATAAATACAAATATGTAGTCTACAACAATTCTTTTAAATAAAAAATCAATAATATTGTAGTTTAAATATACCATTATTGCATAAAAACTCTTAAGAAACATAAAATTACTAAAAAATACAGTGCGTCTAATAATTTGGCCAGGGACTGTATATATATATATATATATATATATATATATATATATATATATATATATATATATATTATATATATATATATATATATATATATATATATATATATATATATATATAAATAAATAAATAAAAAAATTTACGTAGTTTTTTAGGCAATTTTAGGACGAGTAAAATAAATTTTTTTGTCGCATAACAACGAACAGAAGCTGAAATATTTAAGAAATAGTGAACCGAAAGCGTTAAAATGTGAAAAAAAGCACTAAAATAGAAGAAAATTGGACTTGCGGTCAAAATTAGGCTAAGAAAACTCGTTTACATTATGTTGGCACTGTTTCAACGTAGTTAAATCAATTTCCAAAAATTTGCAAAAATCATGAATATTTTACCGCATTTGCTTCCACTATGTAGTGGAGTAAAAGATCAAAACACTTATAAAAGTTTATTATTTTCCAAGAAATCGAATTTTGCCCAGAACAGCTTTGACGGTTCACTAGGTAGCCTCAATACCATGGAAAAAAAAATATATAAAATTAATTACAACATTGAAACAATGGCGAAATATCATGCGTATCTAAAAATCGAAAGATCTCATATTTGTCTCGTTACAATCGCAGCTATTTCTCACGTTTTGCATACGATTGCAGTTGGAAAAATACGTACTCTCTCGTTGGAAACTAATTTATTAAGAAATAATGAATAAGAAATGCATAATAGTAATTAATATTAACGCTATGATCAAGATTACGGCTTACTCATTCGTTAATTCATTTAATTAAAATTATTATATACTTTATTAAGGCCTGTGTGCACTTATATGTATATACGGGTCTGTGAGGTGATCCCAACGGGTTGTAACAAATGAAATGTTTTACGACTTCTGGGTTATAATTATTATCTTTATGAAAATAAGCTTTGTGTTTAACAAGCTACTGGTTTTCAGTTATGCATTTTATAATTACTATAGGATATAGGCGGTTTAGGGAAAATTGCATTATTGGGTTACGCCACCTTGGCGCTCGGAAAAATAGGCATAAAATTTTTTTTTTGACGCAACTATCGTATATATAATATAATTATTATTTTTTATAAATATATTATAGTTTTAACAACAAATTAAAGAAAATATATACTAAAAAAAATTAAAAATGGCGGGGAACAACACCTCAAAGAAAAGAGGAACAAATTCTACACGTCTCTTTGGGCCTGTAGGAAAGCGCTGGGGAAAACTTGGGGTACGCAACCCAAGGTCGCAGTAATAGTTTTCACATTTGTTCCTTTCCATTTTTGTAGATGAGAGTGATCCAACCAACTTTCCACGTATCCGGAATGGATTCTCCACTGATGTACCTTTCAAACAGGCAGGTTAATATCCTTATTAATTTTTCTGCCCCATTTTTAATGAGCTTTGCAAGTATCTTCTCTGGCCTGTATATCTTTCCATTTTTCGTACCTTTTATTGCTTTTGGTATGTAATTGGAGATTGCACCATACATTCTTATCTATATTCTTTCAGTTCGTTTGTATAGTGTTCACGTTAATAAACGGTTGGAGTATTTTATGTGTCTCGTTTGATTTTAAATTTTTTATAAATTTCGGAGCTTCAGGCGATTTTGTCTCTTCTAGATATATTCCTAATTCTAAACATTTTTCTTCCTAACTCTTATTTTTTGTTTCCAGAAGCATTCTTCTGACTTTTGCTTGCTCTCTTTTGTAATTCTCTCTATGTACTTGTGCTTTGGATGTAATCCATTTTTTTGTACTGATTCTGCTTCAGATTTTCTGTTTTTCTATTTCAGTATTCCATGTTATGTTATTTCGTTTACGTTGTTCACTGTTGCAATTTTTCCTAGAGCTTCACCTACTGCTACCTTTATAGCTGTGCTATTGCCTAGATTAACGTGGGCACGGTGGGGTCAAAAAACCTACTGCGCAGCGTACAGGGGAACTATCTTAGGGCGACAGTGGGGGCTATGAGAACGATACTAACGGAGGCGCTAGAAGTAGCACTCTGTGTCCCACCACTGAACCAGTTCATCGTCTATAGACTGAAATGTTAAGGCGAATGGAGGAATGGGGACCGGGGACACTCAGGTCTGAAATTCCTCCATGAACGCCCATTCGTCTTAAAACCAGATAAAATCACGAAAACAAGACAAGTGATTAAGTCTTTTTCTGTCCATATCCCTGAGAGGAAGGACATGCAAAAGCTCCTGAACAGGCCGAATAACGACGTTTGGTATACTGACGGATCGGGAGCTAACGGCCGCTTTGGGGCGGGAATCTTTTGCCATAAATTAAACCACAGGGAAAGTATACCCATGGGCAATATGGCTACAGTTACTCAAGCTGAGGTGTTAGCCATCCTCAGATCTGTAAAAATAAAAATCTCGAAAGGGACAAATAATATGAAAATTTTAATCTGCTGCGACAGTAAAGCAGCTATACAAGCTCTTGCCAAATCTACCACGGATAGCTTGCTGATCAGGGAATGTGTACAAGAGCTAAACACATTAGGAGGTAACAACGAAGTTACCATAATGTGGGTACCAGGCCACTAAGGCATTTCTGGAAATGAAATAGCGGACAAAGTCGCCAAAAGAGGCACCTTGGAGGATCCACCTGAACAGGTTGTAGGAGTTCCATTCGCGTTCGGTAAAAACAAAGTCAGGGAATGGTTGGACAGAGAACACCAACTCTCTTGGACTACCGGAGCGGCGTGTCGTCGAGCCAAACTCCTTATGAAACAAACTACGACAGGCAGAACAAAGGACCTCTTGTCGATGTCAAAACAAAGGGTACGTCTGAGCATAGGACTCCTTATGGGACATGTGGCATTACAGGCCCATCTATATAACCTCAAACTGGCTGAGCGAAAAATACGTTGGCTGTGCGAGTGAAAAAGCGAGGACAGTATACACATTCTGTGCGAATGTCCTGCTGTAATGGTCAAGAGATATAGATACTGGGCAGAAAAAGCTGGACTAGGACTGCGACCCTGACTCGACTCGGTGGGGAGTCACAGAAGAATTTTCAGATCTAGGTGACACCAGGGACTCAATGTACCACCCACTCATTTTACTACTACTACTACTACTAGTAGGCGGTTTAGAAAAAATTGCATTATGGGGTTACGCCACCTTGGCGCTCGGAAAAATAGGCATAAAATATATATTTTTTTTTGACGCAACTATCGTGTTTATAATATAATTTTTATTTTTCACAAATATATTATAGTTTTAACAACAAATTTAAAAATATATATATATTTAAAAAAATAAAAACGGCGGAGATATGAACTATCTTGTAGGACCCTCTTTTGAAAATCCCCGCCATCGCATCGCTGGAATTTTTTTCTCATCCAAGAATCGTTCAAAAACTAAACAAATATTTTTTTATTGTTAAGAAAGGTCATAGCTAAATGGCCACATATGGAAAAACTTTTTAATTTTTTTTTTTGTAGAAGTGACAGCCGTTCGAAACAAAAACTCGTGTTTTTCACAAAAATTTTGAGCTTTAAAAATTAATAAAAAATGAACAGTGCATCCAATCTAAAAAACCGTATGCCAATAATATTATAAGTATGTGGTATAAATTTTATTAAAATCGGTTCAGTAGATCTCCAGATATTTTGTCCACCAATTTGAACAAAGTAGTTTCGAGAAAAACGTAGAAAAAAAAAAGTACCGCGTCCGCGTCTTAAAAGTCTATCGATTCCACTTTGTAAAGCTTGAAATATTCTTAAAAGAATAAATAAAAAATCGATTTTTTGAAAATTTCTAGGTAGCGTAACCCCTTAACAGGGATCGAAATTAAGGTCAAAGCAAATTGAAAAAAACGATGTATTATTATTTTCTCAAATAAATTTTTGACACTAGAATCATACAAAAATAAAAACCGGTAAAGTGGTTTACTTTCCTCGCAAACATATAGTTCCATAATAAGTATTGAATTTTTGTTTTTCACTCGAAATAATAACGTAATCCAAGCACCACAAATTCGTATTTTAAAAGATAGCTACTTTATCGTAAGATATTATTTGCAAAAAAAAAACGGCTAAGTGCAAGTCGGCGCAATTAGTGTTCCGTAAGTTGATTGCTTTTAGAATAAAAATTTTTGTTACGGAGATATAATATTATCAATGACTTCACAAACATACTCAAAAAGACTTTTCAAAAATAAATACGAGTATCTAGGGTTCGGACACAAGTTTGTTTGTGATGACTAGAAAAACTTTCTACAACCGGAACTTCTATATCAGTATGAAAATTACAAAATACATTGTCTATCAAGGTTCTGTTTCTAGTAGAACTAATATCTTTTATCATTTGTATAAGCCCAGTGCTATTTAAATAGGTGAATAGACTGTTATTGACACTTTCCAATTTTTTTTTATATACCAGATAAATTACACAGCCACACAAAAAAAGTTCATTACCACGAACCAAAATTCATGGACCTAGTGTATTTTTCAATGCTGAACTCGAATCCATAGTTAAAAAAAGATTTTCGTATCATTTTTTTTTTGGCCAAAAACATCCCTTGAAATGGGGTAAAACTATAATAATAATGTAATGACTATTAATGCAGTGTCAAAAAAGGTCCATATTTTATAGTCTAAAGAAGAGAATATGCTTTCAAACCACAGCAAGCTATTTCTATTAATTAAACCAAAATCCACCCTTATGGGGAGTGAAAAGTACCCCTAAACCTCAAATAACGCACGTGAGTTTAAATAACATGTAAAAAGGACAAATTTTGGTAGGTCTTAGGACAAAATATCTGAATCTGGTGTGACAACCAGACATTACTCTTTTAGGGTTGAGACTCACCCCTATAGGGTATAAAAACCATCTCTCATAAATATAACGAGGAAAATAGTTCAGGCTTTTGTAGTTTTAGGGAGGGTGAACAAATATGGAGTAGATTCGCTTGAATGACCGATACACGACTATAAACTTCCCTGAGAGGGTGGTAGAAACTACCCTTACGCTTTAATGATGCACATGGATGTTATTGAAGTGCCAAACATTCAAGATAACTAGATTATCTTCCTAATAAGGTCGAGAATCATCCCTAAGAGGGGGGGGGGGGAATTGTAGAACTTCTAGCATCTGAGAAAAAAATACAAGCTTCCGTAGTCTCAGACAGGATCGTACAACTTCTAAGATCCATTAATCCCAGGGGGTAATTCCCCCTCTTGAACTTTTTTCGTTATTGAAATTTATGAGATACCTCCGTAGGTAGGGGTGGTTTTTACACCCTATAGAGCTTAGTCTCAACTCGTTAAGAATAATCTCTGGTTGTCACACCAGTTTCCTAAGAGCTACAAAAATTTGTCCCTTGTACATGTTATTTAGACTTACGTGCGTTATTTGAGTTTTAGAGGTACTTTTCACATCAATATATTGAAATATTGTAGAAAATCATTCATGTCAATCCTTACACGAAATGAAATTACCATCTTAAACAACTTTTGAGTACCCCCTCCTAGAGATAATGTATCAGAAATAGTTGCTCACATTGAAAGTTCTATTACTACACTCCCAGAAAACAGTAAATCATTTGTTAGGGAAGCATGTCGCAATCATCTATTACTATTACGTGGATTTTTTCTATCATTTCTGCTATGGTGACCTCATTTGGACGACCTGGACGTTCTTCATCAAAAATCCTTGTACGTCCGCGTTTGAATTCAGCTGTCCAATATTTTATGGTCAATATCGAAGGTGCAGAGTCCTCATAAACTCCGCCAAGTTCCACTTTTATCTCATCATTCGTTTTCTTTTTCAAAAACAAATATTTTATCACTGCTTGATATTCAAGTTTCTCTATTGTTGCAAAATCACAAAAGTTGTTCTATTTAAATGGCTGCCCCTTGCAAACTAAATCTCGCAGCGACTTGAAAATTTGATAAACTTGATAGGGCTTTTGTGGAAAGTTATGTTTACGAAAAATATAATCTTTAAATAGTAGTAACGCCATCTCTAGCCGAGGCCAAGTAGTTATCATATGACCCTCGTAGTTTTTTTGGGATTTTCCCGGCAAAAATTATTTCTCCACCACTGCAAACTAAAATATTTTTATTATTACCAGTAAAATAAAATTCTCCATTCAGTATTTAGGTACTATCAAACATAAATGTGTAACATTTGTGGGTGGTGATGAGATGATAAAACAAATGTCTTTGCCGTGAAAACAATAGCTCGCAGCCAGCGAAAACAATGTTAAGTCGAGAACTGAGAATCCGTTGTGTGTGTGCCGATGTCGTCTTCCTCACGTTTAGAAAAGGCGTCTTGGTATCGCGCGGCCAAGACATAATCTACCTGTTTCGTTGTCACGATTGTCTTGTCTCTTTTGTTTGATTTCGAAAACATGTATTTATAAGGTTTATTTATTAAAAGAGAATGTTTACTCTCTTTAATAAGGAGAGGGACGATCAATAACTACAACTGGGATATTAGGAGTGGTTTTTTAAAGTTCGCGCATCATATGGGAATAAGTTGAAAAAAAATGTTCTAAATTAATATGAAGGAAGCTTATAAATTAAAGATATTTTTATCGAGGAAAAGCTAGTTCGACAAATTTTACTAATAGGTTTTCGCTCTGCTGTCAGAGAGGATTGAGGTTTTTTGCGATGAGCAGATGTTCAAATCGAAAAAGTAGTGCGCCAGAGCGATACACTCTCTCCCAAGTTTTTCATAAAACTTCTAGACAGTATGCTATAAGCAATAAACGGGGAAAAAAAGGGGTTTAACATTGACGGTGAAAAGGTAATTCACCTTCGTTTTGCCGACAACATTGTCTTAATAACAGACAATATGCAAGAACCACAAACTATCCTGCACATGCTTCAAGAAGCTTGAGGAAGGGTTGCTTTAAAAATCCATCCATACATACACAGAAAGGTGTCAGTAGCCAACAGGTCTTAGTACTATTATTATTATGATGACTGAATAGGGTGCAGATACCGATATTAAATTAATAGCACAAACCGTACAAGTAGAGTACTAGTACCACTACCGGATTCTTAGCCGAGAAGTATATGCTAAATTATTCACCATATTCACCTGACTGAGCACTTGTGACTTTTCACTATTCCTAAAAATGAAACTAAAGAAGACATAGAGGCCATTCAAACAACTCTGCAGGGGCTGCCACAAATTAGGCTAGAAAATTCCTTTGAATCTTTGTTATCTCATTATAAAAAGTGCCCTGAATTGAAAAGAATTAAATTTAAAAAAACTTTGAATAACTTTGTTTACTTCAGTTCTGACAGCATCAATTCGGAAAATTACTTGTCGCACTATGTATACCAATTAATCCAAGACCCAGTTTATGACAAATCTTGTATTAAACGACACTATAAAACTGAATAACATGGAGATCCAGCAAGTACACCCATATAAATACCTAGGACATGAAGTCAGCATCGGACGCGACAACCGAATACAAGAACTTCAGCGGAGAGTAGGTCTTCCCTGGACGGCATATGGCAAACTGGGCTATATATTTAAATCTAATCTTCTGATGTTACTACTCAGTACATATCACCACTACACCAAACACTTTATTTTTGCACTCGACATGCGTTTCGCTAACCATGTTAGCTTCATCAGAAGCGATGATTGACTAAAGCTAAACTACAAATCTACCCTATTTATACTTAGCCTAACCCTTGAATTACTCAAGCGGAACTAATGACATAGGCAAGGCCGTCAGTTCCGGTAAAGTAACCAGTAGAGGGGACTATAAGGAATAGGGCCTCTGTCTTTATTTAACTTTTACATTTTATGATTTCCATACTTTCGTATGCGTTCAACAATCTCCTATCAGATACATTTTTTATTAATCTTAGATTATCTAATGTTACAGTATGATCAGCTTCAAGGGCATGTTCGGCAATGCTAGACTTTTCTGTTCTACTGTATTTTAAGTGTGCTAAATGTTCTTTAAATCGTGTTTTAATTGACCTTTTAGTTTGCCCAACATACTTCTTGTGACAATCATTACAACTAATTTCATAAATTCCACTTTTCTCACAATTAGGAATCTTATCTTTGGGATTTCCTAAGATATTCCTCAGATTGTCTGATGACTTATAGACTAAAGTGAGGCCTACCTTATTAAATACCTTATTGAGTCCCTTGCTATATTTCGGATTATATGGTATGGAGACATACTTGGTGTTATTTTCTTCGCGTGTAAAAAAGGTGGAATTCTGAATATTAAACCTAAACCTATGTCTATTTATTAGCTTATTTACTAAGTCATCGTCATAACAATTAACTCTAGTTATATTTCTAATACGATTCCTTTCTTTATTAAAGTTTACTCTATTTAGAGGGAAAGTGACAAAACGATAAACTAAAAAATGTAATCTGTTACTGTGTCCTTCCTATAGATATCAAATTCTAATCTATTATTATTTTTAATAATTAAAATATCTAGAAAAGGCAATTGTCCTTTGTTCTCAACTTCGTAAGTGAACTTAATGGAATCATATTGGCTATTTAATTTAGAAACAAAATTATCAATATTTGCTCTCGTTGTATCAAAAATCGAGAAAATATCATCCACATACCTATACCATACCCTTGGGAAATATTCGAATTCTTGACTGGCTTCGATTTCAAACACACTCATAGCGAATTTATTCATAAGTAAAAAGAAAAGTTTTTGACAGATACGTACTAACCGTTCTTACGTTCGGAGCTGATAGTCACATTGACGAAGAAAAATATCAACAAAATATATGTCATGCAAAGAAAAATGGAGGGATCAATGTTAGGCGTAACTCTTAGAGATCAGATCCCAAATCACATCGTCAGGAAAAGAACGAGGTACAAGACGCAGTCAAATTCGTTTTACATCTTAAATGGAACTGGGCTGGACATGTTGCTAGGTTTAAGGATGGACAGTGGACAAAAAAATTATAGAGTGGGGACCAAGATCCGAAGCCTATCAAAGTAGAGGTAGACCACCAAATTGGTGGACTGATGTTTTGAAGAGAGTGGCTGGAAATTGGGTACAAGTAGCCTAGAACAGAAAAAGGTGGCAAGACTTGAGTGAGGCTTTCGTCCAGCTGTGAACAGTATAAGCTGATGATGATGAGACGTTTACCGAGAAATCTTTCAAATGACTAGGTAAATCGTGAATAGAAGAAAACAGCACATGAAATGTTACTAAAATATCTTTGACGCTTTTGAACTGTTAGTCAGGATCCATTTTTATCTTACATTTTTTTTTTGTTTACGGTATAGGAACTGGATTAGACCAACCGATCCAATTTACGAAAAATTTATGAGAGGTTAATTTTAAACTACTCGCTCATCGCTATTTAATTTAGATTACATCTTCTAACTACCGACTAGAGGTGGGCAATCCAGATCTTTTTAATATACAGTTCGATAGATCTGGCTCAGAACAGAGACCCACTTCCCTGAAAGGATGGATGGATGGATGTTGTGGAGATTAGGTGCATCGACTACTATAGTCATTTAGCACCATTGGGCATAAAAAAGCTCTGTTCGAACTAGGTACCACGTTTGCTCACAGTGGACCAAAAACAGCAACGTGTTAAAGATTCTGAGCTGTTTTGGACCTGTTTAAGCGCAATAAAAAAGATATTTTCATGCGATATGTGACAACGGATGAAACATGGATCCACCACTACACACCGGAATCAAATCGGCAGTCAGCTGAGTGGACAGCAGCCGGTGAAAGCCGCCCGAAGCGACCAAAGACACAACAGTCGGCTGGGAAAGTTTTGGCCTCTGTATTATGGGATGCGCATGGAATAATTTTTATCGACTATGTTGAGAAGGGAAAAACCATCAATAGCGAATATTATATAAAGCTATTGGTGCGTTTGAAGGCAGAAAAACGCAAAAAAACGGCCCCAAATAAGCAAGAAAAAAGTGGTCTTTCATCAAAACAATGCACTGTATCACAAGTCAATGGTGACGATGACAAAATTGCACGATTTGAAGTTCGAATGGCTTTCTCATCCACCGTATTCTCCATATTTGGTCCCCAGCGACTATTATCTATCGCAGACCTCAAAAAAATGCTCGCGGGAAAGAGATTTGGCTCCAATGAAGAAGTTATCGCCGAAACTGGCCTATTTTGAAGGCAAATACAAATCTTTCTACAAGAAAGGTAAAGAAATGTTAGAAAGTCGAATTTTGCAAAAAAAAAAATGTATTTTAAGTAGCTAGACCAAAAACTTTTCGGTCTACGTGTTAAATATGATTGAATCAAACAGTATTTATTAGAGACCCTCCGTAGCTTAGGAAGTTAAATGGTCCTTATCAGCTATATCCTGTTGACCAAATATGTTTAGAGATCCTTAAAGACCATCTATCAATTTCTGTTGAAACTCGAAATCTGTCCCTTGAAGTGCAGTCAGGCAGGTCGCAATGATGGCCACATCAAGATTAATTTCCAACGGTGGCGAAATTCTCAATTGTCTGCTGTGCCAGAAAGATAAGAACATGCCCCAGAACTCATACTTCATTGGACAATTGTTATAGGAGATTTTTTTTTACTTTTTTGTTATATTTCTTTCTTTGATTAAGAATGATTGGAGTGTCGAGAAAAGATAAGAATTTTAGAAAAGGTCTTTTTTAAATGTATTTCAATCGAAACAAATATCTGACGACGCCTTTATTCAGAAAGAAAATAAATTAAAAATAACTTGGAGTTTCAACAAGTTAATATTATGGTTTGACACAATAGTCTTTTATTTATTGGTATATTGCCGTTACAGTCCATGAGATAAGGAAAATGATTTTCACTACTGAATCTTATTACATTTTAATATATGTAATAAGAATTACAAAAATGAAACATACTCGTAATGCAGCTTACGTTGACGTGCTTGCAATGTTCCGTAAGACATTGGGCACACTTTTTCCGCGCGCAAAGATATTCGCCATACTATCCTAAAAAAACGAGTATGGCTAGTTAAATTCCTATTTGTTCTTTACTTCTCTCTCTCGCATCGTTGCTCGGCTCCGAACGTCGTGACCTCTATTGCGTTGTTACACAGAATTTACAATAGCCTTCCAGACTTCTCTATATTCGATACTCCTCATGCAACGTCTGGGGTTCCGCAGGGGTCGAACTTGGGACCTTTGTTATTCATTATGTTTATGAATGATATCCAGCATGTCATTGCGTGGAATACCAGATATTTGCGGATGATCTGAAATTGTATGTTTTGGTTGAATCCGGCGACGACTGTGAGCGACTACAAGGCGGGATTGACGCGGTGCAGAGGTGGTGTGTCGCCAATGGTCTCTTGCTGCATCACCCTCTTTTCGACTTGGAATGTCTTAGACAGATTTTTTTTAAACTTTATCATAAGCGATGTTGTTGCTGTATAATTTGTGGATTAAGAAGACTAGGTGGTCTGATCTCCTCATTTCTTGAAGAATTCTCCATAAGTAATCCCAATGTATTGTATCGAAGGCCCTTGTATAATCAAGGAAACAGAACACGGCAGGAACTTTATTTAAAAATAATTTCAGTGAATTTCTTTGATGTTTCACAACAGTAGATGAAATATTCGTTATTACATGCCAGAGATGAAGGAGCAGTCGAAAATGCCCCGAAACGCTGGCCAAAATATGAAGATATTATTGGATTTCGATAAAATTCGGTATATTGGGGTTGTCGGGACCGCTGATCACGAATATGGAGTCAAATTTTCAAAAAACAAAATGGCGGCTCCAAAATGGCGGACGACTCTTTTTGGAAAAACGTTAGTTATTTTTATGAAACTCTGCATACAAGGATTTTTGGGGTCGCTGATTACGAATATGATGTTCAAATTTCAAAAAACAAAATGGCGGCTCCAAAATGGCGGACTATTTTTGGAAAAAATCTGAATTATTTTTATGAAACTCTGTATATATAGGGTTTTGGGGTCGCTGATTGCGAATATGAAGTTCAAATTTCAAATAACAAAATGCGATTCCAAAATGACGAACTATTTTTAGAAACACGTGAGTTACTTTTTCCCAAATTTTATCATTTTGTAACAATTTACAGCATTTTTAATGTATTTTTTCCCATTTTGCAACGTTTACTCGATTTTGTTAACTATTTTTAACATTATTCTACGAAAACAACACAGTGAACATAAAAATAGGACATAAAATAGGGAAGAGACTCCAAACATCAAAAGGCCTATTACAAGGATGCTCTACATCCCCAACACTATTCAAAATATACCTCGAACAAACATTAAAAAAATGGAAGCAAAAATGTAGTGGAATGGGAGTCCCAATACGAGAAGATTACTTATATACTTTAAGTTTCGCAGACGACCAAGTAATCATAGTGCAAGATGGGGAAGACCTTAGTTATATGGTAAGAAAACTGAAAGAAGAATACACTAAAGCAGGATTAGCAATAAACTTTGATAAAACGGAATATCTAACAACAAAGGAGGGAAACGTGGAGAATCTAGAAGTAGATAACGAAACAATAATCAAAGGAACCGATAGATTTAAATATTTAGAAACCATCATTTCAAAAAACGCAACATCCGAAGAAGAGATTAAAGCTAGATTAGGACAAACGCGAACATGCATAAGACAATTAAATTCGATCCTGTGGGACATGCACATTACAAAGAGAAACAAAACACGCATATACAAATCAATAATACAAAGCATAATGACATACGGGTCAGAAACATGGACGATCAACAAAAGAAATAAATCTAAAATTAACGCGGTAGAGATGGAGTATTGGAGAAGATGTTGTAGAGTGACACGTATGGAGAGAATAACAAATGAAGAAATAAGAAGCAGAATGAACATCAAAGAGAACGCAATAAACACCATTGAAGAAAAACGATTAAAATGGTATGGACACATAAGACGAAGCGAAGATAAAATAGGTGGATAAAGAAAATAATGGAGTGGAGCCCTATAGGGAGAAGAAAAAGAGGAAGACCCAGACGATCGTGGAGAGACGATGTGGACGAGGCTATGGAGGACAGGGGTCTAACAAATGGAGACTGGGAAGATAGAAACGGATGGAATCAAAGGCTGAGAGAAGGAAGACAGCGTCAGCTGTAGAAAATCCTTGTTATATATATATATATATATATATATATATATATATATATATATATACGAGGCTGGTTTGAAAAATCCGTGCAAAAATAAAAACTACTTATGTGTTTGGGGTAAACCTTTTTTATTTTTCGACATAGTCTCCTTTTAGGCTTATACACTTCGTCCAACGATGTTCTAGTTTGTTGATCCCTTCCGAATAATAGGATTTGTCCAAGTCTGCAAAATATCCATTAGTGTCTGCAATCACCTTCTCGTTTGAATAAAATCTTTGTCCCGCCAGCCATTTCTTCAAATTGGGAACAAATAGTAGTCCGAGGGAGCCAAGTCTGGAGAATAGGGGGATGTAAAACGAGTTGGAATCCTATTTCCATTAATTTTGCGACCATAACTGCTGAGGTGTGTGCTGGTGCGTTGTCGTGATGGAAAAGGACTTTCTTGTGGGCCAATCGCGGGCGTTTTTCTTGCAGCTCGGTTTTCAAACGGTCCAATAACGATGAATAATATTCACCTGTAATAGTTTTACCCTTTTCCAGATAGTCGATGAGGATTATCCCTTGCGAATCCCAAAAGACAGTCGCCATAACCTTTCCGGCCGAAGGAACGATCTTCGCCTTTTTTGGTGCAGATTCCCCCTTGGTAACCCATTGTTTAGATTGTTGTTTGGTCTCAGGAGTATAGTAATGTATCCATGTTTCATCCACAGTGACGAAACGACGCTTAAAGTCCTCCGGATTCTTCTGGAACAGCTGCAAACCATCCTTGCAACACTTCACACGATTCCGTTTTTGGTCAAGCGTGAGCAATCGCGGCACCCATCTTGCGGATAGCTTTCTCATGTCCAAATGTTTATGCAAAATATTATGTACCCGTTCAGTCGAGATGCCCACAGCACTAGCAATCTCACGCACCTTAACTCTTCTGTCATCCATCACCATATCATGGATTTGATCAATGATTTCTGGAGTCGTAACCTCCACAGGCCGTCCAGAGCGTTCAGCGTCACTTGTGCCCATATGGCCAGTCCGAAAATTTTGAAACCACTTATAAACTGTTCTAATCGAAGGTGCAGAGTCACCATAATGTTTATCAAGCTTCTCTTTAGTCTCCTGAGGCGTTTTGCCTTTCATAAAGTAATGTTTAATCACCACACAAAATTCTTTTTCGTCCATTTCGTGAAAATCACTCGACTTCCTTGATTCACACGAATGCCAAACACAAAGAAATAGACCAATACGGCTGAAACTTGGTGTGCGTTCATTCAAGAGATGCTACTAACTAAACATGACCTCGATACGCGCCGGTGGTGCCATCTCTCGGACTTTGCACGGACTTTTCAAACCAGCCTCGTATATATATATATATATATATATATATATATATATATATCCCGAATTTTCTAACCATTTTTTTAAGTTTGCAACACTTTCCCGAATTTTAGAAAAAACGCGTCCATGGCGACCACGCACACCGTCGCACAGAAACTAGCACAGATACCACACTTGCGACATCTAGTACTCAATTTTTCGATATTTGAGCAAAAAATGTCTAATAAACAATCTTCAACTCATTTCACATTACAGTTCAATGGAGTTTTTAACTTCTTGCTTGTTCTTTAAAGATTTCTGGGAATATTTTCTTAAAAAAAAACTCAATAATTGAACAGTTACATAACGTTAAGTAAATATGATATTCCAGAAACACAATAAAATTGTACTCACCTTCAAGGACAAAATTCATTTTACACAATTAAAATGTGTTTACTTTTATACTTTTTATAATAGTTTAAACTTGATGACGTCTGAGGTGCTTCACGAGAGATGCCGCGTGGCACTCGACGCTTCGAAATGAAATGAAAGGTATGAGACAGGTGCAAGCGGAAGATGCACCTGAGTGGTCCTATATCATAGTGGAAGCATTGGCAGAAGTATTCAAACAAGTAAAAATTCCTAAATGGAACCATTTATTTCTTACATTATGGTCAGCTTCTCGAGTTTTCGAACTACTGTGCGGCGCCCAAGAAAAGTTTTATCTGCGGGAAAAGTAATGGCTACAGTTTTTGGAGATTCTTATGGTGTGCTTATAGACTACCTGGAGAAAGGTAGAACCATCACTGGAGAGTATTATCCTTCACTACTAGACAAACTGAAGGGTGCTAATCAGGTGAAACGTCAGGACCTCACAAGCTTTTCATCAGGAAAATGCGCCCTCACACATGATTTTCCCATCGAAGCGCTTCCACTACTATCGTAGTCACCAGATTTGACTCCCAGCGATTAATTCTTGTTTCCAAACCTGGCTGGACGAAGATTCTCTGCGAATGATGAAGACGAACGCTTATTTTTCAGAGTTGGATAAATCTTATTATATTTTTTTTTTTATGGGTGTAGCACACGTGCTACAGAGAAGTCCCTAAAGCGCTACAGGAGCGGAATATGTGCGGAAAAAGCGATTCACGTTGTTCTTGAATCGCTGTAAATTGTACTCGGTGGGAAACACAGCCCTGGGCAAATTACTCCAAAGGGATGATGTTCTCCAAATAAAAGACTGCTTAAAAAGCGTTGTACGCGGAGTAACAAGCTGAACCTCATACGGATGTGGTGTGGGGGGGGGGGGGGGGGGGGGGGGGGAAGTAATGTGGGTATTAAAAAGTTGGAAACTCGTTGGACTAAATTTTTTGTTTTGTAAGGTTTGTGTTTCATTCGTTAAGCCGAGAACTTGTAGAACGACCCTCGTAGTATCAATTAATTATCTAAATAATTTTCCTAAATTAAATTTCAATACAATACGAGCAGTAATTAAAACGAACTATTGGAATGGCCTGCACACTACAAGATAGGAAAATATCGCAAAATATGATCTCTATTTGGTCGTAATAATATTTCAGGCGACATTAGAATAAAATAAAATGTAATTTGCAGTGACAGGCTCACTAAAAATGGCATCGGTGCATGATCCGATAAAACGGAGAATAAAGAACGACGGTGGTCCGCCGCGATAGGAACGAAAACACATGAAATATATTCAATCTGGTTCGAGGCGATAAGCAGGTTGGGGCCAAAAATCAGTGACGTAGTTACGGAAAAACTGTCCCGCGATAAAATTCAGATCTTTGGGAGAATGTCAGTCATTTATTGAAAGAATTATCTAAATTGAAGTTACACAAAATAGTTATTGTTGTATCTTTTGAGTGGAATTCTAGTTTGGTGGTCGAGAATGAAACTTTTTTGATGAACTGTAGCATTCGTATATCAAAGAAATTTCGAGAACGAGTTTACAATCATGCCACATCTTCTCAGGACAAATCTAAGAGGCAATATGAGAATACATCTTTCTCTCCCTCAATCTTTTCATTTCAATAAGAGTAATAGTTAAACTGCGCAGTTACTGCCTCAACAGTCACTCTCCAGGCAACTCGATCCTGCGTGACCTGAGTTGCCTCCTGTATACCCATACCAAGAAGAAATCTTACGTGATCGGACCATCTCGTTGGAGACTGTCGCCTCGATCTTCTACCTTCCACCTTCCCCGTTACTACAAGCTTTTCCATGGCATCCACTTTCCTTATAATGTGACCAAAACATTTCAGGTACTGTCTATTAATTCTATTTGAAAGTCGGTCATTTATACTAAGCTCTTCAAGAATAGATACACTGGTATGGTGTTTGATATATGATACTCTGAGTATTCTGATATGCCCATATCCCAAACGCATCAATTCATCTTTTGTCACCTTGTCTAATGGTCCATGTTTCCGATGCGTAAGTTCATATGGGAAATATAAGGCTGGATAGCAATCTTAACTTCGTGTTTTTTGTGACAGCTGGATCTTTCCAGATTATAGGGGGCCATCCATAAATTACGTTACACCTTAAGGGGGAGGGAGGGAGTCAATAAAGTGTGACATCGTGTGAGAAAGGGGGGGACGAGTCATAAGCTTGGTGTCGTCACATGTATAAATCTAAAGTATTAAAACTTTAGACTCACTCACACAACTCTAACGAAAAAACTTTAAAATATTACCAACTCTATCAATATTATTATAAGGTTTAAATTTGTTTTGTATCACTTTTTGGCATGTGGCGGCCGCGCGAGTTCACGCTCGCTGTACCTACGGTGTCGCGCGTCGGCTGCCTAAAGGCCAATACCGCCTTTGAGGCTTTGACAAAAGCTGCCGCCGCGCCGCCGTGATTTCGTCTATGTTTAATTGTTTCTATCATTCATTCGACACTTAACTTTCGCTAAGTGATGGACGTGTTTTTCTTCGTTCTTCTATTTTGTGATTTTCAATTTATCTAACAAATTTAAAATGAGTAAAAAAATTGATTTAGGTATTTTTTACCGTAAACTCTATGAAGCATACAGTGCAGCTTATGCCGATAAAAATAAACAAAATATACAAGACCAAGTTAGCCTTATGGCTAAGTTTGAAAAGAAGTGATAAAGTTGAAGGTGAAGTGAATTCGAAAATCAAAAAACTGCAAATAAAATTGACGAAAAAGAAAGCGACACATTTTTTTTTCCAAAAATTCCTTCGTCGTCAAAACCACCAAAAGAACTAGCGCCCGTGGGCGTAAAAGTAAGTTCGAGTTTTACATTATTTTAATATTTCATTCTCCCCCGCTAAAAATACATTTAGTGTTCCGTGGCAAATTGAAAAACGGAACAACCCAGTCGGTTTAGTTCAGTTGTTATTTACTTCTTATTATAAAGCAAAGTCGGCAGCCGCATCTTTCTGTCTCTCTGTTTGGGGTAATCTCGAAAGGTACAGGGCCGATTTTAATGCAGATTTCACTCTCGTGTAGATGGATTCTTCAGGGTGATTTAGTATACATATTGTGTGAAATGCCCATATTCAACATTTTACATATTTACTTTTAATTGCAGGAAGAAACCAAACAGGACATACCAGGAGACACTAAAGATATGAATGTGCAATCAAGTGGAAGGCAGTTACTGCAAACAGTACCTAAACGAACGCTTAGTCAGAACATTTCTAGGAATAAAATTGTAGTACTAGAATCTGAGCTCAATAGCTTGCTGTTAGCAAGCGATGCTGGTATGGCGATAGATGAAGCAACAAAAAAAATAACAGCATTAAGGAAAGACATTCAACAGGGAAAAAACCTACCGAAGGGAAAGATGACCGCAGCGAAACGACAAAAAAAATCGCGATTCTAAAAAATAAAAAGTTCTAGAAATTTGTGAAAGTAATTCCGACTTAGCTGCAGCTCTTAAAATTCGAGATACTGTTGGTCGACCTAGAGTAGAAAAAAATCACTCCGGTGTACTTGAAGTCATAAAGGAGATTGCAGTTTTTGGTGGCGCAGCTGATGATCGACGTCGCACTGAAATTATAAGGTGCTGCAAATCATTGGACGACTTACAAGCCGAACTATGTAAACAAGGCTATACTACCAGTCGATCAGGGTTATACTTAAGACTCCTTCCCAGACGAGTCAATACCGAGGAAGGAAAAAAACATGTTGTAACTGTTCCTGTTAAACTGTGCAAACCAGACTCTACGCTACATATAAAGCATAAAGATGGCAAATTCTGTACAGCTACGATAAGAAACCTTGAATCTTTAGCTTCAATTTTGGGCCCTGGTCAAGTATTCTTTTTATCGATGGATGACAAAGCACGTGTGCCATTAGGTATTTCAACAGCAAATGCTCAAGCACTAATATTAAAGCACTTTGACTACCGTGTAAAATTACCGGATCGTGATTTCGTGGTCGCTGAAAAACATAAACTTATTCCCTCTGTTTATGCAGGTATTGTATTAAAGAAAGATTGTGAAGGAAAACCTGAAGCTGTGACACACTCTGGGCCTACATGCGTACTGATTCGTAGTGGAAAATATTCTTCCTTTAACACAGAGACTCATGCCACAGACGTACATAGACTTTCTGAATTACCTGTTTTCGAAAAGTTAATGAGAACTCGAGAAGGTTTTATTTTTACTTGCGATGGTGGTCCCGAGGGAAATCCACGATACGAGCAAGTTATAGTTTCAGCTGTACAACATTTTAAAGATTTTGACTCGGATGCCATTTACATTGCTACAAATGCTCCAGGAAGAAGTTCATTTAACAGAGTGGAGCGACGAATGACGCCTCTTAGTCGCGAACTTACTGGTGTTGTATTAAAACATGACAATTTCGGTTCACATTTTGATTCCAGTAATTGAACTATTGACTTGGAGCTAGAAAAACGGAACTTTGAGAATGCAGGCATCGTGTTGGCTAATATTTGGAGTCAATTGGTCATTGACGATTTTCCTGTGGTTACCTAATACATTGTGTCAACAGATACCAGACTGGATATAGTACATGCGCTAGGACATTGAAAAATGATGCTACTTGGTATACAAATCATGTACGTGAATCACAATAATTTTTACAAATAGTAAAATGCGAGGTTATCGCGTGTTGCGGTGTGCGACGATCTAACCTGTGGCGATTATTACCAGAGGTGTTTTTACCACCACCTGTTTTGATTAAACAGATGTCAGACGGATATGTACCCGTAGGAAATGATAACTCCGAAGGTAAATTTGCTCCGCTGTTACTACAGCTACCTTTGGATCCCCGAGCATCATCACATTTGAAGCAAGTTCCGTACGATGGCTATTGCCCCAGTGTCGAGGCATACTTATCTAAACGATCGTGTGACATCTGTGGTATATATTTTTCATTATACAAAGCCACTAACCAACACAAGCAATCACATAAGAGGCAACAAAAGGTTTTGCCCATCACGAAGATTCGTCCTCAAAAAATTGCAGCTAGACGTGCCAGGGAAGTTCTTTGTTTGATAAACGATGACGATGCTATATGGTGGGATGAAGAAGATGTTGACACATCGAATATCCCTAAGTGACTGCTATACCAGTCATAAATAACACAGGGGAACAGCTGTTTTGGTGTCGAGGTTTTTTGAGCTGATTCTATATCAATTTGATGTCCTGAATTCAAATAACGTATTCATTTGTACCTAGGAGCTCAAATTTTTAAGATATACAATTTTAGAGAAATATAAGTTACAATATTGTAACTCAAATCCGTAAGTGTAGTAAACAAAAGTAGATACGAAATTTTTATTTTAGTTATACAAAATACAATATTATGTCGTACTTACAAACAAAAAAAAAACATTGAAGAAATGAAATAGTCACTCAACACTTGGAAAGCTTCTTTTCCGCGACATTCTTGAATGTTTTTTTAAACAGTCCCTTTTTAAACTCCAGCAGTAATCTGCCATCATGTGCATGTCCCATCTTCCTTGGTAGCGGTCCTCCATAACTTTAATATCTTGGTGAAATCTTTCACCTTGTTCCTCACTCATGTCTCCTAAATTTTCTGGAAAACGGTCTAAGTGGCTATGTAAATAGTGTATTTTAATACTCATATTGCACCCTAAGGATTTGAAACTATTAAGCATCTTGTTAACCATTTCAACATAGTTTTGAGCTTTATGTTTGCCTAGAAAATTTTCTACAACTGCAACAAATGATGTCCAAGCTTCTCGTTCAACTTGATTCATTGAATTTATGAAGGCAGGATCCTTAATTAATTGTCTTATTTGTGGGCCGTCAAATATCCCTGCTTTGAGTTTTTCTGTGCTCAACTGATGCATTTTTACCCCTATATATGCAAAACAAGACCCATTCTTATCAAGAGCCTTTACAAATGGCTTCATTAAGCCCAACTTTATATGTAACGGAGGAAGTATGATTTTTTTCTCTTTCAACCAAAGCGTCGTTAATGACATTCTTTTCCCCAACGTCCATGTTTTCTCCCTGAGGCCAATCTTTTCTAACCCAGTGGGGTGTTTTGTCCCTACTATCCCAGAGGCACAAGAAACACGGATATTTCGTGTAACCACTTTGCTGCCCAAGAAGAAAGTTTACCATTTTTAAGTCTACACAAATCATCCATTGATGTTCGTAATACTTTATCTTCTGCAAGACCAAAGCTATGGTATTATATTCTTCTTTCAGTTTCGTTGAGTGAGCTAGTGGTATTGAACCATATTTATTCCCATTATGTAGAAGGACACATTTTAAACTTCGCTTTGAACTGTCAATAAATAGGCGCCAATCATCTGGAATATATTCAGAAAGTCCCATTTCTTTTATGAGTCCCCTAATTTCGTGACAAAATACAAGATTGTCTTCTTGAGAAAAGAATGGTAGCAGATCTTTTTCTCTTGTACGGTAAAAGGCAATTTTGGTTCCTTGTTCCAGTAAATTTTTGTCGTTCAACCTAGAAGCCAGTACTTCAGAAGCTTTTTTCGATAAATTGAGATCCCTGGTGAGATCATTTAATTCATTTTGATTGAAGCGTTGAGGAACTGATGACGTCCCCTCATAGTCACTGTTAGTTTCATTAGCATCAGAACTTTTATTAGCATCAGAAGAGCGATCAGAGGGAAAATATTCGTCATCAGAGATACGTGGTAGCTGATAAAATGTTGGAATCGGTATTTCATCTGAGTGCGGGATAGGGCGTATTGCCGAGTCTAAATTGGGATAAGTCCACTTACTGCGGTTATTTCGACTGATTCCATTAGTATTTACTAAACAGAAATAACAATCATTGAAGTGGTTTTTTGGTTCTCTCCCAAACCATTGGTACGCCGAATTTTAGACATTTTCTTTTCCCGGTAGTCCACTGCCGTAAATGCTCTGTACAAGTTTTACATACGAGATGCGGGACCCACGTTTTGTCCTGATCACCAAGCTTAACTCCAAAGTATCCAAGATACGCTCGCTTTACAAAGTCAGTAATAGTTTGTCTGTTTTGTTGAAACATGTATTCTCCGCATATATAGCAAAACACATCAGGTTGATTCACACAATTTCTTCTTGAACTGGAACCTGAACTCATTTTAATTCTGTTCAATAACACAAAAACACTCTTTTCTTAACATAAAATAACACGCCGAATTCGATCTACTCTCATTAGTAAGAACACACAAACTGACGAGACTTACCCGAGTTAGGTGATTAAAAGGGTCAGTTCAGGTACCTGATAGGCAATGGTTCCACTATTTATAGATTTACCTGGAATTTACTCAATTACAGACTGACAATAAAACCATTGTACCTACACTAATGAATATATAATAATTTTAGAACTCTCATAAATGAATATACTGAATAAAAACCACATTGGTAGATAAGTTGATGTATTTAAAAAAGTAGAGCTGACAGAGAAAAACGGATTGCATGTATAGATTTAGCGTCCCAAATATAGTTAAAATCAGCTCTAAAATCCCAGGCACCAAAACAAAAATATTTTTTTGTTGCCCTGTGTAATATAAAGGAATGGGTTCAAAGTCCATGGACACAAGATGATTAAATTTTATATCCTTCATTTGATTTGTTATGTTTTGTAAAATTTCTAAAATGTTTGATTTATTGTTGATTTTATGAAAAAAGATTTTTAATAGAAATATATAAATAATTTTGAAAGTGCTGATTTAATTTAATAATTTCTAAATTTAAAATTGCAAAATATGTGACGTCACACCAGGGGAGGGGGTCACACAAATGTGACCACCTGTGACAAGGACGGGGGGCTCCAAAAATCATGAAATTCGTGTGACGTAATTTATGGATGGCCCTTAGTGAGTTTGATCGTCGAGTTTCTAGCCATAGCCAAACGTCTTTTTACTTCCGCTCACAGTCTTTGTTAGTTACAAGGGATCCCAAATAGTTGAACTGGTCTACAACAGTGAAACCAGAAATTTCATTTATGTGTGACAGATCAACATACGAGTACATATCAGTGATTTAAAAGACGGCGTGATGCGGATAAATTAAGAGAAGAGCCTGAACTCACCTGAACTGACGAATACCGGCATTTTATGGCATGACTGTTTCATGGCATTTCAATTAATAAAATATGAACCTAATGAATGGGTAATATGTATAAACAGAACAGAAACACCCAAAATTTTAATTAGGCATTAATGTAATTAAATAATATTCCAAGGTAAATTACGTTACATTAACAAAAAAGAAAATAATACAAAGAAACAAAACACAAGAAGATAAATGACAAAACGTTAGTTTATCGCCATCTCTGAATGTATTCGTAGATATTATTTTATGAATGATGTGTACAAAACCCGCCACATTTAGCTAGATCCCCAAAAAGATAGGCAATATCGCTTTTATAAGATAAAAGCGGGCGATATTAATAGACCCTGCGCTGTAAAGCGCCCTTCCAACTGAAAATTCATCGTTTCAACTTGACTGTTTTATTTGATATGGTATGAAATAGAAGATTACATCTAAACCGCATTTAACAAAAACAGTAGCGTTTCAGGCGGTTCTCAAACTTCTAATTACGTTAGATCCAAAAAAATATATATTGTGTTTTACTAAAAATTTTTTTTCCTATGCTACATCTTAGCTATTACCTTTCTAAATAAGAAAAAAAATATATTTTATTTTTCAGACGATGCCTGACAGAAAAAATTAGAACACCATCAGCAAGGATTTTCAAAAGAGGGTCCTACTTGATGGCTTATATCTCCGTCATTTTTTAATTTCTTTTATTCGTTATTATTTCAAATTATTCATAAAACTACTATGCATATGTGTAAAAGAAAAATTATTTTATGTACAGTCCCTGGCCAAATTATTAGACGCACTGCAAGATTTCATGTAAAATATTAATTACCGAGTGATATTGTACCGTTTTATTATTTTAAATTGATTTGTTTTTTTATTTTTATATTATCCAATCAATTACCTATTTATTTGACATAAATAAAACAGCATTAATTTAGAAAAGCATAAGTTTATTAAGTTTTAAAGAAAAGTGAAATTAATGTTAGTAAAAGTCAATATTTAGTTGAGCCACCTTTAGCCGCTATCAAAGCTTTAATTCTGCGCGGCATGCTATCAATGCAAGATTGTACTGTCTCCTGCATTTGACGATGATGATTCCACACATGAATAATCTTTTCTAGGAGCTGGGTTTTGTTGGTAATCACATCTTTAGCCACTTCTCTTTTCATCAGCTCCCACACATTTTCAATGGGGCTATTACCCGGCCAATCCAACAGAGGGATATTTTTTTTTCTGCCAAAAAGCTTTAACAGACCGAGCAGTGTGGCAGGGAGCTCCATCTTGCATGAAAGTGAATGGTTCCCCATTTGGAAACCATTCTCTGAGCTGCAGAATCAACCGATTTTGTAATACTTCTTTGTACTGATCTTGCCTCATTATTCCTTGCCGCTGATGACTGACCAAATCATCACTTTGGTGGGATGTTTAACCGTCGGGACGACACAATCAGGATGAAACTTTTCTCCATGACGACGACGCACATACTGAGCTTTATTCTGCAACATTTCGAATGTGCTTTCGTCACTGAAGCAGACCTGTCAAAAATAGGAAAAATATATAAACTTCCATGTTTATTTGCTTTATTTAACTGAAAATGATAATACTGTATCAATTATTGATTAAATTGCTGTATCTTACCGATCTCCAGAAGTCCACATCTTTGTCTTGCCATTGTTTGGCCTACTTCAGGCGCTTTGCTTTCATTGCAGCTGTTAACTTGGGCTTCCTGGCGGGGCGACAGGCCTTAAAATCTAATTCTTTCAATTTTCTTCGAGCAGTGCGCTCAGAAGCATTTACGCTAGCATCCTGGAGTTGTGATTTTATTACCTTTGTGGTAGCAAATCTGTTTTCTACACAAATTTTCTTCAAACATCTTTCTGACCGTGGAGTGAAAATTGGTTTTCTACCTCATCCTTTCTTTCTTTTCGGGCTTAATTCCTTCCCTGACTCAATTTTCTTTTTTATGCGTCGTACACTAGCTTCAGAAACCTCCAATCTTCGTGATATTTCTGGGTTTGTAAATGTTTTCGCAATCACAAGGGCCTTCACTTCAGCTTTTTTACGTGGTGAAAGATCGCCTTTTCTACCCATTATGAAAATAGTCCAATTACTTTTTTAAAACACTGCATACAAAATAAACTAATAACTGAGTAGTATAAAACTGTTAAACAAACAATCACAGTCCATAAAGCCACAGAAACACGTCCGTACCTGACTCGATTCCGATCGCGACTGATACAGGTTTGTACTTGTTTACGTTCATGTATCACTTTGTCAACACAGTGTTGCAATATGTTAAAAATAAATACAAATATGTAGTCTACAACAATTCTTCTTTTAAATAAAAATCAATAATATTGTAGTTTAAATATACCATTATTGCATAAAAACTTTTAAGAAACATAAAATTACTAAAAAAAATACTGTGCGTCTAATAATTTGGCCAGGGACTGTATTTAATAGTTGCGTCAAAAATTTTTTTTATTTTTATATCTATTTTTCCGCCAATCCCTTTTTTAGCCATTTTAACGTATTCTATTCTATGGAAAATTTTACTCAAGAAATTGATTTCTATATTTATCGGAGTTTGTTATGCGCGTAAAAGAAAATAACCGGTCAAGTGCAAGTTGGACTTGTGCAATTAGTGTTCCGTACGTTGATTGCTTTTAAAATAAAAATTTTCGTTATGGAAGTATAAAATAATCAGTGACTTCATAAAACACATTTCAAATGAGTTTTCAACAAAGTTTTTTTCCGATCTTTAGTAAAAACTGATAACCTTGAAATTCTTGTTTTTTTGTATACCAGATGAATTATTAAAGATAACGCACTCGTGATAATTTTTATTCAATCTACACTTTATGGAGAATATTTCAAAATTTTTTAATCGGTACTTTTCGAGATAAGGTGGGAGGACAGCAACTTTTCACACTTTTTTAAAAATAATACAAAGAGAATTATGTACAAGTATTACATTATATATTTTTGAGCTCGTTTTTTTACAAGCTTTCATTTGACACTCGATGACCTGGTAAAAAAAAAAAATTCACTTCCGATTTCACCCTCCAAAACTAATCTCTTAAGTCGAAATTTAACTTTCAAAACTATACGGCTCTGATGAGGCCATCAATTCCTATATTATTGCCAAATTTCAACTTTCTATGTCAAATAGTTTCAAAGAAAATCGGGTGTGACAGACAGACAGACGGACGGACACCGAAGTAATCTTGTAAGTGTTTCGTACGAAATAGCAGTTTGCAGGCCATTTTTAGCTCTAAATTGACTATTTATCCGTGTTTTGGTCATTTTATCGTACAATTGCTTTCACAATAATACTTTTGGTCTCAGATTTGGAGTCTAGGGGAAATTTTATAAAAGTATATATTAAGTATTTATTCACCGTGCGACTTTTACTTTTGATTTCTTTTAATTTTTTTAAAACAGGTTTTACAATTATTTTACTACTCTACCATGCTTTTGTCATTTGAAGTTTTCCGCCTCTCTTTTGGTTGTAGAACCAGTTTTAAGTTCTACATGGAAAATTTCACCTAGAATCCAAATCTGAGGCCGAATGTATTATTTTGAAATGAATAGAAGGTTAAAATCGCCAAAAAAGGATAAATAGTCAATTTAGAGCTAAAAATTTCCCTGCAAATTGCAATTTAATTTTTTTTTATTGCCCCGATACATACAGAAATCAGTTTCTTGAGTAAAATTTTCCGTCGAATCTCAGGTTAAATGTTCTTTTTGAATGCAATGGTCCGTTAAAATGGCCAAAAAAAGATAAAAATAGTAATTTAAGGGCTAACAATGTCCTTAATTAATTCGAATTAATTTTCCCTTCACTAGAAAAAAAAAAGGAAGCATACAGATATGAGTTTCTTTTGTAAAATTTTCCGTAGAATCCGAATTTGATGCTAAAAATTTTTTTGTCTATAGTGGAACGTTAAAATCGCAATAAAATGGCAAAAAAACAGGGTGGCGCATCCCTAGGAAAAAAAAATTTCGGGGGGGGTTAGATTAAGAAAAAAAATGTGGTTTTAAAAAAAAAACCCAAATTTAGTCACCTATCGACAGTTCGTCAATTTTTAAAATTTTCGAATGCTTTATTTTTTTTTAGAAGGATGGTGAGGTCACGTGACACCAAAAATGTTACTTAGTTGTTGCCCTGATGTTCTCCTACCATCACGATTTTTTTTTTACGATGATTCGTTAAGAAAAACCGGAGAAAACTGAACAAATGTAAAAATGTGATTTTAAGAGGGAGGGGAGTGGGAGGGGAGGTTAAAAAATTATTTTTTTACCCAAAGAACAAGTTAAAAAAACAAAAAACAACTTTTTTGAAGTAGGGTATTTCGACACCAAAAAGTCAGGATACCCTATGCCGTTAAACTTGGAAACCCTGCTATTATGAAATATTACGTTTGTTAAAAGAAGTGTATGATAATGATTGGTTATCATGAACTCAAATTTTCGAGTGGTGAAAACGACTTAAAGATGGCAAAGAAGACGTCACAGACGTTCCCCGCGTTGCGCATCCACGAACAGCAAAAACAAACGATAATATAGAAAAAGTTAGTAAAATCATTAGAGAATATCGACCTTGGAATATTAGAACTGTCAGTAAATATTGGCAAAGAAAGGGTTTGGCAAATTTTACATGATATCCAATAGTAAAACAACACTGTCTACTCCACACAATATAATGAAAACCTTTGGTAACATACGAGGCTGGTTTGAAAAGTCCGTGCAAAAATAAAAACTACGTATGTGTTTTGGGGTAAACCTTTTTTATTTTTCGACATAGTCTCCTTTTAGGCTTATACACTTCGTCCAACGATGTTCTAGTTTGTTGATCCCTTCCGAATAATAGGATTTGTTCAAGTCTGCAAAATATCCATTAGTGTCTGCAATCACCTCCTGGTTTGAATAAAATCTTTGTCCCCGCCAGCCATTTCTTCAAATTGGGAAACGAGTTGGAATCCTATTTCCATTAATTTTGCGACCACAACTGCTGAGGTGTGTGCTGGTGCGTTGTCGTGATGGAAAAGGACTTTCTTGTGGGCCAATCGCGGGCGTTTTTCTTGCAGCTCGGTTTTCAAACGGTCCAATAACGATGAATAATATTCACCTGTAATAGTTTTACCCTGTTCCAGATAGTCGATGAGGATTATCCCTTGCGAATCCCAAAAGACAGTCGCCATAACCTTTCCGGCCGAAGGAACGGTCTTCGCCTTTTTTGGTGCAGATTCCCCCTTGGTAACCCATTGTTTAGATTGTTGTTTGGTCTCAGGAGTATAGTAATGTATCCATGTTTCATCCACAGTGACGAAACGACGCTTAAAGTCCTCCGGATTCTTCTGGAACAGCTGCAAACTATCCTTGCAACACATCACACGATTCCGTTTTTGGTCAAGCGTGAGCAATCGCGGCACCCATCTTGCGGATAGCTTTCTCATGTCCAAATGTTTATGCAAAATATTAGGTACCCGTTCAGTCGAGATGCCCACAGCACTAGCAATCTCACGCACTTTAACTCTTCTGTCATCCATCACCATATCATGGATTTGATCAATGATTTCTGAAGTCGTAACCTCCACAGGCCGTCCAGAACGTTCAGCGTCACTTGTGCCCATATGGCCAGTCCGAAAATTTTGAAACCACTTATAAACTGTTCTAATCGAAGGTGCAGAGTCACCATAATGTTTATCAAGCTTCTCTTTAGTTTCCTGAGGCGTTTTGCCTTTCATAAAGTAATGTGTAATCACCACACGAAATTCTTTTTTCGTCCATTTTTTTGAAAATCACTCGACTTGCTTGATTCACACGAATGCCAAACACAAATAAATAGACCAATATGGCTGAAACTTGGTGTGCGTTCATTCAAGAGATGCTACTAACTAAACATGACCTCGATACGCGCCGGTGGTGCCATCTCTCGGACTTTGCACGGACTTTTCAAACCAGCCTCGTACACTCTTTAAATTGTGGACATGTTTCGTAGACATAAATCTACATCATCAGCACAAAAGTGTCTAAAATAAAATTTAGTGGGCACATTGGATAACTTTCACCATCCTGTTTAGGGTTTGTAAATATTTAATAATTCTAAAATAAAAGAAAAAACTATGAAACATGTTAAAAGGTTACGTCGTATTAACCCTTACCATGTGGAGATTCTGTTGAAAATTAAACTGTAAAAACTTAAAAACATACATAATTAAAATAAATACATGATTATTATAGATAAATAATTTGAAGGGGGTGAAAACCCTTTAAGGTTTATAGACTCACATAGTCATCTAAATTACAGGTTATGAAACGGCAGTGAATATAAAATTCTTCGGTTGACAAATTTGAAAACGAGGGGGAATGAAAGTAAACTTAGGTAACTTGAATTGAAACACAAAAGTAAAATTAAAGATAAAGCTGTAAAAACTGAAGTGAATCTCAACTATAAAAGTAATTAATACGGAAAAAAATAAGGAAAAAGTAAAATTAAACTTATGTTTAAACCAGTGATTCCCAAAGTGGTTCAGGTGGACCCCCAAGGGTCCACGGGAGACTCGACGGGGGTCTACGTTGGCGTGAAAAAAAAAATGGGGGTTCACAAGTTGTAAGTGGGGGGTCCACGAAAATTTATCTGTTTTCGATAGTAAAGAACAAAAATGTTGGCTTAGCTTTACCTATCAACGTAGGCAGATAATACCCTACTCAAAAAAATTAAGGGAAAAAAAAAATTCCAAATTTTTTGGTGATTTTTGACAGGCTGTATTTCGGTGAAAAATGGTCGTATTGAGACTTTAAAAAAAAGTATTTTGAAGCTTTAAAGATTCTAATTTTCAGATTTTTTGGCTAAAATTTTTTAGGAGCTACGGTTCTCATGCAATCCTAACAGATACCGCGAAAAAATAATATTGCAAATATTTTGCTTTTTTTTTGGTCAACGGGCTTGAAAAAAATTTTTTCAGTTAAGCCGGCATATGGATCAGATAGCCTGTTTATTTAGCATTAATTTCCGTGTTTTAAAACCTCCCTTAATTTTTTTGAGTAGTGTATTTTAAGAAGGTCAGCGACTGTTACTTGTAAAAACTTGCATATTCGATATTCAGTACAACGCGCGACGAGACTTGCAAAGCGCCTTCCGCCCGCCCGCAACGCAACCCGTTTAGACGTGCCAAGGGATGAATTACGACTTGTGCTGTGCTTGCAATCTTGCATGAACTTGTTTGATTCTTCACCAATATAAATACGAATGCCAAGGACAAACGTTACTCATTTGTTTCCGGAATTTTGAAAAGAAAAGTGTGAATCGATGTAAGTGTTTGCCAGTGCCGGAAAAAGTAAGTATCTGCCTATTTGTTATTCATACTTTTATTTTATATTGTAATAATATTATATTTGTTATATTTGCGTGTAGTAGGTACGTAATAAAAATTAAATACTGAACAGGGCCATTATTCGATACTTCTATAAAAGAACAGAAAGCCGAGAAAGATTGAACTTTTAGTACTTTTTATTATAAAATTATTTATTTACCCGACTGTGGTGATTCATTAAAGGAGAGATATATGATTGACCTGCATGTTTGTATATGTTTCAGTGCCCTCGTAGTTACTAATGCTAAATGACTAAAAATATTTTCATAAATTGTACGTGTCTTTATGTGCCACTCGTAAAGTACATCAAAGTAATAAATAAATCATTACAATCGCGGAGTTTTGATGTCAAAATATTCTTTAAAAGTATTTTCTCTCGAATTTACAGAAATGTATCAAAATATAATTAATCAAAAAATATTTTATATTACATTAAAATAGGTTCAGCCGTTTTGTGAGAACCTCTATATGGGTCTTAGCAGTTTATTGCTTTTAATAATTAAAATCAGTTTTGCCGCCGGCATTTTGGTTTTTTCGTTGTAATAATTAATTAATCCTATTTTATTCTGTTAAAATAGCCATATCCTGTTAAAGTCGCCTTATGATTACTAAAACAAACATTTTTTTCTTTACAGGTAGGTAACTGATACGCAACATGGCTTAATCTAAGAAGAAATGTCGACAGTACAGTGTTGATTATTTAAAATTTGGTTTTCTTCCATCAAAGGCAGACAAAACATTGCCCATATGACTTTTATGCAACAAAGTTTTGAGCAATGACTCTATGAAACCATCGAAGCTCGAAGATTATCTAAGAAGGTGTCATCCTGATAAAATAGGTAAAGATTTAAAATATTTTCAAACATTGAAGGAAAAATATGAAAAGAGACCCACCATGCATAGTATGTTCGCTTCAACGTCTCAAAGTAACGATGAGGGCTTGCGAGCATCTTACAATATCTCATTGCTTATGGCGAAATCTGGAAAACCGCACACCATCGGAGAATAGTCAATTTTACCCGCTGTTGAAGAGGTTTTAAAAACTGTTCTGCATAAACCTCCATTTGACGTACTCAAAAGAATTCCTTTAAGTAACAACACTGTACAAAGACGTATTGATGAAATGAGCTCTGATATTGAAACCTTCTTGTGTAATTATCTGCAAACAACTCATTTTTCTATTCAACTGGAAGAGTCAACTTTACCTGGTAATGAAGCATTATTATTGGCATATGTTCGATTTGTTATGGACGAAGAAATCCATGAAGAGCTGCTATTCGCGAAAACTTTGGAAACGGACACCAATATTTAATGTCCTGAGTGATTTTTTTAAGAAAAAATCGATTCCATTTACAAACATTATTTCGGTGGCAGCAGATGGAGCTCCTGCCATCTTCGGGCGATATCGTGGGTTTATAGGCCATCTTAAAAGAATTATACCAGGAGTAACTGCAATTCACTGTGTCATCCACCGACAACACCTGGTAGCGAAAAATTTGAGTGATAGATTGCACCAATCGCTTCAATTTGTGATTAAAGCAGTTAACAAAATAAGAAGCAATGCGTTGAATACCCGTTTATTTGCAAAATTGTGCGACGAAAATGATGAAGACTTCCAACGATTGCTCTTACATACTGAAGAACGCTGGTTGTAGAAAGGTGCATGTTTAACAAGATTTTACTCACTTTTTGAATCAGTTGTGAGATCAAATTGAAAGCAGACATCTTGTATTTGACAGATTTGTTCAAAAAATTTAATGACATTAACTTGCAGTTACAAGGGGCCTAAATTTAATAAAAACAAAGGCTTTTCTTGGAAAATTGAAATTTATGAAGCAAAATATTGGTCGGCGCGAATTCTCCCAGTTTCCAAACTTGTCACAGGCAGAATGTCTTGATGAGGATATTCAGACATACGTTCAACATTTAAATGCCCTGCATGATGACTTCAAAAATAGATATCCTGACGATGGAAATACCACCATGGATCATAAATCCATTTGATGTAACGGAAGTGGCGAATGTGGTATTACAAGCTTAGCACCAATGAGGAGCTGAAGGTGAAATTTAAAAAAGGCTATCAAACCTTTTGGCTGTAGGCAGAAATACCCGAAAAATATCCTGGGCTGTGGGAAATTGCGAAAAAACTTTTGATAGCGTTTCCCTCGTCATACCTTGTCGAAAAAAGTTTTAGTGTCGTTACAAACCTATTAACAAAAAAAGGAGCAGATTGAACATCACAGAACGGGGAGATTTGCAGTTATTCCTTACAAAACTGAAGCCAAATATTGATAATTTGCTGTCAGTCCATCAAGTACATCCCTCCCATTAAAATTATGACTATTTTTTTTTAATTGTTGATTTGCATTGTTGAAGTTACGGTACGTTATTAATGTTTAATTTTAATTCTATTAAGTCTGTAATCATATTATTTTAATAAATAAAATACAAGAAAATATATTATTATTCTTTTTATTTTTACCACTCCGAATTTAGGGTTGGAACTCAGCCACGACGCAAATTTCCATCGTTAGATCTAATCTTCACATTTTTTGACGAGTTTTGGGAATATGGTAGAAATGTAGCATCAGGGGGTCCACCGAAACCAGTAAAATTTTGAAAGTGGTCTACGAGAAAAAAAGTTTGGGAACCTCTGGTTTAAACCAATGTCCAGACTGTTGTCTAATTTCAAGGCGTAGAAAACACGAGGCCAAAGATTAAATAAAATAGGAGCGTACAAGGATACTTAATGGAAAGCACAAAATGATAATTCAATGGCATCAGTGTATGAATAAATGAAAAAATTTTTGGTTGAGCTAGCAAGAAATAAAGTGAAAACGACAAAGTGAAGGAAATGGAAGTTTGATCAAAGAAGGTATTATCTCCTTAATTGAAGGTCAAATGAAACAATAAACAAATATAATAGGGGTCAATAATAGACTGAAGGTTGACTTTATAAATTTTTATTTTTTAAAAGTATACAATTTCACGTCTTTTTGCTCGGTTATTAGTCAAAGTTTGCTAAATTCTCTAGACCACCATTTACATAGCCTGATTATTTTACTAAAATAATACCTGTTGAGAAAGCCAACTTTTTGCTTCCAGGAAAAAGCCTCTCCTACTGTTTCAAATGTGTACGCAAAGATGCCCGCTATTGTATTCAGACAGTGTGTCATAAAACGTATTTTCATGAGGTCAGAGACCAAAGAAACTTCACCACAATTTTATTGTAGAGTTTTTCACCTATTCTATATAAAAGAAATATTTTCCTTTTATATAGAAGAGGTGGATGCGGGGAATGCGAAAGCCTTTTAGCTTATATCGCACATATTTGGAATTTGAATTTTTAGCAATCGTGTTTGATATATTCAAGGCATTCGACCGTGCTTGTCATGACAGAATGCTGACTAAGCTACGCTTTTATGGCGTGTCTGAAAAGTTATATTTATGGCTCTCGTATTTCCTTAGAGAGAGTTCTTTATCAGTGGTAGTTCATGAGTTTCTTTCTAATATCTTCACTATTAACTCAGGTATCACATATCACTGTCTTGCTTCTTTTTATTGATGATCCGGTATATTCATAAAAGTATTAATCACCGTAACTATCTTTGATCCTTTCGTACTAGAAAAACGTATCAAATAAACTATATCTAAGTTTAAAACACATATGCCGTTGTTATCTTTTGAAAGCACTTGATCCTCCCGCAGGCCTTAGGATCCATTAAAGTTTATCAGTCCATAAGGATAATCAGTTTTACCCGGCTTGTCTAGAAATGTCTAAGTTTGTGATATGATAACGTAACGAGAAGTAGATAATGGTCCGTAACGTTATCAGCTGCTGGTACCCGCCGTTTTCTAGTTTCCGATTTATCCATACGTCAATCATGTAAAAATATTAAAGCAGCTCGTAAGTAAAGGCGGATTTATTCAGGCGAATAACATAACATAAAAATATAAATTAAGTGAAAGTCAGGTGTCAAAACTAAGGTAAAACGTTTATTAAACGAACATATATATATATATATATATATATATATATATATATATATATATATATATATATATATATATATATATACAGTCCCTGGCCAGATTATTAGACGCACTGCAAGATTTCATGTAAAATATTAATTACCGAGTAATATTGTACCGTTTTATTATTTTAAATTGATTTGTTTTTTATTTTATATTATCCAATCAATTACCTATTTATTTTACATAAATAAAACAGCATTAATTTAGAAAAGCATAAGTTTATTAAGTTTTAAAGAAAAGTTAGTAAAAGTCAATATTTAGTTGAGCCACCTTTAGCCGCTATCAAAGCTTTAATTCTGCGCGGCATGCTATCAATGCAAGATTGTACTGTCTCCTGCATTTGAGGATGATGATTCCACACATGAATAATCTTTTCTAGGAGCTGGGTTTTGTTGGTAATCACATCTTTAGCCACTTCTCTCTTTCATCAGCTCCCACACATTTTCAATGCGGTTCATATCAGGGCCAATCCAACAGAGGGATATTTTTTTCTGCCAAAAAAGCTTTAACAGACCGAGCAGTGTGGCAGGGAGCTCCATCTTGCATGAAAGTGAATGGTTCCCCATTTGGAAACCATTCTCTGAGCTGCGGAATCAACCGATTTTGTAATACTTCTTTGTACTGATCTTGCCTCATTATTCCTTTGACGACGTACAGACGTCCAGTGCCCTTGCCGCTGATGACTGACCAAATCATCACTTTGGTGGGATGTTTAACCGTCGGGACGACACAATCAGGATGAAACTTTTCTCCATGACGACGACGCACATACTGAGCTTTATTCTGCAAAATTTCGAATGTGCTTTCGTCACTGAAGCAGACCTGTCAAAAATAGGAAAAATATATAAACTTCCATGTTTATTTGCTTTATTTTAACTGAAAATGATAATAATGTATCAATTATTGATTAAATTGCTGTATCTTACCGATCTCCAGAAGTCCACATCTTTGTCTTGCCATTGTTTGGCCCACTTCAGGCGCTTTGCTTTCATTGCAGCTGTTAACTTGGGCTTCCTGGCGGGGCGACAGGCCTTAAAATCTAATTCTTTCAATTTTCTTCGAACAGTGTGCTCAGAAGCATTTACGCTAGCATCCTGGAGTTGTGATTTTATTACCTTTGTGGTAGCAAATCTGTTTTCTACACAAATTTTCTTCAAACATCTCTCTGACCGTGGAGTGAAAATTGGTTTTCTATCCTACCGCATCTTTTCTTTCTTTTTCGGGCTTAATTCCTTCCCTGACTCAATTTTCTTTTTTATGCGTCGTACACTAGCTTCAGAAACCTCCAATCTTCGTGATATTTCTCGGTTTGTAAATGTTTTCGCAATCACAAGGGCCTTCACTTCAGCTTTTTTAGGTGGTGAAAGATCGCCTTTTCTACCCATAATGAAAATAGTCCAATTACTTTTTAAAACACTGCATACAAAATAAACTAATAACTGAGTAGTATAAAACTGTTAAACAAACAATCACAGTCCATAAAGCCACAGAAACACGTCCGTACCTGACTCGATTCCGATCGCGACTGATACAGGTTTGTACTTGTTTACGTTCATGTATCACTTTGTCAACACAGTGTTGCCATATATTAAAAATAAATACAAATATGTAGTCTACAACAATTCTTTTAAATAAAAATCAATAATATTGTAGTTTAAATATACCATTATTGCATAAAAACTCTTAAGAAATATAAAATTACTAAAAAAATACAGTGCGTTTAATAATTTGACCAGGGACTGTATATATATATATATATATATATATATATATATATATATATATATATATATATATATATATATATATATTTATATATATATATATATATATATATATATATATATATATATATATATATATATATATAAAGAAAGAAAGCAAAACTTGCCGTATTTAACAAAATTCTTAAATATAAAAATTTGTTGGGGAACTCGGCAAAGGGCGTGATAAAGGTTCACACAAATGTTTATTCAGCCAATATTTCGGTCCTAGGTTGGGGACCTTCTTCAGGGCAAGAACTGAAAAGGAGAATTAGTCTACTAACTGAGAAAGCTTGGGCAGAAAAATTAAATTATTCGAATTATTACTATTATTATTAGAGGGAGGGAAGGCAACAAATCACTAGAATAACCGTCAAAGTTAGAAGAATCAATCTAGGTAAATGAGGGGAACAATTCCTAAGACCCCAGGACCAAGGGACCAACAAAAACAAGATAAAGGAAAGGAGAAAGAATTAGAGTATTGGGAGTTGGTCTGTTCAGTAAGGGACAGCCATTTTTGAAGGTAAAATATTATGATTCGAATGACGATAGGGAGTTGTCACATGGCATAGAAACATCACAAGAAAGGAGAAAACTGTATGTTACTCAAACCATCTAGATCGATTCTTTTATTGATGTTGTGGAGATTTTCATTGATGTAACACATTTCTAGGAATTCTCTCTTGAACAGATTTTTTTGAAAAATGAAGTATTTTTGGCTCATTGAAGTTGAAAGAATGACCGTTATCTACAGAATAGATTGCCAAAGCACATCTTTGCGGATGGCATCTAGTGTCACTTTTGTGAAGTGTAATACGACGACTGAGAGATTGAGAGGTCTGACCGATATAGATTGATGGGCAATTAAGGCAGAGGATTGAATATACTACGTCTGACATAGAGAGAACCGGCAGAGGAGCCTTCAATTTACTGAAAACACGTCTATTTCTGAAAAAATAATATTTGGAAATTTTAATGTTGGGAACAGTACGTAAGATATGGATTAGTTTATTTGTGCTGCTTTTCATTCCTGGTTACATCAATGAAAATCCCCACAACATCAATAAAATATGTTTTTTTTTTTATGAATACTTACGCTTCTTTTAGTGCGGAAAATACTAAAATAGGAAATAAATTATTTAAAAATTTGATTCAGCACAAATGTATAAATTATGTAGTGTTACTTTTTCTTGAATACAGTATGGCCTCTCAGCAAGATAAGTACAAAAATCATATATTCCCAATTGTCAATGTGTTCATAAATACCTAGGGAAATAATACACATTTAAGTTCCAAGATGAACCAACTAAACTATCTCGTTGAATCAAGTATTATGGTCTCGTCCTTATATTGTTTACCGTAATATAAAACAAGCCATATACAAACAGACTATAATACGATACATTAAACCAAAGGTCTTGTCATTACCCGTGGACCACTAATGGATGTTTATCCGACGACAAGTCGACCGAATGCAGCTGATCAGATTTTGAGATTGTATTGAAAAGCGCGACTGACCGACGTTGTAATGCCCGATATACTGCAGCCTAGTTTGCTAACAAAGATAAGACCCTTTTTAGTTTAAGCTCTGTTTTCATTTTACAACTCTTCTTTCATTCTTACAAGATAAACATACAATGTGTTCGTGAAGATTCATAAAAAGAAATTGTTAAATAATTCCCAATTCATTTCTCGCTACCGTTTTAATTTAAAAGCGACTAACTTTTATTAAAAAATTCATATAGTATTCGCTTGGATACCGCTTCTCCTATTTTAAGATATCTATATCTTTTTATCGTTAACTTGGTTTATACTTAAGTTTAATTCGTAGCGCGAACAAAAAAATAAAGAAATTTACAATATAGTTCAATACATTTCTCGACAGCTATCTCTTACATCTTCCTCTAAATGCTAAGTGTAAAATCGATATCTCGTTCTGTTCGAAAGTTATAGCGGCATAATAGACGGAAACTATGCATTTTATGATCTGGGTTCCATGAAATGGCAAAAAATGAAAAAAATGTGAGTAGGTGGTTTTTCCACCAATTCAATATCTGCTTAGGGAGGGTAGTATATACATATATATATATATATATATATATATATATATATATATATATATATATATATATATATATATATTTATGGGTCTAGCACACGTGCTACAGGGAAAATCCCTAAAGCGCTACAGGAGCGACACGTGTGCGGAGAAAGCGATTCACGTTGTTCTTGAATCGCTGTAGATTGTACTCGATGGGAAACACAGTCCTGGGCAAACTATTCCAAAGGTATGATGTTCTCCATATAAAAGACTGCTTGAAAAGCGTTGTACGAGGAGTAACAAGCTGAACCTCATATGAATGTGAAGTATTAGCGCGACGTGTACTCCTAACATGCACCACTCTGGGAGGAATTAAGCGGGCCACATCCTTCGAACACTTTCCATGAAAGTACTTGTAGAATAGGCTCAAGTCGCCAACCGTTCTTCGATGTTCCAGCGAATCAAGGCCGTCGGTCAGTTCCGGGTGTCCAATCAGACGAACAGCTCTTCTCTGGATAGAATCCAACAAATGCAGTGTATGTTTGGGAGCGGAGCTCCAAACATGGGTGCAGTATTTCCATAGTTGGTCGAATTTGAGCTTTGTAAAGAATTAACAGTTGTTGTGGAGTGTAAAGCTTTCTGGTTCAAAACAATATTCCCAACTTTTGAGAAGCTCTCCTTGCTATGCCTGCAACATGTTCATGCCAGGACATATTTGCTCCCAAATTAACGCCTAACAGATTGAGTGACGATGTTAGAGGGATGGAGTGCCCCGACATAACTATGTCGGGTTCTGCAACGTTAACTTTTTTAGAAAAAACTGCCGCCTGGGATTTTGTAGCGTTAAATTCCACTTGGTTACTGTCGCCCCAAGATAGAATTTCTTCCAGGTCTTTGTTAAGTTGAATGACTTCCTGCTGTCTGCGGATATTCGTCTGAGTAGTCGATGTCCGAGCATTCAAAGTGAATGAAGAGATAAGTGTACTGTCATCTGCAAAGCTGTAGATTGGATTCTCGGTCTTTTCCAGCAGATCGTTAATATAAATAAGGAAGAGAGTAGGAGATAGTATGGAACCTTGGGGCACACCGGCCTTGATAGTGAAGGTGTTAGAAAGAAATCCGTCGACTGCCACTCGTAAAGAACGCTCTCTGAGGAAACATGAGAGCCACAAACAGAACTTTTCAGACATACCATAAGAACGTAACTTAGCCAACAGCCCATCGTGCCAAACACGGTCAAATGCCTTGGATATGTCAAGAGCAACCGCTCGAGATTCTCCAGAGTGTTCAATTGTGTTGTTCCAAACATGTGTTACATAAGCCAGAAGATCTCCTGTTGATCTATTTTTACGAAAGCCATATTGGTGATCACTAATAATGTTGAATCCTTCAAGATATTTTAGAAGATGATGATTGATAGCCTTTTCCATGACTTTCGATATTATTGAGAGTAGTGCGATTGGTCGGTAGTTATTTGGCAAGGTCTTCTTGCCTTTTTTAGGTATCGGCTGAACTGTGGCACATTTCCAGCAGGAAGGAAATATTCCCTTTCTGTAGGATAGGTTGAAAAGTCTACAGAAAACTGGTGTTAGTTCCCTTGCACAGTTCTTCAGAACTATGGTAGGTATTCCGTCAGCGCCAGAAGCCTTTTTGGTGTCTAGCTTCATCAAAATACGTTTTATGATACGCTGTCTGAAGACAATATCGGGCATCCTTGACTGCACTATGGGAATAGTAGGTGGTGTATTTCCTTGGAAATCGACAGTAGAATGTGAAGCAAAGAGTTCAGCCAACAAGTTCGCTTTCTCAACAGGTGTCGTTGCAATAGAATTATCTGGCCGTGTGAGTGGTGGTATGGTGGATTTGGTGAAATTTTGACTAACTGCCTTAGCGACTGACCAAAAGGACCTGGAATTGCCGGGACAAGCGAGAAGTTTGTTTCTAATCCGTTGATTGTGTACCTCCTTGGTTTCGTCGATAATTTCTTTGCATCTG
>CM032447.1:230271339-230326339 GCA_019049505.1 Pachyrhynchus sulphureomaculatus | reverse complement strand
TTATATTTTTAAGGATAGTTTTCGAATTCGTACCCCTTATAAAGGTGTAAAATCGGGGTTGGTCGTGAAATATTGACATAATTATGTTTTATTGTGTCTGGAATTAAAAATTTGTTATCAAGGGTTTTCGAGGACGCTTATGTTGACTCTAATGTCAGTTTTACACTTTTAAGGGTAGAGAGGAGTAAAATTGTTACGTAATTATGAATTTTTCTATTTGGAATTAGGAACTTGTTCTCTGCTCGAGTTTTTAAGGATGCCAATTTTGACTTTGACATTAATCTTATAAATTTACACCCTTACAGAGGTAAAAGTCCTTATTTTCATCTCTGCAAGGAATATCAAGTCAAAATTGATATCCTCAAAAATCCTTGATAATAAATTTTTAAAACTGAAAAAAAAAATTGCTGATAATGTCAAAATTTCGATCCTATCCCTACCCTTCTTTTCAGACAATACCCTTATTTCCACCTCTCCAAGGGTGGAAAAACTGACGGAGTCAAAACAGGCATCAGCCCAAAATTCTGAAGTAAGAGCTCAGAGTCCAAGAATGGTCGATAAGACGATAATGGGTTAAATCAACTAAAATCACATTCACAATCAGTAATAAAAATCAATACATAAAATAAATAACATTAGTGAGGTTAATAGTCATCTATGTCAACAATCTTCTATCGAAGTTATAATGTTGAAAAAAGGTATAGTTAACTATACTAGCTTAACATTCCTTAGCCCACACCACAAAAAGGCAGCTTAAACTACCTTAACCTGACATATATTATAGCTTATAAAACAGGAACAGGAACTTTACACAGTATAATATGCGTCCTCGAAAACCCCTGATAACAAATTTTTAATTCCAGACACAATAATACATAATTATGTCAATATTTCACCCCAACCCCTATTCTTCACCTTTATAAGGGGTTCGAATTTGAAAACTAATATAATTAGAAGCATAAAAACCCTTAAATTTCCATTCCCCAATCCACAGAACTAAATTTTTACAAATTCTTATAATTAGTTACCCCAACCCCTGTTTTTATACACTGTAAGGGTGCAAAATCAAAAACTAATAGTGGAAACGAATTTAGTACTCTCGGAAAACCCCGAGTATGAATTTTCAAAATTTGAGTTTAGCCACCAAATTGCGTCCGCCATATTGAATTTTTTAAAAGGCCGGGTAGCATTCGAAGGTAAACATTTTAACAAAAATTTTGCGCCATTACACATACATGCGCGTACCATGCACAACTACCGACCAATAAGCAATGATAACGTTAAATGAGACTTTGGCGTAAATGAGACAATACAGACCAATCACAGGACCTAAAATGAAACACATTTCTCCATCTATGAGTTTCTACGCACTAACATATATACATGTTACCCATTGTCTGCATATGACAATAACATCACATTTCTGCTTAATGTTCTCCATAATATTGGTTTCTAGATTCATTATTATCTCTCTCTCTAATTCATTCGTTACAATTTGCTGTACCCTCTTGATGCTGGTGCCAAAAAATATTAGCCAAAAATTTTCCTCTTGTGTTTTTTTGCATGTCTTTGCGAGATCTTACATCTATAGAAGATAACATTTTTAAAAGTATTTTTTTTCCTACCGAAAGAGTTTTTGACTAAAGTAGTGAATTCAAGCCGCAATTATTTTACCTGCCCTTTTTATTCATTCCTGTATTTTTTCCTCTGCCTAGCATAATTTTTATTCCTACGTAACTAAATTGTTGTTGTATATGTTGATATTTTTTTCCTTCGTTCTTAGTTTTACTCATTCGCCGCATACACATATATATTTAGTTTTTATGCATCTTTACAATTAAACAAGTAAAAACTTAATATTAAAAGAAAACGACAAAAAAAGTTTGTTCATTTCATGAAAGTCCGAATTAAGTAAGTTTTTCAAACCGCTACCCGATAAATCACCTTTTAGGTGTTATATTCAAAACAGCAACGATCTGTTTACACCGTTTTAGTAGAAAAACAACCTACTCCGGACACTCATTAATAAGCAATATAGAACCGACGGTCGAGCCGCTATACAGGAGTGCGTGACATTGTATGGATATTAGCTACTACCAAAAGGGTTATATGCCGCGATACAATAGCCGATAGCAGCTCTTTTAGGGCTGTATAATGGCCTAAAAATTAGTTTAACAAATTTTAGTGTCACAGCTATTTATTTCCATTTTGCAAATACGGACCATGTGTCTCAGTTAAGTTCTATTTTTAGAAATTAATGTATATCTTACTTGGTTAAAAAAAACTGAGTTAGACTCAATGTAAGGTGTTCGCAGATAAAGAGGCACATGCCTATTCCTGATTGAAATTAATAGTTCGCTAGTTTTATTAACCAGTTTTAACCACCAATCCAAAGATTACCACTGTCACTGTAAATCCGCCCTTAGGTTCTTCCGACCATAAACTGCTTTCGACATCGGGTATCCTACCGATCAGTGACAGAGAGCGGCCTAAACTGTGTAAGATTTGGCAGTGCATGTTTGCTAAATAGGAACAACTCATAAAATATTTCCGAACTTTCCCTTGTTTTAGATCTGACGACCCACCTGACTGTGCCAAGTAGGTTTCTGATCTCATTTTACCTGGCATGGAAGGTTACATCCCTTTTTCGGAGAAATGCCCTTTCAACGGCAAACCTTGGTTCAACCTATATATATATATATATATATATATATATATATATATATATATATATATATATATATATATATATATATATATATATATATATATATATATATATATATATATATATATATATAAGAGTTATCAATTTCACGGCTGTGTATTTAAACAAAAATTGTGAGTTTCGCAGGGTTGCAGCCAGATTATAAAGTATTTTCTAGGGCATTCACAAAAAATAATACTCTTTTTTACTTAGTGAAAGCTTTCGGATATATTCAATCCTTCTTCAGTCACTCTACAAAAGGGTACGGTGGTCATTAAAAAAAGCTTTAAAAAACAAAAAATTATTAAAAAACTTACTGTAAGTGAGGTTACAAACATAAACTAGGCTCTTCCAACATTCTTTCTTTCTCCAAAAAAAACCTTTTTTGTTTCTTTCACCACACAGTGTACATGTAAACAATAAGAACATTCAAAAGGAAAAACAGTCATTAATTAAAATTTTCAAAATTTAACACCATTATACGTGTATATACTCGGGACGCACAGAGAGCGGTATAGCACTGCCAGTCGTGGTAAATATGAACTTTTTTTGAAGATGTTTGTTAGATTTAGGAATTTCTCTCTAGAAGAAGATAGAGGATATACGGTTTATTTTAAAACTAATTATAATTTATGTTATATAATAAGATGTCCATCTTTTTATTTTCGAAAAACATATATGAGAAGATTGAAATTAATTACACACACGGTGAGAAGAAGAAGAAAAGAAAAAAAAAAGGAAATGTAAAAAAGAAGAGATTGAATATTTCAATAAGACAAAAATCTTTTTAAAAAATCATCCAGAAGTTTATATTACAAAATCCGATAAGGGTAACTCAACAGTTGCACTTTATAAACAGCAATATATGGAACTTGCAGAACTTTTGTTGAATGATGAGACTTATTATAAAAAAATTCCACGCGATCCCACGTCGACGATTCAGCAGAAAGCAAATAAAATAGTTTCTGATTTAAAAAAACAAAAGCAAATCATTGATGTTAATGCAAAAAATCTAACAATTTATAACTCGATATGCCCAAAATTCTACGGTTTACCTAAGGTTCATAAACCGACCTTATCTTTGCGACCAATCATCTGCTCTATAGATTCCCCAACATCAAAACTAACTGGTTTTATAACTCAAATTTTAGCTACATCCTATGACTATAACAATGAATATTATGTGACGGATTCTTTCAAATTTTCAAGCTTTATCAACGATTTCAAATTACCAAACAATTTTCAAATTATAAGTCTGGACGTTGTTTCCCTATTTACGAATCTCTCTTTGGAGTTGGTACTCGAGAGCATCACTAAAAACTGGACAAGAATAGGAAATAATACTGATATAAGTCAGTCCAATTTTCTTGAAATAATTCGGTTCATTTTTAATAATACATGCTTCGCTTATAACAGTCTATAAACAAACATTTGGTACTCCAATGGGCTCAAAAATTTCTCCCATTCTAGCACAATACGTGTTAGATGATTTACTATAAGAATGTATTCCAAAATTATCTTATAAATTACCATTTATAAAAAAGTATGTTGATGATTTGATATGTGCAATACCACTTAATGGCGAAGAAGAAATACTTAGAGTCTTTAACAATTATAACAAATATATTCAGTTCACAATGGAAACAGAAAACAACAATAGCGTGCCATTTCTAGATACTAAACTTATCAGATGCGAAGAAAACAACAAAATCATTCTAGACTGGTACATTAAACCGAGTAGTTCTGGTAGGTATCTTAATTACTTCTCATACCACCCAGAAAGAATGAAAATAAACTTAATTCTATGTTTAAAAAACCGAGTGACCTCTATAAGCCACCCCACATTAAGAGTCAACAACTTAAGAAGGGTCTATAACTTACTTTTAGACAACTCCTATCCGAAACATCTTTTAAACAAACTTCTTTTCTCTACAAGTGAAAGAGTTATAACTGATAACACTGATCAAAACTGAACAGCCAATTCTAACCCAAGTAAGCATTATGTATCTTTTCCTTATATAAGAGACTTAACCCCCAAACTTGCAAATATATTTCAAGTCAAGGACCTGATTGTAGCCAACAAAACATTAAAAACCACGACAACACTTTTTACCCGTTTAAAAAAATAAAATAAACAACATTAACAAATCTAACTTGGTGTATCAAATTAGTTGCCATAACTGTGATAAAAAATATATAGGACAGACTTCCAGGTGCTTAAAGGATAGATTGGCATCACATAAAAGTGATATCAGACTGAGACCAGATGCTTGTGCCCTGTCTCAACACACAAACAATACCGGCCACTTGCCTAATTTTGAAAACGTAAAAATAATAGATTTTGAAAAAAACTACTTTAAAAGAAATTTTCTTGAAATGGTTTACATCAATAACCAAAAAAATTGCATGAACAAAAGATCAGATGTTCAACCTTTAAACGTAATTTACTCCAACCTACTTCAGATTAGTAATAAGGAGGAAGTGAGATGCCTTCAGCTACCCCAAACTTAGCATAAAATATATTTCCCCTTTTTTCTTCTTTTCCTTTTTTCCCCTTTTTTACATTTCCTTTTTTTTTCTTTTCTTCTTCTTCTCACCGTGTGTGTAATTAATTTCAATCTTCTCATATATGTTTTTCGAAAATAAAAAGATGGATATCTTATTATATAACATAAATTATAATTAGTTTTAAAATAAACCGTATATCCTCTATCTTCTTCTAGAGAGAAATTCCTAAATCTAACAAACATCTTCAAAAAAAGTGCATATTTACTACGACTGGCAGTGCTATATACCGCTCTCTGCGCGTCCCGAGTATATACATGTATAATGGTGTTAAATTTTGAAAATTTTAATTAATGACTGTTTTTCCTTTTGAATGTTCTTATTGTTTACATGTACACTGTGTGGTGAAAGAAACAAAAAAGGTTTTTTTTGGAGAAAGAAAGAATGTTGGAAGAGCCTAGTTTATGTTTGTAACCTCACTTACAGTAAGTTTTTTAATAATTTTTTTTTTTTTAAAGCTTTTTTTAATGACCACCGTACCCTTTTGTAGAGTGACTGAAGAAGGATTGAATATATCCGAAAGCTTTCACTAAGTAAAAAAGAGTATTATTTTTTGTGAATGCCCTAGAAAATACTTTATAATCTGGCTGCAACCCTGCGAAACTCACAATTTTTGTATATATATATATATATATATATATATATATATATATATATATATATATATATATATGTATATATACATAAGTATTTTAATTCTGTGTTTTTAAACATTCCTGTGACTTAATAATTTTTTTTTTCTACTAAAACGGTGTAAACAGATCGTTGCTGTTTTGAATATAACACCTAAAAGGTGATTTATCGGGTAGCGGTTTGAAAAACTTACTTAATTCGGACTTTCATGAAATGAACAAACTTTTTTTGTCGTTTTCATTTAATATTAAGTTTTTACTTGTTTAATTGTAAAGATGCATAAAAACTAAATATATATGTGTATGCGGCGAATGAGTAAAACTAAGAACGAAGGAAAAAAATATCAACATATACAACAACAATATAGTTACGTAGGAGTAAAAATTATGCAGAGGAAAAAATACAAGAAAGAATAAAAAGGGCAGGTAAAATAATTGCGGCTTGAATTCACTACTTTAGTCAAAAACTCTTTCGGTAGGAAAAAAAATACTTTTAAAAATGTAATCTTCTATAGATGTAAGATCTCGCAAAGACATGCAAACAAACACAAGAGGAAGATTTTTGGCTAAGATTTTTTGGCACCAGCATCAAGAGGGTACAGCAAATTGTAACGAATGAATTACAGAGAGAGAGAATAATGAATCTAGAAACCAATATTATGGAGAACATTAAGCAAAAATGTAATGGTATTGTCATATGCAGACAATGGGTAACATGCATATATGTTAGATATCTCGCCAAAGTCTCATTTAACGTTATCATTGCTTACTGGTTGGCAGTTGATTATAAAACTGAGTATTTGTGAGTTGTGCATGGTACGCGCATATATGTGTAATGGCTCAAAATTTTTGTTAAAGTGTCTACTTTCGAGTGCTACCCGGCCTTTTAAAAAAATCCAATATGGCGGACGCAATATGGTGGCTAAACTGAAAAAAAAAATTTGAAAATTCATACTCGGGGGTTTCTGGGGTAGTAAATTCATTTCCACTATTAGTTTTTGATTTTGCACCCTTACAGTGGATAAAAACAGGGGTTGGAGTAACTAATCATAAGAATTTGCAAAAATTTAGTTCTGTAGATTGGGGAATGGAAATTTAAGGGTTTTTTATGCTTCTAATTATATTAGTTTTCAAATTCGAACCCCTTATAAAGGTGAAAAATAGGGGTTGGGGTGAAATATTGACATAATTATGTTTTATTGTGTCTGGAATTAAAAATTTGTTATCAGGGGTTTTCGAGGACGCATATTATACTGTGTAACGTAAAGTTCCTGTTTTATAAGGTATAGTATATGTCAGGTTAAGATAGTTTAAGTTGCTTTTCTGTGATGTGGACTAATGTGGACTAAATATGAGCAGGTCGAATATTAAGCTAGTATAGTTAACTATACCTATTTTTAACATTATAATTTCGATAGAAGATTGTTGACATAGGTGACTATTAACCTCACTAATGTTATTTATTTGATGTATTGATTTTTATTACTGATTGTGAATGTGATTTTAGTTGATTTAACCCATTATCGTCCAATCGACCATTCTTGGACTTTGAGCTCTTACTTCAAAATTTTGGGCTGATGCCTGTTTTGACTCTGTCAGTTTTTCCACCCTTGGAGAGGTGGAAATAAGGGTATTGTTTGAAAAGAAGGGTAGGGATAGGATCGAAATTTTGACATTATCAGCAATTTTTTTTTTCAGTTATAAAAATTTATTATCAAAGGTTTTTGAGGATACCAATTTTGACTTGATATTCCTTGCAGGGATGAAAATAAGGACTTTTACCTCTGTAAGGGTGTAAATTTATAAGATTAATGTCAAAATCAAAATTGGCATCCTTAAAAACTCGAGCAGAGAACAAGTTCCTAATTCCAAATAGAAAAATTCATAATTACGTAACAATTTTACTCCTCTCTACCCTTAAAAGTGTAAAAACTGACATTAGAGTCAACATAAGCGTTCTTGAAAACCCTTGATAACAAATTTTTAATTCCAGACACTATAAAACATAAATATGTCAATATTTCACCACCAACCCCGATTTTTTACGTTTATAAGAGGTACGAATTCGAAAACTATCCTTAAAAATATTATTAGAAGCATAAAAAACCTTAAATTTTCATTCCCCAATCTGTAGAACTAAAAAGAAACAAATTCTGATAATTAGTCACCCCAACCCCTGTTTTCATTCCTTGTAAGGGCACAAAATCAAAAACTAATGGCAGAAATGAAATCAGTACCCTCGAAAACCTCTGAGTAGGAATTTTCAATTTTTTTTTTTTTGACGTTATTCGTTTTTTGATATAAAAACACTTTTTTTTATTTAAACATTATCGAGTTTAACCGCCATATTGCGTTCGTCATATTGAATTTTTTTAAAGTCCAGGTAGCATTTTAACAAAAATTTTAAGCCATTACACAGTTCTGGTTACATTGGTGTCCCCGTTGACGTGAAACATCATATATATATACATACATACATACAGTCCCTGGCCAAATTATTAGACGCACTGTATTTTTTTTAGTAATTTTATGTTTCTTAAGAGTTTTTATGCAATAATGGTATATTTAAACTACAATATAATTGATTTTTATTTAAAAGAATTGTTGTAGACTACATATTTGTATTTATTTTTAACATATGGCAACACTGTGTTGACAAAGTGATACATGAACGTAAACAAGTACAAACCTGTATCAGTCGCGATCGGAATCGAGTCAGGTACGGACGTGTTTCTGTGGCTTTATGGACTGTGATTGTTTGTTTAACAGTTTTATACTACTCAGTTATTAGTTTATTTTGTATGCAGTGTTTTAAAAAAGTAATTGGACTATTTTCATTATAGGTAGAAAAGGCGATCTTTCACCACGTAAAAAAGCTGAAGTGAAGGCCCTTGTGATTGCGAAAACATTTACAAACCGAGAAATATCACGAAGATTGGAGGTTTCTGAAGCTAGTGTACGACGCATAAAAAAGAAAATTGAGTCAGGGAAGGAATTAAGCCCAAAAAGGAAGAAAAGATGCGGTAGAAAACCAATTTTCACTCCACGGTCAGAGAGATGTTTGAAGAAAATTTGTGTAGAAAACAGATTTGCTACCACAAAGGTAATAAAATCACAACTCCAGGATGCTAGCGTAAATGCTTCTGAGCGCACTGTTCGAAGAAAATTGAAAGAATTAGATTTTAAGGCCTGTCGCCTCGCCAGGAAGCCCAAGTTAACAGCTACAATGAAAGCAAAGCGCCTGAAGTGGGCCAAATAATAGCAAGACAAAGATGTGGACTTCTGGAGATCGGTAAGATACAGCAATTTAATCAATAATTGATACATTATTATCATTTTCAGTTAAATAAAGCAAATAAACATGGAAGTTTATATATTTTTCCTATTTTTGACAGGTCTGCTTCAGTGACGAAAGCACATTCGAAATTTTGCAGAATAAAGCTCAGTATGTGCGTCGTCGTCATAGAGAAAAGTTTCATCCTGATTGTGTCGTCCCGACGGTTAAACATCCCACCAAAGTGATGATTTGGTCAGTCATCAGCGGCAAGGGCACTGGACGTCTGTACGTCGTCAAAGGAATAATGAGGCAAGATCAGTACAAAGAAGTATTACAAATTCGGTTGATTCCGCAGCTCAGAGAATGGTTTCCAAATGGGGAACCATTCACTTTCATGCAAGATGGAGCTTCCTGCCACACTGCTCGGTCTGTTAAAGCTTTTTTGGCAGAAAAAAATATCCCTCTGTTGGATTGGCCGGGTAATAGCCCTGATATGAACCCCATTGAAAATGTGTGGGAGCTGATGAAAACAGAAGTGGCTAAAGATGTTATTACCAACAAAACCCAGCTCCTATATAAATTTTAATGTATTATATATATACATATATATATATATATATATATATATATATATATATATATATATATATATATATATATATATATATATATATATATATGTATATATACTGTCCGAGTTAATGTTTACAGTCTTTTTTTCGTGCATAAGGCTTGTCGCGTTGAACTAATTTAGTTTTCCATTAACTAGTGTCGAAGTAACAGTGTTCACTTCTTGCTTTGCCATCCGTCGCGTCCAAAATTAGGTCCGTTTTATAGTGTTGGGTGAAAAACGCGTTTCTTTAGGTAGATTTTTTTTCGATTCGTCCCGACATTTCAGTAAAGGAGATCGTTCTCGCTTCGGCGTCTGTCTATCCGTCTGTCACACTATATTTCCTCAGAAAATATTTGACGCAGAAAGTTGAAATTTGGTACAAATATAGGAATTGATGGCCTCATCAGAGCCGTGTAGTCTTGAAAGTTAAATTTTGACTTAAGGGGTTAGTTTTGGGGGGTGAAGTCGGAAGTGAAAAAAAAATTTACCAGGTCGTCGAGTGGGGCGTCAAATTGACTAATTCATTTCGTCCATGGGGCCAAATTATAAAGATGTCATCAACATATCGCTTGCAGAGTTTGGGTTTAAGTGGTGAATTTTTAAGGGCCTCTGTTTCAAAATACATCATATAGAGATTGGCTATTACTGGTGAAACTGTGAAAATACACGTTCAAAAGTATAGATGATGTCATACTTGCGACAAAAAGTCCTAATCACCCACCCTATCTCGAAAAGTACTGAACAAGAAATTTTGAAAAAACATTCTCCATATTGTGTATTAACAAGGGTAAAAATTGAAAAATTAATAAAAGTTAGAGGGTATTGTAAAATCTATCAGAAAATATAATAATATATAGGGTGTTCCATTTAAAAAATTTGGGATTTTTTAATTTAAAATAGTCGAAATGTATAAATTTATTTTGAACACCCTGTAGCATCTAACTTAAATATATATATATATATATATATATATATATATATATATATATATATATATATATATATATATATATATATATATTTCGTCTCTCGTACCAATTATGAGTATTCCACCTTCAGAAACAAAGGCGCTACTGGCAATTTTTTTCAAAACTGAAAACTAGTATTTGTTTAAAAAAAATTGAAATATTAGAAAAAACACTAGGTTTAGGTATATAACATTATTAATAAAAAAAGGTATAAAATTTTACCCGGAATTTAAAAATAAATTAGAAAATAGGATGTTCCTTTTAAAAAACATATGTTATATCAGCCACACTTTTTTGAAGTACCCTGTATACTCAAAAATAATTTTAAACTCTGCACCTTAACATTCCCTAAAACTATTGTATTTGACATTTTTTCGTCATTCCCGAAACACATGAGATAATGAACTTTACTCTATCGTTGACTCACCCTGTACAATCTTACTGCCGGTTTAAGAAACGTTCGTTTTTCTACAAATTTAAAGGGTTACGCCACCTCGAAATTTTCAAAAAATCAGTTTTTTTTGGTTAAATTTATTATTTATACTGTTAAAAATATTTCAAGCTTTACAAAATGGATTCCCAAATTATAGACTTTGAAGGCGCGGAAGCAGTACTTTTTTCTCTTGTGTTTTTCTAGAACCTACTTTTCTCAAACTGGTGGATAAAATATCTCGAGATCTACGGAACCGATTTTGATAGAATTTATGCCACATATTCTTTATAATCTTATCTTGAACTTGACATACTGTTTTTTTTTTTTTCGATTTCATACACTGTTCATTTTTTATTAATTTTTAAAGCATAATTTTTTTTTTATAAAAAAAAAATTAAAATTTTTTCCATATGTGGCGACTTAGCTGTGAACTTTCTTAACAATAAAACATGATTTATTTCGTTTTTGGACAATTCTTGACTGAGAAAAAAATTCCACCGGTGGCAAGGATTTTTAAAAGAGGATTCTACAAGATGGTTCATATCTTCGCCATATTTTATTTTTTTAATTTGTTGTTAAAACTATAATGTATTTGTGAAAAATAAAAATTATATTATATACACAATAGTTGCGCCAAAAAAAAAATATATATTTTATGCCTCTTTTTCGGAGCGCCAAGGTGGCCTAACCCCTTAACGTAACAGTTTAATAATCTAATTTAAGATTACCTTTTCGCATACAGTTTTTCACCGCCAGACTTGTTGCCAGGAATCCAGTAAACATTGATAAGGCCAAATAAGGTTTTGTCGAAACATTTACGAATATCAACTCAATTCAACGCTAAAGTTTTGACGGATTTACATAGTTAAACCATCGGTATTCGAGTTGCCTCGCCACCTGGTCAGAAATTATTTGCATTAAATTACCACGACACAACCAATGTCAACATATTATCAAAGATAAAAATATATATGCGTAAAAAATTAGAATATAACTTTTTCCGACGCAAATGAGCATAAAATGAGACCATTTACTTTATAATTTATTTACGAAAATACACACCTGTTAAAATCACCTTGAATGTTACCTAAGTGTGACCTGCTCGACCCTCTTTTGTTTCGATGGCACACTATCTCAAGACAGTTGCCTTACATCTGTTGTCGTTCTTCCTGCCCTTTGCATCGTTTTCTAATCGATTAGATCTAAAAAAAACGATTAGAAATTCCGAACTTCCAAACAGTTGTCAGCGCTCTGACACTTTTATTTGATGGAGGCTCGCCATATGTTATTTCTTTCTGTCATTTTAAAACATGTTGATTACTGATAACGTGTAGTTTACCAGTCATTGTTTTTAAGACAAAGACGACTCTGCAACTAGTTTTCAGTTGTTTATATCTATTATAGGTGAGTTTAACTGGGCAGTGGAGCACTATACCTTACCATCAACCTCGTAGATCTATCACAGTTTCTAACAACAGCGATAAAACTCACAGTATAGCCTGTCCCAAAATATAAGATCCTGATGTTTGCCATTTTGAGCGGGCAATATAAAAATTCTGACCTTTTGTTTATGATAGGTTGCAGAGATGGACTTAAGAATTTTATTCATTAATGCAAATAAATAAAATTATAAGTGTTTTTGAAGATGTTTATTTATAGATGTATGCAAAAACAAATGGATAAGAAGTACAAATATACAGTTTGAATGAATGGAGTTTACAAGAGGGTACATATTGTATAAATAAAAATATATTTTAACTTAAGCCTAAATCGGTTTCACTATCACTGTCATCAGTTGAGGTAATTATCAGTGGTTTTATATTATTTACATAAATATATGAATCTTCAACTTTAACAACATGCAACATGGAATTCTTCCAGCTTTCACAACGTATATCATTTATAACTTTTTTTACTAATTCAACCACTGACTCGCTTAAAGTAGGAGAAACATTATGTGTCCTTATTTTTGATTTAACTTGATGCCAAATATGTTCAGTTGGATTAAACACACAATAATACGGAGGAAGCCGCAAAACAGCCATCACAAACATATTCCTTTTTCAATTTATAGTCTTTCAAAACTTCCAAAAGATCACGTTTTTTTTATAACTAGTCAAAATAAATGTCATTTTCTAACATATATTCCTGTATTTCCAATTTGGTGTTGGCTGCATTAGGAACCTTATTTAGTAGGCAACCATGGTAACTTGCATTGTCTATAACTATAACACTCTGTTCGAGAACATTTGGCAAAAGGGAATTTTGAAACCAATTTTCAAAAAGTTCTGCGGTCGTGTCTTTGTGATAATTCAAAATAGAATCTTTTTATGTTTTTTGCAGAAAATAGTAGACAATTTGAAACCCAGCCCTTTTCAGATCCAGCATGCAAAATGTTTATTCGTTTACCTTTATTTGAAGGTGCGTTAGTCTGACATTTTGTATTGCTGTCAACCAACCCTTTTGCACAGTGTCATGGGTATCGAACCATGTTTCCTCAAGGTAAATTATTGGCCATTTCTCTGATCGATACTTTTTAATTTCTTGTAAATATGTATGTCGCAAAATTAGTAATCTTTGTGACTTTATCACTACTTGCCTTTTGTTGATTTTTCAGAACGTGAATCCCATTTTTAAGAGAATTCTGTGAAGGGCTGATCGGCCACAATGTATATTGGTCCCGTTCTGCACCAGTCTTAATTTTGTTTTGTCTAGTGTCGGCACCAACTGTTCTTCATACATAGAATATATTTTTCTCCTGATGACGTCTTTTTTTCACAATGGTCTACATGATGCATTTGAAAATCTTTCCGTTTTTTTCTGTTTCTGAGTGATGGTTTTCCTACAATACCCTTAATCGTAGAAATTGGGGTTTTTGTTCACTGGTTTCTTGCAAAGCACTTTGTTTATTCAAATTTCTTTTTACCAAACTGTCGTAAACATTTTTCACTATTTGTTTAGCGTCAAGTGATAAATGTTTTCTCTTGCGATAGCCACTATTGCAATTTTCCCACGGACGCCACATAATTAAAATAGAACCGTTACGTTGTAAGTTGTAAGCAAAACTAAAAATAAAAATAATAAAAAGTATCTTTTGAATCTTAATGGGAACCTGTGGTCATTAGGCCTATATTATCAAATACTTAAAGGGCTCCAAACTTGGTTGCCAGGTAATAAATATCTAGGTAAAAATAGATTCAATATGATTGCAGGTGCAAGTGAGGGCGGTATACAAAGCGGGTAAAATAAAAATACGTTTATCGTAATACCTGGCAACTATGCACAAAACTCTAATAGAGTCGTTTATAGCCCCATTTTAAAAAGCAAAAAGGCAAGATCTTATATCTTGGGATTTACTATACCTGGTGATATCAGTAGTCAAAAAGTGGTTCATTTCTGCCTACTCCACAGTGATTCGGCAAGAATATGCTAGCGGGACAATATTCATGACGTAATTTCCAGAAACCACTGATAACGACTTGTAAACAACCCCCCCCCCCCCATTTAACGAATTCCAAGAATTAATTTGTTTATCACCTCATAAAGGTATCTTATCCCCTTATAAGAGAGGTCATTTTCATTTGCAAATCAGTTGCATTTTATGCACACTTGTGATAACATATTTTAAAATTGGTAGCAAAGTGAAACGAGTTTTTTGTGATGGAATATTCTATTGAAGGTATGTACTCTATTATGACTTATATTTTTTATAAAAAAATATGTATACTTTTGGTGTAATATCAATTTATAAATGTATAGATAAATCCAGCAAATTTTACATTAATTGTAAATTTTAAAAGTAGCAACTTTTTTTATCCACATATATCCACCTAGATTTTTCTATATGTAATACCTACAACATTCAGGCACAGATTCACATATATTATAGACACCGAAAAGGCCCGAAAGTAAAATTATTTAATTTTTTTGAGAACGAGTCGTGACTATGACGAAAATGGAGTTTTTTGAAGAATGGCTAAAACATGACAAAACTGAACGAAACAGTGGCATTTTTGATTATATAAGTGAAAAATTCAATATGTCTGATGTTTCTGACGATTCTCTAAAACGACTCAAAATGAAAATATCAAGCCTTTCAGCAAAATTCAATCAAAAGTGGACTTCTTTAAAGTGTAACAAAGAAATGTTTCTAATCAAACATAAAGATTGGTTAGAGGGATCCGAAATCGAAATAAAGGTGTGTGTTAACCAGCCGTGCACTTCAACATCATCAGCGGCTCTTTCCGTAGGGCGACCCAGAAAATCATTTGAAGGCTCATCAACGAAAACGAAGAGACGGAGAGTAGAAGATCTTTTGGAATCGCGAAGTGCAAGTGAGCTTATTACAGCAGCTGAGTTAGCTACTCGAAAAGAAGGGCATCGAAGTGTTGCTAAACAGATCCATAACGTCGCGGTCAGTGAAACTAGAGAAAAGAATAAGTGTTTTGAACAAAGTCGGCAGTTAACACCAGGCGAAGCTTTAGCTTATTATGTGGACTCGAAATCGACTTCTCACTCATATAAACAAACAAGAAAATGGTCAATGAAAGCGGGACATCAAGTCCCGCTTTCATTGTTTTATAGTTTACGTAAGTCCAAAGCTTCTTGTTGTCCTTCTGACGAATATATTTCTGTGACTGAATCTCGAGCTGAAATTAAACTTCACGCGATTTTGGATAAAACGGCTGAACGATTAGTTAAAGCTCAGACGGAAGTCATTAGAAGTGTGTTATCTCGTTCATATTATACGTTGGTAAGCAAATGGGGCTGTGATGGGAGTTCGGGGCATAGCGCGTATAAGCAGAAATTTGAGAACACTAACGCTACAGACGAATTTTTGTTCGTATACTCATTTGTCCCTTTGAGACTGCTTGATGGCAAAACTGTGATCTGGCAAAATCCAAGACCTTCCTCTACTTTATATTGCCGTCCTATTAAGTTTATTTTTGCCAAGGAAACAAAAGAGTTTACGAAAGAAGAAACTTCTAAAATTTTAGATGAAGTAAGTCAGCTTCTTCCAACATTATGTAACGTTGCTGAATCTCAAATCTCTGTTAAACACGATTTGTTGTAGACAATGACTGATGGCAAAGTGTGCAATGCCTTAACAGACACAAGTTCAACACAAAAGTGTTATATTTGCGGTGCCACCTCGTCTACTATGAACGAAGAGTCAAAGAAATATCCCAGCAACGAAGAACGCCTTGCATTTGGTTTATCTACTTTACATGCATGGATCCGCATGTTTGAATGTTTGCTTTACATCAGCTATCGTTTAGAAATAAAAAAGGGGCAAGTCAGGGGAGATAACGACAAAGCTATTGTGAAGCAACGCTCACAAGAGATACAAAAAGTGTTTAAAGATCGTATGGGTCTCATTGTAGATAAACCAAAACCTGGGTATGGTAACACAAACGATGGAAACACAGCACGTAGATTTTTTTCCAAAGCTGAATTGAGCAGCGAAATTACAGGATTAGACCTTATTCGTAGATTTCATGTAATTTTAAGAACTTTGTCATCGGGATATAACATAACTTATATAGAATTCGAAAAGTTTTGTGTTGATATTAGAAAATTATACTTTGATCTGTATTCGTGGTATTCCATGCCCGTTACTGTGCATAAAATTCTTGTACACAGCGCGGAAGTTATAAAGTCTTTTCTTCTTTCCATTGGACAACTCTCCGAAGAAGCCCAGGAGGCAAGAAATAAAGACTGTCGTAGATTCCGTGAACAGCACACCAGGAAGCGGTCACGTATTGCCACAAATACAGATCTTTTGAGAATGCTTTTAATTACGTCTGATCCTGTTATCAACTCGTATAGAGAATTACCGCGAAGAAAATTTACTTCTTTGCCACCGGAGGTTCTCCAGTTGATTATCCCACCTTCATTGCCATCCGAAACACCATCAGTAAGTCATCATCACGAATTAAATGAGGAGGATTATTTACTCTCTGAATACTCAACTGAATGGGAGAGCGGTGATGACGACTCATCTGATGGTGATTAGTAGGTTTAAGTATTTTTTTATTGTAATTATTATTCTTATTTTATTGTGTGTTGTAGTTGCTTATAATTCATGCCTTAGTATATAAGTTATTTAATATTATATTTCTTTTACTTATACACCTTGTTATTGTAAATAATTGATATATAGATACTGTTATTGTACTAATTTATAATAGAAATAATATTTTGTAAATTAATAAATGTGGGTACTATCATTATGATTTTTATTTTTTTCCTAGAAATTTCTTTGTAATCAAACATGATTGTGCTTTTCACACATAATGAGTAGGTAGACGTATGTAGCTAATTAAAGAACAATTAGCGACAATAGTGAACAAATGAAACACATTAGTAAACCACTTCCGTCTTGCAGCTACATATTTCGATTAATACACATACGGTACACATTTTTCAACTTTTTTTTTTCTTAAAATAGCTTAAGATACCCGGAATATACATAAACAATTAAAATAAGTGAAGAAATAATATTGTCCCGCTAGCTTGTACTAGTCGAGACACTGTGTACTCCTCCGTTGCTAAACCCTGTATTGGGTTTAATATTTAAATTAGTTAATGGAGTCAGGTTAGGTAAATAGACTAATACGCTCTCTTAACAATTCTAGCCCATAAATTTATTGAAAATCGTCGATGGAAATTTCATCGATGAATAACATGGAGGTTTTCCACTACTTGTACGTGACTATTTAGAAAATTATCTATTATACTGGTAAGCAAAAAAATCGACTTAAATGATTTTGCTTCCTTTAACACCGATCTTTGAATTTAATTTTCAAACAGTGGTATTATTTCTGGTATCATTATAATGCTGATTTTTTACTCTTTCCAGTAATACCAAAAACATACGGATTTCTAAAAAGTTTTACTGATTAAAATGGTTTTACTCAATAGAACACTGGCTGCGCGCTATTCATCCCTATAAAAACATATGTAACTGCATTTTCCTAACCTTCCTTTAACGGAACTTGAACCGTCAACATCTCTGCTATACCTGCTCCCTAATTAAGTCCTCGGAAGAAACGGCACAAATCATTTCACTATTGCAAAAAGGGTTAGCCAACGTGTAGTCGCTGCGCAACTGCACCCTGAGTCAGTCAACTATCTCCAGAGTCTACAGACATTACCAAGAGACTGGCGCCTTTACACGGAGACCAAGATCAAGAAGAGGAAGGTGTACCTCGGAGTAGAACGATCACTTCATTGTCAACACAACTCTAAGAAATCGTCACTTGACCGGCGATGAGGTTTAGCAGTAGCTACGACAAGTTCGTGATCGGGTTGTCAATCACTGGACAGTCAGAAAAAGACTTAAAGAAGCTAATCTAATTCCGAAGAGACCAGCTAACGGACACAAATTGACAGCAGCCCATCGACAAGCGCGACTCAGATTTGCCCGAGAACATGTCGACTGGATTTTACAGCAATGGCGATCCGTTTTATCCTTCGATTGTGCCTACATCGCAATGATGGAAGAAGACGAGTTTATAGGAGGCCTGGGGAGCGCTATGCGCAGTGCTGCATTCCTGAAACGGTCGCCTACGGAGGAGGTTCTGTCATGGGGTGGGGAGGCATCTTACTGGATGCTAAAATCGATTTAGTTTTTCTGACTGATGAGACTCGTAGCCGTGGATTAACTGCTCACCGGTACATCGAGGAGATCCTGCAGGAACACGTGGTTCCTTACGCTGAGTTTATTGGCGATAGCCCGTGCTAATGCGTGCGGTGCGGCATTACCTGAACTGACCTCAAACCAACACACAGCGCATACAGATATATTCCGAATTGGTCTATTGAAATCTTTAAAATAAGAAAAGTACAGCTTACAAACCTAACTACTTACCTTCTAAAAGATAGTAATAATGAAGATATTAAAGGAAGTTTTTATTCTGAAGAGTTGCAGAAAATAAAGCATCCGGACTCATATTTAATAGAAAAGATTTTAAGAAGGAAAGTAAATAGAGTTTTTGTTAAATGGTTAGGATTTGACAAATTTCACAATTCATGGATTAAAAAAAATGTATTAATAAAAAAATAAAACAAAAATTTGGGATGAGCTCAAAAGAAAGGTTTGAGCCAGAAATCCAGCCCCTGCATCTCTAAGGGATTTAAAGAGTGCAGTGGCAGAAGAGTGGGGAAGAATCCCACATATAATGGTGAAAAAGCTCACCCGCTCCATGAAAAACCGGCTGGAAACAGTAATAAGGGCTAGGGAGGGGGTAATACAAAATATTGATTTTGGTTTTTAAATCTGTTTAATTTTTCCTCTCTCTTATCCCCATTTTCAATCCTTGTTCTTCTTCTTTCCCCTTTCAATCATTTTAATCAGTAAAAAGCATGAAGTATGCTATAGAATTTGATATCATTAGAAAAAGAATAGAATGGGCTTTCAAATGATACTAAAATCCGTAAAAATATATGAACACTAAACTCTAGGATCTGTGTTAAATTAAGCCAACTAGTTTGAGACGATTTTTTTGCTCACCAGTACATGTGGGGTTCAGCAGCGTTAACTTTTTTAGAAAAAACTACCGCCTGGATTTTTGTAGCGTTAATTCTACTTGGTTGCAAGATAGAATTTCTTTCAGGTTTTTGTTATGTTTAACGAGCTTACTTTAGTGAGTACTATAACCTGCCAAAACTCCTTCGGTATAAAAAACCCTGTATATATTTTACTTAGAGTCAGACCTTGCATTTAGTGATATTAAGTTGGATGAGACAGCAAAGTTCATCTAGTGGAAGCTTTGCTTAACAATCTCAAGCAATAATAAAGAAATTAGCGCTCTCAAACAAATAGGTGAAAGATAATTTCAGGACAAAAAAAGGCACGGGAGCGCCTCGTGGGTAGTTTTAGCATACATTTGAATTCATTATATTCGATACGGTTTATCACGGCACCTTCTGATAAATTATACATGCAATTACCGGACTTATTAGGGCCTGATTATATTCATTCCCTCGGCCTTGAACGCCGATAAAGAGATCTCGTCCATACGAATTTGCATTCATAAATATTCTCGATTGATGTTATCGTGAACTGTGTTTGATTAGCGGATTGTTTTTAACTTTTTTTTTACTTTTATTTTACGGTGTTATCGCGTTAATTTATCGCCGGTGGGACGGAGGTGTTGAATTAATTTAAAATAACAACGGACCAACCTACCTGAGTGATTCGTTTTGAATGGAGATCTGTAGTTTCATGTTTTGTATAAATTTGCTCTTTTAAAGCGTTATGTTTTAATAAAAATGAACCAGTTGGAAATTTGTAATATGACGTTTCATGGCTATAATAATTACACCACTTAAAATTTTTGCACAATTACTTTCATGATTTGGATTTATGTCAAAAAATAATTATATATTGTAAATTAATTATGTAGCGACTAACCATTTTAGACACTTTTCCCCTTATAGGTTTTCATATGTGATGATAAAAATTACGTTTCTTGCCTGTAAATATGGAACGGGAGATTAATGAATGATATGATTCTTCTTCTTAGTACTAGATCGTATAAGTTGGAGTGACAGTTTTAACAGGGTTATACAAAAGCTCGTTCTTGTATATAAATGTTTCGATTTTTAATTTATTGTAAAATTTCGATGTTTTCGAGTGTATTGCTAAGACTTAAATTCCAAAAAAAAGAATTCCTTAGCAGCTGGCGACATGCAGTTTTAACAGGGTTATACAAAAGGACATTCTTTGACATGTGTTGTAGTAGAGAATATGCGAGGGAAGCTCGTTTTTGTATAAAAATGTTCCAATTTTTAATTTATTGTAAAATTTCGATGTTTTCGGGTGTATTGCAAAGACTTAAAAGTCCAAAAAACAATTCCTTAGCAGTTATCGACATGCACTTTTAACAGGGTTATACAAAGGGACATTTTTTAACGTGTGTTGTGGTAGAGAATGTGCGAGGAAAGCTCGTTTTTTGTATAAAAATGTTTCAATTTTTATTTTATTGTAAAATTTCGATGTTTTGGGTGTATTTCAAAGACTTAAAGTACAAAAAAAAAATCCTTAGCAGTTAGCGACATGCAGTTTTGACAAGGTTATACAAAAGGACATTCTTTAACACGTGTTGTAGCAGAGAATGTGCGAGGGAAGCTCGTTTTTGTATAAAAATGTTTTAATTTTTAATTTATTGTAAAATTTCGATGTTTTCGGGTGTATTGCAAAAACTTAAAGTCCAAAAAAAATTCCTTAGCAGTTAGCGACATGCAGTTTTAACAGGGTTATACAAAGGGACATTCTTTAACGTGTGTTGTATTAGAGAATGTGCGAGGAAAGCTCGTTTTTGTATAAAAATGTTTCAATTTTTAATTTATTGTAAAATTTCGATGTTTTTGGGTGTATTGTAAAGACTTAATGTCCAAAAAAAAATCCTTAGCAGTTAGCGACATGCAGTTTTAACAGGGTTATACAAAAGGACATTCTTTAACATGTGTTGTAGTAGAGAATGTACGAGGAAAGCTCGTTTTTGTATAAAAATGTTTCAATTTTCAATTTATTGTAAAATTTCGATGTTTTTCGGGTGTATTGCAAAGACTTAAAGTCCAAAAAAAAAAATCCTTAGCACTTAGCGACATGCAGTTTTAACAGGGTTATACAAAAGGACATTCTTTAACACGTGTTGTAGCAGAGAATGTGCGAGGAAAGCTCGTTTTTGTATAAAAAATGTTTCAATTTTTAATTTATTGTAAAATTTCGATGTTTTCGGGTGTATTGCAAAGACTTAAAGTCCAAAAAAAAGAAAATCCTTAGCAGTTAGCGACATGCAGTTTTAAGAGAGTTATACAAAAATACATTCTTTACTATGTGTTGTAATAGATAATATGCTAGATAAGCTCATTTTTGAATAAAAATGTTTCAATTTTTGATTTATTTTAAAATTTCGATGTTTTCGGGTGTATTGCGAAGACTTTAAAGTCCAAAAAAAAAGTCCAAGCCCTGCAAGACAAACGAAGCTAGTGGAAATCCTAGGGGAACTGGCCCGAGGAAGTATGCTTACACTCATCATCATCATCATCATCATCATTAGCTTATTCCATCCCTAGTCAGATGTAAACCTTCCCAAGTTGTCTCCATGAGCCCTGTTGTTTGCTTTTTGCATCCAATCGTAACCCGCTAATCTTTTTATGTCGTCCGTCCATCTTGTCTGTGGTCTACCTCTGCATCTTTGATATTCTCTAGGCCTCTATTCAATCATACGGCACGTCCATCTGTTATCATTCATCCTTGCGATATACGCCGCCTAATTTCACCGTAATATACATATTTGCTGTATTACATCTGTCACTTTTAATCTGCTTCGTATCTTGATGTTAGGAATACGATCTTGGAGTCTAATATCTAGCATTCTTCTATCCATTGCTCTTTGGATTATTTGGAGTTTATTTATTATCTTGTTATTTATAGCCCACGTTTCAGTGCAATTATTTGATTTCTTGTCCTAAATATATGAATGTTTGTACCTTTCTTATTTTTTCATCTTCTTTTAATAGTTCCTGACTGTTATCTTCACTTTCGTTGCTCAAATATTTAGTTTTAGTGAAGTTTATTTTTAGAACTATTTCTCGAGACTTGTTATTAATTCCATCAGCATTTCTTCTAATTCTTCTTTTGTGTTTGCGATTAGAGTGACATCATCTGCGAACCTTAAGTGATTTAATCATTCACTATCCATTAGTATTCCCTAGTTTTCCCACTTTAGCGATTTAAGCATGTTTGCTAGAATCAACGTAAACAGCTTTGGGGATATTGAGCCGCCTTGTCTAATTCCTCTTTTAATTTTGATTTTATTTGTTTTTCCTTCAAGCATTATTTGCGATGTGGTATTTTCATATATGTACACAAGTTGTGCATCTTTCGTCGACTCTGCTATTACTTAAGGCGTTAACGACTGCCCATATCTCTACCCAATCAAATACTTTTTCGTAGTCAATCACTGCTATCCACAAAGTGACCTTATATTCATTTGCTTTTTCCACTAATATTCTAATTGTTTGAAGATGGCCTAAAGTGCTGAATCTGCATCTAAATCCCACTTGTTCATGTAGTTAATAACTGACTAATTTGTTCGTTAATCTATATGTTATGAGTCTAGTGAGGATTTTGTATAATACTGATAACAGGCTGATGGGTCTGTAATTCTCCAGTTTAAATTTGTTCCTCTTTTTAAAAATAATGCTTACACTACGCTTATGCTACTATACAATATCTACATGAGCGACCAATCAATACATCTTGATACGAAACATTTCGTCTACCCTGAAGACACAACAAAAGCAGCATAGGGTTGCAGTTTCGAAGAAGTCGAGGATAAGCTGGCCAAATTCCGAGAAGATCTCTTAACACACTACGACTTGAATCACCTAAAACCAAACAACAGTAAAACTGTGTGTGTTTTCCACCTGCGAAATAACAGGTAAATAAAAAACTACTCGTCGTCTGGAAGCAAGAAGAATTTGAGTATTGTGTTTCCCCTAAATATCTAGGAGTAAAGTTAGAACTAAAATTGACTGCTCGGAATAACATCATTTAGAGACTCACAGAAACTACGTGGGGCACACAACCTTTTTTTTTAGAGAAGAGCAAGTCAAATACGGGCGAGAAGAGCATATGCTCTCCTTCTTCCCCTGTTAGCTATGCTATTGGTTGAACAATGTTCTGCTGAACACCTACTATAGTGAAACTAAATACCTTCAATTTCTATAGACGAAAGATCGAAATTTACAAACTCCCTAATAATAAAAATACGTGTTACGATGACCACCAGTCGAATATATTGTAATTACTTAATTTGTATCTATGGTATATGGGTTATTCACGGTACTACCTTTGAAGAATAAAGATCCCTAAAGATGCTTCGCACAATCGTAAGCGAAATGTCAAAGTCACTATAATCTGATACAATCTAATTTCAAGAATTATAATTTCACATTTTTGGCTTTAAAATACTTTAATGCAATACCTTTTCTTTCCTCGGTTTCAGCAGGGTACTCCAATGCTAGCGCATCTTGAGCCAGTTCATCTGAAAAAAAAAGTTATTGTGTTATTTATAAGTAATAAAAATTCTTATATATAGATACCTACAAGCATATGCCCCCTCTCAACGTCTTTAATAAACCTTTAATGAGCCAGATATAAAAATTTTCGCTACCCATCAGCGGTAGATCTTATCTTAATACCTGGTAAGATCCAAAAGTTCCCGGATTAACGCAATCAAATCTAAAGCAGTTACTTTTGGGCTTCATGACTACAGTCATATTCAAAATGCCCCCCCATGTGCCGGTTCCACCATTTTCTCCACACATTTTTTGGAAGGTCGATACCATCACTGTCTCCAGCTCCGCCTGTGCTTCGCATTGTGTTTCCTCTACCTCTATGCAGGAACAGACTGAATCACAAGGTACCAAATCAGGCGAATAAGAGCGATGGAAGATGATACACACACACGCCAAAAACTGTTGCGTACAGAACGAAATGTGGGCCTGTGAACTGTTGTGATGCAGAAGGAAACTCTTCTCGCTCTCCCCGAGTTTAAAAAAAAAAATTTCACACACAAGAGCTACTTCTTTTTCGTACTCATTCTAAAAATCACCGAGAAATACAATTACAGTCCCTGGCCAAATTATTAGACGCACTGCAAGATTTCATGTAAAATATATATTACCGAGTGATATTGTACCGTTTTATTATTTTAAATTGATTTGTTTTTTATTTTTATATTATCCAATCAATTACCTATTTATTTGACATAAATAAAACAGCATTAATTTAGAAAAGCATAAGTTTATTAAGTTTTAAAGAAAAGTGAAATTAATATTAGTAAAAGTCAATATTTAGTTGAGCCACCTTTAGCCGCTATCAAAGCTTTAATTCTGCGCGGCATGCTATCAATGCAAGATTGTACTGTCTCCTGCTTTTGAGGATGATGATTCCACACATAAATAATCTTTTCTAGGAGCTGGGTTTTGTTGGTAATCACATCTTTAGCCACTTCTCTTTTCATCAGCTCCCACACATTTTCAATGGGCTATTACCCGGCCAATCCAACAGAGGGATATTTTTTTCTGCCAAAAAAGCTTTAATAGACCGAGCAGTGTGGCAGGGAGCTCCATCTTGCATGAAAGTGAATGGTTCCCCATTTGGAAACCATTCTCTGAGCTGCGGAATCAACCGATTTTGTAATACTTCTTTGTACTGATCTTGCCTCATTATTCCTTTGACGACGTACAGACGTCCAGTGCCCTTGCCGCTGATGACTGACCAAATCATCACTTTGGTGGGATGTTTAACCGTCAGGACGACACAATCAGGATGAAACTTTTCTCCATGACGACGACGCACATACTGAGCTTTATTCTGCAAAATTTCGAATGTGCTTTCGTCACTGAAGCAGACCTGTCAAAAATAGGAAAAATATATAAACTTCCATGTTTATTTGCTTTATTTAACTGAAAATGATAATAATGTATCAATTATTCATTAAATTGCTGTATCTTACCGATCTCCAGAAGTCCACATCTTTGTCTTGCCATTGTTTGGCCCACTTCAGGCGCTTTGCTTTCATTGCAGCTGTTAACTTGGGCTTCCTGCGGGGCGACAGGCCTTAAAATCTAATTCTTTCAATTTTCTTCGAACAGTGCGCTCAGAAGCATTTACGCTAGCATCCTGGAGTTGTGATTTTATTACCTTTGTGGTAGCAAATCTGTTTTCTACACAAATTTTCTTCAAACATCTCTCTGACCGTGGAGTGAAAATTGGTTTTCTACCGCATCTTTTCTTTCTTTTCGGGCTTAATTCCTTCCCTGACTCAATTTTATTTTTTATGCGTAGTACACTAGCTTCAGAAACCTCCAATCTTCGTGATATTTCTCGGTTTGTAAATGTTTTCGCAATCACAAGGGCCTTCACTTCAGCTTTTTTACGTGGTGAAAGATCGCCTTTTCTACCCATAATGAAAATAGTCCAATTACTTTTTTAAAACACTGCATACAAAATAAACTAATAACTGAGTAGTATAAAACTGTTAAACAAACAATCACAGTCAATAAAGCCACAGAAACACGTCCGTACCTGACTCGATTCCGATCGCGACTGATACAGGTTTGTACTTGTTTACGTTCATGTATCACTTTGTCAACACAGTGTTGCCATATGTTAAAAATAAATACAAATATGTAGTCTACAACAATTCTTTTAAATAAAAATCAATAATATTGTAGTTTAAATATACCATTATTGCATAAAAAACTCTTAAGAAACATAAAATTACTAAAAAAAATACAGTGCGTCTAATAATTTGGCCAGGGACTGTACACCTTTACGCAAACATGCATACAAAACAACCTGAAGTGCAAGTGGGAATTTGTCACTCAGCGTTGCTAGTGATGTACCTACCGCCACCTATGGGCGTGAGTCGATACTTTTTCGCATTCTTGCTTCTTGTTCTTGAAGTGTCATATACGATACAGAGGTAGGCGACCCTCTCATCTTTGTCTGTGGTTAGTGCCTTTTTTTAACTATTCCACAGACAAAAGGAACCTACAGTTTAATATCGGTTTTAAACGGCGAAAGTGAGAGAGAGCTTTACTAGGCATGATAGTACGTGTGGTTTCCCAACTGCCTTTCCGACAGGGGCGACCATCACGTTGTAAAGTTTTTATTTAATTTATTATTTTCCGAGCCGAGTATTCTTGCTACATAGCTTTAATCCAGAAACTTTTGGATCGCACCAAATTTTATCCATATAGAGAGGTACAAGAAGTAAATTACAAATTTACGACAGTCTGTTTTTTTATATTCTTAATTATTAAATATCAGGAATAGGTTAAAAGGCAAAAATCTGAAGTAAATGTCGTTGACCCTTGATCTTAACTTTGTACATTATTTTATTTTATGTATTTATTATTATTTTCGTTAATTTTAATTTTAATAATTTTAATAATTGCTAATTATGATTCTCTAACTATTCTAACAAATAAATTTGTAATCGATAGTGTGAATGTATATGTATAAAAATAGGTTCTGCATTAATAATTGTTTTAAACTCATGTGTTAACACTTCATTTCCTGCAACTGATTTAGATCGGATTCTCATTCAACGGAGAACTACCTGTGAATATTCAATAAGTACTTTTTTAAGCTAACAGCTCGGATTTAAAAAATTAAAAATTATGGTAGTGTTTCCTACTATCTTTCTTTTTATAATTGCAGTATATTCTTTCAGAAGATGCTCTGGCTTATGACAGTTCTTTTCTGTATCTTCTAGGTCCTGAAGATGATGTACGATTTGGCGACGAAAGTTCAATATTAGAATAAAACTACGGTGACTAAAAACTTTAAGACCTTTCACCCTGTAATCCTAAGGGTTATCCCTATATATATATATATATATATATATATATATATATATATATATATATATATATATATATATATATATATATATATATATATATATATATATATATATATATATATATATATATATATATGTATATATATATATATATATATATATATATATATATATATATATATATATATATATATACAGCGAACTCGTTTATAGCGAATTTCCGGGTAAAAAGAATATACGAAAACACTTCCATAAGACCGCTGCAAATTTTTATCCGTCATAACGAATCCGGTTATAACGAACTTCCGGATAAAGCGAACCAAATTTGGATGTTTTGTGTCCGTTTATAACGAACCTGCCACACCCTGTGCGCGATGTCGTTCGACTTGATCTAGGGAATTCTCCGAAACTCGCTGGGAACCCCTATTCTACTTGTTTCCGCCGCGTCGCTAGTTCGAGCAGTCTTCTTTTCAATTCACTTGTTATGTTATGCGGTTCTAATGCATATTTGATCACAGTAGCAAAGTGAATGTTTAAGTTTTTATTTTAAAATGAGTACACAAAAACGTAATGCGTTTACTTTAAAAGACAAACACGATATTATAAGGAAAATAGAAAATGGAATTAAACAAAGTGATGTTTGCAAACAGTTGAATGTAACTAAATCTACGGTTTCTACCATATGGAAGAAGAGGCAAGAAATCTTATCATTCTATGATAAAAAAAATTTTAGTTGTAAAAAAGTAAGAAAATCTACACATGACCAAGTCGATAAAGGACTCCTTAGATGGTTTAGTCAAAAACGACATGAACATGTACCTATTACCGGTTATACTTTACAAAAGAAAGCTAGGAATTGGGAAAGAAAGTAAAGAACTGATCTAGAAGTTGGATTAAACGATTTAAAAAGCGACATAATATTAGTGGAGGTAAGATAAAAGGAGAAACTGCAGGAGTGGATATGACTGCTGTTGATCAGTGGTTGGCCAATGTATGGCCGGAAATTTGAGAAACGATGAAACTGATTTGTTTTACAAGATGACGCCTGATAAGACATTAAAGTTTGTCGGAGAGAATTGTGCTAGTGAAAAATTATGAAAAGTAAGGATTACTGTGTTGGTACCTACAAATATGTCTGGAAAAGAGAAAAGAAGATTGTTGGTGATAGGAAAGTCCGCCAATCCCAGGTGTTTTAAAAACAAATATTTACCAGTAAAGTACAAATCAAACAGTAAAGCCTGGATGACATCAGAAACTTTTAAAAATGAACTGATCGAATGGGACAAAGAATTAAAATTTGCAAACAGAAAAATATTACTTTTGATTGAGAATTGTCCATTGCACCCTGAAGTTGATCTACAGCAAATAAAATTGGTTTTTATGCCTCCAAACACAAGTGCAAAGCTCCAGCATATGGTTCAAGGTGTGATACATTCTTTAAAATGTCATTATAGAAAGTTTTTACTTATGAAAATGTTAGAGACGATCGATAAAGGTAACATTTTTTCTGTAAATCTCTTGGACGCTATAAACTTTATCCATATGGCTTGGCAAAAGGTCAGTAGAGCAACCATTGAAAACTGTTTTAATCATAGCGGATTTTTAAGGTAAGAATGTAGCTATGACTCAGATGATGAGCCACCGTTGACTCAGTGGATTGAAAAACATCGAGAAGGTCCTACTGATTGTTTAGAATTTGTTTACGATGCTGACATTCAACAAAGTACAGTGGAAGTCGAGATTAAAAAGATGTTTAATCACTTTAATTTTGAAAAATATGTATGTGCTGATAATGAATTAATGACGAAAGAAATATTAACTGATGATAAAATTTTGACATCAGTGACTTCTGGAAAGATTTTAAGCGATAATGACGACGAAAACGAGCTTGGAGGAGGAGATAATATTTATGTTCCATCCATTTCAGAAATAACTAAGAAAATGACTGAAACTCGCAATTTTTTAGAAAGTTGTGAAGTTCCTGAACATATATGGAGTAGTCTTTGTGACCTTGACAATTATATAAACACCATTTCTTTTCAAGTAAAATTGTACAAACGAACATTACTGACTATATTGAATAAACTACGTTTAATGTTTTCGTTTATACTCGTATTGTACCAACATACATAATAATAACTTTAGTGTGTGACTCGTTTTATTTTGTTTTGAACGTTTTCTTTTAATTTAATAATTATTATTATTCATTTTTCTAAGCATTAGCCCCTAATCTAAATAAAGAAGTAGGGAAAAATATTAGATTTTGTTTAATGTTTGTAACGAACTTTGGACACAGCGAACCATTTTTAGTGATTTTTTGGAGCTCGTTATAAACGGACTTCACTGTATATATATATATATATATATATATATATATATATATATATATATATATATATATATAATATATATAGGTATTTATATTAAGCTGAAAATTAAGCAGTTCTGATACCTGATAACCATTATGGTATTTTTAATTTTCTACTGTTTTGAGAAAACTGACTTCGGAAATAAATTGAGACTTAAAACAAACGGCTCTATGTTTAAATAATCCAAACTAAATGTAACATACATTGTACATTACAGTTAAAACCAGGTGTCTCTTAAATTTCATTCTTATCAGAATTATTTAAAACTCTACAATAAATCAAGTGAATGTTTAAAACTGTTATCCGGGTTTTGCAGAGTTTTAAAAACGCTGTGGCTGCTTCATCTTTAACAAAATCCATCTTTGTAAATAAATATTCTGGGAGCCCGTGGCGTTTTAAAAGTTAAACTAGAGTTAAAAGATAAGGCCACGCTGCTATTATAAACAACATGTCTAAAGGAGATAAGCGCCGATAGGATCGCGCTTTTTAAAAACTCCGCTAACTTCAGACTAAGAATCATTAAGATAAAACCCCAGATTAATGGAAAAGTGTAGCGGAAAATTTTATGTAAAAATTACGTTACTTTATATCATTGTGCATGATAAGTATGAAATATCGCTGGCTCCCAGGTATGGCACCAAGAAAAAAGTAGAAAAAGTACAAGCGAAATAATTACATTCTTAAAAATGAGCCCTTTTATTGTTTCACTGCGCCGCGAGCAAGAAAATTGCGGAAGTTTTACTTATTCTAAATGGTCAGGTCATTATAATGTGATTTGTAGAACTCTTAAGTCTTCTTACCGAGTTATATGAACATGTAATAGTCATTATAGACATTAAGTTACATTTAATAAAACCTCGATGCATTTAAGTTAATTAATTTAATTAATTAGTTAAACTACAATGGAAATCATAAATTAATTAGTTTAATTTAAACTACTCTAAACTAACAAAACATTTATTTTATTTATATCGATAAAAAGAAATATTGTATTCATTAAAAAAAAACCGGTCAAGTGCAAATTGAACTTGCGCAATAAGTGTTCCGTACGTTGATTGCTTTTAAAATAAAAAAATTGTTACGGTGATATAAAATAATCAGTAATTTCATAAAACACACCCCAAATAAGTTTTCAACAAAGTTTGTTTCCAGTCTTTACTGAAAACTGATGACCCTGAAATTTGGGTTTTTTTATACACCAGATAAAATTATTAAAGGTGATAATTTTTGTTCAATGTACACCCAGAATTTTTTCAAAATTTTTTCAATCAGTACTTTTCGAGATGAGGGGAAGACAGCGATTTTTCGCGTTTTTTAGTGTTCCGTACGGAACACTTATAAGATCACTTCGGTGTCTGTCCGTCTGTCTGTCCGTCTGTCCGTCTGTCCGTCTGTCACACCCGATTTTCTCCGAAAACTATTTGTCATAGAAAGTTGAAATTTGGTAGTAATATAGGAATTGATGGCCTCATCAGAGCCATGTAGTTTTGAAAGCTAAATTTTGACTTAAGGGGTAGTTTTGGGGGGTGAAATCGGAAGTGAAAAAAAAATTTTTTACTAGGTAATCGAGTGTGGTGTCAAATGAAAGCTTGTGAAAACACGAGTAAAATATATATATATATAATGTAATACTTGCGCGCACTTTTCTTTGTATTATTTTTAAAAAATCGCGAAAAATCGCTGTCCACCCGCCTTATCTCGGAAAGTACTTATCAAAAAATTTTGAAAAAATTCTGGAATATTCTCCACGGGTGTAGATTGAACGAAAATTATCACGTGTGCATTACCTGTAATAATTTATCTGGTATATAAAAAAAACAGAAATTTCAAGGTCATCAATTTTCAGTAAAGATTGGAAATAAACTTTGTTGAAACTTATTTGGGGTGTATTTTGTGAAGTCACTGATCATTTTATATCACCGTAACATAAATTTTGACTTAAGGGATTCGTTTTAAGGGGTGAAATCGGAAGTGAAAAAAAAAATTTTTTACTAGATCATCGAGTGTGGTGTCAAATGAAAGCTTGTGAAAACACGAGTAAAAAATATATATATAATGTAATACTTGCGCACACTTTTCTTCGTATTACTTTTAAAAAATCGTGAAAAATCGCTGTCCCCTACCTTATCTCGAAAAGTACTGATCAAAAAATTTTGAAAAAATCCTGGAATATTCTCCACGGGGTATAGATTGAACGAAAATTTATCATTACCTTTAATAATTTATCTGGTATAGAAAAAAAAAATAACAAAATTTCAAGGTCACCAGTTTTCAGTAAAGATTGGAAATAAACTTTGTTGGAAACTTATTTGGGGTGTGTTTTGTGAAGTCACTGATCATTTTATATTACTGTAACATAAATTTTGACTTAAGGGATTCGTTTTGAGGGGTGAAATCGGAAGTGAAAAAAATTTTTTTATACTAATTCATCGAGTGTGGTGTCAAATGAAAGCTTGTAAAAACACGAGTAAAAATATATATATAATGTAATACTTGCGCACACTTTTCTTCGTATTACTTTTAAAAAATCGTGAAAAATCGCTGTCTCCTATCTTATCTCGAAAAGTACTGACCAAAAAATTTTGAAAAAATCCTGGAATATTCTCCACGGGGTATAGATTGAACGAAAATTATCATTACCTTTAATAATTTATCCGTTATAGAAAAAAAAACAAAATTTCCAGGTCACCAGTTTTCATTAAAGATTGGAAACAAACTTTGTTGAAAACTCATTTGGGGTGTGTTTTGTGATGTCACTGATCATTTTATACCACCCTAACAAAATTTTTTATTTTAAAAACAATCAACGTACGGAACACTAATTGTGCAAGTTCAACTTGCACTTGACCGGTTTTTTTAAAAATAATACAAAGAAAAGTGTGCGCAACTATTACATTATATATATATATATATATATATATATATATATATATATATTTATATATATATATATATATATATATATATATATATATATATATATATATGTATATATATTTTACTCATGTTTTCAGAAGCTTTCATTTGACACCACACTCCATGACTTAGTAAAATTTTCACTTTTTTCCATTCCCGATTTCACCCCAGAAAAAAAAACTAACCCCTTAGGTTAAAATTTCACTTTGAAAACTACACAGCTCTCATGAGGCCATCAATTCCTATATTAGTACCAAATTTCAACTTTCTATGACAAATAGTTTCGAAGAAAATCGGGTGTGACAGACGGACAGACACCTAAGTGATCTTATAAGTGTTCCGTGCGCAAGGCGGACTTGCGCAATTAGTGTTCCGTAAGATGATTGCTTCTGAAATAAAAAAGTTTTGTTACGGAGGTATAAAATGATCAGTGGCTTCACAAAACACTTCCCAAATGAGTTTTCAACAAAGTGGATTTCCGCACTTTTTTGATATACCAGATAAACTATCAAAGGTAATGCACTTGTATTAATTTTCTTTCAATCTACATCTTATGGAGAATATACCAGAATTTTTTCGAAATTTTCTGGTAAGTACTTTTAGAGGTAGGGTGGGGGATAGCGATTTTTGGTAATTTCCTTTTAAAATACTATAAAGAAAAATTTGCGCGAGTATAAAACATATATATTCTTGAACTCCACCTCGCTTTCTTTAAATTTCATATTACTGTTCGTAACTAAATTAGTCACAAACTTGGTTTTCTGAAAGTTAATATTTAGACTAATATTGGTGGATGTTATTTGCAATTCGGTAAGCATTTGTTGGGTATTACCTAGATTATCGGCTATTATGACAATATCATCAGCAAAGCGCAGGTGATTGAGGTATTTCGCATCGATGTTTATGCCTTCTCCATCCCAATTAAGTTTCTTAAAAGTATATTCTAACACCTCCGTAAAAAATTTAGGAGACATCGTATCACCTTGTCTGATTTCACATTCCACTCGGTATATATATCACCACTACACCAAACACTTTATTTTTGCACTCGACGCGCGTTTCGCTAACCATGTTAGCTTCATCAGCGCGAAACGCGCGTCGAGTGCAAAAATAAAGTGTTTGGTGTAGTGGTGATATATACTGAGTAGTATCATTGTGCCAAAGGTTCCACATTCCCAACTTAATAAATTAATTAGTTTAATTTAAACTACTCTAAACTAACAAAACATTTATTTTATTTATATCGATAAAAAGAAATATTGTATTCATTAAAAAAAAACGGTCAAGTGCAAATTGAACTTGCGCAATAAGTGTTCCGTACGTTGATTGCTTTTAAAATAAAAAAATTGTTACGGTGATATAAAATAATCAGTAATTTCATAAAACACACCCCAAATAAGTTTTCAACAAAGTTTGTTTCCAGTCTTTACTGAAAACTGATGACCCTGAAATTTGGGTTTTTTTTATACACCAGATAAATTATTAAAGGTGATAATTTTTGTTCAATGTACACCCAGAATTTTTTCAAAATTTTTTAATCAGTACTTTTCGAGATGAGGGGAAGACAGCGATTTTTCGCGTTTTTTAAAAATAATACAAAGAAAAGTGTGCGCAACTATTACATTATATATATATATATATATATATATATATATATATATATTTTATATATATATATATATATATATATATATATATATATATATATATACATATATATATATATATATATATATATATATATATATATATATATATATATATATATATACATATATATATATATATATATATATATATATATATATATATATATATATATATATATTCTATATATATATATATATATATATATATATATATATATATATATATATATATATATGTATATATATTTTACTCATGTTTTCAGAAGCTTTCATTTGACACCACACTCCATGACCTAGTAAAATTTTCTTTTTTCCATTTCCGATTTCACCCCAGAAAAACTAACCCCTTAGGTTAAAATTTCACTTTGAAAACTACACAGCTCTCATGAGGCCATCAATTCCTATATTAGTACCAAATTTCAACTTTCTATGACAAATAGTTTCGAAGAAAATCGGGTGTGACAGACGGACAGACACCTAAGTGATCTTATAAGTGTTCCGTAGGCAAGGCGGACTTGCGCAATTAGTGTTCCGTAAGATGATTGCTTCTGAAATAAAAAAGTTTTGTTACGGAGGTATAAAATGATCAGTGGCTTCACAAAACACTTCCCAAATGAGTTTTCAACAAAGTGGATTTCCGCACTTTTTTGATATACCAGATAAACTATCAAAGGTAATGCACTTGTATTAATTTTCTTTCAATCTACATCTTATGGAGAATATACCAGAATTTTTTCGAAATTTTCTGGTAAGTACTTTTAGAGGTAGGGTGGGGATAGCGATTTTTGGTAATTTCCTTTTAAAATACTATAAAGAAAAATTTGCGCGAGTATACAACATATATATTCTTGAACTCCACCTCGCTTTCTTTAAATTTCATATTACTGTTCGTAACTAAATTAGTCATAAACTTGGTTTTCTGAAAGTTAATATTTAGACTAATATTGGTGGATGTTATTTGCAATTTGGTAAGCATTTGTTGGGCATTACCTAGATTATCGGCTATTATGACAATATGACAGCAAAGCGTAGGTGATTTAGGTATTCGCATCGATGTTTATGCCTTCTCCATCCCAATTAAGTTCCTTAAAAGTATATTCTAACACCTCCGTAAAAAATTTAGGAGACATCGTATCACCTTGTCTGATTTCACATTCCACTCGGTATTTACTTATGGATTCATGGAGTCTTACACTTGCTGTTGCGTTATTATAAATGAATTTAATTAACTGAGTGTACCTGTAGTCTATTTTCATTTGCTGCAGGACAGACAGTATCGCCGGCAACTCCACGGTGTCAATAGCCTTTTTAAAATCCACAAACGAGTGGTTTGTTGTATTCTACAGCTTTCTCTATAACGATTTAGATGGTCTGTAAATGATCGTTAGTACCGTATCCACTTCTAAAGCTAGCCTATTCGCGTGGCTCATAAAAATCTAGTTTTTGTTCTAGGCGTTTTATTATGATTTTGGTGAGCCACTTATACAAATGGGAGAGCAAACTGGTCGGTTTATAATTTTCAAGGTCGGTTATGCCTCCTTTCTTATAAATGAGGACAGTCACTGCGCTATTCTATCACCTTAAAGTCTATAGTATTTTTACAAAGTCCTTAATTTTTATGTTTACAAGTCTAAACCTTCGAAGATAAGAGAGAACATAATAAATGACTGAGCTTAATTCAATATTAAGTGCAAAACTTTTAAACTCTTTACTTAACACGTTGTTTAAAAAGCAATTTGCCGATGGTATGTTCCGATATATCCTCCATTCTTCGACAGTATTCATGAATATTCAAAAAAGAGAAAGGACCAATCTCGAACCGAGTTATAATAAATCAGTTGTAATCGAACGCGCCTTAAAAACTCGTGACTCTTATCTCGAAAACGGTTTATCCTCACTTAATATATCTCTCCGTTGTCTCGGTTTTTACTAATTATTATTGAAATTTAATATCTTGGGGAATTTTATAGAAGTTATAAATATTAGACAACAAACTCGGTGACTTACCCAGTACTCTCACTACAAATATACAATTCCAAAATAAATACTAAATATGACTTTTTCACTAATAACTCAGTACAAGCATTACAACTCGATACTTTAAAAAATAAGTACTTTATGAAAGTATGAAGATATTTACAACTAAAAACTGATATTTCACTCTTCATATTACACAGGTATACACAAAAAAATTCTTTGTCTTTTATGTGAGACATTTGTTTTCTTAAGTATTTTTTTATGCTAAATCCAAAAAAAAATCATAAAATAAAGCACACGGTCAATAATATTGTCAATAATTCACATGTCAATACTATTGTCAATATACAAGTCAATAACGACAGATCGCACACTGATCAATATTATTGTCAATAATTTCATTGCCTCTAGTCGTTGGATCAGGCGGATCACACTGATTTTTTTTTTTTTACAATGAATAAAGAAAAAGCGTGTATTTCTCTTTTAGTGTTTTGTGCAAGCAAACGTACAATCATTCGTAAACGGTCCGTGAAAGACTGGATCAAAAGAAGGGAACATTATTCTCATGTAACATTACTAAGAGAAATTTCTCTTAGTGATTCCATAGACTATTGCAATTATTTTCGAATGGACATCCACACGTTCCATACTCTCAAAGATATGCTTGAACCTCTACTAAGACGCCAAGATACGAATATGAGAGCTGGTATTAGTGTAGAACATAAATTGGCAGTTACTCTAAGGTACTTAGCGACCGGTAGAAACTTTGAAGATCTAAAATTTTCTGCACTAATGGGACCAAGAACAATAAGTTACGCAGTGATGGAGACTTGTGAAGCATTAATTTACATTTTAAAGGATTACATGAAAGTAAGTGTACCCATAATTTTTTACATTTTTTTTTTTTATACATAAGTAAAATTTAAACGTAAGTTAAAGTATAATTAAATGTTGGTAAAGTTGGAAATGTACAAAGCTGCCGTATCTTCTAATTGTTGTGAACGAAACATATACGAGTTTTGTTCGGATGATATACTTTCATGGATTGTTGCAGCCTGTGGCGGTGGTGGCGATGTTATCTGGGAGTTACTGCTTGACTCTGGCGAATAAATATTAGTATTTCTCGCAGAATATGAGGACGATGTTATTTGGGAATGGATGCTTGACCCTGGTGAATATATATTATTTGGCATTTGCAATGTATTCATGCTTGCCTGAAAGAGTATGTCATTAATTGCCTTTTCCGCAAGCAACATTTGTGTTTTCTCCAATTCCCTCAATTTATTCGCCCCACACTTTAGCAAGGCAATCAAATTTGTCATTACTTTCAGTGGGGTTTGGTTTTTCAAGATATTCACATGCAAGTGATAGTAGCTCGTTTTGCCTTGCCATGGAACCTTTCATTTTTTTTCTTGGTATAAATATTTGTGGTGTTATTGAGGAAACAAACGAATTTCCACTGGTCTGAATTGTACGGGGTGCTGGTTCTTCTGGCGAGTTCTGCGTTTCTTGAACATCCTGAAAAACAATTACCAATAAAATGTTGAATAACATTAAAATAAAATGAACTAGAAACATATTCCTATAGGGTTTACATTAATGTTCTTTTAAATGTATTTGTTTTAGTTGCCATCCTGCCCAGAGGAATGGTTAAGCATTGCTCACCAATTTGGAGAGAGGAATCAATTCTGGAACTGCCTGGGGTCAATAGATGGGAAGCATATAGCTGTTAAAAAACCAGCACAGTCTGGGTCTCAGTACTATAACTATAAAGGGTTTTATAGTATAGTTTTACTGGCACTTGTGGATGCAAATAGAAAGTTTATAATGATTGATGTTGGAACTAACGATAAAGTATCAGATGGCGGGGTGTTGTTCTACTCAAAATTTGGGAATCTTCTGCTTCATAACAAGCTCAACTTGCCAAAACCCACTGTTCTGCCTAACACATCACAAACTCATAATTTTGTATTTGTCGGTGACGAAGCTTTTGCACTGAGACCCGATCTAATGAAGCCCTACTCTCAAACGAAAGTTGATTCAGCAAGACAGGAATTTAATCTGAGGTTATCCTCTGCTAGAGTATCCGTAGAGAACTGTTTTGGAATACTTGCCGCTAGATTTGGTGTATTCAATAAAGCCATCTACTTGGAACCTAAAAAAGCCAGGGTAATAACTATGGCATCCTGCTACTTACACAATTATTTAGCAGCAAGAGTTACTGCTTACTTGCAACGTGATACTCAAGATGATGTGGCTAATTCCCATATGACACCACTACAGTGTACCATGTCCAAAAACAGCAATAACTGTTCCAAGGTGGTCAGAGATAAACTTCGTGATTATTTTAATAATGAAGGTAAACGAATTTAACCCAAACATTTTATAATAACGTTATTATGAAAAATATAATATATAATTAATGATATACCTATTTGTAAATTATGTAATAAATTTTTTTGCTATCTTACCACTGATTCATTGAAATCCACCTCGAAATCCACAGGAACTTCACTGTAGCCCAGAAATTGAAGGGCATGGAAAACCCACGAAGTTGGTGTATATACTTCATCTTCGCCACAACCAGAACGCCTAGATGTTATTATCTTCTTTACTTCTTTTCGGTAGTTGGTTCTCAGAGCGTTAATTTTTTTTCGTACTTCCGCCTCATCTGCGTTAGGTTTAAGTTTTTGATAGATTGGAATTAGTTTTTGTATTGCTTTCTTGCGACTGTTTCTGTTCTTGTAAGCTGGTAAGCGTGGATTCCATAATTCTGGGAGAGTCTCATAAACTTCAATAAAATGTTTTAAATATTCAGTATCCGTTTCACTTAAATTTTCACCAACTTCAGAATTATCACCAATTTCGTCTGTTCCATTACTCATTTTTTTTAAAAAGATAAATAATAATTAATATAAAAAACATTAAAGTTACCACTGTTTATAAACATTGCACAAGGCACTCAAGAGATAGAGAACTCAGAGAAGGTTATTTAAAATCAGGTTCTACTTTGGCTTGTAAAAGAATCGACTTCTTTTTTAAAAATTAAGTTTATAAAACAAATATAACGATTAAAAAACTAGTTCCTACCTCGACGAATTTTTTTTTTGAACTAAGTATTGAAGAAAGTATTGATAAGCCACCGCACATTATCAATAGCATTGTCAATATCCCTACCACTTTGCAGTATTGATGTTTGAATATCAAAAAATTTAGATTTTCGTCAATACAAAATTATTTCATCAATACCAACTTCAATACCTACCGCACACGATCAATATTATTGACAATACTTTTCTATATTGACAATATTATTGACCGTGTGCGGGCCGTTTAAGACATCCATCGTCAGGTTTCTTTCAGAAAACACACTTTAATTGTCAGAAAACTATTAAATGGAAAAAAATACATTTTAATAAATAATGTAAAACTGTATAATCATTAAAATTATGGAATCAAACTATCATTGAGGACATCTTTAATTGTTCTGAATCTACATTTAAAATAAAAATTTAAAATATTATATTAGGTTTTAGTGTTCATGTTTAACAAAAAACACGCATACACCACCTTTAACCAGCAAAATGCTGTTTAAATATGTGTAACCGCTCAATTAAGAAATTGTTTTTAATTTTTATTAATATTGAACAAAACTATTATTTCCAGTGTTTTTTGAAATTCTTAATCCTGAATTGACATCAAAAAATAAAGTTTTATGTTCAGTTTCAACGAAAAACTTGCCTTTAACACTTACAAGGGTGCTATGTGGTTGGTAAAATGCTTTTTAGTGTTCCGTACGGAACACTCATAAGATCACTTCGGTGTCTGTTTGTCCGTCTATCACACGCAATTTTCTCCGAAACTATTTGACGTAGAAAATTGAAATTTGTCACTAATATAGGAATTAATGGCGTCATCAGAGCCGTGTAGTTTTGAAAGTTCAATTTTGACTTAGGGCCTTAGTTTTGAGGAGTGAAATCGGAGATGAAAAAACCGGTCAAGTGCAAGTTGAACTTGCGCAATTAGTGTTCCGTACGTTGATTGCTTTTAAAATAAAAAATTTTGTTACAGAGGTATAAAATGATCAGCGACTTCACAAAACACACCCCAAATGAGTTTTCAACAAAGTTTGTTTTCAATCTTTACTGAAATCTGATGACCTTGAATTTTTTGTTTTTTTTATATACCAGATAAATTATTAAAGGTAATGCACTCGTGATAATTTTCATTCAATCTACATCCCGTGGAGAATATTCCAGAATTTTTTCAAAATTTTTTGATAAGCGGGACAGCCATTTTTCGCGATTTTTTAAAAATAACACAAAGAAAAGTGCGCGCAAGTAATACATTATATATATATATATATATATATATATATATATATATATATATATATATATATATATATATATATATACATTTTTTACTCGTGTTTTCCCAAGCTTTCATTTGACACCACACTCGATGACCTAGTAAAAAAAATTTTTTTTCACTTCCGATCACACTCCCCAAAATTAACCCCTTAAGTCAATATTTAACTTTCAAAACTACACGGCTGTGATGAGGCCATCAATTTATACATTAGTACCAAATTTCAACTTTCTATGTCAAATAGTTTCGGAGAAAATCGGGTTTGACAGACAGACAGACAGACAGACACCGAAGTGATCTTATAAGTGTTCCGTACGGAACACTAAAAACACCAGGTCATCGAGTGGGGTGTCAAATGAAAAATCCGTGAGTATGAGGGAATGTGAGTGAGTGAGTGAGATAGTAAGTGAGTCAGTGAGTGATTGAGTGAGTGATTGAGTGAGTGAGTGTAGAAATGAGTGAGTATGGGGGTATGTGAATGAGTGGGTGTGTGAGTGAGTGACTGAGCGAACTAGTGAGTGTAGAAGTAAGTGAGTGAGTATAGGGGTATGTGAATGTGTAAGTGTGTGAGTAAGTGAGTGAGTGTGTTAGTTGGTAAGGAATCGATTGAGTAAGTGAGTGAGTATGATGATATGCGAGTGAGTAAATGTGTGAGTTAGTATGTGAGTACTTGAGTATGTGAGTGTGTGAGTGATTTGTTTACTTATTCATTATTTATTTTAACTGTTTTACATAAAATTAAAATTAAATGTTTCGTTTATAAATTCTGTTTTTAACTTTAATTTTTTTTTTTCGTTTTTTTATTAGAATTTTTTTATTTATTAGGGCAAATGACTGAATGTTTGATTTCCTTTAATTATTTCTATTTATTAAAATGGACTTTTTTCAATTTAATAGTTTTCTGGCAACTTTAAATGTGTTTTCTGATAAAACGTCAGGGTGGATGTCTTTTTTAATGATTTTTTTCGATTTATCATAAAAAATACTTACGAAAACACGTGTCTCACTTAAAAGACAGAGATTTTTTTATATACCTGTGTTATTTATGTTAAAATTCGAAATAATAAAAAAAAAATAAAATACCTCGACTACAAAAATCCTGAAAAGCACATACATACATACATATATCACGATATATGAGTATTTCCGTCAATGTTAGCGATTCAAAAAATATATAATTTTTTTTTTTGAAAGTGACACTCATTAGACTCGATTTAAGTCGTTCCTTGTACCTTCAGAAACAATTATTCACGGCTGAATACGACTTTTTTTTACAGCTCAATATGCAAATTTTTGCGGAAAAAATGCAAAAACTCGCTAAATTGCCGTAAAAAGCGCCAAAAATTAATATATATTATAAGTTTAGCCATATGATTTATTGAAATTATTCATCGTGAATCCTGATAAAGTTTTTCTCTTTCATATAATGGCCATTTTTGCCTATTTTTTGCCCATTTTATATCTTTTAGTCAAATTACCGTCCAGATACACTTTTCTTACATTCTTGCACCTGCTGACTGCGAATTTTTAAGTACCTGATGTTGATATGATATAGGATATCGTTTTTCATGTTATGGTTAAATTTAACCACTTTTGCTCAGAAATAGCCGAAAATTAAAAATTTTATATTTAATTTTATTTAATACAGGCAATTAGACATTAATTCAATGTTTTTCTCCGTCAAATAATCAATTGCTTGACATGCTGTGTGAAAGCTGGCATTGTCATGATGAAGAATTATACATTTTTAGTTATTTTTCCTGATTTCATCAATAAGTTCTGGAAACGAATTGTTTTATACCATTCGGTATTAACTGTTCTTCGATTCTCTAAAGCAGGGGTGCTCAAACTTGAACTGCTAGCGATCTACCTCAATATTGTTAGACTACGATCGATCGACTCTGAGAGGCTGTAAGTAAGTGTGATGCAGGATTGTCGTCTAGGCAGGGTGTATCGTGGCATAGATATTAGTTTTCCGCAGAATATGCATTTTTTTAGTCAAGGTAAGTGTAGGTCTGCTCTAAAATGTCAATGAAAAAACTCATAATTATTCAAAATTGCGAGTTTATTGGTTCTTACAAAACAAACGAGTTCTAGTGTCTAAACTTAACTAAAGAGTGACTTTGGATGTTAAAGCGTGGCACTGCATGTCCTCAGCATACTTTTCATAAGATGGTACGTAATTACCGAGTGCTAATCGCAAGCATGATGACATATGTTCGTCAGTTAGTCGATTGCGATATTTTGACTTAATTATCTTCATTTCAGAAAATGCAGACTCGCACAAGTAAGCTGACCCAAACATTGCCGTCAGTTGAAGGGCGATTTGCCTTAGATTCGGATATTTATCTTCAGATATAAAACACCAGAATTTTGTATCAGATGCTGTGGCTTTGAGTTGTATATCTGATATAATCTGCACTAACTCATTTTCAACAGAACATGAGTCCATGTTAAACTGACTTGCTATTTCAGTAGCTAATTCCTCAATGTTTTTACACGAAAAAGGATAACTCATAAATGATGCGATATTTGCCAATTTACTGAAATCATAAAAACGTATTTCGAATTGGCCCAAAATATTTGATAATTCTGCCTCATAAATATCATAATGCAACTGAGGAATCCTTGCTTTCAAAGACGGAAAATTTTTCAGATCCTTTCTTTTCAGTTGATCTATCATAAGTTGCAATTTACTTTTGAATGCGTTTATTGCGCTAATCATCTCAATAATAGTTTTTCCTTTACCTTGAAGCTCCAAATTAATGGTGTTTAAATGCATTGTGATGTCTGTCAAAAATGCCAAATCAGTCAGCAATTTTCCGTTTTTCAGCATCTGAGTGTCATCACCTCTTTCGTCCAGAAAAGCCGTTATTTCGGGCAATAATTCTTGAAACCTTTCTAGGAATTTTCCGCGACTCAACCACCTGACGTCCGTGTGAAGAACTAAATCAGTGTGTTCAACTGACTCATTATCTTCCAACTGCAATTTAAAGAGCCGTCGTTGCAAGCTACGTGCACGGATAGAATTCACAATTTTTATTGCAATGCCCATAATCTCCTCCATGTTTAGAACACAACACAAAACTTGTTGATGTATAATACAATAGAAGGAGAAAAATGAAGGGAAATCATCATTAGCTCGACACAATGCCACAAAACCGTTTTTGTTTCCAGTCATTGCTGGTGCTCCATCGGTTGTAATGCACACTAGTTTATATATTGGTAGCTTGTAGTTTGTTACAAAATTGAAGAAAACGTCAGCTGGGCAGTGTCTGTCATATCGGTGGATTCGTCGAACTGTAAAGAAAAGTATGTACATTCCATGATATCATGTTTTAGTTTATCTGCCATGTCCTGACTCATGACTTCAACACGCCTTGTGACAGTCGGACGAGATAACTGAAGTTCTCTAATAGCAGACATAATCTCCGTTTTATTTTTAAAATCTCCAAATAAAAACTCTCACCCGCTTCAATAAATGCTTCCTTCACAACCAATCCATCATCAAATGGTTTCTTGTGTTTCGCAATATATGAGATATTTTAAATGACGCGATCGTTGCAGCTTTTGATTGTTTGGCTGGTCTTGTGAACATGGTTTGTTCTTTTTTCAAACAAGTTTTCAAATCACGTACTTTTCGTTTTCTTAATTCACTCTGTGACGGAAAATCCTTTTTACAGTTTTTATGAATCGTTTTATGATGCCTCTCTAAGTTCCCACGCTTAGGTATTGCAACTGACGCACGGCAAATGAGACAAATGCACTTATCCTTTACCATACAAAAGAAAAATTCTTCCTCCCAATCGTTATTAAAATGATAAGTTTTACTTTTCTTCGCAGCACTCATTTTGGACTATTTATTAATAAACTTTGTATCGATGTATCGCCTTTAAGTTACAACTCAGACTGACTCCTATTCCTGCAGGCGCAACATTTATATCGGCGCGAACGAAGTCTCGAATGTTCCCGTCAAACACGCCGCCCGAAGTTTCTAGAAAAATCGGCGGGAATCAAAAACGCTGCTTTTCTTTGACAAGTACCGCGCGTTCCTTTGATAAAGCCACCTTTTACCGCTAGCAGGGGGTTATTACGATAAAAGAAAGTGATGAGGGGGTTATTCTGGCCTAATTGTGGATCGAATAAATTTTAGTAGTTTATTCATTACATTTTGTTTTAGTTACCTAAAACAAAATCTGTGAATAGTTCTAGATCGGAATTTTTTTTCTCGAGATCGACTCAAAAAGCACTCGCGATCGACTTGAGCACCCCTGCTCTAAAGCAATGGGTGCAACATGTCCAGTAAATCAAAGAAACAAGCGATCATTTTCTTAAAAGTGCATCGCAAACGAACCATTTTTGTTGGATTCGGTTCATCTTGGAACTGTTGATTGTTGCTTAGTTTCGGGCTCGTACGAATAGATATACTCAAGTTTCGTTTCCTGTTACAATGTTGCCTACGGATTTTACATGACCTTGGTCGAACTTTTTGGACATTACACCAATTGACAAAAGCCTGTTTTTAAGTTTCGGTCAAATTATGCGGAATCCATCGGGAACAGATCTTTTTCACAACGAAATGTTCATGCTAAATAGAATGTACTGCAGTCTTCGATACGCCTAAGGATGTCTCTGTTACACGGTAAGTCATATGCCGATTCTTTTCAATCATGTTGCGTACAGCATCGATGTTTTTTGGAACAACAACCGATTTTGGTCGACCTTCACGAAATTCATCGCTGACGGAACCACGACCATAACGACCAATGCAAACCAATTGTAAACAGTCTTTTATGATGGTAATTCATTACCAAAAGTTGAACAAAGCGATTCGAGGCATTGTTGTTGGGTTAAACCTTTATTAAAATTATAGAAAATCATCCAACGAAAACCTTCACGTGACATTTCCATTTGTTCACAAAACTGTTTTTTTTAAACGCTCACTGTAAACAAACTAGTTGGCCAATTTTTGAGCTGCCACTATTTTAACAATAAAAAATGTCAAATTTTTACAATTGTAATGTTACATCTCAATAGCGCTATCTAGTAGTCGTTTTTAAAAACTTAAAAGGCCTACATTCTTTTCCCACATTTTTCATTAATATGAAGTAAAATAATGCTCAATTTTAATTCAAATTCAATAAGAAAAAACTGAAATAATAATAATTAATAATACAATAGTTAATAAATTAAAATCCCGTACAATTTATTATCACTCTCCAACATTTTGACACTCAAGACTTACTGTGTCAACTGTTAGACCAACGACAGGTGACATACAGGCTGTCAGAAATGGAATGTAATAATTTTCTAATCTAGAAACTTTAAAACAAGAATCTTGGACGATAATTTTTTGATTAATATATAGAATTTCCTCCAGAGGGGAAGTAATAATAACTATAGGTAAAGGAATAATTTCATTAAAAAGAATTTTACCTTTCTACGTCCCTTCCTAAGGGGAAGTATTACATTCGTAAAAAATCACTCTTCAAGATTGGTTTCTTCACGTTTCAGGCTACCTAAATCACAAAAAATATAATTTCCTATTTCCGTCGTTCTGTCAGCCTGTCTATCGGTTTGATGTAACGACTATTTCTGAACGAAACGAGGCATGGATTTAAGATTTGGTACGCGTAAAATACCTAAAGTAAGAAAGGAATCTAAAGTTTTTGAGTGATATGGCTTCGGAGGACAGGGGTAAAAAGTGTAAGAATTTTTAAATATTTTATAGTTTCGACAGTATTAATAAAATTTATCCCGGTGTTTGATTGATTATTAAGTGAAATACGAAAACAACAAATTATTTTAAATGTTCAAAAAAAGTTCTAACAAAAATTATTGGAGTGTAAAGACATTTAAAAAGCCAGCCAAATTTACCTACCTAAACCACCTAAAACCTATATGCCATATTCCTTATCAGATTTGGACAAGCAAAAGGGATAACATAACAGGATTCCAGCAGGATCAGAGAGGCGAGATGCTAAAAGGACGAGGAGGGATGGCAGGAAATGAGACGCTGGCCGCCGACGCCGCGACGCGCGATCAGCCCCCACTTATCTCTCGGCAGAAATACGGTGGCGTTGCTTTCAATTTATTTTAATAAATCTGCCGTTCGGGAATACATCAGCGCATCAGCCAATCCGAGCAAAGGCTTAGATAAGGGTCGCAGTGATGTACGAGAAATAGAGGTTTTCGGAGTTTTTTGAGATTTTAGGCGGAATATGTAATCAATATTTAAGAAAAAATAAGATTTACGTCTTCAAATTATCAGAAAGATTTTGCAATGCTTAGAAATAAAGCGAAGTTATCCTTATCGTTATTAATAATAAAGATTACGGTGACCTTTTTGCTACTCTTAAGGGATTATATACGCCTGGGAGCTGCAAAAAGTATGTATATTTTAAAAAAATATTTTAAAGGTTATTAAGGCAGTTCACTAGTGACAATCGGAGCCAAAAGTATAGTCCGATAATAAATACAAAAAGTTTAAAATACTCAATGGCAGAGTATTTTATTTTTGTCGGAAACTGCATTCGATATATGGAAACTTTCATATGCAGACACACACTTTTAATGAAAATAAATGTGGCAACGCTGCCGTATACCGAATACTCTATAGAATGACGTTTATATAGGTTATTAGGTTATTTATCATTCTTTGTATATGTTTACTGTTTAGACCGTATTACTTCTAAAAAAATATAATTTAAATAAAAAATATCTTTTGAATTTAATCAATTGCGACATAAAGGCAAATTTGCAAAAGAAAGCTCATCAATAAACTCCCTGAGAAACATATAAGATTTTACATACAAAATTTTATATGGCAAGAAAAGATGAAATAAGAAAATAAAGAGCATCAAGAGCTAAATTATCTGCAACGAAAAAAAAGTAGACATTTATTGGTTAGAGGCCATGAGAAAAAATAAAGAAAAACATGAAGAGGTACAGTATCAATCAAATTGTGGACTGCAGATGAACGTTTATCATACTGGTGACATTATTAATCCTCCAGCATTAACTGATATATTAAGTAATGTTTCAATTACATCCAAAGGCTGGGGCTTAGTGTATTTCGATTTAAAAACATGGGGAGTTTGAAGTACAGCTGATATTTTGCAAATAGCGGGGAAATATCGGGATAAAATATTCAATGTTTATATTAGGCATACGCAACCCCTCCCATCTTTACCACACTTTCAAAGTTACGGGCTTCGAACATATTAATGGTAAACTTATCAAAACAATCACTCTAAAGGACGCATTAAATTCATTCCAACAGTTTTTAAATTTTTCTCCCAGACCTTGCGTACTTATTGCCCATAGTGTACGTTTTGATTAGTCCCATTTAATTCAAGGTATAATAATTTTGCAATGATCGAGGATTTTTTTTGAATAATTCTTAGAAGTATAGAAAATAAAAATCCGTAAAAAAAACAAATTTTTGAAAATTCGTGATGTACTCCTTAATATAACCAGGGCTACCGGGTGGAAAGTGAAACAGGGGTTTTTTCCGAGGACCCGGTCTTTTCGGGGAGCTGGTGTTTTCAAGAAGCGAGTTATTTTCTTATTTTATCTTCATTTTTTCTTCATTGGACCTTTAATTTTGTTTTATGTCATTCTGAAGAAGGGTCTCGTGCTTTTTACACAATGTTGTTTCACATGTAAAAACATAATATAGCGAAGTAAAGCAATACAGGCAAGATAAGAAACACAGAAATAAGAGGCCGAATTTCAATATATTTTTAAATTCTACTATAGACCTTTTTTTAAAGAATTTTGAAGCTTTTAAAAGTTATATTTACTGTAAATTATACGAGGGTGGATCAATTTTAATTTGTTTTTATTTATTAAAGCAGTAACGTATGCACCATAAATAACACAGGATCAGTATTCTCGTTACTGACTCTACCACCAATTTTATGGCCCCAAGAAAAACATTGCGGGACTTAATTTAGAATAGTTTTTACGTTAGAGCTTTTATTATTAAGGGAAGTTTATTACCTTGTACCAGATAGGTTTTTCAGCTTTTTTTTATTAACCTTTGTTGGCCTACAAAGTCAAAAGCTTTTGTAAGTCGTAAAATGTTACTCCACAAATTCACCAGCTTCCTGTCGTTCTCCAATATTATTAACCAAATATGAGATAGCAGTAATACTAATACATTACTTTTCTTTTTCTGATGTTTAATAAAAAAAAAGATATTTTTTTCAAAATACGAATTTATCCGTGGTTTCAAAATATTTTGTAATATTTTTAATACAATGATAATTGGAAAAATTTGGCGATAGTTTAATTAAGAAGCATTCTGGCCTCCCTTGCGATTAGGGAAAATTGAGTTGAAATCTTAACTGCATTCGTCGCATTTTTATGCCGTCTACAATTTCGGAATAAATTCAGCAGCCACGCGCACCCTCCCCAAAAAGGTCGGTTAAAATTTCCACAACGGTCCTTTTGGGATACCAAGTTCACTTTCTAACTCGTGAACAGTCAAATAACGGTCTTCTTTAATAGCAAGGCGCATACGCTGCTGGATATTTTCCGATGCTTTTGTGCTCGAAAGTCGCACGGAACGAAGATGACTGTGAACAGACATGCGGACATCTTTGAATCGTCTGTACCACGGTTTTATCTGCGTGTGGCCTATGCTTTAATTTTCGAAGGCTCTGTGCATCATCTCAATCAATCATCAAATTTAAAAAAAAAACTTGATGCAAACCCCTCGACCCGTTCCAATATTTTTAACGCTAACAAAAATGCGATGAAAGTGAAAAAACCACTGTACCACGCTGCTTGTGTACTAGAAAGTTTTCTGTGTTGGCCGAGGACTTTATAAGGTGTACCTGGTGACTCTCCAACCTCTCAGATAGCGCTCTGGTGCCATGGCGCAAAATTATAAACCCAGGTCGGATACTTTTCGGAAAGACCTTACCTTAAAATAGTTAAAGAAACAAAAATTATATTTTTTATTACCATTATTTAAATACTATAATGATTTAAAACTATGTACATTGCGTACAATTGATCCATTTTTAACTACTTTTAGCTATCAACTAGTTGGCTTCAGTGTTGTTTTATGGATAGAGGTCTTCTAAAATTGGTGGCAATTAAGCTGGTTTTAACGTAGACTAACGAAAATTAAGTGAGCAGATATAAAACAAACTTAGAAGTCATAAGAAGAATGAAGAAAAAAAAATCATAATTACCGTGGAAAAACAAAGATTTAAGTTTTGAGGAGGAGAGAAGTATCATTGACTACAGCTGATAACACAAAGAAAAATTCAAGGACGGAGAGAACATTTATGGTTGCGGCACTTACGAGATTATTTTAACTTCACATTAAACCAACTACACCGGTGAGCAAAAAAATCGACTGAAACGATTTTGCTTTATTTAACACCGATCATTGAATTTATTTTCAAACAGTGGTACATATTATTTTTAGTATCATTAGAATGCTGATTTCCTACTCTTTCCAATAGTATCAAAAACATTTGGATTTCCAAAAAGTTTAACTGATTAAAATCGTTTTTGCTCTCTCAGCAATGTACTTGTTGCGCGCTATTCATCCCTATAAAAACACATGTAACTGCATTTTCCTATTATTCCTTTATCGGAACTTGAACCGTCAATATCTCTGCTATACCTGCTTACTAATTACGTCATCGGAAAAAGGATACCACCCCGGAAGAAACGACACAAGTCATTCGCCTATTGCGAGAAGAGCAACGTGTAGTCGCTGCGCAAATATACCTGAGCCAGTCAGCTGTCTCCAGAGTCTACAGGCGTTACCAAGAAACTGGCGCCTTTACACTGAAACCAGGATCAGGAAGAAGGTGTAACTCGGAGCGAGACGACCACTTCGTGGTCAACACAACTCTAAAAAATCGTCACTTGACCGACGTTGAGGTCCAGCAGGAGCTCTGACAAGGTCGTGGTCGAGCTATTAGTCATTGGACAGTCAGGAGAAGACTTAAAGAAGCTAACCTAACTCTGAAGAAGCCAGCTAACGGATCCAAATTGACAGTAGCCCATCGACAAGCGCGCTTCAGATTTGCCCGAGAACATGTCGACTTGAGATGGCGCTCTGTTTTATTCTCCGACGAGTCCCGAACGTACCTACATGGCAATGATGAAAGAAAACGAGTCTATAGGAGACCTTAGGAGTGCTATACGCTGTTCTGTACTACTGAAACAGTCGCCTACGGAGGAGGTTTTATCATGATGTGGGGAGGAATCTCACTGAATACGAAAACCGATTTGGTTTTCGTGACCGATGAGACTCATAGCGGTAATTCTTCTGATACTAAAAGCCATAAAAATATATGAACACTAAATTCTAGGATCCGTATTAAATGAAGCCAAATAGTTTGATTCGTTTTTTTTGCTCACCAGTGTATTTAAGTCGGTAGTATCCAGAATATGTACGGCCCTAATGATACCAACCTTCGTATTATAAACGACACGTAAAGATGAACGCGGCTATTTTTCTTGGTCATAAGTATATCTGGAGTTTTTACCCTCTACATCCCGTAACTCATTGACACTGGCCATCTCTGGATGCAACGGGTCCAAATAAAGGCGACGATTTATTAAGGACGAGGTTTCAATTTGTTTTACATAGACGCGTGCTATGTGCTAACTGGATTCTAGATATATGGAAATGCATTTCGTATTTGTTGACGGAAACTGCTTCTATACTATTTCGTTTGGTTTGTCTGTTTTTCTTTGTCTTTTTATAGATTTATCTAGATCCCATTACGCCTTTTATGGATCGTTTACAAGTTGTAATAAGAAGTCGGGTAGAATCCGATTTATTATTTTGTATACAGGCTCTAGTTCTGCAAATCATTTTGCACATCTGCCTCTTAGTTTGGCTATGTGCCTAAGGCTTGCTGAGAATCCTGGACCCTGTAGAGCCAGAAGGAACTTCCGCAGAACTGATAAAATATGGATCCTATAAACGGAAAGACGTACTCACGATCCTTTTTGAGAAATTTATCAATGAAGATCTGTGTTATTACAAATAATTTTTTTTGACGCAACTATTTTATATATAATGTAATTGTTATTTTTCACAAATGCATTATAGTTTTAGCAACAAATAATATTATTATATATATATATATATATATATATATATATATATATATATATATATATATATATATAAACTCCTGGACAAAATTAACGCAACAATCTGAAAATTAATTTATCTTTTTCTTATCTCAGTTTTAAAGTTTATCGAGTATTTGAATAGTAGGCTATGCATATTTTGTTTCATTGTTCATGACAGAAATCAAAACAATTCGTTTAGATTTACAGTTTTAAAGAATTTTTTAGAAGATAAACAATTTTTCTGTAAAAATGCGATAGATTTTCTTTAAAAGTAAGCTTATAAATTGTTCCCTTTTTCAAAGTAATACGTTTTTTTGTGGTAGACTGTTTTATTTTTGACCCCGAAGAATTAGAAAAATGAATCTAACAAGGAATTTAACTGAACACGAGGTAGTGCGAGCCTCAGTTTTATTGGATGAGGGATATTGTCAGAGTTATGTTGCCAATTTGTTAGGCAAACATCGTTCCACAATAAGTTGTATCGTAAGACGCTTGAATGAAGTAGGAACTTATTCTAGAAGACTAGGGCAAGGGCGAAAACGATGCACTAGCGACCTAGATGAACATTTATAAGACAATATGCTTTAAAAACAGGACTGTCACTAGTTCTATAATAAGAAACGAACTCGAAGCTGTTCGCAATGTCACAATTTCTTCTAAAACAGTTAGAAGACGGTTAAATGAAGCTGGATTAAACAGTAGGAGACCGGCCACTGCGCCCTTGCTTACTAGAGAGACAGAGTTAGCAGGTTACGTTTTGCTCGAAATCACGAAAACTGGTCTGTGGATGATTGGAAACAAGTTTTCTTCACAGATGAAACTAGGGTTAGTCTAAAACATCAAGATGGTCGTGTGCGAGTATGGCGAAGACCAGGAGAGAGGTTTGCTCCTTGCAATATCTCTGCAAGGATTCCATTCGGCGGTGGCTCTGTTATGTTCTGGGGTGGCATCTGCTTTGATGCTCACACAGAGTTAGTTCCTGTCCGTACGAGATCCATGAATGCTGATTACTATCTTAAGAATATTGTAATAGAACATGTGATGCCTTTCGGTCATTTCGTGGGGCCCAATTTCCTGTTTATGCAAGACAACGCTCCACCTCACGTGGCTAGGAAGGTACTCGATTATCTTAATCAAGTTGATATACCGATTATGCAATGGCCACCAAAAAGCCCGGATCTGAATCCGATAGAACATGTATGGGATCACCTTAAGAAAAATATGAAACGTCATATACCTGCAGCTAGAAACCTGAGGGAACTTGAAAATGCAGTTATCACAGAATGGGAGCAAATTCCTCAAGATTTACCCAAAATTTAATTAGAAGCATGCCTAGGCACATAAACGCTGTCATCCGAAGTAGAGAAGGTAACACACGCTACTAGTGTCCCAGTTACACCATTAATTTTGCTACTAGTGTCCCAGTTTATTTTTTTCATTATTACATAATTTCAACGATTTTGTTATTAGGTCTTAAGAATAATTTTAATTTTGAATCTTATAGAGAAATTTGGTAGCTAATTCACTTTTAAAGTATCCGAATAAGTTTTTTCTAACTTTTAGTGTAACCAATGTTCATAAAAAATTATTAAAATTAATTCATTATAGAGATTTGTATGATTTAATATATTGTTGCATTAATTTTGTCCAGGAGTGTATGTATGATTAATTACAATTACAAAAATTTACAAAAATAACTACTATATTAAAGACTCATTCCATTTCAAGGAAAAAATAATAAAAATATACCAATAGGAGAATTTAGTGCTGCAACCAAATTGATTCTGAACTCAACATATTTTCAATTTGAAGAATATCTGTATCAACAAATAGACGGATGTGCAATGGGGTCCTTCAATATCCAGTGTGGTGGCACAATTAGTAATGGAGGAATTAGAGGAGAATGTCCTTTCCCACATACCATTTGAAATTCCATTTTTCTACAGGTTAGTTGACGATTGTATTACTGCCATTCCAAAAAATTGTGTACAATATATTTTAAACAAGTTTAACAATTACAATAAAAAACTACAATTCACAATAGAAGTAGAAATAGATAAAAAAAATAAATTTTCTTGACCTAACATTACACAACAAAGACCAAAGTATAAAAACAGAGTGGTACACAAAGCAAACATGGTCATCTAGATATCTAAATTATAACTCAAACCATCCACTAAAATACAAGAAATCAGTCATAATTGATCTGGCGGATCGGGCAATATCCCTAACAGACCCAGAATATCGGAAAGAATCAATAAATAAAGCCAAAAAAGCACTGGAATTAAATAACTACCCAGTATATCTTATAAACCAAATATTCAAAAGACGAATACATAAATTTTATAATTCTACCGAAAACACACACCAACAACAAAAAAGCCTAAAAGAAACAAAGCATATCGTTTTACATACGGATTTTCACAAAAAATTGAAAAACTTTTTAAAAAGCATAATATAAATATCGCTCATAGAGCTCATAACTTACTGGCAACCAACTTTTTAAAATTAAAAACCAAAACCCCAAAATATAAAAAGAGCAATGTTATATACCAGATTCCTTGTTGTTACATAGGGCAAACTAGCCAATATTTTGAAAATAGGATAAAGGGACACAACTATGATAAAAATAATAGAACAGCACCAACAAAGCACGAAGAGGAAAGGAAACATACATTTAATTATGAAGGAACCAAGATTTTAATCACTGAGAACAATAGGAAAAAAAGAGAAATATTGGAATCTATTATAATACAAAAAATACCAACCGCTATCAACAACAAAAAAGAAACAAATAACTTGAGCCAAATATATATGGCAGTACTATAAATGCAGTCTACATGTTGTGTTCGTCCCAATTTTTAAATTAAAATAAAATAAACGACAATGAAAACTAATTAACATATGGTTCGTGTAACGAAAAATGAAAAAAAAAAGAGTACTTTGTGATTCAGTGCAATGGACAAAGATAAATATTAACCTAAACATCCACGTCCAAGGTAAGAACAGTC